>CM030358.1:191074890-191822534 GCA_017893485.1 Hemerocallis citrina | reverse complement strand
CAACCACAAAAACCACTTACCTAGATCAAGTTCTTCCTCTCTATATATCCATTCCAAAGCTGCCTCGATCCCTTCCGAAAAAGAAAAGGTTTTGCAAATGTTACCTTTAATTAATCAAAAGAGACTTCCGGTCGCCGATGATAAATTAAACCCCGAAAGATTTGCCATCCACCCACCAACACCTCCTCCTCCTCCTCCTCCTCCACTGCCACCAACACCACCAGGAGTTGAACTACCTTGATCACCCCAAAGTTGATTCTCATTTCTTGGATTATTATTAGTAACATTCATACCCAAATTGTATTGCCTCTCTAAATTCAGTAATACTCTTCTCCGATTGTTATCCTCCATCTTCACTGATTCCATCTGACTCGGCAACTCCGACCCACTGCTACCATTCCCTGCTAAAAATGGATAATTACCCACCATCGAAGCGGACTGCTCTAGACCTCCTCCTAAAAAAGGGAACTGCTGGATTTGGCTAATCAGCCCCATGTTAGAAAACCCTAACCCTATATTTGGCACACTAACCGATGTATCATAACCTGTCATCGCTGAAGTCATCATAACAGCAGGGTTCACTAGCTGAGGCTGTGAAGCCGGCATGCCTGCTGCTGAAGTGGCTGTGGATGAGGAGGTGGAGGTTTTGGCAGCTGCTGACGCCGAGCTGCCGGGTTTTGAGGATCTCTTGTTGTTGCGACGCATCCCACCACCCACCGGAACGTTGCGCAGAGCCCCTCCACGTGTCCAGTACCGGCGGCAGGCCTTGCAGAAGTGTCTTGGCTGCGATAAGGAGTAATTATTGAAATAACAGAACTTGGTGTTGGTGGACTCGCAGCGAGGGCAGGGCAGTGGAGCGCCCTCCGGCTGCATCGAGATCTTCGCCAGCCTGGCACGCTCTGCCATCGAGTTAGCCCGTGATGTGCTCGTGCCAGGAGGTTGAAGTTGGTTCTGATGATCATTTCCAGTGTTGCTGGCTGTGTTGGACAGTTGTTGCTGCTGGTGATGGTAGAGTTGCTGCTGCGGGTTCTAATAATAGATATAATTTTTAAAAAAATTTAAAAAATAAATTTAAAAAAAAAGAAAGAAGAAAAGAGATTAGTAGTATATTCAAGAATAAGGGAATAATTTTCTTTCTTTTTCTTTATTAATTTTTTGGTATATAGCTTTAAGACTTGTGCTTTAGTTACCTGGTTCCAGGTGGTGGGATCTAGATAGAGAGGAGGAACGGAAGGGAAAACCATGGTGGAGTTTTTTTGTATTCTCTTTGTTAAGTTTTCTTTGTTGTGTTTTTTCTTTTTGGCAAAAGGTTTGATGGGGTTGGGCGGACGGTGGAGAATCACATCTACGCACACTACTCACACAAAGAGAGAAGAAGAAAGCAAAGAAGAGAGAGAGAGAGAGAGAGAGAGAGAGAGGAAAAGGAGAGGGGATGATATTTATCTCTTTGGCTTTGTAGGGGGATGTATGTATATTCTATGTTTGAGGTTTTTTTGTAGAAAATTATTATATTAGGGGATTGAATTTACTTAGCCTTTAAGCTTTGTTATGGTGGGTATAATGCTATGTGGGAGCTAGAAGTGGAGAGAGAGAGAGAGAGAGAGAGAGGGTGAGTCGTTCCCTACTTATGCATGGAAAGTAGAGAGGAAAAAAGAAGGAAAGAATACATATATAAACTCTGCTCTCAATATTTACCATTTAGCAAGTTTAACAGGAAAAAAAATATATGCTCACTTAGGTATATGATTCATTATATGAAATAGACGTTCCGTTTAGATCTTATTGTACCTTATTGTACCTGCTTCTCCTTCATGTTCCGTTTAAATGAATTAGACAGCACCGTGTTTGAGATCCGAATGTCTGATTGCAACCAATGAACTTTTTCCTAATTATTGCTGTTATATGTGGGTGAAATCTGATAATTATGTATAAAATGTTTGGTTAGATAATTTGATAATTATGTACCAAGTGTATTACTCAATAAAGGATGTAGTTTAATGATTGTGTAATTGTAGTAGTATGTAAGTTTTGGAGGAATGTATTAATATATGTAAGTTAATATTGTCTGCATACAGCATACTATATATGTTCGCTCTTCATCAATCTCAGTAATTCCCTTTAAATTTGCAGTCTAAAATAATTGTCGCAGATGAAATATTTTAACATGTTATGGTTATGAATGAATACTCTAGATTTTATATTATTTACTCAAGAGAATATCTCATGTAAATGCACGCAGGCAGGCCCTGAGTTTCGGGGGGCCAAGACAAAAGATTTAAATAATTATTTTTGGGACCCTAATTATAATATAATTTTTCACTCGCAAAATACGTGCCTATATTTTACAAGGAAAATACAAATTTGGGATCCCTAAAATTACAAAAAAAAATCAGGTGCCTGAGGTGGGTGCCTAACCTGCCTCAAGGTGGGGGGTCAGCCTTGTGTAAATGTAGTAGGAAGGTTACTTTTGACGTTGGCTAGAATATCTCTTAATGTCTCTTCCTCAACATTTTGCATCTAATTTCTGCTTGGACAGACACCACTTTCATCTGATAGATGCAAGAGAAGATATCAATACTCTGACATATTTTTTAGAAGTGAGGCTGAAAATGAGGAGATTCTAATTAATCAGTACTAATATGAACATGGCCGACCCTGAGTTCCAGGGGGCACGAGGTGAACTCCCAAAATGAGGTCTCCCATACATTAAAAAAATATGTATACAAAAAATTACACATTGTTCAAGGCAAAATATGCAAAATATATATCATCGGATAACAAGTTTACTCATAAGCATTAATCAGATACGTAAAATAGAGTAAAAATCATCAATCAGATATGCATCTACATAAGGATCCACATGAGAAGCATGCAAAAACATGCATAAAACTATTCATATAAGCAAACCATATTACTGAGCCTCAACAATTGTGAATGGATAATCAGGAATGTTGTGAATTGTGAATTCTGAACTGAGCCTCAAAACATATAATCAAATATGCAAAACTGTCAATGGAAAGCTCCTTTGGTGAATGGAAAGTTCTGATTCTATATCATTTAATGCATAAAACTGCCTCAATAATTCACTTCCACCTCTACATAGATGAAATGAAAATTATGAAACAGAAGCATAAGAATAGCACTTAAGTGAAAATGAAATGCTTATAATCATAGGAGAAACATTCCGTGCATCAAATTTATGAAGTGAAAACGAAACATAAACATAACACTTAACTCTTGATGTTCTTGAACTTCTTCTTCATTAGCATTACCACTCGATCCACTCTCATTCTCAATCTTTATTGGTTTGTTGGTAAGAAATGTATCAAATGCCCCAATTTGAGATTGTATAAATTTATCTTCTTCTTGTTTTTTCTTACTTTTTAACGCTCCAGACACATTTACGAGGCATGATAAAACTAAAAAAATAAATAAAATTTTGAATTAAGTCCTAACATATCAAATTTCAACATAATTAAGTCATGATCTATTCAACTTAGTTAAGAAACTCAATAAGCAACTAAGAAATAGCTACCAATAAGTCCTAACATAAAATAGAACTCATTAAGAAATAGGTACCAATAATATAAAATTGAACTCATTTATTTAAAGCCCTAACATAAAATTGAACTCAATATTCAACTCATTAAACCATAACATAAAATTGAGTAAGAAATAGCTACCAATAAGCAACTTAGTCCACCAGTCACCATTGCACACAACACGCACTGCACCACATCCACTGGCCACCACACACCACCAGTCCACCACACCCATAGACCCACTGGCCACTGTCCCACGAATTTGAAATTTAGATTTTGAATTTAGGGTTAGGGTTTTAGATTTTGAAGGAAGTGGGTTGATTGGATTTAGGGTTGAGTCAAACTCAACAAGTTTGGGGAGATGACAACAATGATTGGAGAATTGAAGTTGATTGGATTTGAGAATTGAGAGTTGGAGATTAGGATTTTGAGAGTTAGGGTTTGGGAGAATAAAGAAAGGGGAAGAACGCAACACAGGCTAAGAAAGATGATAGGTCAGGTTGAAAAATTGGGGAGAAGAAAGAGGGTAAAGGTATAAGTGATTGAGTCAGGTTTCGGGTTTGGGTTGTTGGGTTTGAATGTGGATTTGAATGTGAATTTGAATGGTGGTTTCGGGTTTGGGTTTCTATTTATTTGAATGTGAATTTATTATGAGTCACCCAAATTTAAAATCTCAAATTCAACCAAGCCCAAACCCAAATATTTTTTTTTAAAATTTGAAGGCCCAAATAATTATTTTGGGAGGCCCCTAATAACAATTTTTTTTATGCTCAAAATACGTGCTTATCTCTAATATTATAATGGGAAAAGACCTTAGTGTCATTTGTCAATCTACCAACACATGCATTGCACATGCATAACTAATATGAAGGAGGTCTCAGGTTCGAGTCCTCACTATGTCAGATTTTTGACTTAATTTTTTTTAGGGAAATGATCGAGTGAAAACTCTTTTGGTGAGAACCACGTGAGAACTTTTGTTTGGAACATTAGTTGAAAGATCTTGTAATACCCCGATTTTCCTTAATACATAAAGATTATTTATTTTTTCATATGGTATGCTTGTGTAGCATGTTCTCCACATGATGAATAAAGTACATTGTTTCCTATAAAGCATTTTTCTTAAAGCCCAATGTTGATTTGTTTATTTTCTCTTTTAAAATATTTATTTTGGCCCAAATGAACTTAAGCCCATAAATTTAACCTTTTATTTATTTTCCTACAACTTATTTTGTGTAACACTTTTTCTATATATGAAACTTATTTTTGTACGAATTTTATTACTGTGAGTTGTGCATGCACGTGCATTTTGCATACACGTGCATTGAACACACTCTTTGGCCGGATTGTGGGTAGTATAGTGGGATCATGGGCGGTTAAGCTGTGTGAGTGTGGGTAGTTTCTCAACCCCATAATGCATCTCAACCTTTGATCTTGCAACTCCCCAATAGATCTTAGCCCTCTATTCTATTTATCTCCTAGTATAAATACCCCTCCCATCTCCCTATCTCTTTTACACTAAGATTTTCTAAGATTAAGAGAGGTATTCGTGAGTTTGTGTGTGTGCTTTCCTGTGGAGGCCGAGTAGCATCTGAAGGATCGGTGTGGAGCAAAGGAGCAAGGAGCAAGAAGGTGTTCTCTACCTTGAGGAGCTTTTGCGGGATTTCGATTACTTCTTCATATAAGGTGGGTGTTTCTCAGGACTTCTAATGTAGGAATGATACCATAATTATTATGATTGCTACCATGTTATAAAAAGTGAATTGAATGTAGTAGAAATTGCTTGAACATGCTATTAATATTGAGAACGGGACTGTCGGTACAGTCGACTGCTATGTGAGCCAGCCGACTGGTACGAGACACTTTTTTATGATGTGTTGATAAACATGTGTGCGAATGGACTTGATGGTGTGATTACTAAATTGATGTTTTTCCTTATGACACATATGATGGAGGGAAGGTAAATGAATGAAAAGAGCTAGTGATGATTAATAACTTAGAATTGTCGGAGCAGTCGACTGATGTTGTGTTAAGTCGACTGGTACTTCAATCTGATTGTGACTATTTGGAAGTTTCATAAATTAAGATATTCCATTATGTAGACCCATCATGATGACTTGAAATTTATATCTTTATCTTCGTAAGGAAGTTATGAATATGTGTGAATGCATGTTTAAGAAATTTCCCTTGAGGAAGAGATAACATTCGTAACTTGAAGTTTCGTGATTGTAATATTACCGAACAAGAGAACTCTGTTTATGAAACATGAATTTATGTATACTGTAAATTGATATCATGATACAAGTACATGTAAGAACTGTAGATAATCCTTTAATTTGAAAAGTGGATCTGTCCAGTCGACCGAATGCGTGTAGCAAGTCGACTGATTTGGACTTGGAATTGTGCTGTTGAAATCCCAGGACAGACGACTGGTTGATGAACAGTCGACTGCCATGTGGACAATATTGTGAACATGAAAAGTTGCGGGACAGGCGACTGGTTGTGTACAACAGTCGACTATCCCGAGCATTTATGATGAACCTGTATGTGACTGTATGAGTCGACTGGCGTTCTTCCAAGTCGACTGTACAGAGTGGACTTTGATATATTTGAATTCATGTTATTGCTGTTGGTAATTGTGAACTTTATGATTGAAGTCGATGGACTCTGTTTATGGCTGTATGAATTATGTGAAATGAATCATGGATGAGAATTGAGAATTAAATGAACATATGAAAGGTTAAATCATGATAAGAAAGTCTGTGAGACTCTAAAATGAATTATGAGCTGAGGATGCTCAATTGGATATTGTGAATTTGAAATTGAACGAAAGAGTAGCTAAGTCTCCCCGGCAGTGAAATGAAATGATATTGAGAAATAGACCAAGGTTGGTCATGTGAAATGAAATGATAAGTCCGGTCTGATGGAGAGGCTAACTCTAGAGCTTGATTTTTATTCATGATTCTAATGTAACTTTAATACATAGTGTGGAGGTGATGAAAGTGAGAGAAAAATATAAGTATGAGAACTAGAGTTTACGGTGTGGGTGTGTGAGCCGCAGAATGCATGCTTGATGAGTCAAGACATGGCGCGGGCACAACTCAGAATGATCGGACTTTAGTCACACTTGTGGGATGTTTGGTGACTGCAAGAGGATCGTGTTCAGGGAGGAGGCTTGAATTGCCACAGAATGCATGCTTGATGAGTCAAGACATGGCGTGGGGTTCCCCTCCAGGGTCCAGTGCACGAGCTTGTACTCATAAACCATTTAAGATACTCACCGTAATTACAGAAGTAGAGTAAATCATGGCGAGGGATCGAACCCTATAAAAATGAAGAACGATTAAGAGGCTTGCCCTCGAACCTATGTAGTATGGGATGCATAGAATTCGAACAAGTGCGCATTAGTGTCATGTGAAATTAAATAAATGCATTAAGGATTAAGTGCACAATCACGACACGACATCTTTAAGAGTTCCCTCTTATTTACATGCTTATTATGAACAAGTTGTGATTTGTTAAGAAATGAGATTCATTATACTGTTTCTGGCATAGAGAGGATGGCCATGTATAATTATCGTCGGTTGAATAAACTGACGTACCCACAGTTTTGTATGCAGGATAAATTACATGTAAAGAGGAATGGATGCATAAAGATCTTATTATGTTGTTGTTCATTTATGTAAATGTTGTATATTTTGCTTCCGCTGTGTAAATTTAAATGTAAGATGTTGTAACTCTGATATAAAAAGAAAAGTTGAATTTCCTTGTAAAATTGTACTCAAAGAAAGTGAAAAGATCCTGTAGAACATCTCGAATTCAGTGATTTGGGATTCGGGACGTTACAGAGTGGTATCAGAGCCAGGCTTTCTACGCTTTCACACTTGTACAAGTTTATAAGGAACGACACCCTAGATGTGGACATTAGAGTGTGGGTTTGAGTTTAGAGATTTAAATGTAAGTGACTTACATTTGTGTTGCTCTATGATTTATGCTTCTTCCTCTCTATTCCAAGATGGCTGATCACTTCGACCCTACTGGAGGCGACGACTGGCATATTATTGAGGAAGAGTACCATCCTGGACAGGCTGATTCTGAGGACGAGTATCACCCTGGGCAAGCAGATTCTGATGATGAGGAGTACCCTGAATCTCGAGAGATTACCCCACCGCCAGATTCATCTGACGATTCTTCTTCCGATGAAGAAGAGGGACCAGCTCTGAGTGGCACTGTGGCTTCTCTTCAGAGGCAAGTGGATACCCTGAAGTATAGAGTTGGAGCTTTGGAGGCTCAGCTAGCACAGCGGAAGGCCGATTTCTCTGTTCTCAGTCACCGAGTATGGGAACTTGAGAAGAGAAAGAACCTGACGGATGTGTTGAAGGACCAAGTGGATGAACTGCGGGAGGAACTTCGAGCAGCGAAGAGGACCCATAGAGATTAGATTATCCTAGTTTCTATTTTCTTCTATTCTGATGTCAAAAATGTTTTTAATTCGAATGTATAAACTTTGGAATTCAATGAAATGCAAGTTGGTTTAATTTCTTGTCTTATACTTCGAATTTAATGGATCTTTTGCATCAGAATATGTCGAGAAGGGGAGCCAGGAATGGCGAAGGTCTGGATCTGGAGACCGAGCTTGCGAGGGTTTACCAGACGCTGAATGCAGTGGCTGTAAACCAAGGAAGGGGGCCGATGAATCCATTACCCGAGGCGATTAAGCTGGTGGAATCGTTCAAGAGAATGAAACCACCGGTATTCGAGGGAAAGTCAGATCCAGATGCGGCTGACAACTGGATACGGCAAGTGGAGACTATCTTTGAGGTATTGGAGACCCCTGAGGGCAGCAAGGTCAAGTTGGCGACTTTGCAGTTGGAGAAGAATGCGGCTGTTTGGTGGCAGTCGATGAAGAGGACCATGGGCGGCTTGTTGCTTGGCTGGGAGGAATTTCTGGAAGAATTCCGCAGCCATTATTTTCCCTCTGACGTCCAGGAGAAGAAGGCCATGGAGTTTCTGTCACTTCAGCAAGGCAGCATGTCAGTAAGGGAGTATGGGACTAAGTTTACTCAGCTCTCCACGTATGCTCCAGAACTGGTGATGGATGAGGCGAAGAAGGCTCGCAAGTTCGAGTATGGTCTGAGGCCGGGCTTGAGGTCTCGTATGATACCCCTTGGTATCAGGAGATTCGATAAGCTGGTCAAGAGGGCGGCAGCGACGGAGGCGAATATGGAGCAGTTCCAAGTTGTTTAGAGCCAGAAGAACAACTGGCAGTCTAGGAAGAGGCCTGCACAATCGGGGAGTTTCAAGGGGCAACCATCTGCACAGAGGTTCAAACCGACAGGGGCGAACGCTATCAGTGTAGTTGGAAGACCTGGAAACAATGTGGGGAGACCTTCCGCAGTCATCTGTTACAACTGTGGTGAAGTGGGACATTACCAATCTCAATGTCTCAAACCACGGGCTGGCAATCACAATGTGCCAATACAGCAGACTGGGAAGAGGCCGTACCAGTCAGGGCGAGTATTTGCTTTGACGGAAGCTGATGCTGATGAGGCAGATCAGGTCATCTCTGGTACGAGGGCTGATATTTAGTGTGGTTTTGTCATTTCTCCTCCCCGTTTATATTGTGAAACTGTTATGTAATGGTGTGTATTATGTAACAGGAGAACTCTATCTTAATGGAAAGAAAGCTGTTGTATTGTTCGATACTGGATCCTCTCATACTTTTATGTCTCCTAGATTTGCTAAAGTGTTGGGAGCTGAACCGAAGATTTTTTCAGGCAAGATCTTAGCAGTAGCTACTCCATCAGGGGAAACTTTGACCACTGATCGGTATTATACTGATTGCAAGATAGTGATTGGGGATCGAATCTTTGGCATTGATCTGATCGAGCTGACTATCTTGGGAGTCGATGTTATCATTGGCATTGATTGGATGTCGGTGTACAGTGCAAGCATCGAGTGTAAGACCAAGACGGTAACAGTGAAGGCTCCAGGTGGACCTGAAGTCACTTTCCAAGGGAAGTTGAAATGTTCTAAGCTGGTGGCAACTATCCGCAAGGAAGAGACTCCTGTGGAATTGCAAGGGATTCCTGTGGTTCGGAACTATCCGACAGTGTTCTTAGAAGATTTTCCTGGGTTACCTCCGCATCGTGATGTAGAGTTCAGCATCACTGTTCAACCGGGAAGTGCACCCATTTCTAAGGCACCGTATAGGATGGCTCCAGTGGAACAGGATGAGGTGAAACGGCAGATTGAGGAACTGATGGGAAAAGGCTTTATTCAACCTAGTGCGTCACCTTGGGGAGCACCAGTGCTTTTGGTAAAGAAGAAGGATGGATCGATGAGAATGTGTATCGATTACCGAGAGCTGAATAAGGTCACTGTTCAGAATAAGTATCCGATTCCTCGAATTGATGACTTGTTCGATCGTCTACAAGGAGCAGCTGTATTCTCCAAAATAGATCTTCGATCAGGATATCACCAAGTGCGAGTGAAAGCTGAAGATGTGCACAAAACTGCATTTAGAACTCGGCATGGGCATTACGAATTCTTAGTTATGCCATTCGGAGTGACGAATGCACTCGCAATCTTCATGGATTTGATGAACAGAGTTCTGAGGCCGTTTATTGATTCTTTCGTCGTGGTGTTTATCGACGATATCCTCGTGTACTCCAAGTCTGAGGCGGAGCACACTGAGCACCTGGCAGCAGTTTTGCAAAAGTTGGAAGAGCAGAGGTTATATGCCAAGTTATCCAAGTGTGATTTCTGAAAATCTGAAGTGGCATTCCTAGGTCACATCCTTTCTAAGGAGGGAGTGGCAACTGACCCTCAAAAGATAGAGACAGTGAGAGATTGGGCTAGGCCTACTACAGTGAAGGAAGTCAGAAGTTTCCTTGGGATGACTGGATACTACCGGAGATTCATTCAAGGTTATGCTCAGATAGCTGTACCGCTTACTGGACTGACCAAGAAGAATGTGAGCTTCAAGTGGACTGAGCAATGTGAGGCGAGCTTTCAGGAGTTGAAAGATAGGCTGACTACTGCACCTATTTTGGCTTTGCCTAGAGCAGGAGTTGAGTATGATGTTTATAGCGATGCTTCACATCGGGGGCTTGGTTGTGTCTTAATGCAAGAAGGTAAAGTAATCGCTTATGGGTCTAGGCAACTACGACCGCATGAGAAGAATTATCCGACTCATGATCTGGAGTTGGCTGCGATTATCTTTGCTTTGAAGCAATGGAGGCACTATGTGTACGGTGAGAAATTGAACATGTACATGGACCACAAGAGCTTGAAGTATATATATTAGCAGAGGGATCTCAATCTGAGGCAGCGGAGATGGTTGGAAGTGCTCGAGGATATGCGACCTGAGATCAAGTATCATCCTGGAAAGGCTAATGTTGTGGCTGATGCACTTAGTCGCAAGAGCAGTTTGGCCAGTTTGATTACAACTCAGAAGCACCTGATTGAGGAGTTGGATCGAGCAGGTATTGAGGTTGTCTTGCAAGGATTGGGAGCATCTTTATCTCAGTTGAAGCTTCAGCCTACTTTGAATGCAAGGATCATTGCAAGTCAGGAAGTTGATGCTGATATCTTGGAAATGAAGGAGCAGGTTGGTGCTGGCAGGTTGCCCGGATTTCAAACCAGGGATGGAGTGCTGTGGTTCGGAGATAGGCTGTGTGTTCCAGATCAGGCGGACCTGAAAGAGAGTATTCTTCAGGAGGCGCATGCTACTCTTTTGTCAGTACATCCTGGGAGTACTAAGATGTACAAGGACATCAAACAGCATTTCTGGTGGTCAGGTTTGAAGCGGGATGTGGCCGAATTTGTCGTGAGGTGTGAGGTTTGTCAGCAAGTCAAAGCCGAAAATCAGAGACCCGGAGGTCTATTACAGCCGTTACCTATTCCGGAATGGAAGTAGGATAACATCAGTATGGATTTCATCACGGGATTGCCTAAGAGTTCTAAAGGCAATGATGCGATTTGGGTCATAGTCGATCGACTAACCAAGTCCGCTCACTTTTTGGCAATGAAACTCACTGCTTCGATGGACAAGTTGGCTGAGATGTATGTTGGTGAGATTGTCCGACTTCATGGTGTTCCCTCAACTATTGTGTCTGATCGAGATGCGCGGTTTACTTCGCATTTCTGGAGGAGTCTTCAGGCAGCTTTGGGTACCAAAACAGATTTCAGCACTGCTTTTCATCCACAGACCGATGGGCAGACCGAGAGAGTCAATCGTATTCTTGAGGATATGCTTCGGTGTTGTATACTAGACTTCGGAGGCAGTTGGAAAAGGCATTTACCTTTGGTAGAGTTTGCCTACAACAACAGTTTTCAGGCTAGCATTGGGATGGCGCTGTATGAAGCTTTGTATGGCAGGAAGTGCAGGACTCCTGTTTGCTGGTATGAGGTTGGGGAGCGTCAGTTGTTTGGTCCTGAGCTTGTGCAGCTGACTTCTGAGAAGATTGATCTGATCAGGAAAAGGTTAGTGGAAGCTCAGAGCAGGCAGAAAAGCTATGCAGACAACCGGAGAAGGGACCTTGAGTATGAGGTTGGTGACTTCGTCTTTCTAAAGGTATCACCCAGTAAAGGTGTGGTTCGATTTGGCAAAGGTGGGAAGTTAGCCCCGAGGTTTATAGGCCCGTATAAGATATTGAAAAGGATCGGGAAAACTGCTTACCGACTTGAATTACCGGAAGAGTTGTCTCAGGTGCACAATGTCTTTCATGTGTCTATGCTGAGAGGTTACATTCCAGACCCGAGTCATCATTTGCCTGAAGTGCCGGAAGGTTTGCAGTTAGACCTGAATTACTTCGAGACTCCTGTCGAGATTGTTGACCGTAGGGAGAAAGTCTTGAGGAATAAGACGATACCGATGGTCAAGGTAGTCTGGAGAAACCACTTGGTTGAAGAGGCTACTTGGGAATCTGAGGAGAAGATGTTGAAGGACTATTCCGAGCTTTTTGCTTGATTGTATTTTTTGTTTGATTGTATCTTTGTATCTTTTGTTGTTGCGGTGTTTTCTGTTTTCTCGCTCTTGGCTGTAGTTCCGGGGACGGAACTATTCTAAGGAGGGAGTGATGTAATACCCCGATTTTCCTTAATACATAAAGATTATTTATTTTTTTATATGGTATGCTTGTGTAGCATGTGACTATTATTTTCTCCACATGATGAATAAAGTATATTGTTTCCTATAAAGCATTTTTCTTAAAGCCCAATGTTGATTTGTTTATTTTCTCTTTTAAAATATTTATTTTGGCCCAAATAAACTTAAGCCCATAAATTTAACCTTTTATTTATTTTCCTACAACTTATTTTGTGTAACACTTTTTCTATATATGAAACTTATTTTTGTACGAATTTTATTAGTGTGAGTTGTGCATGCACGTGCATTTTGCATACACGTGCATTGAACACACTCTTTGGCCGGATTGTGGGTAGTATAGTGGGATCATGGGCGGTTAAGCTGTGTGAGTGTGGGTAGTTTCTCAACCCCCTAATGCATCTCAACCTTTGATCTTGCAACTCCCCAATAGATCTTAGCCCTCTATTCTATTTATCTCCTAGTATAAATACCCCTCCCATCTCCCTATCTCTTTTACACTAAGATTTTCTAAGATTAAGAGAGGTATTCGTGAGTTTGTGTGTGTGCTTTCCCGTGGAGGCCGAGTAGCATCTGAAGGATCGGTGTGGAGCAAAGGAGCAAGGAGCAAGAAGGCGTTCTCTACCTTGAGGAGCTTTTGCGGGATTTCGATTACTTCTTCATATAAGGTGGGTGTTTTTCAGGACTTCTAATGTAGGAATGATACCATAATTATTATGATTGCTACCATGTTATAAAAAGTGAATTGAATGTAGTAGAAATTGCTTGAACATGCTATTAATATTGAGAACGGGACTGTCGGTACAGTCGACTGCTATGTGAGCCAGCCGACTGGTACGAGACACTTTTTTATGATGTGTTGATAAACATGTGTGCGAATGGACTTGATGGTGTGAATACTAAATTGATGTTTTTTCCTATGACACATATGATGGAGGGAAGGTAAATGAATGAAAATAGCTAGTGATGATTAATAACTTAGAATTGTCAGAGCAGTCGACTGATGTTGTGTTAAGTCGACTGGTACTTCAATCTGATTGTGACTATTTGGAAGTTCCATAAATTAAGATATTCCATTATGTAGACCCAGCATGATGACTTGAAATTTATATCTTTATCTTCGTAAGGAAGTTATGAATATGTGTGAATGCATGTTTAAGAAATTTCCCTTGAGGAAGAGATAACATTCGTAACTTGAAGTTTCGTGATTGTAATATTACCGAACAAGAGAACTCTGTTTATGAAACATGAATTTATGTATACTGTAAATTGATATCATGATACAATTACATGTAAGAACTGTAGATAATCCTTTAATTTGAAAAGTGGATCTGTCCAGTCGACCGAATGCGTGTAGCAAGTCGACTGATCTGGACTTGGAATTGTGCTGTTGAAATCCCAGGACAGACGACTGGTTGATGAACGGTCGACTGCCATGTGGACAATATTGTGAACATGAAAAGTTGCGGGACAGGCAACTGGTTGTGTACAACAGTCGACTATCCCGAGCATTTATGATGAACCTGTATGTGACTGTATGAGTCGACTGGCGTTCTTCCAAGTCGACTGTACAGAGTGGACTTTGATATATTTGAATTCATGTTATTGCTGTTGGTAATTGTGAACTTTATGATTGAAGTCGATGGACTCTGTTTATGGCTGTATGAATTATGTGAAATGAATCATAGATGAGAATTGAGAATTAAATGAACATATGAAAGGTTAAATCATGATAAGAAAGTCTGTGAGACTCTAAAATGAATTATGAGCTGAGGATGCTCAATTGGATATTGTGAATTTGAAATTGAACGAAAGAGTAGCTAAGTCTCCCCGGCAGTGAAATGAAATGATATTGAGAAATAGACCAAGGTTGGTCATGTGAAATGAAATGATAAGTCCGGTCTGATGGAGAGGCTAACTCTAGAGCTTGATTTTTATTCATGATTCTAATGTAACTTTAATACATAGTGTGGAGGTGATGAAAGTGAGAGAAAAATATAAGTATGAGAACTAGAGTTTACGGTGTGGGTGTGTGAGCCGCAGAATGCATGCTTGATGAGTCAAGACATGGCGCGGGCACAACTCAGAATGATCGGACTTTAGTCACACTTGTGGGATGTTTGGTGACTGCAAGAGGATCGTGTTCAGGGAGGAGGCTTGAATTGCCACAGAATGCATGCTTGATGAGTCAAGACATGGCGTGGGGTTCCCCTCCAGGGTCCAGTGCACGAGCTTGTACTCATAACCATTTAAGATACTCACCGTAATTACAGAAGTAGAGTAAATCATGGCGAGGGATCGAACCCTATAAAAATGAAGAACGATTAAGAGGCTTGCCCTCGAACCTATGTAGTATGGGATGCATAGAATTCGAACAAGTGCGCATTAGTGTCATGTGAAATTAAATAAATGCATTAAGGATTAAGTGCACAATCACGACACGACATCTTTAAGAGTTCCCTCTTATTTACATGCTTATTATGAACAAGTTGTGATTTGTTAAGAAATGAGATTCATTATACTGTTTCTGGCATAGAGAGGATGGCCATGTATAATTATCGTCGGTTGAATAAACTGACGTACCCACAGTTTTGTATGCAGGATAAATTACATGTAAAGAGGAATGGATGCATAAAGATCTTATTATGTTGTTGTTCATTTATGTAAATATTGTATATTTTGCTTCCGCTGTGTAAATTTAAATGTAAGATGTTGTAACTCTGATGTAAAAAGAAAAGTTGAATTTCCTTGTAAAATTGTACTCAAAGAAAGTGAAAAGATCATGTAGAACATCTCGAATTCAGTGATTTGGGATTCGGGGCGTCACAGATCTGAACCGTTCATTTTGATCTACACGACTCAATTAGTCCATGGATGAGAAATCAAGTCATTTGAGATTCGTTTGCCCATGCATTGAAGTGTTACAAATTGTGTGGCTGAAAAATCATTATTTTTTATAGGGACATGATGCATGGACAAATGAATACCAAATGACTTGATTTTATATTTCTGGACTAAATTAGTTATGTTAAACAATGTGAACGGTTCGGATTATCCATAGGATGGATAGGCGTTGTTAACGCTGATTCTGGTGTGGGGGTAAACAGATGAGATTTGTGAGTTCGCGAGGAAAACCTGAACAACGGATCCAAGCCTTCTGATTCCTGCCGCTGCCTGCAAGGAAGTGCGATACACCGGGGTTGATTCCGGCGACGCACCCTCCGACGCTCTTGTCAGTAACCAGTGGTGATTATGAAAGAGCTTAAAGTGGAAAATTAGTGATTACCTGGTCACAGTGGTAGGGGGGAGGTATTAATAGTCGCCATGGGAGTGATTAAAGGCTTGATTTCCTGTGTAACTGTCAGGAGAAAAATCCTCCCAATCTGTTTAGGAAACTGGCCCTTGATTCCCGGTGAGAGCAAATCAGGCCCGTTGATTCAGTCAAATCAGTGACCCTGATTTTCCTCTTGCTGATCTGGGTTTGTTTTGGGTCGGGACCCGTACCCAGTCGGAGTGGATCCGTTTGTGGGGTGTTGGGTCTGTGAGAAGGAGACCCATTTGTATGTGAAATTACCGTTTTACCCCTGAGTTTCAAGATTCGTGCCCAATCTGGACGGTTCCGATTTAACCCCATTTTTAGCCATATCAGGCGTGGAGTTCTCACGAAGCTTATCGTGAGAACGGTTCTCACTGGATCGCTACCCTTTTTTTTATATATTGAACATGCATCACATGTGTAAATTACTATCTATCTATATATCTATAATATGATGTATTTACTTCTCTACTATTTTAATGGGAGAGTTGGGTTTTGTAACAAACAAACTCTAACTTTATAACTAGATAAACATGTATAATACATGTTCAAACTATATCCAACAAATATAAATGTGTACCGTACGTGTAGTCCAAATCAAAACATTCAAATATAAACTATTTTTTTCTTATTCAATATATATTCATTTAATTTGATGACTTTAATTTTTGTAGACGTACATTGCACATATATTATATTAGTATTTATAAGGGGAATACAAATTTAGGATCTTAAAATTGTAAAAAATTTGAGGGCCTGACGCGGCCACCTCATCTGCCTGGGGGTTTCTGATTCTGAATTGAGTAAAACATTCTAATAGTTCTTAATTTTTCCTGCCTTTCTTGCAAGAATGTTAGGATTTTATTTTTTCTGAATTTTTGAATTTTTGATCGGCAGGTTTTTTCGCCATATACGAGGGTCGGTACCTCGTCCCTTCGGCTCGGCACATGTAGCTCGGAATCAGCCGAAGTACGTGGCATGATCCTGAGCGTCCATCTCAGCGCGGATCCCCAAAAAACACTATCTTGTCGTTTAGTGGATGTGGCGAGATCTGAGCCGTCCATCATGACGAGCAGGCTTTTTGACAAGATCCAACAGTTGAGGTAGGTCGGCGAGTTTTTTCGCCATATACGAGGGTCGGTCCCTCGTCCTCTCGGCTCGGAAGCTCGGTGCCGTTGGCCGAGGCACGGAGTTGGAGATCTTGAAGGATGTCTTTGACGGGTTGCTATCTTCCGAGCCCAGTAGCTCGGCTGCTCGGCCAAGCTGTTCGGTAGCTCGGTTAAGCGGGCCGGTGGCAGGCAGTTCGGAAGGTGCACGTGGTCGCATCTGGTGCGTTCATCATGGTGCGAATCACGAGGATGGGGTTCAGATCACGAGAAAACGTTATCTTGTCGTTTTGTGGGCGTGGCGCAATCTGAACCGTCCATCGAATTCTGACACGAATTTTGGAGAGATCCGACGGTAATTTCCCCTCGGAAGGATTTTTCACCATATACGAGGGTCGGTTCCTCGTCCTCTCGGCTCGGAAGCTCGGTGCCGTTGGCCGAGTTGTGGAGACTAGTAGCTTAGAGCTGTTTTGAAGAGACTCAGTTGCTCAGTTGCCCAGTCAAGCTGTTCGGTAGCTCGGTTAGGCACACCGGTGGCCGAGTTGTGGACTTGGTGATTTGAGGATTCTGTTGTTGAAACTGGAACGTCGTAACGCTCCGCTTTGGCATTTTGGCTTCTTAATGGGCTTTTTTTAGATTCCCAAGGCGGCCCAAACTCGCTTTTGGGGTTATAAAAGATCATTCCCCCACCCCTAAGCTCATTCTTCACTTTTCACTCTTAAGATTTCACTTTTACTCTTTGCTCTCTGCTAGCGATGATCTTTGCTCCAAGGCGGTTGCGCTAACTGTCGCGTGGGCCAGGCAATTTCCTGCGAGTCTTTCCGACCGTGAACGTCACTTCAAAGGTCAGTTTACTAGCCTTAGCCTTTTTTTAGAGATGTCAAGAGTGAACTCGGGGAGTAAGGCCTCGTCTTCGGGCAATGATGGCGCCGAGGAGAGGAGAAAGGCGGAGATCCGAAGGAAGGGAAAACAGGTCGCCGAGCCATCTGTGACCGAGGCGAGGAAGGGGAAGAAGAAGAGGAGGGTGGCGACCCAATCTCCCGTGGTCGAGGAGATCGTGGAGAACCCGAAGCAAGCCCCCGAGATGGGACGATATCCTTCTGTATTGTCCGGGCATTCGGGGGTCAGGCAGTACGAAGGCGACCTCTTAGAGAAAGCAATCTTCAGAAAGTCGAAAGTTTACGAAGAACCCAACCCGGCTCTTCCTACCGAAGCCAACGAGATTGCTTTGGTGCTATCCGAGAGGGATCTCCTTCAGATCAGAAAGGGATTCGCCATCCCTCCGGAGTACAAGCTGATGGTCCCTGGTGCTGGGATGCGAGCGAATTCTAAGCTGTCGTCGTCGGATATGTGCATGTTCGACTTTGACTCCTTGAACGCCGGACTACGTTTTCCACTGCACCCTTTCATTCACCAGCTCCTCGGGTGGTTCTGCCTCGCGCCGACCCAGTTCATGCCGAACACATGGCGTCATGTGAACGCCTTCCTGCTCTAGTGCCGAAATGCAGGAGTCGAGCCGGATCTGACAGTCTTCCGAGAGGCCTATATCGGATAAACCGGATGTATAAGACCGAGCACCGTTACTACTTGGGGCCGAGGAAGGGCGTTCTGATCATAGAAAACCCGGACTCAATTAAAGGCTGGAAAGAAAAGTTCTTTATATTAAGGGGGGAACCAATATTGCAAATTCCGACCCGATGGAAACCGGAGGTGTCCAAGTTTGCGAGAGCCGACCCCGTGCTGTCTGCGGCCGAGGAGGAGGTAGCGAGGAAGATCATGGCCCTCCCATTGTTGAGTTGGAGGGAGTTGACGGAGGAGGTGCTGTTCGGGTCCGGCCTTAGCCCTATCGACCCGAGTATGCTCTTGACATCTCGTTTATTTTTGTTTTTCTTCCAAGTGTTTAGCTCATCTTACTCAGTTTTTGTTTCGTTTGATGCAGAAGCGATGAAGATAGACTTTAACGCCATGATGGCCGATAGGTCCAAATTGGCCGGTGGCAGGAAGAGGAAGAGGCCGACCGAGGCTGCCTCGTCAGCTTCGCAGCCCAAGGTCGCTTCGACCACCACTCTGCCTCCTCCGACCACCGAGGCGCCCTCGACGGTGGTTGTTGCCGAGGAGTCCTCGGTGCCTGTGGCCTCGGCCCCGGTTGGTGGGGCCTTCGATGTTAATGCGGTGTTTTCGCTCGAGGCTCCGAACTTGACCGATGCTGCCGAGGAGATCCTGACCGAGCAGCACAAACAGCTGTTCGTGCCGAACTGGCGAGTGAAGACTCATGACGGATTCCTCGGGAACTTGCAGATGTCGGTGCAGGTCGTCAAGCACCTGGCGACCCCGAAGGATAGAGCCGCGCTGAAGGCGGGGACGGTCGGCGACGATACCTACGAAGTGGCTCGGTCGCTCGTATCGGTAAGTTTTTCATCGTGGATTTCTTTAAGTCTACTGCTCGGCCTGTATCTTGCGCTTATCGTTGTCTTCGCAGGCTACCTGTCACTTCGGCCATCTCCTTGAGACGTTCGCCGAGCAGGAGAAAGAGCTGAAGGCTGCCAGCGACAAAGACAGGGCAGAGAAGGTCAAGATGGTTCGGCAACTCGAGGCCGAGCAGAGGCAAGTCGAAGCCTTGGATGTCCGGGTTGCCGATCTTGTGGCAGACCTAGAAAGAGCCAAGGGGCGACTTGATGCGGAGTCTGCCAAAGCCGCGAAGGCTGCTGAGGAGCTGGCTGCGTCGGCGAAGTCTCTGGCCGATCTGAAGGCGGAGAAAGAGGCCCTAGCCACGCAGATTAGGGCCGAGGTCGAGGCCGAGTGTGAGGCCGAGACGAAGAAACACATGGCCACGAACATGGAGATGTCCTATCAGAGGGCGCTCGACCATCTTCAGGACAGTGTCCCCGGCTTTGAGCGGGTTGGCTACAGGCTGTGGCCGGGGTCGCCCTCGGGCATCTAGGAGGAAGGAGCCGAAGGCGACAAGGGGGAAGGCGACGACGAAGAGGTGGAGGCCGACCCTTCGGTGGCAAACCCCCAGGTCGAGGGGAGAAACGAGGGGCCATCTGGCGACGCGCCTGTGGTCGAAGCGGCGACGCAGGTGGACCCCTGATCCCCTCGTAATTTTTTGTAGTTTTTGTTCTTTTTTTTTTTCAAAAGTGTAATGCCTTTTGCGGACTGGCCACCGCTCTGATGAATGAATGAAAAAGATTGTTTTGGTTTTGAACTTGTCTAAGTGTTTGGTTCGGTCATGTAGTTCTTTAATGTTGTCCCTCTTTTATTTCAGATCGCCGAGCAAACTCGTATCACCGCTGCAGCTCGGCGCCGTGCGGAGTTGTTTCAGCAGTCCCGGGAGGATCGCCTCGAGGGCGAGGTCCATCTGACGAGGAGAATACTCCATAACGTAGAGAAGAGAAACAGCGAGTTGTTGGCCGAATTGCACCATCTGCGGATAGTCGAGGCCGAACTCTCTACGAAGGAGGAAGAGTTGTCCCGGGCTTTAGCCGAGCGAGACGATTTTGCAAGGAGGGTAGAACAGCTGCAAAGGGTAACGGTCGACAAGAGTATCGAGGTGACCCATTTGCCCCGTGTCATATCTGATAGCGCCGAGTATCGTGGTTCGGCAAAGCTTCCTCGGTTCAAGGTAATTGTGAGGGACGACACACTGAAGGACAGGATCGTTGAACTGGAGGAAGGGGTTGCTCGGCTTAAACCTCAGCCAGTGAGGGCTAATGTTCGGAGTACTTCGTGTACACGCGAAGAGATTGACCGAGGGATCACGTTCTATCAACTCGCGAGCCGAACCCCCATCATAGGTCGGACAGCAGCCGACGCCCAAAGTGGAGTAGCGGTATCTTCAAGTGGTGCTTCGGTTGGAGCGACCGTCAGGGTCAGCGGTGAGGGGGCGTCTCGATTCGTCAGCTTAGAGACGAGCTCGGAGGTCAAGAAGCGTCGACCCAAAGTATCCCTGAACCGGAGCATCCCCCTTCCGCGGAGGCAGTAAACGGGTCGTATTGTGTCTTTGGGCCTCCGAACCGTCTTTTGTTGTAATCTTTTTGTAAATTTATCCAAGTTATATTAATGAAATTGGAGTTGGCTTGCTTGTTGTAGTGTTGTAATTGCTTTAGCTAGAGTTGGCTTGAAATGAACCGCAAGAAGCGTTTGCTTCGTCGAGAGCTTCGGCTACGAAATTCACGCTTTAGCCGTGGTCCCGACTCTTGCTCGGTACGTACCGGTACGGCTCGGTGCCTCGGCAGAGGTGTAACCATTTCGAGGCTGGGGCCACGTGGCCTGATCTGGACGGTGGATCATGATCAGGGCGTGGATCACAAGAAGGGAGGCACGAGTTCCAAGAAAACACTATCTTGTCGTTTTGTGGATACGTGGCATGGTCAGGTCCGTTCATCATACTCTAGCACGCATTCTGAGATGATCTAACGGTGACTTCGCCTCGGAAGGATTTTTTGCCATATACGAGGGTCGGTCCCTCGTCCGCTCGGCTCGAGGATTTGAGTAGGCGTGGTCGATCCGAACAATGTAATCCGAACCAGCGTTAGCGTTGCTCGACGGTTGTGGGAGCAGTTCCAAACGGCGATCTACTTCTGGCTCGCCTAAGGGCGAGCCGGGGAAGTAAAGTCGAACCGAGGACTCCGAACCATCGGTGTAGTTCAACGGTTGTGGGAGCAGTTCCGAACGGCGATCTACTTCTGGCTCGCCTAAGGGCGAGCCGGGGAAGTAAAGTCGAGCCGAGTGTTGGACTCCGAACCATCGGTGTAGTTCAACGGTTGTGGGAGCAGTTCCGAACGGCGATCTACTTCTGGCTCGCCTAAGGGCGAGCCGGGGAAGTAAAGTCAAGCCGAGTGTTGGACTCCGAACCATCGGGGTAGTTCAACGGTTGTGGGAGCAGTTCCGAACGGCGATCTACTTCTGGCTCGCTTAAGGCGAGCCGGGGAAGTAAAGTCGAGCCGAACATTGGACTCCGAACCATTGGTTGAAATTAAAAACAAAAGATAAAGGCGGAGAGATGCAAGCAGATTTATAAGTATGAAAGCATTCTTTATTGATAATTGACGGCGAACCGTTTTTACATGTAACAACTTAAGAAATGGATTACAAGTTAGAGGAGAGGAACGGTTTGACACCTCGTGATACTCAGAGTGGCGCCGGGGTGCTTTCTTGGTATTTTAGGAGGTGGTCGGCATTCCAGGTCCTCGGAATCTCTCTGCCCTCTAGATCTTCCAGACGATAAGCTCCGGGCCGAACAACCTTTGTGATCTTGTAGGGTCCTTCCCAGTTCGGGGCCAGTTTGCTCCTCTAATTAGGGAAGGAGATGGCTAGCTTTTTGAGAACCAAGTCCCCTTCCTTGAGATCGGTGGGTCGGACTTTCTTGTTGTATGCTAGTTCGACTCTCCTCCGATAGTTCTGTTGGCGTATTGATGCTCTTTCCCTCAGCTAGTCCACCAGATTTAAGTTCGCCCTGAGGTCTCTGGCGTTCTGTTCCTCGTTGTAGGCTGCGAGGCGAGGGGAAGGTATTCCCACCTCGAGTGGTATCACCGCCTCGGACCCATAGGTGAGGTTGAAAGGGGACTCTCCTGTGGGCGTCTGCTTGTTCGTGTGGTAGTTCCATAGTACGTTGGGGAGTTGGTCGACCCATAGGCCTTTGGAACATTTGTCCAACCTCTTCTTGATACCTGCGAGGATCTACCGATTGGCATTTTCTGCTTGGCCATTCGACTGAGGGTGGGAGACGGAGGAGAAGTGCTGTTGGATGGCAAGGTCTTCACATAGAGCTCGGAATACGGCACCGGTGAACTGAGTCCCATTGTCCGTTACAAGGACACGGGGGACGTCGAACCTGCAGATGATGCTCTTCCAGAAGAATTGAAGCACTTTGTTCTCGGTGATAGTGGCGAGGGGCTCGGCCTCAATCCACTTCGAGAAGTAGTCGATGGCTACGACCAAGAACTTGAACTGTCCCGGAGTTGGAGGGAAGGGCCCTAGTAAATCCATCCCCCACATTGCGAAGGGAATAGGACTTGATAGGGAGGCGAGGTTGGCTTGACAGAGGTGACGAACGTTGGAATGTCTTTGACAAGAGCCACATTGCTGAACGTGTCTCTCGGCATCTTGGAGGAGAGTCGGCCAGAAGTATCCGTAATTCAGAGCCTTCCGAGCCAACGACCTAGACCCTGAATGTGCTCCGCCGATGCCTTCGTGGAGCTCCTGTAAGGCATAGTTGGCCTGTTCTGGGGAGAGGCACCTTAGGTATGGTCGGCCATCAATCTGCGAGAATGAGCGCTTGTATAAGATCCCCTCTATCAAGACATACCGCTCGGCCTGGGTTCTGACTCGGCGTGCTTCTTTGGGGTCCTCGGGAAGGAGTCCGTCCCTTAAGAACTCCACTAATGGCTTCATCCAGTTATCTTGCAGTAGGACCGGCAATGACTCCACTGAGCCGGGGGTCTCGTCTTCTATGCTCGGCCTTGAGAGGACCTCGATCAAAACGGTCTGCTCGAGACCCTGGATGGAGGATGAGGCCAACTTGGAGAGGGCATCGGCCTGTGAGTTCTCCTCTCGAGGGACTCGTTAGATGAGTGCCTCTTCAAACCGGCTCATGAGGGCTCGGACCTTGGCGAGGTACTTCGGGATTCGCTCGTCTCGCGCCTCGTACTCGCCCAAGACTTGGTTCACAACTAGCTGAGAGTCACTATGGACTCGGAGGCGCTGCGACCCGGCACTTCGGGCAAGTCTGAGGCCCGCGATTAGTGCCTCATACTCCGCCTCGTTGTTTGAGGCCTTGAAGTTCATGCGGAGGGCATACTGGAGGACGAAGTCATCAGGGCCGTTCAGGATGATACCGGCCCCGCTACCCCCGTTGTAGGAGGATCCGTCCACGAAAACTGTCCAAATGGGGGGTCCGTTCAGGACGTGGCTGACCTCGGGGATGGTGGACTCGACGATGAAGTCGGCGAGGGCCTGAGCTTTGATTGCAGTCCGAGGTTGGTAGGAGATGTCGTGTTGGCTCAGCTCTATGGACCACTTCATTAGCCGGCCCGAGGTTTCAGGCTTGTGGAGGATCTGCTTCAGCGGTTGGTCGGTGAGGACCACAACCGAGTGGGACTGAAAGTATGGACGGAGCTTCCTTGCCGCCATGACCAGTGCGTAAGCCATCTTCTTTATCTTCGGATAGCGGAGCTCAGCGTCCCGAAGTACCTTGCTCACATAGTAAATGGGCCTCTGAGCCCGGTCTTCTTCCCTCACGAACACAGCACTTAGGGTCTGCTCGGAAGCAGCTAAGTAGATGAAGAGGGTTTCCCCCGGAACGGGTTTGCTAAGCAGAGGAGGGTTCGCCAAGTAGGCCTTCAGTTGGTCGAACGACTCCTGTTGTAGTTGGCCCCATTCGAAACCCTTAGCCCTCCTGAGAGCCTTGAAGAAGGGGAGGCACTTTTCCCCAGACTTCGAAAGGAACCGGCCAATAGCGGCGAGCCGACCTGTAAGCTTCTACACCTACTTGACGTTCCGGGGGGGGCATGTCCAGTATGGCCTTGATCTTCTCAGGATTTGCTTCGATCCCTCGCTGGCTCACCATGAAACCGAGGAACTTTCCTGATGAGACCCTGAACGCACACTTGTTCGGATTAAGCCGCATGTCGTGCCTCCTCAATACGCCGAATGCCTCCTGGAGGTCAGCCACGTGGTCGGTACCTCGGACGCTCTTGACGAGCATGTCGTCGACGTATACTTTAATGTTGCGGCCTATTTGGCTTTGGAAGACCTTGTTAACGAGGTGCTGGTAGGTGGCTCCAGCGTTCTTCAATCCGAACGGCATAACTCTGTAGCAGTAGAGGCCCTGGTCGGTAATGAAGGAAGTCTTCGGAATGTCCGGAGGGAACATTCGGATCTGATTATAGCCGAAGAAGGCATCCATGAAGCTGAGTAACTCATGGACCGAGGTGGCATCAATGAGGGTGTCGATATTTGGGAGAGGGAATGGATCTTTCGGACACGCCTTATTCAGGTCGGTGAAGTCGATGCATATCCTCCAAGAGCCACTGGACTTCTTAACCATGACCACATTGGAGAGCCACTCAGGATAGTTCACCTCCTGTATGAACCGAGCTCTCAAGAGCTTGTCCACCTCCTCCTTGATGGCCTGTTGCCGCTCAGGGGCGAACTTACGCCTCTTCTGCTGAACCGGTCTGCACCCCGGTTCTACGCTGAGGCGGTGGACTAGCAGCTCCTCGGAAATCCCGGACATATCCGCGGCGGACCAAGGAAACAGGTTGCGGTTATCCCGGATGCATTGCACCAGGCAAGGACCTGCTGATGAGGAACTTTCGACTCGGGTCCTCGTCCGAGAAGAGCACTTCTTCCAACTCGTCCGTCGGCTCGGACGTGGGTCGGACATTCGGTTCGGGGATTTCTAGAGTCTCTAGGGAGAGCACCGGTCCCCCAGTGGAAGTCATATAGCACTTCCGAGCCGTCTCTTGGCTGCCCCTGCCTTCTCCCACTCCCGACCGGGTGGGGAACTTCATTTTTAGGTGGTACGCTGAAGGAACAGCTTCCAGGGCAGCTAGGCCGGGTCGGCCTAAGATGACATTATATGCAGCCGGGACGTCGACAACCATAAAGTCCATCGGCTCGGTCCGGGTGGTAGGGGTTTTCCCAGCAGTTACGTCCAGGGTGATAACCCCTTCGACAGTTACTGGTACCCCCGTGAACCCGTGGAGCGTGTAGCCGGCTGGTTTGAGACGATCCCGGGACAGCTGCAGCCCTCGGAAGGCCGAGAGGAAGAGAATGTTCACCGAGCTCCCATTGTCTACCAGGACCCTCTGCACCTTGAAGTTTGCCATGCGAAGGTCGATGATAAGTGCGTCGCAGTGGGGAGTTCGGACCCCCTCGAGGTCTTCATCGGAAAAGTCACTAGGACGCCAAGGCCTTTGGGGGGAGGGGCGCTATGAACCGAGTTGACCTCTCGGACGAAGGCCTTCCGAGAGGAGTTGGAGGAGCCCCCCATGGGGCCTCCGTGGATGAGGTGCAGAACTCGTTCTTCCTCGAACTCGGGGGTCTCATCGCGCGGCTCGGAGCGCTTGTTAGCCCCCCGAGGCGGAGGAGTGTTGCGATCCGCCCGATCGTTTGCCTTTACAAATTTGGCCAACTGCCCCCTCTGGATGAGGGCCTCTATCTCATTTTTCAATGCCCGGCAATCGTTGGTGTCGTGGTCGTGGTCACGGTGGTAACGGCACAATTTCTCCTTGTACCTCCTCTTGGCCGGGGTGTTCATCCTCGGATCTGGAGGTATAACTCCTTCCTTCTCCACTTCCATCAGGATGGTGGAGACATTGGTGGTGAGGGGAGTGAACTTCTCGACCCTGGAGGGAGGACGGCGCTGGCCGCTATTGTCCTTCTGCAGCTTCTTGGACCCTTCCTCCTCTACTGTCTTCCTCTTCGAGCCGGAGGCAGATCCTCCGAAACCCGGGAGGCACTCGGCCTCTTCCGCCCGAATGTACTTCTCGCATCTTAGGAGAAGATCGGCGAAGTTGTGCGGGGGCTTCTTGGCGAGGGACGACCGGAGGTTGGAGTTGAGGACGTTCGACTGGAACGCAACGGTCGCCACTGACTGGTCTAGGGAGGCGATAGACCTGACCTCTGCGGTGAATCTCCTCACATAGTCCCTCAGCTTTTCTCCCCTCTCCTGTCGGAGGTGGAGTAGGGAGAGGCTCGTCTTCTCGGTTCGCCTGCTACTCACAAAGTGAGTTATGAAGAGCGTTTCGAACTGCTCGAACGAGAAGATGGAAGAGGGAGCGAGCCTGGAGTACCATTCCCGAGCCGACCCCTTGAGGGTGGCGGGGAAGGTCTTGCAGAGCATGGCATCAGAAGCTTGATGGATCAGCATTAATGTCTTGAAGCTTTCGACGTGATCAACTGGGTCGGACTTCCCTGAGTACGTTTCAAACTGCGGAGGTTTGAAACCCCTCGGTATGGGGGCCTCCATGATTGTCCGAGAGAAGGGGGGTCTGCTGGGACGGACGGTCCCTGCTCTCGACTCCTCCTCTTTGTCCATGCGACCGATGCGCCTCTCCACCTTGTGGAGACGACGGTAGAGGGCATCGTCCCTCCGCTGGTAATCAAACGATCCCCTGGACTCTTCTTCATATGAAGGGGAGCGGGGACTGCGGCGTCGATAGTCCTGGGATCGGCGAGGACTATAGGGGTGCTGCTGGCGACTAGGAGCCGGGAGAGGACTTCTGGATCGGTGGCGAGGACTTGGAACCCGTGGGGGTGTTGGAACCCTCTGGGCATTATGGTTGTTGGGGCAAAGGTTGAGGGCCTGCAACACGGTCTCCTGGAATTGTAGGAACTCGGCACGAGTGATAGGTGCCTCATTGTTCCTCGGATGACGTCGATCCGCGGGGGAATGTGGCCTCCTCCTATGACGCTCGGGAGATTCTCCCCGGCCCCTTCGGTCCGGAGACCTCCTACCGTCTCGGCGATGAGGAGATCGCTCACCATGATGCTGGCGGGAGGTTCCCTCTCGGGCCCGCCTCTCATCTAGGTGGTTGCGAAGGTCCTCATCCTTTTGGCGGTTCAGAACGGTGTTGCAGAGGTCGGGGTGATGAGAAGCCATTGAATCTAAGGAGGCATTGTGAACCGTGACATGGTCTGGGTGGAGAGGTTGCTTCTGCCTCCGCCCGTTATGGCCGGCAGGACCATTGGGGGGTTGTTGTTTGGGAAGAGAAGGCTGGCCCTGTTGGACTGGGGGAGTAAGTTGTTCAGGCTGTGGAGCGGGATGGACGGGAACTTCCTCTGGCTGATCAGCGGGATTGGGTCCACGATTGGACCCCCTATATCTGACCTTTTTGGGAGGCATAGTTGGAGAAGGGCTAGTCGACAAGGAAGAGGCGGAGGCTGTTCGTGTGGGTTTCTCACAGACGGCGCCAATCTGTTACCGCTGATTCTGGTGTGGGGGTAAACATATGAGATTTGTGAGTTTGCGAGGAAAACCTGAACAGCGGATCCAAGCCTTCTGATTCCTGCCGCTACCTGCAAGGAAGTGCGATACACCGGGGTTGATTCCGGCGACGCACCCTCCGACGCTCTTGTCAATAACCAGTGGTGATTATGAAAGAGCTTAAGGTGGAAAAAGAGTGATTACCTGGTCACAGTAGTAGGGGGGAGGTATTTATAGTCGCCATGGGAGTGATTAAGGGCTTGATTTCCTGTGTAACTGTCAGGAGAAAAATCCTCCCAATCTGTTTAGGAAACTGGCCCTTGATTCCCGGTGAGAGCAAATCAGGCCCGTTGATTCAGTCAAATCAGTGACCCTGATTTTCCTCTTGCTGATCTGGGTTTGTTTTGGGTCGGGACCCGTACCCAGTCGGAGTGGATCCGTTTGTGGGGTGTTGGGTCTGTGAGAAGGAGACCCATTTGTATGTGAAATTACCGTTTTACCCCTGAGCTTCAAGATTCGTGCCCAATCTGGACGGTACTGATTTAACCCCATTTTTAGCCATATCAGGCGTGGAGTTCTCACGAAACTTATCGTGAGAACGGTTCTCACTGGATCACTACCCTTTTTTTTTAATATATTGAACATGCATCACATGTGTAAATTACTATCTATCTATATATCCATAATATGATGTATTTACTTCTCTACTATTTTAATGGGAGAGTTGGGTTTTGTAACAAACAAACTCTAACTTTATAACTAGATAAACACGTATAATACATGTTCAAACTATATCCAACAAATATAAATGTGTACCGCACGTGTAGTCCAAATCAAAACATTCAAATATAAACTATTTTTTTCTTATTCAATATATATTTATTTAATTTGATGACTTTAATTTTTGTAGACGTACATTGCACATACATTATATTAGTATTTATAAGGGGAATACAAATTTAGGATCTTAAAATTGTAAAAAATTCGAGGGCCTGAGGCGGCCACCTCATCTGCCGGGGGGTTTCTGATTCTGAATTAAGTAAAACATTCTAATAGTTCTTAATTTTTCCTGCCTTTCTTGCAAGAATGTTAGGATTTTATTTTTTCTGAATTTTTGAATTTTTGAATCACTTCGGGAGACTTTGCCTGCCTTTAGGAAAGTAAGGCGATTTTCTATCTTTCCGTGAGATTGTGTGTCATTTTCCTCAAATTATACACGGCTTAATTTGTTTTGTTATAATAAACATCTTCAAAGAATTCGGTAGTCATAGTCCCTTTCCTGGGAAAATTTGCCCGAAAGGGATGGAGAAGTCTTCAATTCATTTATGAAAGTAGTAATATACTAGTCCGATGCAAGTATTAATTTTTTTTTTAAAAATTAAAGTAAAATTCTGATTTACACATGTGATACATGTCTTAATAAATAGGATTATATATTTTTAAAAGTAAACGTTAAGACTATAATGAGAGAGTTGAAGTTGCAGGCACGTAAGTAAGTAGATTTATAACTCCAACTCTCCCATTATAATATTAGAGATTATATTATATCTCTAATCTCTAATATTATAATGGGAGAAGGGCTTAGTGTCATTTTGTCAACACGTGCAGCGCACGTGTTGGTAGATTTTTTTTGTCCTTTTCATTCCCCTCCCTATTTTTTCCACGTGCAACGCACGTGTATAATACTAGTTATAGATAGATAAATAATAGTTTACACATGTGATGCACATTTAATATATTAAAAAAAATTAAAGTAAAAAAAATCTGACGTAGTGAGGACTCGAACCTGAGATCTCCTTCATATTAGTTATGTACATGCAATGCACGCGTTGGTAGATTTACAAATGACATTAAGGCCTTCTCCCATTATAATATTAGAGATTTCTCTATTGTTTTATACTTTTGGTTTAGGCTAATTTTCAAAAACCTCCATCAACAAATTTTTTATATTATAAATTCCACTTAACTAGTTTCTCAAGATACTCCAATTTTTTTTTATAGATGAAATTACAATTTTCTTAACATAAAGAAATTATTGCAATTTAGTTCCCTGATTAAAAAATATTTTTAATTTAATCCGCCAACTAGAACGACTTAATTATATATTTTTGCAGTTTAGTCCATTAGTTGACAAGTATTTACAATTCAGTTCCCCAAAATTATAATATTTGCAAATGAATTCGTCAGTTAGATTGTTTTAATCAATCTAGTCCTCAAATTTAACACACGTTAGGATACTCTCTCCCTATAAATTACAAACTATATACGGTTTCTCAACTATCTTTCAAGACTAGCATAAATCTTGTGTGACGCACGGACATGCAGAATGATCTTCGCAAGAATACAAGCAAACCAATAGTAATAACAACATCAAAATAATAATAATACAATGATTAGAAGATTAGTCATAGAATAATCAAGCTAAAACATAACCTTCTTATTCTTCTTCTTTTTCTCCGTTTTTAAAATATTATTCTTCTCAACATCATTCTAATATTTTTCTAGTACCTATATCCTCAAATAGATTTAGCCATTACCTACTTTTGTTTAGTAAAAAATTTAGTCACTAAATTGGTTCAGTCATACTAATTGCGGAACTAAATTGCTAATGTTAAGATTTGGAAAAATAAATTGCAAATATCCATCAATTTATGACTAAATTGCGAAAGAACCTAAGTCAATTATATTTGAGGTACTAATTTGCAAATACTAATTTTTTTTGGAATAAATTGTAAATATTCATGAATTATTGAACTAAATTGCAAAAAAAATCTAATTAAGTCATTCTAGTTGGTGGACTAAATTATAAATACTATAATTTGGAGAACTAAATTGCAAATATCTGTTAACCAAGGGACTAAATTGCCAAAAAAAACTCTTTTAAGTTAAAAAATTAGGCATTCTCATCCAATAAAAAATAGAGTAACTTTAGAAACAAAATTAAGTGGGGTTTATAAATAAATAAAAAAGTTAAAGGAAGTTTATAAAGAATGATGTTGTAAAATAATCAAGACGATGCTAGAAAGTAAAAGAGACAAGAGAATGGAGTATAATTTGTATTCCAATGATTTCCTTTTCTTTTTTTTAGCCCTCACAAATGATTCATCTAAAGGCCTATTTATAGGCTTACAAAAGAAGTTGAAAGGACAAACATGGAGTAAATGGTGAGTGGAGAACATGGAGATCATGGGGTTAGTGGAGAAAATGGGATAATGGAGAGACATTCACATTAATTGATTTTTAACACTCCCCCTTGAATGTCTCGTAATTGTGGATAAGAATATGCCTCGATACTGCCTCATTAAAAACCTTACCAAGAAAACTCAATGGGACAAAACTTGGTGAAGGAAAAAAGAGTGCAGTGCATATCTTTTCTCCCCCTGAAAAGATCATCCTTTTAGATCTTTCAAACGACGCTTCCCAATCATGTTTACCATCCTTTCAAATGTAGTCGTGGGTAGAGCCTTAGTGAACAAATCTGCTGGATTCTCACTTGACTTTATCTGCTGAACACTTATTTCACCCTTTTGTTGAAGATCATGAGTGAAGTGAGATATGCTTCGTTTTATCACCTTTGATGTAGCCATCCTTTAGCTGAGCTATGCATGCTGTATTATCTTCAAATAAGGTTGTGGGGATATCTTTATCGACTGAAAGGCCACACGTTCCCCGGATATATTGAGATATCGACCTCAACCCAACACATTCACGACTTGCCTCGTGGATTGCCAATATTTCTGCATGATTAGTTGAAGTTGCTACTAGTGTTTGTTTTGTAGAACGCCATGAAATTGTTGTTCCTCTGCAGGTGAACACATATCCTGATTGAGATCGGGCTTTATGTGGATCAGATAAATATCCTGCATCTGCATACCCAATTAAATCTGATTTAGACAAGTTACAATAATATAAGCCCATATCCATGGTCCCTCGAAGATATCTAAATATATGTTTCACACCATTCCAATGTCTTCGAGTTGGTGAGGAACTATATCTTGCCAATAAATTTACTGCAAAAGATATATCAGGACGTGTATTGTTAGCAAGATACATCAATGCTCCAATTGCACTAAGATATGGTACTTCAGGACCAATTAGTTCTTCATGTTCCTCACGAGGTCTAAACACATGTTTATTAACATCTAATGACCTCACTACCATGGGAGTACTTAAGGGATGAGCTTTATCAATGTAAAACCTTTTAAGTACTTTTTCCAGATAAGTGGATTGATGCAAGAAAATCCCATCTTTCAAATGTTCAATTTGAAGACCTAAACAATGTCTTGTTTTTCCAAGGTCTTTCATTTCAAATTCTCTCTTTAAACATTGCACGGCTTGTAATAACTCTTCAGGAGTTCCGATGATATTTAAATCATCAACATAAACAACAATTATAACAAATTTTGATCCTAAACCTTTTATAAACACACATGGGCATATAGGATCATTATTATAACACTCTTTTATTAAAAATTCACTCAGACGGTTATACCACATCCGTCCTGATTGTTTTAATCCATATAATGCTTTGTTTAACTTAACTGAGTAAATTTCTCGGGAATTATCATTATGTGCTTCTGGCACTTTAAATCCTTCAGGGATTTTCATATATATATCATGGTCTAACGAACCATACAAATAGGCCGTGACCACATCCATAAGACGCATTTTCAAGTCTTTCATGCACTGCCAGACATATCAAATATCGAAATGTTATTGCATCTACCACAGGAGAATATGTCTCTTCATAATCAACACCAGGCATCTGGGTAAAACCTTGTGAGACAAGCCGTGCTTTATATCTGGTAATCTCATTTCGTTCATTTCTTTTTCATACAAATACCCATTTATAGCCTACTGGTTTGATCTCTTTTGGTGTTCGGACTACAGATCCAAAAACTCCTCGTTTTTCAAACGAGTCTAATTCAGACTTAATTGCCTCTTTCCATTTTGGCCAATCATTTCTATTTCTACACTTTTTCACAGAGGTAGGTTCATGATCCTTTTTTTCATTTATGATATCGCGCGCTATATTATATACAAAAATATTGTCGACAATTATATTATTCCGGTCCCATCTTCTTCCCGTAATGACATAGTTAATCGAGATCTCTTCATTTTCATTAATTTCAGGTACCTGATTCTTTTCATTATTAACTATGTCAATGGTCCCTTCTGGAGAGACATCCTCGATTTGACAATCATGGTTATTTGCTCCTTTTCTTTTTCGAGGATATTTATCTTTGGAACCAAGTGGTCTACCACGCTTCAAGCGTGCCTTAGACTCACTAGCAATTATAGGTTGTCCTTCAGGGACATCAATTTTGATAGGAGCATTTATAGGTGGAATATGAGATTTTGTTATTCTTTTGTGGTCAGTAAATGCGTCTGGCAGTTGATTTGCAATACCTTGCAAATGAATTATCCTTTGAACTTCTAATTCACTTTCTTTTGTTCGAGGATCTAAACATTTCAATGATAATTCATTCCATGAAATCTCTTTTTCCAACTGTTTATTATCTCCCCCTAATGTTGGGAATAGTGATTCATCAAAGTGACAATCTGCAAACTTTGCAGTAAACAAATCTCCAGTTGTCGGTTCAATATACTTGATTATAGATGGAGATTCATACCCAACATATATTCCCGTCCTCCTTTGAGGTCCCATTTTTGTGCGTTGTGGTGGATTAATTGGGACATATACCGCACATCCGAAAATTCGTAAATGGAAAATATTTGGCTCCTGACCATGAACCAATTGTAAGGGAGAATTATTATTATAACTGGTTGGCCGGATGCGTATAAGTTGTGCTGCATGTAAAACAGCATGTCCCCAGGCCCAAACGGGGAGATTTGATTTCATAAGCATTGGTCTAGCAATCCATTGGATCCGTTTTATAAATGATTCTGCCAAACCATTTTGAGTGTGAATATAGGCTACTGGATGTCCCACTTTTATCCCAATTGACATACAATAATTCATAAAAGATTGGGATGTAAATTCACCAGTATTATCAAGACGAACTGTCTTTATCGGATAATCAGGAAAATGTGCCCGCAACCGAATTATTTGTGCAAGTAATCTTGCAAAAGCCAAATTACGAGATGATAATAAACACACATGTGACCATCGAGTTGATGCGTCAATTAGAACCATAAAATACCGAAACGGTCCACATGGGGGATGAATCGGACCACATATATCACCATGAATTCGTTCTAAAAATGACAGTGATTCGTTCTTTATTTTGGCTGGTGAGGACCTTGTAATTAACTTTTCTTTGGAACAAGCAACACAAGGAAATTCATGGGATTGAAAAATCTTCTGGTTTTTCAATGAATGACCACATGATTTCTCGATAATTTTTCGCATCATCGTTGAACCGGGATGACCTAACTGATCATGCCAAACCTTAAATATATCTGTAAACTTCATATTTATTGTATTATATGATTCAACTATTCTTATAGTTGTATAATACAATCCAGATGAGAAAGCTGGTAATTTTTCTAACACACTTTTTGCCCATCATATTTGAGGTAATACAAAGATATTCAATACCTCTTTCATTCATAGTCTCAATATGATATCCATTTAGACGAATATCTTTAAAACTTAATAAGTTTCTTTGAGACTTAGGCGAAAATAATGCATTTTCAATTATGAATTTTGTGCCTTCTGGCATCATAAAATTTGCTCTTCCGCAGCCTTCAATTATCTTTGCACAGCCTGATATGGTATTGACATGTGCCTGATCATTTCTCAGATTAGAAAAATATTTCTTATCTTTAAGAATGTTGTGGGTAGTAGCACTGTCTGCAAGACATATATCCCCAACTTGGATCTTGGATTGATACATATTCATAATCTAGATAAAGAAAGAAGAAAAAAATGCGAATAAATAAACTTGAAAGCAATATAAAGCATATAATAACGAAGAATGACATTAATTTAAAAATAAAATTAAGCTAAAGAAAAATTTTAACAAAACTGAAACAAACTGAAATAAAACATAGTTCATAGCAAACTTAAACATAGAAACGGAATAACAAGCTGAAAGAAACTTCAAATATCATAAGCATCTTGATCACTTCTGGTCACTTCCATCTTCAGGATGGATAAGGAAATCAGCTGCATCCAGGTGCATCAAATCATCGAGGCCTTCGGTGAAATCATTGGAGTTGTCAGCAATGAAATTTGCTTCAACATTCTTTCCTTTGTTCTTCAACGACTCTTGATAAAGATCAATAAAATGCTTGGGAATACGACAAGTACGCGACCAATGGCCTTGCATCCCGCATCGATGGCAGATGCTTTCCTTCATCTTCTTATTCATGCCACCATCATTGTTTCCTCGTGATTCATCCCTAACATTGTGGTTATTTCGACCACCGGGGAAATAACCTCTTCCTCTTCCTCGTCCACGTCCACGTCCGCGACCTCTGCCACGACCACAACCACGATTATTATTGAATGCTCTCACATTCACTTCAGGGAATGGAGCAGAGCCAGTAGGACGAGACTCATGATTTTTCATCAATAACTCATTATTTTGCTCACCAACAAGAAGACAAGATATCAAATCTCCGTATTTTGTAAAACCCTTTTCGCGGTATTGTTGTTGCAAGAGCACATTAGATGCATGAAACGTGGATAATATTTTTTCCATCATATCAGAATCAGTAACAGTTTCACCACATAATTTCATTTGTGAACTGATTCGAAAAATAGCCGAGTTATACTCACTAACAGATTTAAAATCTTGAAAACGAAGATGCATCCAGTCGTAACGTGCTTTCGGAAGAATCACAGTTTTCTGATGATCATATCTCTCTTTCAGTGATTTCCAAAGATCTGCAGGATCTTTGACCGTGAGGTATTTAACTTTCAACCCCTCATAAAGGTGATGGCGAAGAAATATCATTGCCTTCGCCTTATCTTGGTTGGATGTTTCTTTTGATTCATCAATTGTCTCCTTGAGACCTTTAGCATCCAAATGGATCTCCGCATCCAACACCCACGACAAATAATTCTTGCCGGTAATATCAAGAGCTTCAAATTCAAGCTTGACAAGGTTCGACATGATGAAACTATATGTATATATAAAAAAAAAATTGCAATTAGAAAAAAAAATTTAGATCAAACTATAACTTTTCTGATACACAAGATCCAAATGAATGGCGAGTGTAGAGTATACTTAGTTATAGTGACCTTAATATTATAATATGAATATAAAAAAAATGCTATAACTTTTCTGATACACAAGATCCAAATGAATGACGAGTGTAGAGCATACTTAGTTATAGTAACCTTACTATTATAATCTGAGTATAAAAAAAATGCTATAACTTTTCTGATACACAAGATCCAAATGAATGGCGAGTGTAGAGCATACTTAGTTATAGTGACCTTAATATTATAACAGTATTAAAAAAAAATACCTCGAATAGTTGAAGTAGAGCCTCGTGCTGATAACGTGTTGTAAAATAATCAAGACGATGCTAGAAAGTAAAAGAGACAAGAGAATGGAGTATAATTTATATTCCAATGATTTCCTTTTCTTTTTTTTTAGCCCTCACAAATGATTCATCTAAAGGCCTATTTATAGGCTTACAAAAGAAGTTGAAAGGACAAACATGGAGTAAATGGTGAGTGGAGAACATGGAGATCATGGGGTTAGTGGAGAAAATGGGATAATGGAGAGACATTCACATTAATTGATTTTTAACAAATAAGCAATAGTTGAGGCATGTATTTTTAAAATTTCAGTTACTATTATATATCTAAACATTTTTTAGGTTACTATAAAGAAGACCGCACTAAAAAAAAGGCATAGTCACAAACTCGATGTTCAGAAATAATTCGGCAACATTTAATATTCGAAATTCGCCATAAATCAGATAAATTCAAAAATAAAACGGCAAAAGTCCAGAAAGAAAAAAAACAAAAAAAAAAAAAATTTGTTACTATGTTTAACGGATCAAACGTTGATTAATCAACCAACTTTATGTTAGAAAAATTAACATCTAAAAAAAAGGGGGAAATAAAATTGAGAATAGCATGCCCTGAATTCCTCTACCAGTCCCACCCGCCACTACGACCACATTAGCATCCTCTCTGACTACTTCACCTCTTACCCAGGGCCCACCTTTCTCCCACTGTTCTCCCCTCCCAATCTTTGCCCCTTCCCTCTAATGGCTTCCAAAGCTTCTAAAAATGAACCTCCTAATGTTCCTCTTAATCTTCCTCCTCCTGCTTAAAAATGTTAAATGCCTAAAAATTTATGATTCTAATCAACAGTCAAATTTTTTAGAGTTTATTAAAATCCTAACGTAGATTAAATGAAAATTGTTAAATCTTAGTCAATGATGATTCTCCACTTAAAAATGCAATCTTTTTTTCGGATTTTGTGAGATGGACATCACATGAATTATGTATGCTCTTTCTTGTTTGATATTTATAATTGTATTATATCGATTTTTGTTTTAAAATAAATTGTGTATGACAAGAATTATGCAATATCTTATTTGATATTATGTTATTGTGTCTTTGTATTGGAAGCATGTAGTGTTTGTATTTTGTGTGATTGATAATTTGTTGTATGAATAGGTTGAATAGAATCGATAAAGAAAAATTTCTTTTATACGGGGTGCGTTACCAATGGAATGCGCGCTCCAGATTTCCTGTTTTCTTAGGGGGAGAGAACCAAATGGGGGGAGAGCGGCTAGAAAACGGGGGTGAATACCAGGACTAAAAAAAAAAGGTTTCATCGGTTATTGGGATTTATTTGCCAAAAGTTTGTTCAATTTGCAAATAATTTGCGAACCGCATGAATTAAATACAAACCTGCGATTAAATCGTGAATCTATTCGGTTGATGAGTTCTTCGTTAATAATTCATGAATTTAACAAATTATACACTAACTTTGTTACTGTGAAAAGAAGTAGGAACTGTGTTTGCCCTTTTTTCTGTCAGGTTGCAATATAAGAAACCATAAATCAGATATATTTCGCGCATTGCGGAAAGTTTTTTGCTGTATTGTTCAGAAATTGAAATCACCCTAAACTGTTAGAGCATCCACTATGGTCGGCTATTTAGCTAAAAAAATACAAATTTTGGAAAATTTTTCGCCACTACGGTATGCTATAAACCTAGTTTATAGCAGAGTAGTGAACAGGAGTCGGCCATATATAGCAGGGCAGAATAGCATTTGGAAATTATAGAAGACGGTAAACGATCTTCCGTCTATCAAAAATTTTGATTTCTTTGGAATTAAAAAATCGAATAGACGGTAGAAGATCTTCCGTCTATACAATTTGACCGGTCAAAATTGTATAGACGGAAGAAGATCTTCCGTCTTTATATTTATTTAATTATTTTTAAAAAAAAATGAAAGAGACGGAACTTCCGTCCCTTTCAATTTTTTTTCTTTTTTTTTTTCGTCCTATTCTTTTTTGTCCTTTTCCTAAAAGACAAAAAAAAAATTAAAAATCCCAAACGAAGGATGAACATCTGGCTGAGGTTTTTAAAAACATTTTTAAAAAAAATAAAAAACCCAGACGGAAGATCTTCTTCCGGCTGGGTTATTTTTTAAAGCGAAAATATAATAAGGAGAGCAGACGGAGGATCTTCTTCCGTCTATATATTTTACTAATTTTTTTTTTGCAAATTATAGCTTTCACCGTAATGGCGAAAGAGCATCCATGCTAAAAGCAAATTTGCATATACTCAAAATATAGCTCGAACATAGTGGATGCTCTTAGAGTGCTCATTTATTGTAACACGTACCTTTTAATTTTTACAGTTAGAATTGGAACTGGGGTTTATAACTACTAGCTCTAGAATATTCTAGCCCTTCATATAAATTTGAATTACTCCTTTACTAGTATTATGCACGTGCGATGCACGTGGATGAGGAGTGAACAGGACAAAAAAAACCTACCAACACGTGCTCTGCACGTGTTTGCACACATACAAAAAAGAATAAAAAATTGTTTATTTGTTTCCAACCCTATCTCTCCCATTATAATATAATAGTTATAGATTTCAGTGAAATTCCACAAATCCTGATCAAACTATGTCTTTTGAAAAATCTTCTCAAGCATTCAGTACTAAATCATTTCTCTCTGCATGTACAATGTTTATGCATGCCAACAACGACCGATGATATCAACACCCTTTACACATACATACACTCTCAATTAAAGAGACAAAGAGACACTCACTTTACTTAGTTTGCAGAGCGTGTCTGTTGTTTGATTTGATATGAGCTCAGCTCTGCCTTGATTCAATTGAAACTGCTATTTATTATAACCCTCTGTTACTTTCTTCCTTTCCATCTTTAATCTCTGAGATTCTGAACACCCAACAGTATGTACGTACATAATTCTTTGTTGAATGACTCTTCAAAAGACCTATACATATGTACAAGAATATACATATATTTAATTGAGTTATATATATAGCATCATTGAATAAATCTGATGAGAGGAAAAGAAGCAAAACCTAGAGATCTCTTCTTGATCACTAAAACCCAAGCAAGCAACTTCAGTAGTACTCTACCCCAAGAAATAAATAACCTAAGACCCAAAGCATGCACTGAAACAAAGAAAAGAAGAGGAGAAAAGGAAAAGAAAATAAATGGAGTAACTAAAAGGTGAAAGGTTCAACCCTTGCAGTTAAATATCATGCAGTCCATGATTCCGGGGAATCTAGTCCCTCTTGTTGCTGCTTTCGCAAGTACCAATGTGCCAACCCCTTAATTGACCATGTGTTGAGAGAGAGAGAGAGAGAGAGAGAGAGAGAGAGAGAGAGAGAGAGATAGATAGATTCATGGGGGTTTCTAAGTAAAACAGATTGTGCACATAGGTTTTCTGGAGATCGACTAACAAATTACTACCTAAGTAGAGTTCTCGAAGATCACTAATGTATTAAATCTAACCTATGTAAACCCAAGATTCATAGCTAAGGTTAAGGACTTCTAACTTATATGTAGCTTCTCCCAAAAGTTTTGTTGTTTGCATACATATTTGGCAAACTATATTTGAATCGCCCACCTCCGCTTAAAAAACTCCTCATGCGATCGTTTATGTTGTCTTTTGGGGTGGGTTTTTCCTAAAATGCCTCTAACTATTACATGACTAATCTAACCTTAAGTAAAGGATTAATCTAGCCCTAATTATTCTAAGCCTAATTAAAGAATTAATGCAACCCTAATTAAAGGATTTACCCAAATAATAATTGCATTAGTGAGAGATTATGTAAGAGAGAGAGAGAGAGAGAGAGAGAGAGAGAGAGAGAGAGAGAGAGAATTTATAATTAAATTACTAACTATGAAGGTAAAACGGTCAAAAAACATAAAATTAGGGGAAAAGTGGCGAAGGTGGGCGAACTGCACAAAAAAAAAGATATAGGGTGGGTTATACGTAATTTCATACAATATGGGGTAGGTTTACTGAAATTATCCTCAAGTTTATATGATCTATAATCTTTTGCATGCATTAGGGTTGTTCATGGGATTATATGATAAGTTTACTTAGTAACTTAATTATCTAAGTATACTGGATCTATTATGCTTATCCCCAAAAAAAAAACAATTTTGTACTATATCTTTATTCAAAATTATTCCATTTTGAACTCTTGTTCTATCATTTGACAATTTGTGCACAAATTGGGCATGCTTAATTAGTTCCCAAACTTGCGTACACTTGTCTGTTTTATGGAACCAAGTAACTCAATGATAAAGGAGAAAAAGGTGTTGGTCTTGGTTTTGGATTTGCACATGGATGTAGGGTTTTAGTGTTGTAGTGGGGATGTGAGTGAGAGAGAGAGAGAGAGAGAGAGAGAGAGAGAGAGAGAGAGAGAGAGAGAATTGAAGGGCCCCCACTCATAAAGCTAAAGCTGCCTGCCTCTCTTCAGTTCTGCCTATATACAGAGATGACCAAGCCTCTCTCTCATTGCTTAAAACTGTAATTAAGATTTAGACTGTACGTGTTTGATAGAGGAATACAACCTTTGTTCTTGGTTTAAAAGATAACTTTGGTTGGATTGAAGATTATATATCTACAGTTATCTTAACTTTGAGGGTGAGATAACCGATTATCTGATAATGTAACTTCAAATTAGAATCGAAAGGATCAAAGTCTAGATAGTAAATAATACACGTACGCTAGATACCTCCACTTTTCTTTACTAATTAACCCCGTCTCAACAAAGCCTTTAAGCAAGAAAGAAATAAGAGAGGAGCCCACATATAAACAGTAGTGCTGCTATATATATATGTTAGATTCCTTTTACCTTAGCTAGCTTTCTCTCACGTTGCTTCACATGAGCTCAATGATCATAGATTGGATAGTACACAGACTCACTCACTCACTCACACAGTCGACATTCAAAAGAATCGTACATCTGAGTCACTTGATTTTCAGACAAGGAATCTGATTCGAAGCTGCACTTTTCCTTTCCTTTTCTTTTCTTTTCCTATATATGCATGTTGTACGCATGTTGTATATACTACTTTATGCATGCACCTAGTTAATTGAGGAAACAACATCCATATATATCATCATCTAATATATATAGTAATTTGATCTGATCAGTTTTGTAGCTCATGCATTAGATTCCAACTTTACCATGCATCAAGGAACAACTGTTCCATGCAAATTAAAAATACATTATGCTATGATATATTCCTCAAAAGAAGAATAGCAAAAGGGGAGGAAATAACAAGAAAAATTAGAGTAAATACAAGAGAAGCAGATGGTTCAGTCAATGTGATTTCTATCTGCACCATTGCGTAGATCTTTCGATCGCCACTGTTGATGAAGGTATGCAAATTAACGGGCGGATCTTCATCACTCTCTAAGATATACCTCGATCGCTGGCTTTGTTTTACTTTGTTCTTCTGTTCACATTGACTGCACTCAGTGTTAGATATTTACCAGGAAAACCTTCCAAGTCCTAGGCAGTGTAACAAATTTACAGTGATATTACTTGTAAAAAAAAAAGAAAAAAAAAATTGGGTTAAAACACATCTTGATGCTTTAGCCTAGATCTCCACCATCTAAACGAATCTGCATAGCTCATCTTCAATCCTAACTTAGTTTTCAAAGTAATTGAAAATGTGTATCGCATTTCATTTTAAAGCTTCTTCAAATTTGAGATTCAAAGCAAGATCCGTCACAATGAGTTAGTTATGCGGCTGCTTAAGGTATACAACAACAATAAAGCCTTTTTTCCCAACTAGTTGGGGTTGGCTACATGATACATGGTTTTTCATTCTGCTCGGTTTAACGCAATATCTTACGTAAGGCCACAAGTTATCATATTTTTTCTCACCGTTTTCACCCAAGTAAGTTTAGGTCTTCCTTACCCCTAACTCTACTCTTGATACGTATCAAATCACTCTTTCTAACAGGAGCACTACTGGATCTACGTGTGACATGTCCAAAACAACCTGAAACGATTTTCTCTTGATTTATCTTGGATATGAGCTACATTTATCATGTCTCGTATATGCTCGTTTATAATTCTATTCTTCCTGGTTTTACCACACATCCATCTTAGCATTCCCATCTCCACTATACTCATTTTTTGGATATGTTGTTTCTTTGTTGCCCAATACTCTAGTCCATACATCATTGATGGTCTAACAACAGTCTTGAAAAAAAAAAATTCAACTGCAAAGGTATACGTCTGTCACACAAAACACCACTAGCACTTCTCCACTAAAGCCACCCTGCTTGGATTCTATGTATAACATCATCACAAATCTGTCAATCTATTTGTATAATCGAACCTAAATATCAAAAATGGTATCTCTTAGATATCTTTTAACCATCAAGCTCTACTACTTCCTCATTTGTGTTCCAAATATTACTAAAATTATACTCCATATACTATGTTATAGTTATGTTTATTCTAAAGCCTCTAGTTTCCAAAGTTTCTCACCACAGTTCTAATTTAATTAGCATTGATTCATGTTCTAATCTCGTCTACTAAAACGACGTCATCAGCAAAAAACATACACCAAGGCACCTCATCTTGTATTCCTCGCGTCAATTCATCCATAACCAAAGCAAAGAGGTAGAGACCTAAAACCGAATCTTGGTATAAACTTACTGTAATAGGAAAATCACTGGTCTCTCATGTGATCGTTGCCCCTTTATATATATCCTTCATTACCTCAATATATCGAATATTTACTCTTTTATTATTTAACACCCACCATACTATGTCTCTATGAACTTTATCATATGTTTTTTCTAGATTCATAAACATCATGTGTAGATCTTTATTCTCCCTATATTTTTCATAAGTCTCCTCAGTGCATAAATTCAAACTAATTCTCAGAAACTATAGTTATGCAGCTTAAGGTATATATATACCATAAAATTTTTGCATTTAATAATTATGAAATATCTAGATAAAGTAAATAGGTTTAATTTCTAATGCACAAAAATATTAATTGATCTTCGAACAGATGTTTTGAATTAAGATATTGATCTGGGTAAAAATTACAGCTAATCTGGGCCATACAATTCTTGCACGAATATCGAGGTTCCTAAGGACAAAACAGTAATTTCACAGCAGCTACAGGACCATGATCAGCACATGGGTCGTCCACAGGCCCACTATCTCGACTCAGCCCACAAGGGGGGATGATTTACAGCTCAGTTAGGGGAGATTGACCAGACAATCATGGCTTGCAATTAAATTTCCCGAAAATAGGAAGATAATAATTGATTAGATCTCTTGATTTAGGGGATCTTCCATGTTAGTTAGGAAATCTTCCCTATAAATACAACCCTACCTCGTTCATTACCAGGTAATGAATCTTTGTCCACTAAAACCTAGTTTACACTGCTGAGTTACTGACTTAATCGTCAGAGGGTCTGTTGCCGGAAAAACTCCCGATGTTTCAGGCTTTCTTGCATGTTTCTGGTGGTATCTCGGCCATCCATTCCAAATCCAACCACAAATATCAGCCTCATATCAGATCTGTTCAGCGGGTGAGATCTAAGCTTTCTCCTCATATCAAGAACTCATTATCTGGTTGCCCCTACGCCGAAAAAAGCAGCATCAAATTGGTGTCGTCTGTGGAAAAGCACACGTCCAACCCTCCAGTCAGACGCCACGGTCAGAAGCCTCTTTCGACCAAGGCCCCCAAAGCAAAGAAAGCGACAACACTGAGTCCCCAGGTAAATATGCCTCTTCCTCTGCCACCATTGCGCCCCTCCTTCAGTAAAGCGGCAACTCAGGGGTCTCAGAGGCGACGTTCAAAATACAGATCCGGTCTCCCTCCACCCGAGGGTCGAGGTCCTGTCAACACTACCTTTCACTCTGCCGGAAGGAGGGCTGAACCCTCTACGAATCAAGAACCCAGACATGTCCTCAATAACCGACAACAGGAGGAAGAGCTCCGTCACCGCATCGAGTATAATCACTCCTAAAATGGGGGTGCACGTTCAGATCACCATAGGAGCCCCCCCCCCCCCACCCGGCAGGCGGAAGAATGAGTGGATCCTTTCCCTCCCATGAATTGTCAAGTCAAGAAGGTCAATCGGGAGGAGGAAGGCCGCGTCACCAGGGCCAAGTTCCAGGACTTCAGGAATGAGATCGTACAAGCTCTTTGTGAGGGACCCGGGAGGGACCACCATTCGAGCAACCCTCGTACTGGCCCAGCCCACAACGAGGAGTCCTATGGGTCCACACGGTCTGAGGGATGTGAAGATGTGGTCTTGAAGCACCTTCAGGAGATGGAGGACCGCCTAGTCTCGATAGGGAAAGAGGGGGGAAACAAAATAGGGGGTACCGCCCCGTTTGACATCCCTTCACCCCTTTCATTCTCGAAGCCCTGGTCATGATAGACTTCAATCCTCCAGCCTTCGAGACTTACAACGGCGAGTCTAACCCAACAAATCACATAGAGGGTGATTTTAAAACTCTCATGGTGATTCACATCGCCTCTGATGTACTCATTTGCTAGATGTTCCTTGCTTAACCCTAGCTCCATCTACTCCGAGGCCCCCCAAGAGAGTGGTACTCCCAGCTTACCCCTAGCTCCATCTACTCCTTCGACTAGCTCGAAGAGAGCTTCCTGACACCCTTTGTAACCAGTCGTAAGGCAGAGAAAATGAGTGCTTCCCAGCTAAACTTAAAGCAGAAGGATGGGAAATCGCCCAGACTTTGTCAAGAGGTTCATAACAGAGGCCCGATCCATGCCCACTCCTAATCCTAGGATCGCAGTGGCCGCCTTTAGGCACAATGTCCGGCATGACCTCCTCAAAACCTCCCTTGCCTAGAAACGGCCATCAGATTTCTTCGACTTACTCTTCCACAGTGAAAAGTACATCTGGGCTGATGAGGCCTCCATCCCACCCGGGGGGGGGGGGGAATCCTCACCGAGACAAAGGGGAAGAATGAAACACCAAGACTCCCAAGAAATCTCAGAAAGACGCTTCCGATTAGAGGTACCCTCCTCTTGTGCCGAGGTTCGACAAATTCACCCCACTCACTGCTGGTATATCGGCGATGCTCATGGAAGTGGAGGAAGAGCTACCTCGAATGAATACCCCCAGAAAGAATAGGGGCAAACAATTTTGGTGTCTCTTCCACCAGAATCACGGACACGAAACAGATGACTGACGGATCCTTAAATATGAGATTAAAGCGTTGATTCGTTGAGGCTATCTATCCAAATTCACTCTAAAGAACAAAGTAGCTCAGAAACCTAATAAGCGTCTGTATAAGGGGGCCGAGTCCCAGGAGTCTGGGCAGATGGCAGTCTTTCATTTCATACATGGAAGACCCATGGGGGAGAGTTTTAACTCCTCCCAGAAAGTGTTCGTCCAAGAGGTAAACTTGGTGCACAATTGCCCTCCTCCAAAAAGTTCGGGAATCTGCACCCCTCATTGTGATGCCTTGGTGATTAGCCTTTGCATGGCAAACAACGAGGTTTGTCGGATCCTAATTGATAACGGCAGTTCGGTCAACATCCTCTTTCTTGATGCCTTCGAAGGTCTCAAGTTCTCACGGGAAAGGCTGAAAATGGCGGGTTATACCCTCAACGGTTTTTCTGTGGCCCCGGTCCAGATCGAAGGAACCATCACTCTCGACGTAACCGCTGTGAAGTCCCAGCAATCAAAACCGAGTCAATGGACTTTATGGTGGTCAATATTAAAGCTGCCTACAATGCTACTTTTGGACGCCCCAAAGTAGCAACTCTCCAGGCCGTCACATCAGCCTCTCACATGAAAATGAAAAACCCTACTAAAGTGGGGGTTGGAGTAGTCAGGGGCAGACAATAGGCAGCTCAGGCATGTTATACCGCCATAATGGGGGGCTCAGTCCTCCTCCTCGATGAAATAGAGCTCCCCTCGGAGAGGAGCCTAATCAGTTCCGAATATGTAGATGATTTTGAGGAAGTCCCCTTTCTGGAGGGAGCCAAAGCAAAGAAATTTCAAGTGAGCAAAGCCCTTCCTCCCGAACTTAAAGAGATAATCGTTGATTACATCCGAAGGAACTAGGATCAGTTTGCTTGGGCGACCTCCGATATGTCGGGCATTTTGGAAGAACTAATAATGCACATACTGAGTGTCAATCCGAATGTCAAATCGGTGCAACAGAAGCGTCGAAAATTTGCTTCGGACAGGCAACAAGCCATGAAGAAAGAGGTAAAAAAAACTCCTTATCGTGCGCTTCATCCAAGCGGTTAGCTACCCTCAATGACTGGCCAATGTTCTAACGGCCAAAAAGGCCAGTGGCAAGTGGAGGTTTCATGAATCTCAACAAAGCATGTCTAAAGGACCCCTTTCTGCTCCCGAACATTGATTCCCTGATCAACGCAACATCCGGACATAAGCTACTCAACTTCATAGATGTATTCTCATGGTACAATCAAATTCGAATGTCCCCCCCCCCCCCCAAACATCCCTAAGACCTCCTTCGTTACCGACTATAGACTCTACTGTTACAGAGTCATGTCTTTCGACCTAAAAAATGCGGGTGCCACTTATTAGCGGTTGGTTATTAAGGTGTTTAAAGAGCAGATAAATCAGAACATGGAACTCTACGTCGACGACATGCTCGTCAAGAGCCTCGGAAATGAAGATCATGTCAAAGATTTTGAAGAGGCTTTCGGCATCCTTAGAAAGAACAACATGAGGCTGAACCCCTCAAAATGTGCCTTCGACATCTCCTTGGGGAAGTTTCTGGGCTTGTGATCAGTCAGATGGGAATAGACTCCAACCCAGAGATGATTCAGGCCATCCTCGACATGGCACCTCCGACCAATGTTAAAGAGTTTAGAGGCTTATTGGGCAGAAATTGGATTATTCCTATCCAAGTTGGGTGAAAAGTGCCCCCTCTTCTTTAAGGCCTTCCATGGTGCCCAGAACTTTGAATGGGGGGAACCGCAGCAACAGGCCTTCGACCAGTATAAGGAATACCTGGTGAACCCCCCCTCTGCTGAACAAACCAAAGCCAGGCGAGACCCTATATCTCTACTTGGCCACTTCGGAGCAGACTCTGAGTGTTGTCCTGGTGCGGGAGGAAGACATGGTTCAAAAACCCATCTATTATGTGAGCAAAGTCCTCCACGACACTGAGCTCTGTTACTCTAAAATGGAAATGATGGCGTATGCACTAATCATAGCCGCCTGGAAGCTTCGACCCTACTTCTAGGCACATTCCATCCAATTCCACACTGATCAGCCGCTGAAGCAGGTCACACAAGGTAGAAAACTCTGTGGGGTTGGTTAAATGGTCGATTGAGCTAAGTAAGCACGATATCCGTTATAAGCTGAGGACAGCAATCAAGGCCCATGCCAAAGCCAAGTTTATCATTAAGAGTACCATCTCTGATCTATCCGAGGTATAGCCAGATGCTCCCCTCTAGAGCCTTTATGTTGACGGGTCCTCGTACGAAGAAGGTAGCAGGGCGATGGTGATATTTCTTGGACCCAACAATTTTGTCCTCCAATACTCCCTATGTTTGAATTTCGAGCTTCTAATAACGAGGATGGGTATAAGGCCCTGATAGCAGGATTTCTCCTGGGTTGAAAAGTTGGGGCTCGGCGGGTGAAGGTGTTTAGCGACTCTCAATTAGTTGTTAACCAAATATCTAGAGTATGAAGACCGAGACACTTGGATGACCAATTATTTTGCCTATATCAAGGAACTCCGTTCTACTTTTAAAGAAGCCTCGGTCACTAGGATCTCTCGAAAAAAAATGGGCGACCGACTGCTCTCTCCAAACTGGCTTCTTCCTTCGAATGACTGAATCACATAATACTCATTGAGATCATGGTCAATCTGAGCATCGAGGAAGAAACCGTCAAGACCTTTTGCGTCGAAGCACATATGGCCACTGGCAACTGGATGAAGCCTTTATAAACTCTATGGATAAATGGATCCTCACTTTGGAATCGAAGGAGGCGAGGAAGGTCCGTACTAAAGTAGAAGGTACCCATTTGTAGAAGGCATCATGTTCAAGCGCTCCTATACTCTGGTTGACGGACGTCCTTATCTTTGTTGCCTCTCCCCAAAAGAAGCACAATATGTTGTCAATGAAATGCATAAGGGGGTAGGTGGCTGCCATATGGGAGCAAGATCCCTTGCCAGAAAGATCCTCAACCATGGATACTACTGGACGACTCTACCCCATGATGTGCAGGAACACGTCCGCCGATTTCCCCCTGCCAAATGTCAACCTCAATCAAGCACAGCCCTAGACGGAGCTCAAGTCCATCTCCAGTTTGACTGCTTTCGCGATGTGGTAGATGGATATAGTCGGACCGTTCCCTCCAGCAACCAGTCAAAGAAACTTCCAAGTGGTGGTTATAGTTTACTTCACGAAATGGGTCGAAGCTAAACTGCTAGCATCCATAACCGAACATAAAGCCCATCAGTTCTTCTGGAAACACATCATTTGTAGGTTTGGAATTCTACGAAATATTGGTCACTAAAATCGGCAGTAAGAGATTTTCGCAAGTTCTGCGTAGACTTAGGGATTCAGTAGAGATTCTCCTCCATCTCCCCCCATCAGTTGAATGGTCAAGACAAGAATGCAAACTGCCAGATCTTTGACGGTCTCAAGAAATAGCATGACGAGTCTCCCAAAGGGTTATGAGTGGAGGAACTGTCAAAAATGCTTTGGTCGTATAGAACGAGCAAATGGGTACCGACAGTTCAATTTCACATACGTCTTTGAGGTTGTAATTTCTCTGGAAGTCGGACTATCTTCCTTGCAACTAATGACATTTGATGAAGGAACCAACTCTGAAGGACTCCAGGGAAACCTCGACTTGGTCAAGGAAGTGCGAGAAAAATCTGCCCTCCCGAAGAATATCTATCGGCAGTGGGTGGAGAGGTTCTACAATAAGAAGGTCCGAACTGCCAATATCAAAGAAGGGGACTTGGTTCTAAGGAAGCTTGAAATTTCTAACCCCCGTAGAAGGGAGAAGTTAGCTCCAAATTGGGAAGGGCCTTATAAGGTGTCCAAAGTGGTCCATTACAGGACTAACCGACTTGAAGACCTGGGGGGCAAGAAAATATCCCGAACATGGAATGCAAAACACCTAATGAACTTTTATAAGAGTGCCTAGCACTGTATAAAGCTTCGAAAAAATTGTAATAAGGCCTTGAAGGACAGTGAATGTAATAAACGCTCACTGGGAGGCATCCACTTAATTTTATTATCAACTATGAATAAAGTTTGCAGAAAGTTAACATGTTTTCAAAAAATTTCTAAGTTGAAACTTATTCACTTAGCTCGTCCCCCAGCAGGGTAATCCAAGCCACTCGTGATTTTCTCCACAAAAAATAAACTCACTTTGGCCCGTCCCTCAGCATGGTGATCCAAAATCCTCACGATTTCATTCCAAACGACACTCGGCTCGTTCCCCGATCATGGTAATCCGAGTTACTCACAATTTTCCCTTAATTTGACTCGCCCCTCGGCGAAACCCCCAGTATGTCTACCGAATGGCGGGCCTAGCATCTGGACCACGACCCGCAGCTTCCCCTATAATTCGTTAACCAATGAGTTAGGAGCGAGGCTCGCCGTTAGGAACCGAACCCACGACCATTCAAAAACTCTCAATAATAGGTTTAGAGTCAAAACCATGGCTTGATGCAACCATCGCTACTTGTACAAAGAGGGCTCGTCATTCAGAATTGCTTTAACAACCCATTACCTTCATAAAACAAGTTTGGAGTCCTGCCAATGGTTCGATGTTTCTGTCGCAACTAGCACAAAAGCGACCAGAACACGGAGCTCACAATTCAAAATTGCTCCCACAACCTGTTAATCCCAGAATAATACAACAAGTTACAGGTTCAGACCTGCGGCTTAAAGCCACACCCTCACTCGTGGACATACGAATTCGAGGGACTGACTCACCGCCTGGTGTCACACTTATAACTTGTTAGATCTTTAAAAAATCTCAAGTTTACAGGTTCAATATCTGCTGACCCCGGGAAGAGACGTAGCTCGCTAAACCAGGATTCGCAAGGAGTCCGTTTAAGATTCGAAATAACAAGTCACTCCAGAATTCAGGCAAAAACACGGGCTTGAAAACTTGTGCGTTTTTATTTCACAAACCATTACATGCTCGAACAGCCGAGTGGGAAAATACATATTGTTACATTTGGCAAAAGTTGGCAGATACATATTGTTGCTTTTGGCACAACCGAGGAACTGCAACTACTACAACAGGGCACAACAAAACCTAGTCGCGAGAGTCGTCTAAGGAACCCCCTCATCAAGAGTGCACTCCCTCGAGCACACGTGGACCAAATCCAGACCGATCAACCTAGTCTGTACTTTGGCTTGCCGTTCTGGTCCTTCTCGGGTGCTAGCCATGCTGGATACTCCAGCCACCCCAGTCTGAACATCCCCATGGTTCGTAGGCTCCATCCGGACTTCTGAAGACGGCCTCAAATAGAATTCCAACTGCTAGGAAAAGGGGTGGGTGGTCCTCAATCCCACCACTCAGAACTCTACCTTCAATTGATATATTTCCAACTCCTTCTCTACAAGAATTTGCCAAAGGAAAGAGTTCGGCATTCAGAAACACCCTCCAAAGGAAGCAGGCGGGATGTCCCACTAGGGAAAGCCACTTGGACGTCGGTCAGGCCCTTGTCTTTCTCAACCATCGCCTCTTTCAAGCGAGCGAGCTCCAGGTTCAATTGGTGTGACCTACGGATATGATATGAGAACACTGCATCCCAATCCTTCGACACCTTTCGATGGCGAGCCAAACTCGACTCCGCTATCTGCAGTATATTCCTAAGATATTCAATCTTGTCACCGTGAGGGTCGGCCCCAACACGTTCGACATTTTAGTAAGAAAAGGAAAAGTCACGTTATACCGAGGTTTGGAGACTTAACAAATTCTAATTCTACCAAAAGTTCAAGTCATGAAGCTCGAAATCAACAGGTTTTATGAAGTTCGGAAACAATACACAAATCAACAATCAAAAAGTTCAAGTCAGGAAGTTCGGCCCAAAATAATTATTCATTGAAATCAAATAAATTGGAGTACAAAAAGAGTGGTGGTTAGTCCACGTTTGACAATGATACAAAACTAAACAAATATGAGAACCTACTGCATTAGCACCTCTTGGCCATTGATGGGGTGACCTTAGAGCAGACCTTATGAGCATCGACGGGAGTTGGGGTACCCTCTTCACCACCCGAGTGGATCTCTTTAGGTGTCAAGGAGTGTCGTCAACCTTCTTTGAGAATGAGAGGCTATTGAGGCCAAGCTCGAGATATCTTCGCTCGACATGATGCATGGCTCGGTCATAGCCATGATCCTCAGTGTCGATAACCATATCGATGGCCTTCTTCCGATCCTTCTACTGCTCCTTCTCCTTTGCCACCCATTCGACCTTCTCCTTCTCCAGCCTCTCCCGATCCACGGCCAGATCTGCCTTCAGAGCTTCTCCCTTCTCAAGCTCCTCGAACTTGAGCTTCACTTCTTTGTACTCCATCTCGACTTGGGCAGCCCACCGGTTGGTGCACTTGAGCTCGTGCTCTTGTTGCCGCCTCATCTTCTCCCCCTAGAGAGTAACCTGCAAAAGGGATGTCAAACACTTAGAAAAAATCATAAGAAGCAAGGATAGAGAATTATCAAGGATTGAATACGTACCATGACGTTGGTTTGAGCCCACTGAGGGAGCTCAAGTCATACATCTCGTGAGCGAGGAACTTCCTGTCAGGGGCAGCACAAGGTTATTTACCACCTCAAAGGCGATGGGTCGTCCATGATCGAGTCGGCCACCTTGACAGCCCAGTCTGGCCTAAAAGTCTCCTTGGCCTGCTTTTCGGGGACACTCTTGGTCAGGGGATGGAGTTGAGGGAGAGGGGATCTAGTTAGCTCAAGGATCTTAAGCGCAACTGGGCTCAGTTCGCCCCTTAGGGACTCGGGATGCTCGGCGATTGTCAGGGCCCTCGACCTTTAGGCCTTCTCGGAGCGCCCCTTCGATGATTTTTCGGAGGCCGAAGTGAGGGACTCTTCTTCTCCTTCAATGCTTTGGCAGCCCTCCTCTTGGCCAACTCGGCCCGACGAGTCTCGATCACCTTCTCGTCGAGCATGGCTACAACAAAAAATAAAATAATGTTAGAATGAGGCAAGAAAGTTGGCTACAAAAAGAAACTAAGAACATACAAGGTCCGGTCGGACTACTGCCGAACTGCACCATGCTTTTCTTAGTCACCCTTGCCCAGTCTACATTTCCCCTTTTGAAAATTCTCTCCAACTCCTTCATCTCCTCTGGAGTAAATTCCTTCGGCCTTGGAGCTTTGAGCTTCGGAACATCGTACACCCGTTTGGTAGGAATATATCCCAGAACTCAGGGCTCCAAACTATGAAGTACTTTGACTTCTACCCTTTGATGGAGTCTGGTTGGTTGTGCACTACATGCATCTTATGGTGAGGAGTCTTTGAAGAACAGGTGCATTGGAAGGTGGACACCCGATACAAAGGAGTCGAGCAGAAACATGCAAAACCACGACACGATATTATCGGTTGGGCGGACCCCCGGATTTGGAATCAGTAGCTCGAACTCTCGGGTAATATGATAAGTATTCTGAATTAGAGGGAGGTCCACCTTCTCCAAAGTATTCGCCTTCCTGTCAGCCTCCAACTTCAGAAGGCCCAAGGAAGACCACTATATTTCGAACCTGACCCGGTCTATCATATCGTCAGGATACATCCTAATTACGAGGGGGTCTATGAAGGCGGGAACATCCATTCCCCTCTCTGGCTCGTACTCCATCGGCTCATTTTCCTCATCTTTGGGGAGGATGAACTTCTTTTTTCTCTTCGCTGGTTGAGGAGCACGTGGAGGGAGTGACGACCACTAAATTATTAAAAGAGGATGACTCATGATCCTCTCGGCTCGAGGAAACCCCTTTCATTTCCTCATCCTTCTCATCGTAGGAGATAAAAATATCCTATGGAACTTCAGCTACTTCTCCTTCTTGCCTCAGCAACACCCCCGACTCCTTGCCTTCAGAAGGCAACCAGAATGTAGAAGACGAGGGTGACTCACCACAGCCTGAAGTGGATGCCGAGTCGTCGGACCGTTCTTTGACATAATTAAATTAATAATTTACCTATTGGGGGTGACAGAAAATTCGTCGAAAAGATTGTTGGAAGATTGTTTTGGACGTTCTAAAAAAAGGAGCTCTAGTGTTAAGGAGAGAAAGTAAGGAGTGAAATAAGAGGGGGTGATGGAATAATAGAGTGGAGGAGACTCCTCGATAACCGTGAAGTCACCTGACGCGCCTCGATAACCACGAAGGTCACGTGACATTGGCCTGATTATAGCCCTCCACTTGTCAACTCATTCAATGGTCAAGATTACACGCCCATGCAGCAATGTGATCTCAAAGAAGAATCACAAGTCTACAATCTTCAGCCAATGTGGCTTGTCCCTCGACATAGTAATCCAAGCCACTCACGATATTCTCCTAAAAATTCTCTTGATTCGTCCATCGGCATGGTAATCCGAGCCATTCTCAAAATTCTCCTAAAAATTAGCTTGGCTCGTCCCATGGCATGGTAGTCCGGGCCACTCATAAAATTCTTCTAAAAATTCACGTGGTTCGTCCCTCGACAAGGTAATCCAAACCACTCGACGGGTCACCCGACCTAAACGCCTCGGCTCGCCGAACTACTTTGGAAAAATTCAAATTTACTAATTGAAATTCTGAAAAATAATTAAAATTTTGGAACAATAATAAAAAATTCTAAAAAGTAATTATCAATTCGGAAAGTTAAAAATTTTCGAAAAATAATTATGAATTTAGAAAAGTTAATTAAAAATTCAAAAAATAATTATAAAATCAGAAAATTAAAAATCTCAACAAAAATGGACTAAATTTTTATAGACAATTACTGCCCTCAAGAACTCCAGATGCAGTTCCGAACGTCCCTGGGAGAGTTACTCCTCAAAGGCTGCTACACCCAACCTCCAAGAGTAAGGGGCTTATGATATAGATAAAAATTGCAGCTAATAGGGGCCATACAATTCTTGCACGAACTCGGGGTTCCTAAGGGCAAATCAATAATTTCACAGTAGCTACATGCCCATGATCAGCACATGGGTCATCCACAGGCCCACTATCTCGGCTCAGCCCAAAATTGGAGCTGATTTACAGCCCAATTAGGGAAGATTGACCAGTCAATCATGGTTGGCAATTAAATTCAAATTTTTTTCCCAAAATGACCCTCTTTTTGAAAGTTTTTCCCAAACTGACCTATTTTTTTAAAAATTTTCCAAACTGGCCTACTCGCTGTCTAAAAAAAAGAGTTTGGCAAAAATTCCATCGCTTTTTTAGACAGCGAGTGTGAGGCTTGGATTTTTTTATTTCTCACTGGCCAAGACTCGCCGTCTCAAAAAGCGATGGGATTTTTCCTAAACTCGCTTTTTGAGACAACGAGTGTCGTTTGGGGGTTTTTAATACCCCACACTCGAATTTTTTCCTCTCCTTATCTCCATTCTTACTCTTTCTTATATCCATTCTTACTCTCTCCTTAACTCCGATATTGGACGATCCCCCCTAAATGTACACTCCTTAGATTCGCCTTCCCACATGTTGCGATTGGAGAGTAAGCAATGTAGGGTCGAGGGGACTTGGACCTCCAAGATGAACATAAGTTGATGAAGCAGGGGCTGATGAAGAAGGGGCTGATGAAGAAGGGCCCGCCTCATTTGGTGAAGCGGTAGGATTAGTTGAGACCTACACAACAATAAAATTTAAATCAGTACACCGATATTACATTTTATTGTATGATAGTCAAACTAATTGAATACAAACAATTATTCACTTAAATTAGTGCGCTCGGTTCTACCACAACCACGACCACGTCCACTGCGAGGAGGTGGGCCAAAAGAAGTATGTGGTCCGTCGTCTCGAGTATTTGGAGGTCTACTACTCGTTCCTTCCTCCACATTACCCATCGTGCGTGCCATTTATAATAAACGAGAGTACACTACAACTTAAACAAATTATTATTAACTATACAAAAATATATAACTACATAAAAACTTTATACAAACTATATAGCAAAAGTTCTCAACATTTCTCAAATAATTCTACACTATATACCGACATATATTATCAAAATTCCTATTCAACATTTGTCAAAAAAAATTACACTATATACCTACATATATAACCAATTATCCAATATTTTCAAATTAACAATCATCCAATATTTTCGAATGATAGAACTATTCTAATACTGTTCGATTGTTCGTCGAATATCAATCTATTCATCAACGTACTAATGCACAGCTAAAAAGTATTGTCAATTCAACATTTTTCAAAAAATTACTATATATTATCAAATTTCCTATTCAACATATTTCAAAAAAAATTCAACACTATGTTCTGACATATATTATCAAAATTCCTATTGCAAATTTCTCAACATTTCTATTCAAATTCGCTAACAATTTCTAAATATACCGTTAACAATTTCTCAACATATCTCAAAATTAACCCGAAATTAAAAATGCAAATGTATGGGAAATATACCATTAAAGTTGGGTGATTGAAGAGGTAGATAGTGAATACGAGGTCGAAGAAGCTCCTTCAACCGCACTCTTTTTTCCCAAATTCCCGATTGAACGATCTCTTGGATATTGGGGTTTAGGGTTTTCAGAGTGTGAATAGAGGGAGTTGAGAGTGTGAGGAGAGATCGTAGATGAGAGATGTGGAAGATCGAAACGGCTAAGGCGAGGATTTCTGGGTTAATCGACGAGATGAGATCGACAAAATGGGTTAGGGTTTCGGGGTTAGAAGAGGAAGAGGGAGATAGAGAGTTGAAAGAGAGAGTGAGATCGAAACATCGAGTTTGGGTATAAAAACCCACAAATGACACTCGCTGTCTCAAAAAGCGAGTTTAGGAAAAATCTCATTGCTTTTTGAGATAGCGAGTCTTGGCCAGGGAGAAATTAAAAAACTCAAACCTCACACTCGTTGTCTTAAAAAGCGATGAAATTTTTGCCAAACTCGCTTTTAGAGAAAACGAGTAGGTCAGTTTGGGAATTTTTTTTGGGGGATCTTCCAAGTAGTTATTGACTTGCTTTTCGAAAGGTCTTCGCCGGAAAAACTCTAGGTATTTCAGATTTTTCTTACAGGTTTCCGGCGGTATCTCGGTCATCCATTCCAAATCCAACTACAAATATCAGCCTCATATCAGATCTAATCAATGAGCGAGATCTAAGCTTTCTCCTTATATCAAAAATTCATTATCTAGTTGTTTCCACACCAAAAAAACCAGCATCAGATACTGATCCGATAACCAAAATATAAGAACAGAGTTACACTCATTTCACCAAATCAAAAGTCTTTCAGAAATAGGCATTGTTTTCACGTATATTTATATCCATGCAAGTCTATCTGAATGTGCTTTCTACTGCCACAAATGGAGGATATTGGATTTCAAGATTGAAAGAAACTGCACACGAGAAGGAGTTGATTCATCAACTTAACCACTATCGTGGGTAGGCTTCTCAATTCTCCTTATCTGATTTAGAATAGAAGTAATTCAAATTTACTTCTACTACAAAAAAAGTACAGGCTCCTAGATCAACAAGTATTGGCCAATAAATAATCTACTACTTGAAGAAAATTACAAGCACATTATATAATTAACATTTCAAGAAATGCCATTTTGTTTCTGTTTGGGAGAACAGTTTCCATTAGAACATTTTCAAGGTTTTCTACTTTTATGCTAATTTAGTACTATTTAGGTAATGTTCACTAAATCTTATGCATATCAGGAAATAGCTCAAGATTTCTTCTTTTAACCGAAAGTAAAATGGCTATCATTCTTTTACTTTCCAAAAGACTCGGAAGGACAAACTAAACCAGTCAAGAAAACCTGAGTAGTGCTTTTGAGTCAAAAAGAGAGAAGGAAGAAGAAAAGAAAAAGAAAAAAAAAGCAGTTATCTCATAATAATTTAGGTTGGCTATCCGAAATCTGCCACTATTTACTATTCATTTCCAAATCTTCTCCCTCCTAAAAGCAATGTTGTAAAAAGCAAGGCCACTGAGCAGTTCGGATTATTAGGGATTAACTAGGGTCACTTTAATTGACGAACCAGATTCGATAGGAGAAGGAATTTCATTTAATTATTTAATTATATGTACATATACAACTTGTATATGACATGATTGTCATATGAAATTTTTTCTTACCGCATAATTTCTCCTTGTTGACCAACATTCAACCTCATCAGATGCACATAATTCTTCAGTAAAAATGGATAAGATACTCTGCGCATGCTAATTCAACTTGAACCAGATTCAGTTGATCAGTAACTGAATCGCGTGGTTAAATGAAGTTCATCCAGTGTTTTACGACACCAGACAGACTAAGTGTTGTAGAATCTAGCACAACTCGTAGTGCTGATAGTAAAATAGACACACGAGAAGCAATAGAAATTTTTCAAGAACTAGATTAACCAAGAACAAACCACCACAATAATCGCCAGATCTCACAAAAATACAATAATATGCAGAGATAACCAACACTTCTGATTTCTCAAGAAATAAAAAGATTACAAAGAGATTACAACTCTCAATCTCTCTCCCTCACCTTTGAAAAACTCAGCACAATCCTCTCTTGAAGTTGAATAATGATAACGGCTCACCTCTATCAACACTTGATAACCCTAGAGTTCACATGTGCTGCTATATATATAGCCCTCATGTACAAGAGAAACGCCCCACGTCTCTAAGAAAATACTGTGTTCCCTCACGCTTCCCTTTTACAATCACCTTTGAGCATGCTGTTAGAAAATGGGTATATTATACACCATTTACGAACCAGTTTTTGAGCATTTTTTGAGTAAGATCATCTATAAATTAATGAGAGATCTTGATGGATTTGTGTTTTCCTTCGTGTTTAGATCAAAATCATATATTTACTTGCTCAAAACGGTTATCGAGTGAATGAGAAATTGTCTCCCAAAGTGAGGCAGTTTCATCTCTGGAAATGAGTTGAGGAATTTTAGTCTCACATCAGAAAAAACAAAGAAAATAGAAGAGGATATATAATAACCTCTTTCTTGGCATTTTGAGATAGCAAGTCAAGAGGCTCTTCACACGTGCAGGGAGGGTGCAAATCTTGGACCGAATTACATGCGACTTGTGTGCGACCGCATGTCCTACGGACACGAATGCCGGTAATACGTGCAATATACGTGCAATGAACTCACGAACTAGTTCAACCCACCAATAATACGTGCAATATAGTTGCAATAAGATACCAAAGCAACAACACACAACACACAAGGAGACAAGCAGCAACAAAGCAAGAGAGAACGGCAGCAGGACTTCGAGCTTGGCCGACGCTGGTGGTCGGCGTCGCAGATGGGGCGGGTCGTCTGGGGTCGGCGGTGCAAGGGGGTGGCCGAAGTGGCAGGGAAACGCCGGAGGAGTGTTAGGGAAGATGGGTTTTTGTGGATTTGGGTTTTCGGGTGCTGGCGTCGCCGGGGGTTTTGGGTGTCGATCGAAACGGAAGAGGAGAAGGGGACAGGGGGGTCTGGTGGCCTGGGCGAGGGCGGCGCTGGTGGCGCAGTGTGCTGGCGATGGAAACAGGGAAAGAGGAAGGTCGGTTTTGGGGTTTTTGGAAGCTTCGTTAATGGCAGGATTGAAGGAGGGTCGGGGGTTTGTCTGAGCGGCGCGTCGATGAGGAGGCGACGGCCAGGGGAAGTCGACGGAGGTGGGGGTGGCCGGAGTTGGGGACTTGGTCGGAGGTTGATCGGGGAAGAAGCAGTGGGTTGAGCGGGAGTTGGACGGGGAGAGAGGAGAGAGAAACCAGGAGAGAGGAGAGAGATTAGACGGCTAGGTTTCGATTTGTGTACAGAAATTAGGGTTTGCAGCAGAGTAGTATTTATAGGGTACAATTAGGGTATTGGGTTAGAGGTTTAGGATTCAATAAAAGTGGATCTGGATCGAGAACAACTGAAATTGGGTTTTTAGGGTTCAATTAGGAGATAAATCAAAATCAACACGGTTCAAATAAAAATACCCACAATTTCAATAAATAAAATCCACAAGATAGATAACCCAATAAAAGAAAAAAATAGTTCATGAACGAAAATTTCAGCCCAATTAAATAAATAAATAAATAAATAACACAATTGAAATAATAAGAATTAGGCTTAAAATAAATTGGAACTCGCCAAGAAAATCAGATCGGGTATAAAAATAAAATAATCCAATATATGAATTTTAAATAGAAAATCATGAAATAACAATTTATAATCGTAATCATAATAGTGATAAATTATACAATAAAATAGTATTCGGGTTTAGAAATTTTATTAAAATAATCCAATAATAATAATATATTTGTTTTAGGCTCAAATATAAATAGTCGATCAATAAGATGTCGAAGATAAGATCAAAATACAACATTATTCGAAATAAATAAAATTTTTGTTTAGAAAATACTTTAATACAGATCCAAAACAAATTTAACACAAAATAAATTTACAAAAGTTCAAATTATAGAAAATACGCAGAAAATACTAATAATCGGAAACGGGGGTTACAATCCTACCCACCTTACAACAAAGTTTCGTCCTCGAAATTTGTTCAGGCAGTACATAAAACAAAAGCAACTGATGAAATAACAAAACAGGGGATTAAAGGAAAAGCAACGAAATGGTGGCAACACAAGAATAAGAAAGAACATGGGTATGAATGGAGTGATCAAGAATGATGTTGAATAAAGATTCAAAGAATGATGACAATGCAAATAGATGAATAAGAAAGTAAGTAATGCAAGAATGAGAAATAACAGGGGAATCCTGGGTCTTGTGGGTTATGAGCCCACCACGCTTCCGCTGCGCAACTCTGATGGGGAAGATCCAACTGTAGACATGTAGTAGATCAAACGATTCTGATCGACGAAGCAAGCAGGAAGGAGAAGAACAATTGCACCAGAATCAAAAGATTTTGGGTACAAAAGAATAAAACTATACCCAACAAGAAATCAATGAATGGTAGGGATGAAAGACAACAAGAAATAAATGAACTGAAAATGAAGGGACCGAAGAGTAATCAAAAGAGACTAGTTTCCAGATTGTTGATTATCAATTGTTCATGTGATCTCTGTATTGCAAATACTGTTGAGTCAAATCGATATAAACCCAAATCTGATTAATATATCAATCAAAGCCAACCTTGCTTACGCTAGTCACGTTTGATTGATATATTATACAAACCTAGGCTCTGATACCACTGAAAACCTTGTCACGCCCTGCTTCCCAAAAATACGGAATACGAGTACATGACGAAAGCCCGGCGAATGACTAACGTCACCCATAAGCTGTTTAATCGATCAACTCAATATTATAATCAATACAGAATAAATGCGCAGGCAATAATAATAATCTCATGAACAAATAATACTTGGAATGAAACAATATAATATCCAAATACAATAATAATAATCCAACGTCTGGAAACAATAATAAGAATTCGGGACATAAGCCCAAAACAATAATAATCCAGTCCAAAAACAAATACAAGTCTCAATACATTAAGTCATTTATAGCAATAAGCAAAATAAAAGCAGAAATCTTCAAAAGGTTTGTTCTCCAATTCCAGCAGGTAATTCTCCTTCATTACCTGTAAATATTTCATCTAAAAAGAGAAAAATAATTATCCTTAGAGCAAGTCATGGACAGCAAGTAGAGAAAGCAGTGGACAATGGAATAACGGTATAACAATGAAACAATGGACCAATAGGAACCAATAATATGGCACGATAATAATAATCAATAACATGGAAATTAATGCAACGGGGTAACGGTGAACTAATATTCGGTAAAGGTAATCAACGGTTAATATCATTATCACTTAAACAATATTGGATACAAATAGGAACAATGATGAACAATATGCAATGTCGGTGATGTGTCAATTCTTATGTCTATTATTCATTTTAACACCTAACTAATGCACGTACTACTGTGTCCCATGTGTGCCGTACCACAGGTTCGATGCATACAATCAATTTCGTTTAGACTATAGTGGTAGATTTTATAGTTCATGTACTGGGTATGATGCCGATAACGATAATAAACACGGGACATGTGTAATTTCTTAGACGATGCCGATAACGGTAAAAATACGGGACATGTGTAATTTCTTACACGATGCCGATAACGGTAATAAACACGGGACATCATCCGAGTACAGTCTCCATATCATCAACTACTCAAGTCAATCCCTTAAACCCCGGCTTATTAATTATTTATCAATGCAACAACACAATATGCAATTAATGGATATTTCGGTAAACGATAGTATCAATAGAGGAACAATAGGTTGATAACCTGAATAGGAAGGTTAAAATAGTGACAATAACTCATTGGGAACATGCAATGCAACATACATTCATTAATTCATGCAATAGTACAACATAAGAATTATTAATCTATTAAAAAGTGGACTCTAAAATTCTTGGCAACAAACAAGATACAGTTTTTAGGGTGTTTTTCATGTAAATAAATTAATTAAACATGTCGGGTATCGATCCTATAGTCAACAATCTGTGTAACTAGCATGATATGTGACCAAACATGATAAATAAAGATTAGAACACGCTCATATACAAGTCTAACATCAATCAATCATCAAACGATCAAATGACATACAAACTAACGATTGTCTCTACAATAATTTATTTGTGTTGTGACTTGTATGAATAGCCCTATTAACAATTCTATATGTATTCATTAAAGATCCAAACTTTAGAGTCAAATTGGCACGATATCAAGAATATTGGGGTTAGCTCGTGTAAACCCTCAATAGACCCAACGAAAGAGATAACAAAGGGTAATACGATAACAAAGAGATCTACTTGCAAGAATTTCAATAAAACTTGAATTTGATACAATTAGCAATTCAAGAGGACGGTGACTTTCCTGTTAATCGGTGAAAACGAATACCAAGAATAATGGAATATGAATCCCGAAGCAATGAACTCACGAACTAGTTCAACCCACCAATAATACGTGCAATATACGTACAATAAGATCCTAAAGCAACAACACACAGCACACAAGGAGACAAGCAGCAACAAAGCAAGAGAGAACGGCAGCAGGACTTCGAGCTTGGCCGACGCTGGTGGTCGGCATCGCAGACGGGGCGCGTCGTCTGGGGTCAGCAGCGCAAGGGGGTGGCCGAAGTGGCGGGGGAACTCCGGAGGAGTGTTGGGGAAGATGGGTTTTTGTGGATTTGGGTTTTCGGGTGCTGGCGTCGCCAGGGGTTTTGGGTGTCGATCGAAATGGAAGAGGAGAAGGGGACAGGGGGGTCTGGTGGCCTGGGCGAGGGCGGCGCTGGTGGCGCGGTGTGCCGACGATCGAAACAGGGAAAGCAGAAGGTCGGTTTTGGGGTTTTTGGAAGCTTCGTTAATGGCGAGACTGAAGGAGGGTCGGGGGTTTGTCTGAGCGGCGCGTCAATGAGGAGGCGACGGCCAGGGGAAGTCGACGGAGGTGGGGGTGGCCGGAGTTGGGGACTTGGTCGGAGGTTGATCGGGGAAGAAGCAGTGGGTTGAGCGGGAGTTGGACGGGGAGAGAGGAGAGAGAAACTAGGAGAGAGGAGAGAGATTAGACGGCTAGGTTTCGATTTGTGTACAGAAATTAGGGTTTGCAGCAGAGTAGTATTTATAGGGTACAATTAGGGTATTGGGTTAGAGGTTTAGGATTCAATAAAAGTGGATCTGGATCGAGAACAACTGAAATTGGGTTTTTAGGGTTCAATTAGGAGATAAATCAAAATCAACACGGTTCAAATAAAAATACCCACAATTTCAATAAATAAAATCCACAAGATAGATAACCCAATAAAAGAAAAAAATAGTTCATGAACGAAAATTTCAGCCCAATTAAATAAATAAATAAATAACACAATTGAAATAATAAGAATTAGGCTTAAAATAAATTGGAACTCGCCAAGAAAATCAGATCGGGTATAAAAATAAAATAATCCAATATATGAATTTTAAATAGAAAATCATGAAATAACAATTTATAATCGTAATCATAATAGTGATAAATTATACAATAAAATAGTATTCGGGTTTAGAAATTTTATTAAAATAATCCAATAATAATAATATATTTGTTTTAAGCTCAAATATAAATAGTCGATCAATAAGATGTCGAAGATAAGATCAAAATACAACATTATTCGAAATAAATAAAATTTTTGTTTAGAAAATACTTTAATACAGATCCAAAACAAATTTAACACAAAATAAATTTACAAAAGTTCAAATTATAGAAAATACGCAGAAAATACTAATTATCGGAAACGGGGATTACAGCTTGTATTATTAAAAAATTGCCAGTAGATTGGAAAGATTTCAAAAACTACCTGAAGCATAAGCGAAAGAAAATGAGCATTGAGGATCTCATTGTCAGGCTTCGTAATGAAGAATACAATAGAGGATCTGAAAAAATCAGAGTCATCAGTTATGCGTCCAAGGCTGAAGTGGGGGAACATAGTCAACGTTCTAAAAAGCACAACAACAAGGGGTCCAAGTTGGGGCCTAAGGGAGGAACCTCTAAGAAACCAAAGTTTCAGGGCAAGTGCTTTAACTGTGAAAAGATAGGTCACAAGTCTATTGATTACAGACTACCCAAAAAGAACAGGAACAAAGAAGCAAATATTGTTGAAGGTATTGCTCAAGACGTTTCTGATATCGACCTCTCAGTTGTGGTCTCGGAGGTGAAAATTGTAACATCACGAAAATTTAAATAATATTTTGGAATTTATAAATAAATTAAAATGAATTTTTATGATTTAATAAATATTTTCCTGAAATTTATCCTTTTGCACGTGCAAAACACGTGCAAATATTTTCTTGGAAAACACAAAGTCAGAAAATCTATTTGGAAAATCTAATATTTATTAGTGGTTATTAATTATAAATTTTCTGGATTTTCATGAATAATTTATGACATATTCGCAAATACTCACAAATGAATGACTGCAAAATTGTCACTTGGAGTAAAAACTCAAGATTTCGATTTTCAGGGTTGTGCATATTGGTTGGCCAAATCAGGAGAGTGAGGGGATTTTATTTTATTTTATTTTAAATTGATTTGATTAACTAATAATTGGAAGGATCCATATATGTAAATAAATAATTTTCTTGATAAGTATTCTTGTAAACTTTGTGAAACCCTAAAGGATCAAATCCCGGCCTATATTAGGAGCAGCAGCCGCTATTCCCCTGTTGTGAACCAAAATTCTATTTTCTCATTATTTTCTTGGAGGTTAAAGCTTGGATCTTGGACTTTGCAAGGAGGAGGAAAGGGCTTTTCTTCACTACTATTATTGTTCTTCAATTAAGTCCTCTTTGAGGTGGGTGATACTTCTTTCTCTCTTTGTTTGTTAAATTTTTTGCATTAAGATTGATCAAATAGAATGCATGTTAGAACTTGTATGATTATGCAATTGATGTAAATCCATTATAAATACGAATCTTAATGAATGAATAATTATGATGACTCTCATAAAATAAACCCTAGGATTGATGATTGATGTTATGCATGGATGATTAAAAGATTGTTAGAGAATTAATATTGCACAAGATTTAAAAAATATTTTCATAGAAGATGTATGAGATTGTATGCATTGATATCTAAACTTGAAAAGGTCTAAACTTTACTTATGAAAGATGCTTGTTTGTTGCAAATACACCATGTGTCAACTTAGAATCAATAGTAATGGAGGAATCAGAGTTTATTTGACATTAAAAAATGAATGTGTTGTGTATGTGATAGCACAAAGTGGAGTTGGGTTCATAAAGGAAGATTTCTTGGATATGGATAAATTGTGAATTGAAGAATATGAATTGATGTATGACTATTGTGTGTTGAGTTTCAGTTTTGATGCATGTTGTGCCTATATCACTGTATATGAAGAAATTTTGACTACGTTATGGATGTTCGAATATTCATATGAGAAGTTCTTCAAAATCTTGATTTTTTGCAACAATATGGTTTTCGAAATTGCTTTCTTTTGTGAAATTTATAAAAGATTGATTGGTGTATGAACTGAGTTAATATGGTCAAGATTGCATGTGTTTTATTTCAAATTTTTTGTGAAACCAAGAATTTGTACATAATCATGTATCAGTTTGAGAAGTTTTCGAAAATTGGGCTATCACAGATTTCATGTCGGTCAACTGCAGTTCTCTTGAACTTGCAATTGCAGTCGACTGTCATGACTAGCTGGTGCCATTTTCCCTACTGGCGGTCGACTGCAGCAATTATAACTATGTCTGCCAGTCGACTACCATGGCTTTCCTTGTTCTTTATTTTGGATAATGTCGGTCGACTGCAGCATTTTGCAGCATTTTACCAGTCGACTGCCAGGGCTTTCATGCGTCTGCCAATCGACCGTCACGCCTGAGTTTTTGCACACTGTTTTAGCTGTGTCTTTAAATCTTTGAACGATTGTTTCTTCGAATTTGCAAAGTTAATTTCTCTTTTTTTTACAGTAATTGAATTCAGATTTCACCGCTTTCAGAGTATGTATTGTCAAATTTAATAAGTATTTAAGTTCTATTTACATAGTTTAGAAAGTGTATGTTTTCGAACTTAAACAATATTGTATTTCAAGTTTATTTATCCACTGTTTGTTTCAGTTTTAATCGAGTTAGTTTCAGTTTTATGGACAATTATGTGGATATAGTTGTAGAGGGAGGTACTTAGCTTTGACTATTGAATTTGAAGGAAATTCTCGTGATGAGTTAAATGATTTTGGGATTTACGCATTACAAAGAAATGTTTGAGATGGAGTTTTTTTTAGTTTTGAGACTCTAGGGGTTGAGTGGGACCCTAACATGCCAGCAGTTGAGATTTTTGTGGATATTAGCTAGTGAGGCTTTTGTTGTGGATTTAGTTGAGTTAAGTCCGATAGGGTACACCAACTCTAGAGAGACTAAGTTTTAATTAATTAATTAAACATAATAAACATAAGGACAAGCACTTATGGTGATGTGATAGACCTTGAGAAACGTAAGTAGGAGGGCCTTGTATAGTGGACGGATGAGGTTCGGGATTATAGTCGTAGTTGGGTGGTTTGATTCTAAAGGTTGTGATTATCATTGTCATCTCCCGAGTTCGCACGTTGAGGATCTTTTACAGTTAGACGGTTTTATTCCGAAGGCCGTGACCTATTCATTGAATTTCGGCATAGAATGTTCAAGGTGATGCTTACATGATGCTTGCGAGTTGAGGGTGCTAGTCTGGCGGGTAGATACCGGGACGTAGGCCTAGTATCTGAATCTTGTTTCTATCACCATTGTAGGATTAGTTGCATAACGAAGGATCGAACCCTATAAAGTGGAGAACGATAAGGGTTTGCACCGGACCTTTATTGAATGGAATGCATAGAATCCGACAAGTAAGCATTAGTAACCATCATAAGCATTTTGTGTTTTTCTTGAATTGTTTTATGCATGCTTGTTTCTTGATTTCTGTTGTTATACACTTGACACTTAGCCTAGTTTCACTTGATGTTATATGTTTCATTTATTGTTATTTCATATTCCATCTCAATTGCCATGTTGCTCATGTTCTTTTATTATCGTCATGTATCAATTATTGTGGCTTGTGATTGTGAGATTGGGGGGTATCACTATTACTATAGTTGACGTCGGTTACATTTAACTGACGTGCCCACTTTTCATTCAGGTTTTGTTGGTTTTCAGTTATGGATAAAGTTGAATTAAGAAAAAGCTTGGAGTTAACTGAAAATTGTAATTTACTATGTTGTAAAGAGATTGTAATCAAGATGTTTAAATTCCACTGTGTTTTGTAAAAGAGTTGATGTAATAAAAGTTTTTAAAATTCCTTGTATTTGGTTTCTGTGTTTATGATTACAATTGAAGTTGATTCTGAAATTTGTGCCACATATTTCTAATTTATTTATTGGAAATTCGGGACGCTACAAACATGATGAGTTCAAACCCCAAGGAATGGTGGATTGACAATGGAGCTATTCGACACGTGTGCTCCAATAGAAGTATGTTCTCCACTTTCGAACTATTAGAGAATGGGGAGAAGATGTTTATGAGGAATTCAACTACTTCAGAAATCAAGGGTCAAGGCAAGGTGATCTTGAAGATGACTTCTAGAAAGGAACTGACTTTGAATAATGTTGTATATATTCCTGAAATCCGTAAGAACTGGTATTTGGTTCGTTGCTTAATAATCACGAATTTCGTTTAGTGTTTGAGTTAAACAAATTTGTTTTGTCGAAGAGTAGAATGTATGTTGGTAGAGGATACATGAGTGGTGGAATGTTTAAACTAAATGTAATGATCATGATCAAGAATGTCAATAAAGCTTGCTCTTTTACTTATATGCTTGAGTCTTCCAATTTATGGCATGGTAGACTAGGACATGTGAATTATGATATTTTGCGTAGATTAATTAACGTGAATCATGATACGGCTAAAAATGGGGTTAAATCGGAACCGTCCAAATTGGGCACGAATCTTGAAGCTCAGGGGTAAAACAGTAATTTCACCTACCAACGGGTCTGAAGCGGGTACTGGTTATCTTCCCCGAAGACCCACTTACCCGCAAACGGATCTACCTCAACTGGGTGCGGGTTTCAACCCGCAGCGAACCCGATCCAGAAGGGATAAAATTAGGGTTTCTGATTAAATCCTAATCAACAGCCCTGATTCATATCTATCCCTTCACTGGGGATTAGGGATTACATTCCTTATCTAACCACAGGGGGATTACATTCCTAATCTGAACCCAGCGGCGCCTATAAATACCCCCCATCCGTCTCCATTGAGAGGTAATCAATCTTTTACCAGTTTTCACGCTCTTTCTTAATCATCCCTGATTACTGACTTGAGCGTCGGAGGGTACGTCGCCGGGAACAACCCCGGTGTCTCGCACTTTTTGCAGGTGTATGGCGGGAGTCAGCGTCAAACTCCGTCGGAATAGGTAACAGGTTTGCTATTCAGTTTTCCTAAGAATCCACAAATACTATCTGTTTGCCCCCACACCAAATTTAGCGGCAACAGATTGGCGCCGTCTGTGGGAAACTAACGAATAGCCTCTCCTCTTCCCGTTGGTCAGATCTTCTCTAGCCATGCCTCCTAGGAAAGTCAGATCCAGACGGTCCAATCGAGGACCCAATCCTGATCACCAACAAGAAGTCCCTCCCCCCAGCCCGCTCAACAGCAGGGGCAACTTCCTCCTCAAGCCGTGGACCCTCTTCAACTGGACCTACCTCCTCCACAGAATCAACAACCTCCAAAGGGTCCCAATCGCAGAAACAGCCTCTCCATCCGGACCACGTCTCCATCCATAACGCCTCTTCGGACTCTATGGCCTCTCACTATCCCCGAGCTTCCGATCACCACCACACCGTCCTCAATCGGCAGAAGGATGAGGACCTTCGCCGCCATCTGGATGAAAAGCGGGCCCGAGAGGGAACCTCCCGCCAACACCGTCCGGATGAGCGATCTCCTCACAGCCGAGAATACAGAAGGTCCCCCGCTCGAAGGGGGCGGAGAGAGTCCCCCAAGCATTACAGAAGAAGTCCACACTCCCGTGCAGGTCGGCAACAGCCTAGGAACGATGAGGCACCCATCACCCGTGCCGAGTTCCAGCAGTTCCAAGAGACCGTCCTACAAGCTCTTAATCTCCGTCCCAACACCAATGCACCCAAGATCCCCTCTCCTCCTCCGGTCCGAAGTCCTCACCGACGGTCCCCATCTCCTCTTCCAGCTCCCAGCAACTCCCGGCATGTGCAAAGTCCTCGCTACTCCAGGAGCTACCGTCGTCGTAGCCCCCGCTCTCCCTCGTACGAAGACGAGTCTAGAGGCTCGGCTGATTACCGTCGAAGGGACGACGCTGTGTACCGCCGTCTCTATGAGATGGAGAGGCGCTTGGGTCAGTTAAACCGAGAAGAAGAACTTAGAGGAAGGACCCTTCGTCCTAGTAGACCTCCTTTTTCCCGAACCATAATGGATGCACCCGTACCAATCGGCTTTAAGCCTCCTCAATTTGAGACCTACTCCGGGGAAACTAACCCCGTCGATCACATCGAGAGCTTCAAGACCCTAATGCTCATCCATCAAGCTTCCGATGCTCTGCTCTGTAAAACCTTCCTCGCAACTCTCAAAGGTCCGGCTCGAGAATGGTACTCTCGCCTCGCCCCATCCTCAATATTCTCCTTCGAGCAAATCAAGACCCTCTTCGTCACCCATTTTGTAAGTAGCCGTAAAACTGAGAAGACCAGCATCTCGCTACTGTACCTCCACCAGAAGAAGGGTGAGAAGTTGAGAGACTATGTGAAGAGGTTCACAGCTGAAGCCAGGTCTATTGCATCCCTCGACCAGTCGGTCGCTGCAGCAGCATTTCAGTCCAATGTCCTCAATTCCAACCTCCGCTCCTCCCTCGCCAAGAAGCCCCCACAGAACTTCTCTGACCTCCTCCTCCGAAGTGAAAAGTACATTCGGGCCGAAGAAGCCGAGCACCGCCCCAACTTGGAGGGGTCTTCCTCTGGGTTTAAGAGAAAGGGAACAGAAGAGGAAGGAGCCAAGAAGCTCCAGAAGGATAATGCCGGCCAGCACCGACCTCCCCCCAGATTCGAGAAGTTCACTCCCCTTACCACGAATGTCTCTACCATTCTGATGGAAGTTGAGAAGGAAGGGATCATACCTCCTGCTCCGAGGATGAACACCCCTGCCAAGAAAAGGGATAAAGATAAGTGGTGCCGTTATCATCGGGACCACGGCCACGACACCAACGATTGTCGGGCCCTGAAAAATGAGATAGAAGCCCTCATCCAGAGGGGGCAGCTGACCAGGTTCGTAAGAAAGGACCGAGCCGAACTTCCTCCCCCGCCTCGGGGGGCTAATAAGCGTCCGGAGTGCGATGAAACGCCCGACTTCGAAGAAGAGCGTGTCCTACACCTCATTCATGGGGGCCCAATGGGGGGCTCCTCAAACTCCTCTCGAAAGGCATTTATAAGAGAAGTCAACTCGGTTCGCACCACCCCTCCTCCCAAAGGCCTCGGAGTGCCCGTCACATTCTCAGACGAAGATCTTGAAGGTGTCCGCACCCCTCATTGTGACGCACTCGTCATCAGCCTCCACATGGCGAACTTCAAAGTAGAGAGGATCCTAGTGGACAACGGCAGCTCCATTAACATCCTCTTCCTCGCCGCTTTTAAAGGCCTGAAGCTCTCCCGAGACAGACTCAAGCCCACCAGCTACACGCTCCATGAGTTCACGGGAGTACCAGTGACTATTGAAGGGGTGATCACCCTCGACGTAACCGCTGGCAAAACTCCTACTACCCGAACGGAGTCGATGGACTTCATGGTCGTAGATGTCCCCACAGCCTACATTGTCATTCTGGGTCAGCTCGGCCTAGCTGCCCTTGAAGCCGTCCCCTCTGCCTATCACCTCAAAATGAAGTTTCCAACTCGGGCCGAGGTAGGGGAGGTAAAAGGCAATCAGGAAACAGCCCGCAAGTGCTACATGACCTCTACCCTCGGTCCAGTCCTCTCCTTAGAAACTCTGAAAATCCCCCAAGATGCTGCCCGACCGACGTCCGAGCCGGTGGACGAATTAGAGGAAGTGCTCTTCTCTGAGCAGGATCCAACTCGAAAGTTCTTTGTAAGCAAGACCCTCCCGTCCGCCCTATGCTCGGACATTGTACAGTGCATCCGAAGGAACCGAGACCTCTTCACTTGGTCAGCTGCAGACATGCCCAGAATTTTTGAAGAGCTCTTAGTCCACCACCTCAGCGTTGTTCCGGGGTCCAAACCGGTTCAGCAGAAGAGGCGCAAGTTCGCCCCCGAGCACCAGCTAGCCATAAAAGAGGAGGTGGACAAGCTCTTGAAGGCCCGGTTCATACAAGAAGTGAACTATCCCGAGTGGTTGTCGAATGTAGTAATGGTGAAGAAGTCCAATGGGACTTGGAGGATTTGCATTGATTTTACCGATCTCAACAAGGCTTGCCCCAAGGATCCCTTCCCCCTTCCGAGTATTGACACTCTGATCGACGCCACATCGGGACATGAGCTCCTCAGCTTCATGGATGCCTTCTCAGGCTACAACCAGATTCAAATGTTCCCTCCGGATATTCCGAAGACCTCATTCGTGACCGACCAGGGCCTCTATTGCTACAGGATCATGCCCTTCAATATGGAAGTATATGTTGACGACATGCTTGTAAAAAGCATCTGAGGTCCTGATCATGTAACCGACCTCCAAGAGGCATTTGATGTTCTGAGAAAACACAACATGAGACTCAATCCGAACAAATGTGCGTTCGGAGTCTCGTCAGGAAAGTTCCTTGGCTTCATGGTTAGCCAACGAGAAATTGAAGCAAACCCTGAGAAAATCAAGGCCATACTAGACATGGCCCCTCCCAAGAATGTTAACAGGCCGCCTAGCCGCCATAGGGTGCTTTCTTTCGAAGTCCGGGGAGAAATGCCTCCCCTTCTTCAAAGCCCTCAGAGGGGCTAAAGGTTTTGAATGGGGGCAACAGCAACAGGAGTTCTTCGACCAGCTCTAGGCTTACCTCGTCAATCCCCCTCTCCTCAGCAAATCGATTCCCGGTGAACCCCTCTACCTCTACCTGGCAGCCTCCGAGCAGACCCTCAGTGCAGTTTTGGTAAGGGAAGAAGACCAGGCTCAAAAGCCCATTTACTACGTGAGCAAGGTACTTCGGGATGTCGAGCTCCGCTATCTGAAAATAGAAAAGATGGCTTACGCCCTGGTGATGGCCGCAAGAAAACTTCGCCCGTACTTTCAGTCCCATTCGGAAGTCGTTCTAACCGACCAACCACTGAAGCAGGTCCTCCACAAGCCAGAAACCTCGGGTCGCCTTATGAAATGGTCTACCGAGCTGAGCCAGCATGATATAACTTATCAGCCTCGGACCGCGATCAAGGCTCAGGCCCTAGCAGAATTTATAGTTGAGAGTACCATCCCCGAGTCCAGCCAAACAGTGAAGGGACCACCCGTCTGTTCGGTCTATGTGGACGGATCCTCCTGCCATGAGGGAAGCGGGGCAGGGGTCATTCTGGCAGGCCCAAACGACTTCATCCTCCAATACTCCCTCCGTATCAACTTCAAGGCCTCGAACAACAAAGCAGAATACGAGGCACTCATAGCCAGTCTTGGAATGGCACGAAATGCAGGGGCCCAATGCCTCCGGATTTTTAGCGACTCCTAGCTAGTCGTAAATCAGGTCCTCGGCGAGTATGAAGAACGTGATGACAGGATGGTTAAATACTTAGCCAAGGTGAAGAGCCTCATGGCACTATTTGAAGAAGCCTTCATCCAACGCATACCCCGGGAAGAAAATGCTCAAGCCGACGCCCTCTCCAAACTAGCCTCTTCCTCCCTTCAAGGTCTCGAGCAGACCGTCTTGATAGAGGTCCTTCTGAAGCCGAGTATTGAGGATGAAACTCCCGACTCTATGGAGTCGCTGCCTATCCTGCTCGAAGACAACCGGATGAAACCCCTCGTCGAATTCTTAAGGGATGGACTACTCCCCGAAGATCCCAAGGAAGCTCGAAGAGTGAGAACCCGAGCCGAGCGTTACACACTGATCGGAGGTATTTTATACAAATGATCCTTCACACAGGTAGACGGCCGGCCTTACCTGAGATGCCTCTCCCCCGAGCAGGCAGACTACGCCCTACAAGAGCTTCACGAGGGCCTCCTTGGGAATCTAAAAAGCCCACTAAGAAGCCAAAGCGCCAAAGCGGAGAGTTGCGACGTTTCGGTTTCACAACAAAGACTCCACAAAGAACTCAAGTCCACGACTCGGCCACCGGTTCGCCTAGCCAAGCTACCGAACAGTCTGGTTAAGCGACCGAGCTACTGAGTCTGCTTCTGCACCGAGCTTCCGAGCCGAGGGGACGAGGAACCGACCCTCATATATGGAGAAAAATTCTTCCGAGGCGGAATCACCGTCGGATCTCTCCAAAATTCGTGTCAAGGCACGATGGACGGTTCAGATTGCGCCACGCTCACAAAACGACAAAATAACGTTTTCTCGTGATCTGAACCCAGCCCTCGTGATTCACGTAATGATGGACGCCCCAGATCTGACCACGTGTACCTTTCGGGCTGCGTGCCACTGGTTTGCCTAGCCGAGCTACCGAACAGCCTGACTAAGCAGCCGAGCTGCCGAGCCAAAGGGCGTCGACGCTTCAAATCCAGGATGCTTTAAAACATCCAACTCCATACCTCGGCTAAAGGCACCAAGCTTCCGAGCCGAGGGGACGAGGAACCGACCCTCGTATATGGAGAAAAATCCTTCCGAGGCGAAATCATCGTCGGATCTCTCCAAAATTCGTGTCAAAACACGATGAACGGATCAGATCGCGCCACGCTCACAAAATGACAAAATAACGTTTTCTCGTGATCTGAAACCAACCCTCGTGATTCACGCAATGATGGACGCCCCAGATCTGACCACGTATACCTTCCGAGCTGCATGCCACCGGTTCGCCTAGCCGAGCTACCGAATAGCCTGACTAAGCAGCCGAGCTGCCGAGCCGAAGGGCGTCGACGCTTCAAATCCAGGATGCTTTAAAACATCCAACTCCATACCTCGGCTAAAGGCACCGAGCTTTCGAACCGAGGGGACGAGGAACCGACCCTCGTATATGGAGAAAAATTCTTCCGAGGCGAAATCACCGTCGGATCTCTCCAAAATTCGTGTCAAGACACGATGGACGGTTCAGATCGCGCCACGCTCACAAAACGATAAAATAATGTTTTCTCGTGATCTGAACCCAACCCTCATGATTCACGCGATGATGGACGCCCCAGATCTGACCACGTGTACCTTCCGAGCTGCGTGACACCGGTTCGCCTAGCCAAGCTACTGAATAGCCTAGCTAAGCAGCCGAGCTGCCGAGTCAAAGGGCATCGACGCTTCAAATCCAGGATGCTTTAAAACATCCAACTCCATACCTCGGCTAAAGGCACCGAGCTTCCGAACCGAGGGGACGAGGAACCGACCCTCGTATATGGAGAAAAAATCTGCCGACCCTCCTCAGCCATTGGATCTTGTCAAAAAGCGCGCTCGACATGATGAATGGATCAGATCTTGCCACGTCCACCAAACGACAAGATAGCGTTTTTTGGAGATTCACGCTAAAATGGACGCTCAGGATCACGCCACATAGTTTGGCTGATTCCGAGCTAGGCGCCGAGCAGCCGAGCCGAGGGGACGAAGAACCGACCCTCGTATATGGAGAAAAAATCTGCCGACCCTCCTCAGCCGTTGGATCTTGTCAAAAAGCGCGCTCGTCATGATGGACGACTCTGATCTTGCCACGTCCACTAAATGACAAGATAGCGTTTTCTGGGGATTCACACTGAAATGGACGCTCAGGATCGTGCCACGTAGTTTGGCTGATTCTGAGCTAGGCGCTGAGTAGCCGAGCCGAGGGGACGAGGAACCGACCCTCGTATATGAAGAAATTGTCTGCCGAGGAGCGCAGATCGTCTGATTGCCCAGAAAATCGCGCTCGGCACTGATCAAAGGCCCAGATTGCGCCACGCCATAAATCGGTATTAAAAATTAGTTTTTATTTATTTTAATCGTTTTATTTATTTAAAAATTGCGAAAAAATTACTAAAAATTCGAAAAAATTAACTAGAAATTCTAGAAGATAATTATAAATTCGGAGGAATATTTTTGAACCCCTGAACGAACAATTATTACCTAGAAAGTGTTGTTAAGGCCCCCGAACGACTGGTTAACACATCGCAAAATTAAATAAATAATCCGAAAAAATAGATAAAAACTACCGGATATCCAGAGAAGCTTAAGAACAGCTTACAGCTTGAAAAATCACCTCACTACCCCCTTCGAGATTCAAAACCCTCCATTTGGACTCCGATACAACTCCACTAGCCATTAAAACAGCTAAACTACTCCTCAAAGGCTGATCAAACTCAGTCTTTAGGAGTGGGGGCTCGTGATACGGCTAAAAATGGGGTTAAATCGAAACCGTCCAAATTGGGCACGAATCTTGAAGCTCAGGGATAAAACGGTAATTTCACCTACCAACGGGTTTGAAGCGGGTACTGGTTATCTTCCCCGAAGACCCACTTACCCGCAAACGGATCCACCTCAACTAGGTGCGGGTTTCAACCTGCAGCGAACCCGGTCCAGAAGGGATAGAATTAGGGTTTCTGATTAAATCCTAATCAACGGCCCTGATTCATATCTATCCCTTCACTGGGGATTAGGGATTACATTCCTTATCTAACCACAGGGGGATTACATTCCTAATCTGATCCCAGTGATGCCTATAAATACCCCCATCCGTCTTCATTGAGAGGTAATCAATCTTTTGCCAGTTTTCACGCTCTTTCTTAATCATCCCTGATTACAGACTTGAGCGTCGGAGGGTGCGTCGCCGGGAACAACCCCAGTGTCTCGCACTTTTTGCAGGTATACGGCGAGATTCAGCGTCAAACTCCGACGGAACAGGTAACAGGTTTGCTATTCAGTTTTCCTAAGAATCCACAAATACTATCTGTTTGCCCCCACACCAAATTTAGCGGCAACAAATCATATACCAACATTCCAAATTGATTCTAAACATAAGTGTAAAACTTGTGTTGAGGCAAAACTGATAAAATCATCCTTTAAAAGTGTTGAAAGAAACACTAAACCTCTTGATTTAATTCACACTGATATTTGCGATATGAAAATGATACAAACAAGAGGTGATAATAAATATTTATTACTTTTATTGATGATAGCAAAAAATATTGCTATATGTATTTTCTTAAAAGTAAGGACGAAGCTATAGAGAAATTGTTCTCTTTAAAAATGGAGTTGAGAATCAACTCAACAAGAAAATTAAGGCACTAAGAAGTGATCGAGGTTGAGAATATGAATCACCATTTGCTGAAAGTTGTGCTAAGCATGGGACGTACCTTGAAGGAATTGATGAATGCAATATTAATAAGTTCTGGTTTGCCACCAAACTATCTACTCTCTTTTTTCCTATACTATCGGTTCTTGAAATTCATTCTTCACTTCTTCTTCTTATCCATGCATCGCATCTGTATTGGGAAAATCTCAAATCTATGATACCATGAAGAGCTCTCCCTATATATCAAAGAGTCTTGCTATCAAGGGTATCATGCAAGTAGATTTTCCTCCGCTTTTAAAAAAATTATTATATTTCCAAACTTTTGCCTATGAATCTCCCCATGTTTTATTTCCCATGTTTTGCTTCCCATGTTTTATTTTCTTTATACTTGTATTTTGCCCCCCTATTGGTGTGTTACGAAAAGGGGGAGAATATTTATGAATCTTATGAATGAATGAAAGTATATAAAAAAAAATTCTTTTGTGAAATATTGAATTAAAAGGGAGTATTTACAAATCTCTCTTTACCTATGAAAATCTAATCTTATGAATGAATGAAAGTAAAAAAAATAAAATTATCTTCTATGAAATATTGAATTAAGGGGGAGTATTTACAAATCTCTCTTTACCTATGAAAATCTGTGTTATAGAAAGTACTGAATTCAGAGGGAGTATTTTTATGCCAAATTGTTTAATTTTTACTTTCAATATTCAAAAGCATGTTTTATTCACACCAAAAGGGGGAGATTGTTAACTCTTAGTTTGGTATACACAAAACGTGTCTATAAATACAAATAAGTTTAAATTGAGTTGTTTAGATTTTCAGAATCAAATAATATCCATAAGAGATCCAAGAGAAATTCAAGAATATTCAAAGAAGGAAAGTAATAAAGAAAGATTGAGAAATCAAGTAAAAGAAGAAGATATTCAAAAAAAGCAGTTGAATGATTAGTGTCCAAAAAAGCTATAAAGACCAGTTGCTATCATTCTATATTTGTGAGATTTAATCTGTATAAAATTGATTGATTGATTGATTAGTTTTTTGTAAGAATATAAAGTGGATTCGGCATGAACAACGCGATATCGATCGACCGCACCTCATGACGGTTGACCGCATTGCAGTCGACTGCAACTCACAGTTATGTAAGAAGCAGTCGACCCTTCATCTCTCTACTTTATGTCTGAGAGATGAATGGTCGACTGCATCGAGATTGCGGTCAACCGTACTTTGTGTTGTTCACATTTTTAGAATGTATCGTTTCTAATTTTGATCGATACACTTTCCAGTCTATTTAATTGGATGAACCCACTGTGTATTCTTCACCTATTACTTCTTAGATAAATCTTCTAAACTAATCTTTCAATAATTAATTCGAGTGTGTGTGATAACTATTTTGTATTCTTCAGTCAGGATCATTAAAGATCTTGAGCTTTTTCTTTTTCTTCCACTTCGGTGAGATTGACGGGACTTGTGTTAGAAGTCCTGTGAGTGTAATAGGTCTCTCGGTCTGAATCCGAGAATTACTGTACAAGAGTTTTGAGTATAATGAAATGCTTGTGGCGGAGAATTGCTACAAGTAAGAAGTGTGGACGTAGACCTGGGGGTCGAATCACGTTACATCGTTACGTCACTTGTGCTATCTGCGTTTGCTCTTCTTAATTCTTTTTATTTACTCTGCACTTTATTTTAGTTTTTTTTATTCCGCACAATCATTTTATTCAGTCCCCTACGGAGATTTACAATAGGAACGGAGAAAATAACTCCCATCAACCTTGGTATGTAGGATTTTCTGTAAATCAATGGTTCAGACAACTAAATACAGTAATTTGGGACTACACCGTCTCACATAATATCCTCAAATTTCGACAAATCATGCAAAAGACGCTTTGGGATGTGCCCCGACTCCATTTTAAAGTTGTAACTGACAATCTACAGAATACAACAGTCACTTCGGGATATGTCCTACATTTATTTTTCTAGAATTTCAGAAAGATAATGCAAGCAGTGTTTTGAGATCCACTCCTATTCCATTCTTAATTAGGAATAAGGATATAATCACTGATCTCATCACAGTCCAATAAAGGCTAATTTTGAGAAGTCATGTGTAGAGAATGCTCAACTCAAAGTGCTTTCTGCTGAACCATATCGCTGTGGCCAGTGGTTCATAGGATTATTTTTCTTTCCATGTGCAAAGAGAGGCAACTGAGAAAGCAAGAAAATAATTTTTTTTAAGGATAAAAAGAAGGCAGTGAGGGTCTCTTATCAGTGAAGAAAGAAAAAGGTTGTATGGGCCAACAAAGAATGAGACAGCTAAGACATGTTAGGTATAAAGACATGTTAGGTATAAAGGCGGTGGTGGAATCATGAGCATTCGTATAATTTTGTGGGACATGAAAACTTAAAAGCTATTCTCTAGGGCACAAGTATCATTCAGGAAATACGTAATAAGTTCACAAAAAATCACCTGTAATAATTCTATAAGGTTGGGAAGTTAACAAGAGAACAATGCCAATAGAATTAAACTACATAGTAAACTAATGTAAATTGATGGACTCAATACGTACCAAATTAAAAGATGTAATTCTTGACTGGGCGGATGAACAAGTTGATGGTATGCCTGGGCGGATCAATTTTGTTGGAATTGCCGACTATGATCAGAGGCTCTGGAGGGCATCCTTAGCAGTTAGGGATGTGTTGAAGAAGTTCTGTTGCGTCTTAGGGCACATGTCATGCCCAGATCATGTCCGTCGAAACAAAGAGCATATATCGTTGACGGTGCATTTAGAGAACATAAGGGAGTGTTTGGAGAATGGAATTTAGAAGGGAAAGTGGAAACTATGCACTCTCAAATCAAACTCCAAGAGACTCACTATTGGTTCATGGAAGGCGTTGCTGCTAATTTCTGTGTGGGAGTAAACAAATTATATGCATTTTTTTAAAAACAATAAAAAACTGACCTTTTTGACTTTCGTCAGTATTGACTACTTTCAATTAATGTTGACTTCTCGATCTGACCCATTTGAGTCGTTGGATCTGATTCCTGTGGTGATGATCGCCGCCGCTGACCTGCAAAAAGTCTGAAACACCGGGGTTGACCCCGGCGACAGACCCTTCATTGCTCAAGTTAGAACTCAAGAAGAATATGATAGAACTTTTGCGGAGAAAATACTCATTATCTTGTTCTTGTGGACGAAGAGGAGTATTTATATTCGCCTTGGGGGTCAGTTTCAATATCATGATTTATCTCTACTTCCCAGTGTTTTTGAATTAAATTAGTTCTCTCTTCTTCATGAAGAGATAAGAGTAGTTGAGGGGATTTGAGTTTTAAACTCTCCTCTTAGATAAGAGATATGGTTTTTGAACTGTCTCTCATAGATAATCACGAGTTTAAATCATTTTTAAATGATATGGACTCATTTGCATGGGGGTGTTATGATAACCCAATTAGACAGAGCAATCTTTTGGTTATTGGGCTTGAAAGATGCCCAATTTTTATTTATGGACCCGTTTATATGTGAAATTACCGTTTTATCGCTAAGAGCTTTAAGATTCGTGCTTGATTTGAACGGTCCCAATTTAGTTCGATTTTAACACATAAATGGAATGATGAAGGTGAACGATGGCGAACGATGACGGTGAATGATGGGGCGAGCACTGGCGAATGAAGACGAGGCGACACGTGGCATTTGACTGTTGACTTGTCGACGCCATTTTTGGCCTCTTTTCGTTCAGTTTCTTGTTCACTCGAATCTAGCCTCTGAACGTTGGAGTTTTTTTTTTTTGAGGTAAAAGGTGGAATAAGGCCACCCTGTTTCATTAATAAGAAGTTAATAAAACAACCCCGGCGTACCGGGAGAAAACAACAGTACAAAACAAAAGTACGATGCAGAAAGAAAATGCAAGAAAACAAACATACCCCCCCAACAAACCCTGGGGGTGGGTCTAACTACTCAAACATCCAGCAACCAGAGGGTACAGTAGGTAGAAACAAAACACAAGCTGGCAAAAGTACTGTCATGACTGGTGCAGCCAGTACCTCAGTCCAGCATCGGCCCGAACTCTACCTCCTCATCGTCAAACTCCTCTACCTGGAATACTTTGGCTATCCTCCCTCTTGCCCCCGTGGCCGCAGCTGTAGCCTAAAAAGAGATTAGATGCATAATATGAGTCAGGTTACCAGAAATACTATTACATGAAGCACGAAAATAAAAATTATTTCTGTCAAACCATAACACCCATGTTGTAGCCGCTATTGCGAAGTACCACGCCTCCTTCATATCATGGTGAATCGTTGACCAATCCATAATTCCTCATATACGCAGGGGTAGTCACCTGTTCCTAAGGCTCGGAGAACCTCAACCATAGTTGCCTTACTTCTAGGGCAGTGAATGAAAAGGTGATTTAGATCTTCCACCTGTGTGTCGCAGAATCCACAATTGGCCGCCACCTGTGGTTGCCTTTTGGCAAGGTTTTGCCTAGTGAGGATAGCATTATTGAGCACTAGCCATAAGAAAACTCTGATTTTAAGGGGAGTTTTCGCCTTCCACAACACCTGTGCCCAGCTGGGTCTACATCCTCGAAAGTGAATCCAATGATACAGAGATCTCACCGAGAAAGCTCCCCTGCTCTCGAGTCCCCAACGCTTCTGATCTGGACCTTGAGTGCACCTTGTGCCTGCCCGAGAGATGTGTGCTTGCATGTCAAGCAATTGCTGGTGAAGATTTGGGGTGAGCGTTCCTCGGAACGCCGGTCTCCAACCTCCCCTTTCCAACCTTCGGCCACGGACATATTCGGTCGACTCGACCTCTCATACAGTTCTGGAAACGTTTCCTTCAGGGTGTGGGCTCCACACCACCTATCCCACCAGAATCTGGTGGACCGGCCATTGCCGATAGTCGACGTGACTGCCGAATTGAAGGGGCTGCTAGCCTTGGCAATTCCTTTCCAGAGCCGCGAAGCATTAGCCCCTACTCGGAATCCAAGGTTTCTCGTGCCTTTTCCCCTAAGATAAGGTTGAATGAAGTCCTGCCAACCTTCCCCACTGTTGTGGAATACCTTCCACCACCATTTTCCCAGCAGGGCAAGATTCATATCTCTGAGGTCGATGATGCCTAGCCCTCCATGCCTCTTCTTCATGGAAGTGATACTCCATTTGACGAGGTGGTAACCTCCTTTATCAGAATCTGTCCCCTTCCAAAGGAATCGCTTTCGGATCCTGTCAATCCTCTGGATCACCCATTTCGGAAGCTCGAAAAATGACATGTAGTAGATTGGCAGGTTAGACAACACTGAGTTGATGAGTACCACTCTGCCCCCGAGAGACAAAGATTTTCCTTTCCAACTAGACAGTCTATCCTCCACCCTGTCAATGATAGGCAACCAGTCTGCTTTAGATAATTTTCCTGGTCTGAGTGGTAGCCCTAGGTATTTGATAGGGAAGCCACTCGTCGTACAGTTCAAAATAGTAGCGTGTTCCCCTGCTTCATCATCGGATAGGGAGACTGGAGTTAGCGCACTCTTGTGAAAATTAATCCTCAGACCTGACCATGCCTCAAAACAGTATAGGACCCCTTTAAAGCAGACAGTTTCTCGTCTAGACCCATTCCCAAAGAGTAGGGTGTCATCTGCATATTGCAGGATCGTACACCCTTTAGTAGACGCGGAGCTGGCCACTAGCGTGATCCAACATTTTTCCTGGCACTTCTCCAGCATAACTCTCAACACATCCGCTACGATAGTAAATAAGAGTGGTGATAGCAGGTCCCCTTGTCTGAGAGCCTTCCTGCAAGGGAACGGCTGCCCCGACCTACCATTCACAGATATGGCCGTTTTGCTAGTCTGCAAGCACTGCCTGATCCAGCAGATCCATTTATTCCCGAAACCCCTACCCCTGAGATGTAGCGCCCCGCCCCAATACTCAGACAATTTTAATATTTTTAGAAGACAAATTAGATATTATGTAGTACAACTGCCCACCACAGGCTGCCTCTCAAAAGGTGGTTAACCAATTAGGTGACTCTTGATGTAACACCCCGAATTTCAAATAAGGATAAATTCGAGATTTCACAGGATCTTTACTTCACTTCGTACAATTTTACAAGGAATTTAAAACTTTTCAATAATACATCAGAGTTCCTTTACACAGCGGAAGAATAAAAGATTACAACAATGAAATACAACTTGTATAACTTTAACATCATTTGCAACAACTTTAACTTCTAAACAGCAACAGCATATCCACTTTATAACTCCATGAATAGTTCATTACCTGCATGTCAATCTGTGGGCACGTCAGTCACTTACAACTGACGAAATGTTATACACGGCTATCCTCTCTATGCCGGGAATAGTATAACGATCTCATACTTTAACAAATCACAAAAAGATTGAATGAACATATAAAGTGTCAAAAGTGATTATTCTAAACATAAGTGTATGTCATGTCTTAATGCCTAATGCATACCATTCTACACTAGGATGACACTAATGCATACTTGTTCGGATTCTATGCATCCCATACTACATAGGTCCGAGGGCAAGCGCCTACGTACTCCACCATAAAGGGCTCGATCCCTCGCCATGAAAACTACCCGGTAGCAAAACAAAGTTCAGACTATTCCACGAATGTGAATTCCAGCCTTGGAGTCCACCGCCGGCTGTTATAACAGATTCCACATCGTGCGAATCGTCCCGTATGTGACCCTCTAGCCCATTATATATATATATATACATTGGAGACGGTAAACACAAAAACTCATCTGTCCGACTACTCAAGATCTTGGAGTCCACCGCCGACCCGTCCTCATAGTCCCGGATTAAAATATAATAATCCGTCTCCCACAGGGCAACCTCAGTCCACCAACTGGGTCCATAGTCTTGAAGTCCACCGCCGACTATATAGAGCACCCCACTTACGTTTCCCTAAGTTTACTACATCTTCACTTATGTGCCTAAATTTTCTTAAGTTCAAGACATGAATAATTTCCACACGTAGAATTAGTTGTTACCTCCTACCAGACTTAATCAACAAATACGAGATGGCTCCTTAGCCATATCTCCGAATTATTTCTGAAATCTTTTCTTTTAATAATGCCGGTACCGAGGTCTTACTAACTCTAAATCTTAAACTTTCATGTACATGAAACCTGGGTACACATACCCTTTAGTAAACATGTCTTAAATCTAGATATTTTCATCTTTCAACTTATTCACGAAATAAACATAGTCTCGACACTATTCATGATCTATTTATTGATTCATGTTCTTTTTAAACAAACATGCATTTCAAGAACACAAATTTCACCACATGAATTGTTATAACAAATCTAAGTTGTCACAATGTTTCAATTCATTATAAAAATTTCTTAAATAAGATACAAGAGTAATTTCTTTTAGAAGATCGATTCACAAAATACTACTTTCCTTTTCTTCACCACAAAGTGCTATTCTCAAAATTTATTTCTTTTTATACTTCAAAAATATACAAGGAAACTATCTCTTAATATTTCCACTTCATTTTATATTAATACTAAAGTTTAATTCCAATTAAAAATAAACATTCATGAGTAAAAACCCCAAAAAAACAAATGTGAGGCATGGGTTTTGAACCCCAGACATACGGCAAACATAGCCAGCACCTAACCCGAGCCCACTAGCCATTTAGTCCATATGGACTTTTGTCAAATATAGCAACCGAAATTCCTTTCATACATTAGTACAGATTTGGTAATTTAATTGAGTGAAGAGAAAAAAAAATATAAAAGATGGCTATCAAGATTTGAACCCAAGATCTCTTATAAGAGGTGCTCACTGACTAACCAGTAAGTCCAAATGTGATTTCTGTCTAAGAGTTGTATTTGTAGACTTTTGTTCATACTTTTCTGAAATTGTTTCTTTTTAACAAAACTTGTTTACCCAATAATCCAATCCTTTAGGATATTGGAATAAACTTCTCTTTGGACTAAAAGGAAATCTTAAATAATAATCAACAAGTCCAAACTTATTTTTTTTAGCATATATCTCATTAAAAAAAAGATTATTTCCTTTCTTTACAAAATTTACATTTCTTTTCAAACTCGAAAATTAAAATCATGCTTTTCTAAAAACTAGTTTATGCCCAACATCCTACAAATAAAAATTTGTGTTAAGAATCAAACATATCTTTTAATCGATTATGGATGTCTTAAAGGAATTCCTTTCATACAAAAAAAATTGTATTTTTTTGACATATGTCAACATACTTCATAAAAAATTATTTCCTTCTCTTTTCTTTTTCATCATATCTCTAATCATATGTCGAAATATAGCATTCTTTAACAATTTCTCATACATATCACACATTTGACAGACCTAGATTTACGAGTCTTCTAACATTGTTCATAGTAATAATTCTTTAGTTTAACTCTTCTTTTCATAAACTTGCATTTCTCAAAACTTGAATGAAAAAAAAAAAATTTGTTTAATTTCTCTTATACAAATTGGGAATTTATAGCATGCCAACAAGTCTCAAATCATAAGAATTTTACAAAATCTCTTTCATGAACAAATTATTATTTTCCAAATGTAACAATAAAAAATATACATATGTCAATAATAACAAAATTTTACTTTCTTCTTTCTTAGTCAATAAATCATAAAGCATGTTTATCATATGATATTCATCACTAAAATTTCCACATACTCAACAAGTACAAAAATTGCAATCACATTAACATGATTCATGGTATAAAGAAATTCTTCTTTTTAATTAGCATGATATCACAACAAAATCATCCTCATTCAAAACATGATATACTAGCATAAATTTTATCTTATAATTCTCAAATAATATCTTCTTATACTACTCTTTTTTGTATGTATATCCTACACTAGAAAATAATGAAATCACCTACTAACACAATGTTAATCTATTTGTCAACATAGCATGATTCACTATCAATCTCACCACAATCATGGTATAGTTATTCTATTTTATCAAAACTACTCATTCACTTTTATTAGCATGTACATTCAAAAAAAATTAGAAAGTAGGAGAACACCCACCTTATTGAAGCTTGAACAATTGAAGGGAAGGATGGAACACTTCTTCTAGCTCCAAGACAAACTCCTAGCAATGCTCCCTTTCCCTAGCAATGGCTTCCTCTCTCTAGCAATTCCTCCAAGCAAAAGGACCCTCACTCTCTTTCTTTTCTTTCTTTCCTTTCTTTTGATAATGTTTTTGGTGCAAGATAAAGGTAGGAAATGGGGGCTCTATTTATAGGATTTCGGGAGGGTCTAAAGTTCAAAAATTCCACCCTAATAACTCTTCAAATTTATTCTACAACTCTCCACTTTCCTAACTCCTAAAACCCTCATCTCTTCATCTCCCCACTCTCCACTAACTTAACTCAAAAATCCTTCTCCTCCTCACTCCATGACCGGCCACCCCCTAGCCCACAAAATGGTCCAAATACATTTGTGTGTGCATGCACACATGCACAAACAAATATGAACACATTTCTATAACTCTAAATGTGTACGAATATTTGTAACTTGTCATGTATTAGTACATGTTTAACTAAAAATGTGATTTTAATAATGGGCTTGCTACATGGGCTCATTACTAATTAATTTATTTAATTATCTAGTGGGCTCCTCTCCTAATGGGCCACATTTTAGTTTATAGGTCCATGAATCAAAAGAAGGCTAATTAAAACTTATGCATGCTAAAAATTTGTAAATGAGAATAACAAATGAGAATAAAATTTGTACGTGTATCATACGTGCAAAAATAAAAAAATGCATTTTAATAAAAATAGGGAGAAAAAATAAAATTCCATTTTATAAAAATATAATTGAAAACATAAATAATTGAAACACAGAAATTACCACCCGTGGCGGCGGAAAATATGTAATTAATACGTATATTGAAAATACGTAGAAACCACGTAATATACAAGGATTGAAATATTATATTTTTGTTGACTCGGAAAATGTATAAATAGTTGGTAATCAAAATACGTGGTGAAAACGTGTTACAGAATATACGTGCGTAACACCCAGAGCAAAATTGTCATTTCCAATTTTGCGGGGTGTTACACTTGATCATTGGCTAATTATATTTATACTCAAACTATTTTTGTATACTTCCCATGTGGGACTGAATTTCTCAAATCCTTCTCAAATCTGGCCCAATCAATCCGGCCCAACTATGCAGTAGCAGTCGACTGCTTAATGGACCAGTCGACTGTTCGCTGCCAATACGGGGTATTACATGAGAGCTTCCAGCAAGCACTCCCAATCGACCGAGTCATAAGCTTTCTCAAAGTCTAGCTTAAGCAGAAAGCTCCTAGAGTTGGTCGTATGGCAGCGGTGGATAACTTGTTTCGCCGTTGCTACACAATCTAGGATATTTCTGCCCTTAATGAAGCCCGATTGAGATTTGTTGATAAGGCTGTCCATAATATTCCCCAGGCGGATAGCTAGGACTTTTGTAATAATCTTCGCCGAGAAATTTATGAGGCTGATCGGCCTAAAATTGCCCACTTTCGACGCTTCTTCCCTTTTGGGAATCTGGACTACATCCGCAAAATTAAACATACCCAATCTGAGCTTGTTGTTAAAAAAGTCATCCAGCAATGCCATATAGTCCCCTTTAATTTCTTCCCAGAAAATTTGGAAGAACATCATTGGGAAGCCGTCTGGCCCTGGCAACTTGTCTGCTCCCATTTGACTGATAGCCATTTTAACTTCCTCCTCCGAGAACGAAGCCTCCAGGCAGGATAGCGGAGGCGATGACTCGATCTGGTAAACCTGCCAGACATCATTCCTGAGTGAGACCCGGAAGTCAGTCTTCTTCCCCAAGAGGTCCTTGTAGTATCCTTGGAAGGCTGTGGAAATCATTTGTTCATCTTGTACTGTCCCCGAGCTTGTTTCTAAGGATAAAATAAGATTGGACCTGCCCCTTGCACTTGCGACTCGGTGGAAGAAGGCCGTGTTCGCGTCTCCCTCTTTGAGCCATGAAATTCTAGATCTTTGTTGCCATTTAATTTCTTCCATCTTATAGAGATTGGCAATATTCTCACGGAGCTCCAGAAGTCTATTTCTTTCCTCCTGTGACAGGTCCCTCGCTTCCTCCACTCTTTCAAGTTCATCAATTCCTTCCAACAAGGAATCTTTTGCGCGCCAGATGGTAGAGAACCTAGATCGGTTCCATTTACGAAGCCGCTTTCTTAATCTGCGAATTTTTTCACACCATCGACCCGCAGCATCTGTGCCAGTCACTGGGAGCGCCCAGTTTTCCATCACCAGGTGGTGAAACCCCTAAATCTCCAGCCAGGCCTTCTCAAATCGGAATTTTCTATATCTTTTGGCTCCCTGAAGCCCAATGTCAAGAAGGATAGGAGTATGATCTGACGTTGGTCTAGGGATCAACCTAGCAGTTGCGAGGGGGAACTTAGCCTCCCAATCCATCGATACGAGAATCCTATCCAATTTTGCCATAATCGGAGTCGACTGCATGTTAGACCATGTAAATAGTCTATCATTAATAGGGATATCTATCAACTCAAGATCCGTTATCACCCTATTGAACTCTGCTCTGTGCCTGTCGCTGGAGCCTCTACCCTTGTGTTCGAACGCAAATTGGGTAATGTTGAATCCCCCCCCGACAATCCAGGCCCCCGACCAACGGAGACGAATATTGACCAGTTCTTGCCAAAAGGCGTCACGCTCTGAAGCCACATTCGGCCCATAAACAACTGTGATAGTCTGCATATACTTATCAAATCGTCGTTCCAGTCGTGTAGTCAGGGAGAATGTACCATTATAGACCTCTGAACAAGTGAGCAGGTCTGAGTTGAAGCCAATGGCAATTCCTCCTGAGGCTCCCGCGGATGGGCGTAAAACCCATTCCTTGATTCTGTTCCCCCCTATTCTCTTGAGTTTGGTCCCATGAATAAGTTTGGTCTCCTGAAGTCCAACCACTTCTGCCTTGGACTTCGTGATAACATCTCTAACCATCTATCTTTTACCTTTATCCCCCAGACCCCGGACATTCTAGAATAGCGTATTCATTGGGAAACCATGTCCGAGATGGCAGTGTGTGAGGGGCTCGGGCGGTTTTCGACCTCAGAGACCATTTTCCCCCAAGAGTTGGATCCTAGTTCCTTATGAACACTAAATTTAGCTCTCTCAGTTTCCTAACCCCTCATTTTGTTAAGAAAAAATGCGTTGCGTTCTTTATCACAAACTTCCAAACCACAGGTCACAGCTAATAGAAAAACTTCCGAGTCTGACATGAAATTTAAAATATTAGCAAGAAAGTTTTTTGTACCTCTATTGACGTGTTTAGCCACTTTGGCGGCCGTAGCTCTCTCCAAAAAGTCATCCAAGGACTCCGCATGAGCCCTCTTAGGTGACCGCTGCACCCTACAACCAACCGTCCTTCGAGACGCTCCAGAGCTGAGTCGTAGGGCCGACTGTGGAAATGTTGAAAGCACCATCTCTGGCAATAACTCCTTCTGTGTATCAGCCACAAATTCTGAGTCCCCTGAATCCTCGTCAGTAAATGAGAAGTCAACATCCAGGTTCAGACGTTCTTCTAGGTCCTCCTCACTATCAGAATGCTGAAATTGAGTTAGAGGAGAACCCTCTCTAATTGTGGACTCCTCATTGGGCCCACCAACTGCTGGCTCAGTAATAGTAATATCGCAGTCTTTCGTAGCGGTCCCCTCATTAGGCCCGCTATCCGCCCCACAATTTTCCTGATTATTCGAGAATGTAGAGAAACCAGTTCCAAGAGCAATAGGGTTCGCTATGGACCCCTCGATGGGCCCATTAACAATAAAAAGAGTATCACCCAACGGCTTGCCTTTGCTGGACCCAATTAAAACCCTTCCACTAACCCCGCGCTCCACCACACCGCTAGAAACCAAAGCTAGCTCTCCGCAATTCTGCACGTTTGGGGTGAGAATATCTCCTTCGCCAGCTGTCACGACGTAAGTGGTGGGGGTTGCGGCATCAGATCGATAGGCTGCTCCGCGTTCCACCAGATCGCTTTTCTCGAGTCCCAAATCCACCGCTTGGGCTGCTTGGGCGGTACCCAATACACCCCTGCCAGCTGTCAACGAAATAGTGGGTGGGTGAGTGGTTGGTACAGACAGCGCATATTTCGATGCATGAGGAGCTGTAAGCAGCGTTGAAAGTGGATTCCTCCCTTCCTTCCTCAAAACACAAAAAGAGTTTCTTCCCTCTTCCTCATCTTTGTCCTCTTTACTAGAATGGCCATCTCTCCCTCTATCTGCTCCGTTACCCACTCCCTCATCGTTACGCTCTCTCGTCCTTGCATGCTTTTCGCAGGGGTTGAGCAGAGGTGTGTCAGTTGCTTTAGCCAGACTGGTCTCTGACCCTTGTCGCCCTTGCTCCATAGTAGCTTCGTTTTCTAACTCTTTAGAGAACCAGAGTTTGGTAACCCACTCTCTGGTAGACAGCGCACCCTCGCTTGTCTTCTTCCCCACTTTTTTGGTATCCTCCACCAACCCTCTCTTCGACACCTGCATGTTACAGTCTGGAGTCGCTTTGCCATTTTGAGTGCCTGTCTGCCCTGACCTCCCCCTCTGGGTCACGTCGCCCCCCTTAGCTCCAGTACCCTGAGGCAACTCACCATTTTTGGAAACTTTTTTGGTTGTTTGCTTGTGGCCTTGCTCTGTCGCTTCTGGGCTTACCAAAACTGGGTGACAGCGACGATCCGCTGTAAGATCTGGAGAGTTGAGAGTTCTTCTGGACTTTTGACCTTTGGATCTAGCGGCGAGATCCCTGTCTAACTCTGTATGGACTGTCATGGCTGTTCGGCGTTGCTCCTCCCCCCTAGCAGCCGCGATGACCTCCCTATGAGCCCTTTCAACCTTGTGCGAGCCATCAATGGTGAGTTCCCTCGTTGGCGACACCACCTGTCTGTATGTTCTGTTGTCTCGGAGAGCTCCCGTAGACACATTGGGGGGGGGGTCTCCTTGCTGTCTTGTGTTTCCTCTCTTCTATCGAGAACAAATCTAATCAGATATGACTCTTCGAATGAAAATACCTTAGCAAAGCGCGGCATTAATGCGATGTTGGTACTTCTGATGAGGACTCTTGTTGATACCAGGTTTGAACGGCGCACCGTTTTCTCGTCCATCTCCTCCACCGTTCCTAACTCCGCAACAATTTCTTGAAGAGCGTCTCTCTTCCAGAAATGGAGAGGGACATTATGGATCCATACCCAAAATTTGTCGCCCTGAGGAAGCTCCGCTCTGTAGTCTGGTGTCCACGCTCTGAATTCCACCTGGAAGTGTCCAAAATCGACAACTCCCAACCCCACCACTTCGACAGCTTTCTCCATTGACGGAAATGAGATCAAAAACTGTAAGTGGCAAAGCTTCTTCACTACCCAATCTTTGTGAGTACTCATAGGCCATCTCATGGCCATGTCCTCCATCAAGTGTACCTCTGATGGTCTCCCTTTGATGATCTTGGCAATGGCACACCACTGTCTCAACCACCGTTCTTCACTTTTAACCGTGCCCAGGCTATTAGCCAGTCGGATCAATGTTGGGCTCTCTGGCGATCTCCCACGACTCACCAAGCGCTCTTCATCGCTGTGGGTGTCCACCACATTGGTGCACTCGTACGATTGGTGCCCCCATTTCAGGCACTTGAGGCATCTAACTTCTTTGGTACATTCACTTCTATAATGGCCTAGATCCCCACAGTTGAAGCAAGGCGCCGGCTTGCGCTTTCCCTTCCTCTGCCTCTTGATAAGTGGTGAAGTTTCGGATTGCAGGTTAGAACTTTGTATCTTATTTTTCTTCCCTCTGACTTGGACCCAATGCCCATCCTCTACCCCATTGCCGGAGTCGCTCCCCACCGTAAACCCAACCGGCGTTGCTCCTACGGGATCTCGCTGCTTGCTGGCTTTAAGTGGGGGGTGCTCTTGGGCAGAGGGAGTGGCAAAGTCATTGGTGTTAAGGTTCAGAGGAGTGGACGTAGTTGTATGATGTGGTATACGTGAGGCCCTGGAGTCAATGATTTGCTTTGGAGGGTAATGGTCTCTGGAAAATTGATTGGAGGATTGATTGTGGTGAGAATGTTGATTGTGTCTTGTTTGTTGCTTGTGAGAATCATGGTGCAGTCCCCTCTGGGCGGCCCCCCAGATATGAGGAGGATGTTGTTCCGATGGCGAGGACCTCCTCCGCCAATGCTGGTTGGAGGAAGGACCCCGTCGTTGGGCCCCTCTCTTTATCAGCTCTCTTTGTTGACGATTGTACCCAAGGTCCCGGACCAGTCCCTCCGAAGAGCGATGATGAACATCTCTCTTCCCATCAAGTTGCTGATGCACCCATTGGTGTGCACGCATTGGGGAATGACAGTGTCTGGGCTCATGGACTCTTTCCTCAAGGGGAGCAGGGCCTACGGTTGAAAAGGGTATCACGATGATGGACTTGGGGACCACAGTCACACTGGGGGCAATAGGGGGTTGCACTGAGGTGTTGTTCCGGTTCGTTGAAGTAGTTGAGGTTGGCTGTGGTTGCTGTACTGAGGGGAGAGGTCTCTGCAGTGAGGAGGTCGGAGCCGGTGGATAGCGGACCCTCTCATTGGGCCCGCATCCACTGAGCTCTAGGAAGGAGAGCATAGTCGGAAGTGAGTAGACAATGTGAAGGTAAGAAATGATAGTTGCTGGTCAGGGTAAGGAGTGGAGAAGAATGGGAGGAAGAGGAAGGGGAGGAGGGAGGGGTCAGGGAATGTCAAGGCTGCCGGAGAAGGGTTGGATAGGGTAGGGAGTTGGTAGGAGCTTCATAGCTGAACGTTGGAGTTGCTTCGGTGATTTGCATTATAAGTATGTTTTTCAGTGCTGCAGAGATCCAATTGGAGCGTGTAACCCCCCGCTTCGAAGCTGACTCGAATATCTAAAAAATTTCTTCAGATGTCGGTTGAAGAACCATCCTTCTTCAGGGTTAAAATAGGCCTGCAATATCTTTGCCTAAATGAAATTGAGAAGAGCTTTGTATGACTCTCGGGAAGATCCGTTCTTGGAGGCGAGTTTGGGGAGCGTCTCTAGAAGAGTTCTCTGAACTCGCTGTTGGTGAATAAGGGGGTCGCTCGGGGAGCAAACGCAATGAAAAGTATCACCAGGCTCTAGGAGAGAGCCGTTCGGGAGGCAAGTTTTGAGGAGCAACTCTAAGGGTGAGTTGAGCTCCGCACTCGTTTGGAAGAAAGTTGCTCGGAAAGCGAGCGAGACGAACATCACCAGGCTCTAAGAGAAAGCCGTTCGGGATGCGAGTTTGAGGAGAAACTCTAGGGGTGATTCGAGCTTCGAACTCGTTTGGAAGAAGGTCGCTCGGTATGTGTGCAAGAAGAAGGGCATCACTAGGCTCTAGGAGAGAGCCGCTCGAGAGGCGAGTTTGGAGAGCAACTCTACGGGTGAGTTGAGCTCCGAACTCATTTGGAAGAAGGCCGCTCGGGAGGCGAGCAGGACGAAGAGCATCACCAGGCTCTGGGAGAGAGCCGTTCAGGAAGAGAGTTTGAGGAGCAGTTGAGCTCCGAACTTGTTTGGAAGAAGGCCGCTCGGGAGGTGAGCGAGATGAAGAGCATCGTCGGGCTCTAGGAGAGTGTCGTTCAAGGTTGTTTTGGGAGCACTCGAGTGGCGTGTCGAGCTCTGCACACATGCTCAGGGGCAAGAGGCTAGAGCGGCCCTATGAGCCACGAGTGGACTTCGAAAATCGGGACGGTGAGTTTTGGGAGCACTCGAATGGCGAGTTGTGCTCCGCATATTTGTTCGGGGACAAGTGGCTAGAGAGACCCTATGAACCATGAATGAACTCCACACTTGTCCGGGGTTGTTTCAAGAGCACTCGAACGATGAGCCGACCCTGCATACTTGCTCAAGAGAAAGTAGCTAAATGGCCCTATGAACCGCGAATGGATTCCGAACAAGGTGACGAGGAGTTTTTGGAGCACTCGAATGGCAAGCCGAACCCCACGCTCTCGCTCGAGAGCATGTGGCTAGAGCGGCTTTATGAACCATGAATGGACTCTGGACTTGTCCGGAATGTTTCAGGATCACTCGAACGGTGAGCCGAACTCCGCATACTTGCTTGGGAGCAAGTAGCTAAAGTGGCCCTATGAACCGTGAATGGACTCCGAACAAGGTGACGACGAGTTTTGATAGCACTCGAATGACGAGTCGAACCCTGCGCACTTGCTCGGGAGCATGTGGCTAGAGCAGCTCTATGAACCATGAATGGACTTTGTACTTGTCTAGGTTTATTTCAGGAGCACTCGAACGGCGAGCTGAACCCCGCATACTTGCTAGGGAGCAAGTAGCTAAAATGACCCAATGAACCATGAACAAGGTGACGATGCATTTTTGGAACACTCGAACAAGGTGACGACAAGTTTTTGGAGCACTCGAATGGCAAGCCGAACTCCGCACACTCGCTCGGGAGTATGTGGCTAGAGCAGCTCTATGAACCATGAATGGATTCTGCAGTTATCCGGGGCTGTTTCAGGAGCACTCAAACGGCGAGTCGAACCCCGCATACTTGCTGAGAAGCAAGTGGCTAAAGTGGCCCTATGAACCGTGAACGGACTCCGAACAAGGTGACGATGAGTTTTGAGAGCAATCGAATAGTGAGCCGAACCCCGCACACTTGCTCGGAGCATGTGGCTAGAGCAACTCTATGAACCATGAATGGACTCCGCACTTTTCCGGGGTTGTTTCAGGAGCACTCGAACGATGAGTCGATCCCGCATACTTGCTTCGAAGCAAGTAGCTAAAGTGGCCCTATGAACCGTGAATAGATTCCGAACAAGGTGACAACAAGTTTTTGGAGCACTCAAATGGCGAATCGAACCCCACACACTTTCTCGGGAGCATGTGGCTAGAGCGACTCAATGAACCATGAATGGAATCCATTCTTGTCCAGAGTTGTTTCAGGAGCACTCGAACGGCGAGCCGATCCCACATACTTGGTTAGGAGCAAGTAGCTAAAGTGGCCCTATGAACTGTGAATGGACTCCGAACAAGGTGACGACGAGTTTTTGGAGCACTTGAATGGTGAGCCGAACCCCGCACACTTGCTCGGGAGCATGTGGCTAGAGCAGCTTTATGAACCATGAATGGACTCTGCACTTGTCTGAGGCTGTTTCAGGAGCACTCGAACGGCTAGTTGAACCCCGCATACTTTCTTGGGAACAAATAGCTAAAGTGGCCTTATGAACTGTGAATTTACTCCAAACAAGGTGACGACGAATTTTCGGAGTACTTAAATGGCAAGCCGAACCCCGCGTACTTGCTCGGGAGTATGTGTCTAGAGCGGCTCTATGAACCATGCACGGACTATGCACTTGTCCATTGGAGTGCTTAGTGAAGGGATGGTGTGGCTCGGGGGTGAACCATGTGTCTAACTCATTGTTTGCATCCGATGGACTTGTACAAGAATACTCGAAGGAAAATATTAAAAATTTATTGAAGAATAAAACTAAGTGGCTGCTTTGTTGCCAGCCTTTATTACATGTTATGACCGTTATAATTGTCGGCCTTTATTACATGTTTAAAGCAAACTACTTGGGGATGACATTAAGCGTCGTCGTTGTACTTCATCGGGTGCTCAGTGTTCCAAATGAAGAGATTTTGGTTCTCCCTAATGCAAGTGACAAATTGCTCCTTAACTTGATGTGGGAGTGCCTTGTTCACCCGAAGACACTTGGCTTGATCCTTTTAGGAGAAGGGGATTTCTGCTAGTTCTTCTAAGGGTTCAGAGCTTGTTTGTCCCCACTCTTGGGGGAGCTCTATAGCATTGAGGGGGAGTACCGAGCCCCCCACTGTGGCGGTGTAACATGCCCGAGCAGCTTTTTGATTTCCTTTGGCTTTCCTTACCCCTGCTGCTGTAGGAAACTTCGTCTTCATGTGGTAGACTGAGGCAACTGCGTGAAGGGCTGCTAACCCCGGACGACCAAAGACGACATTGTAGGCAGACTTCATGTCGAAAACCATGAAGTCGAGTGCTTCTATGTGGGTAGTTGGAGCTTTCCCCACAATTACGTCAAGGGTGACTATTCCTTTGATTAAAACTAAGGCTCCGAAGAATCCATGAAGAGTGTTCTCAGTAGGCTTGAGGCAGTCTCGCTTGAGCTTGAGGCCCTCGAATACATTCAGAAAGATGAGGTTTACCGAGCTGCCGTTATCTACCACGATGTTGCGCACCTCATGACTGACCATACATATGTTGATTGCTAGTGCATCGAAGTGAGGTATTTGAACACCTTCAATGTCTTGGTCTGAAAATATGATCGGGACCCCCAAGTTCTTAGGAAGGGGGATATTACGCACCAAGTTCACTTCTCGGAGAAACGCTTTCCTAGAAGGGTTAGATGACCCCCCATAGATCCCCCATGGATTGAGTAGAATATCTCTATGCGCCCTGAGCATTGGGACTCAGCTAGGTTTTCTAGTTGCTTATTGGCTCAGCTTGGAGGAGGTTTGGTGTCGTTCAATTAGGCGAACTTGGTGAGGTACCCCCGTCGGAGCAGAGCTTCTAGCTCGTCTTTGAGGGCTCAACAGTCATCACTAAGATGCACGTGATCTTTGTGAAACTCGCACCACTTGTTCCTATCTCTTCTTCCACTTGGGGCATTCATCTTGGGGGGAGGTCGAAGGAGTCCCTACTTGTCCACTTCCATGTGGATTGTAGAGGTGTTGGCATTAAAGTGAGTATACTTCTCAAATCGAGGCATTGGGGGTGAAACGACATTGGCCTGTGACATCCTTCTGGGACTTACTGAGTTCGTCTTCGTTGGTGCTCTTCTGTTTGTTCCCAGATGATGTCACCTTCTGTTCTTGAGATTGAATATCATCCTCCACTCGGATGTACTTCTTGACTCTTTGAAGGAGATCAGAGAAGTTCCGGGGAGGTCTTTTGACAAGAGAAGTTTTGAGGTAATCATGATTTACATTGTGCCTGAAGGCAGCCATGGCTATGGCTGAGTTGAGTGAGGGGATGGACCGAGACTCGGCTGTGAAGCGCCGAACATAACTCTTTAGGGAATCCCCGTCTCTTTGCTTTAAGTCAAGTAGGGAGGCACTTGTGTTCTCTGTCTTGTGGCTGGTGATGAAGTGTTTGAGGAGGAGCTCCTCAAGTTGATCGAATGAGAAGATGGACCCTAGAGAGAATCAAGAGAACCACCCTTCAGGGTTGCTGGAAAAGTCTTGCAGAGGAGGGAGTCGGATGCTTGATAGATCATAATGAGGGTTTCTAAACTCTCTATGTGGTCTACTGGATCGGTTTCCACGTTCTATGACTCGAAGGTTGTGATCTTGAAGCTAACAGGGACATGAGCCTCAATAATCTTCTTGGAGAAGGGGGGTCTGACGGGATGGTATCTTCTTTCATATTTTTCTTCTTCCTGCTTCAGCAGTGCTAGACGATATTCCATCTTTCGGAGGCGGTGAAGGACGGATTCCTCTTGCTGATCGGATCTGGTGGACCTATGTGACTCTTCGTGTTGCGAAGGAGTAGAGCGGTGAGGACTGGTTCGTCGGGTCTTAGGAGAAATTATGTCAAGGGCCTGAAGAATTTCATCATTGAACTCTCGGAGTTCTGCTCTAGTAACGAGTACTTCTTCCTCACTCCCTCTTCTAGGGGTTGTTCTGTGGTCCCTTAGGGAGTGGTGACTTCTTCGCCCCTTAGGAGAGAGGGATCTTCTTTGCCTTCTGGGAGAGGGAGTTCTTCCACACCCCCTTGGAAAAGGAGCTCTTCTGGGTCGCGGCCTCCGAGGAGAGGGACTCCTCGCGCCTACCTGATGTAACGAATGTGGCCTGCTTGAACAGCCCCTGCGTTCGGACTCCTGATGTCTGGAGTTTATGAAATGGCAGAGATCTTGTTAAGGTTGAGGTGCCTGGGGAGGCACGGTGGAGGGTGTAGAGGTGTAGATCGACCCTCTGTTCTCTCTACTGTGTTGTGCAGGGGGTTGATTTCTTCGAGAACCCCCGATGGAAGGTCCTTGGAGGGGAGTAGGCTGCTGAGGATGTTCCGGTTGAAGGCTATAAGGGGCGTCCTCAAGAGGAGGCGGAGGAAGATAATTAGCTCATCGGCTTGAGGCCGCCACCTTCCCTTTTTCCTTTGGAGGCATGACTTAAAACTGTTTTTACCGGCGAAGTTTGGTCGGATTGCTTTTTAAAGTTTGCCACAGACGGCGCCAATCTATTGCTGCTAATTTCTATGTGGGAGAAAACAGATGATATGAATTCTTTTAAAAACAATAAAAAGCTGACCTTTTTTACTTTTGTCGGCATTGACTGCTTTCAACTGATGTTGACTTCTCGTTCTGACTCATTTGCGCCATTGGATTTGATTCGTGTGGTGACGAACGCCTCTGCTGACCTGTAAAAAGTCTGAAACACCGGGGTTGACCTCGACGACAGACTCTCTGACACTCAAGTCAGAACTCAAGAAGAATATAAGAGAGCTTTTGTGGAGAAAATACTCATTACCTGGTTCTTATGGAGCTAGAGGGGTATTTATAATCGCCTTGGGGATCAGATTCAATATAATTATTTTCTCTACTTCCCAGTGTTTTTGGATTGAATCAGTTATCTCTTCCTCATGAAGTGATAAGAGTAGTTGAGGGGATTTGAATTTAAACTCTCCCCTAGATAAGAGAGAAATTTTGAACCGTCTCTTATAGATAATCACGTGTTTAAATTATTTTTAAATGATCTGAACTCATTTGCATGGGGCTGTTATGACAATCCAATAGGACGGGTCCATTTTTGGGTAATTGGGCTTGAAAGATACCCAATTTTTATTCATGGCCCCGTTTATATGTGAAATTACCGTTTTATCCCTGAGAGCTTTAAAATTCGTGTCCGATTTGAACGGTCCCAATTTAGTTCTATTTTTACCCATAGAAGGCCAACAATGAAAATCAAAACTTGAGTTCCCATCTCTTGTGATTTTCTACACATGTTTTTTGTAAATGACATTCCTACTCTAAGCCCTGTCTGGCGCGGGGGGGGGGGGGGGGGGGGAGGGGGGGGGGAACTCAAGTGAGTTTTACGGTTGAGTTCCCCCACTTTCCGCACTTCCAACTTCAAAACGCACGTGTCAAACAGGGCTCAATCAAAGTTCAGACTCCCCAACTCTTTTTTCTTTCAGACATATGGCCAATCTCCATTCGACCTATCCAATTTCTCAAACATGTATTTGTACTAATAACATCACCTCGTCATTTGGATACCAATTTCCTTATCTCCAAAAACAATTCACCAAACGTAAAACTTTTAAGAGATCTCTAATTTCCAATTGAACTATGAAATCTCTAACTTCCTACTTTGCCCACTAAATTCCACTTAACACACAATAAAGAAAATAAACACAGCAGGAAAAATTAAAACTTTGAAATAATTCTGAAATTGAGATAAACCTGTCTGCAGGATACTAATAAAAAGGAACTTTCATTAGCTCAAGTGATATTCGGCAGCGAAAATCATCTTCAATGATAGGACCGTTGGCTTCATCTTAGCAGGCATAAAATAACAATTTGGTGGATTGTCCATGTTGGGGTTTCAGCCTATAAGCAATATTTAGTTTTCTCTAACAGCGTCGACATCTTTTTTATACTTCTCCGGGATCTTCACCCAGACTAGAAAGAACTAACTCCAACTATGCTAACGATTTTTGTTTGAGATCTGAAGTAGTCAAATCCAACTTCTTTGCCAAGGCTTTGTAGGATGGCTGCGTACACTGTTTTAGAATCCTTAATGCCAAAGGTAGACAAAAGAAGGTCAAACATCACGGCATCAGGTGCATCAACTTGTTCCACGGTTCTTTTGAACTGAGCATGTACGAGCTCCACCTGGAAAATGTTATTATCCAGATTATGGTCATGGAGACGGAAGAACATTAAGTTAAAATTTTCAAAAACTGCCAGCCAACAAATTTTGAGAATGATAACTGAAAAAGGAAGTCATTCATTGCATTTTAAAGGAAAATATAGCTGTTCTCTGAATTATTTCTATACGTCAAAATTCTCAAAGGAGATCTCACTCAAGCTCAAATTATGTTTGTTTCTTCCAGGAACTTCCTGATTGTTTTATCCCTCTCAACTCAAGCCTGCAAAAATATGGAGATGGGTAATGGGAAAGAAAATAAAATAAAACAATAGAGCATTGTAATTGAGTGTGCTTAACTGCTCTGCTGTATAACCGTTCTGTAGTTTTATATGGAAGGTAGTTATACATATTTTATTATAATAACTGCTCTAAAATTGAATTTTAAATTTATTTTTCTCATGATATTTTCATAATCACATATGCAGTACTGTAAGCACTGATCATCTACTATATAAGTTTTTTGCTGCAATAGGCCACTTTTTGAAAATATTTGCGATTATGGGTCAGTTTGAAACTATTAGCACGCGTGGGCTACTTTATGCCACGTCAGCAGTGGCTGCTATTCTGATTAGTGACATCTTCATTTTGAAAGTCGCTAATGAGAATAGTGGCCTATGTTTTAAAATATTTGGATTTTTTGTTTGTTGTCGCTATTCTCACTAGCAACCTTAGTATATATGAGGTCGCTAATGAGAATAGCGACCTCAAATGAATGTATTGAGACACTTAGCGATAAAATTAAAACTGAGGTCGCTATTGGGAATAGCGACCTTAGTATACTTCGGTCGTTATTCGCAATAGCGACCTTAGTAAGGTAACTCAATCTCCTTATTCTTTGTAAAATTTGTTAGTCAAACAACTAAGGCCTCTATTCGGAATAACGATCTTAGTACAAAAAATACCTCTATTCCGAATAGCGACCTTTGTACAACTAAGTCGCTATCCCGAATAGCGACCTCAGTTTCAAAAATAAATTGATTGTTATTTTTTAAGAGAGCAAAAACTTCCTAGATTTTGCTAACAGTTCATTAAATGTCGCTAATCCCATTAGCGACTTCATATATATTTTGGGTCGCAAATAGGAATAGCGACTGCAAACAAAACATCCCAAATATTTTAGAACATAGGCCGCTATTCCCATTAGTGACTTTGAAAATGAAGAGGTCGCTAATGAGAATAATGGCCGCTGCTGACGCGACACATAGTAGCCCACCAACGCTACTAGTTTCGAAACTGGCCCATAATCGCAAATATTTTCAAATTTTGGCCTATCACGACAAAAAATTCCTACTATATTGAGTAACTACAACCCTAATTAGGAAACAATAAACCAGGAAAAGAAACTTTAATATGAAGAACAACAAGAAAACAAAGTTCCATAAACAAAATTAAACCCACCAACACTGTTTTAAATTTTGGACTTATCGGCTGATATTTCGGCCGATATTTCGTATCGACAGCCTTCCCAAGATGAAATCATATATTTGAGCCAAAATTTCGTTTGCACTCGAAAAGTTAAAATATCGGCTGAAAAGTCCGATATATTGCCCGAAATCATATCGGCCGAAAGACCGAAATTTCTGGGCACAAATTGTAAGGTGGGTTTGGGTTAGAATGTCCAATTACCTTCTACCCGAAATCCAAAACGAACCCTAAAATCCCCAATTCCCTATCGCTCTCTCTTCTTTCTTCATTTTCCCGCTGCCCTCTCTCCTTCGACTCTTTCTCTCTCTTCATCTGCTTCAGATCTTCTATGGCCTCTTTCTCTCCTTCGACTCTCTCTCTCTTCGCCTTCTTCAGATCTTCTACAGCTGCTCTCTCCCCTTCGAATCTCTCTCTCTCTTCATCTTCTTCAAATTTTCTACAGCCTGCCGCTCGACTCTCTCTCTCTTCGTCTTCGTCAACAGCCTGCCACTCACGTTCTCTCTGTCTTCTTCTATAGCCGGCGACCCTCTCTTCGTCTTCTTCTACAGCCCCCGCTCGCTCTCCAACATCTGAACAACCCCCGCTCACTCTCTCTTACTTCTTCTACAGTTCTACAGCAGTGAGCAGCCCACTTTTCTTCTTCGTCGCCAACAACAATAACCTAGAGAGCTGTGAGCCCACTCTCTCTCTTCTTCTTCTTTTTCTTCTTCTTCGTCTTTGTTTTATTTTCTGTAGACTGATCTTGCACAATTTTTTTTTTCTATTTGTTATATGCTCACTGAAATAGAACTTTAGAAGACACCTAATGAGTGTATTTGTAGGCTTGTAGTTGTAGGCTTGTAGCACAGTGGCACTGCCTTTGTGGTTGTGCATGAGTATTTGTTGAAGGTTGGAATTGGTCCAATTGGATATAGAATTTGTGGTTGTGCATATAGAATTTATTGTTATATAGAAATGTAGAATATAGAATTTAGATTTTAGAATTTAGAATATGGAATTTACTGTCTTTATGGTTGTGCATATAGAATTTATTGCTACTAACTAATATAGTAATGTTAAATGAAGGTTGGATTGTTTTTTTTTAATGTTTTTTTTCTTATTGTAGACACGACTCTACCACCTACAAATTAGAATTAAATGTCGGAAGAGGTAACAAGCTTTCCATTAAGTAAATCAACTAAACTGGATCGATTTTGGGAACATGCGACGAGGGTTAGTGGTGGAAAAGCAAAGTGCAAATATTGTAATCACCCTCCTCTTAATGGAGGAATAAGCCGTCTCAAAGAGCATTTAGCTTGTGTTAGTGAGAATACTACCAAATGTCCTAATGTTCCGGAACATGTAAAGGTCGATGCCTTAGCTACTTTGAAAGCAAAGAAAGAAGCCAAGATATCGAAGCAAGCAAATCGATAAAGTATGCTAGATAGTGTGGTAATGGGAGATGGAGTAGATGCATACATTAATGTGGATAAGATGAATGTGGCAAGTCATCAAATTCTAAGCCAAAGCCGAATGAGCTCTTCCAACAGTTCAAAAGTTAAAACAATGGACAAGCATGTACAAATGGTGGCGGGAAACAAAGGCAAAGGTGTGCAAGTTCACCAAACTACTCTCAATGAGCATTGGAATAAGGGGGCATGAGAGGATGCAAGTGAGTATGTTGCAAGATTTTTTTTGACAATGGGATCGCATTTAATGTTGCAAAGTCAGTTTTCTTCCAAAATATGCATGGTAGAAGCAATTGGAAAGTATGGACCAAATATGAAATCACCCACGCCTCATGAAATTAGTATGCATTATTTGCCGAAGGAGGAGAATAGAGTAAAGGAACAACTTTCATTTTACTTGGATAGATGTAAGTCGGAAGGTTGTAGTCTCAAGACCGATGCATGGATGGATAGAAAAGGGTGAAGCATCATGAATATTGTACTTAATTCATACAAAGGGACTATTTTTTATGAATCAAAAAATACGTCTAGCAATGTGCATGATGGAAAGTTTATCTATGACTTCGTGAATGAAGCAATTAAGAAAGTGGGAGAAGATAGTGTGGTACAAGTAGTGACCAATAATGCTTCCAATAATGTGGCGGCATCAAATCTTCTTAGGCTGACACGTCCAACTATCTTTTGGATATGGTGTACAGCACACACGGTGAATCTCATGTTGAAAGACATAGAAAAGATCAAGCCTATCCATAATGCCATCACAATGGGGAGGAACATCACCATTTTTATGTATGCCCACACTCTCATTCTCGAGAATATGAGGAAGGATGCTACAAACGATAATGATCTTGTGAGACCAGAGATGACAAGATTTGCAACCGCATTTCTCTCATTGGAAAGCCTACAAGAGCATAGGAAATGTTTGTAAACTAGTGAATGGAAATTTTTGGGAGAAACATAAGCAATGCAAGTCTACACAAGCGAAGAAGGTAATAAATTTTAATTTAGAATTTATTTGGTAAACTAGTTTTTTTTTTAAAGAAACTTAATAGTTAATACTAATTAGTAATTACTAAAAATGTGTCTTTTTGTTTCACATTATGTAGGTGAAAGATATTATAAATAGTCATTTGTTTTGGAAGAATGTGGCATTTGCATTGGTAGTTTTTGAGCCATTAGTGAAAGTTCTTCGGCGCACGGATAGTGATCTACCATCAATGGGGTGGTTATACGGTGATTTGGAGAGGTGCAAGGAAGAAATTGCTTTGGGAATTAAGCAAAATGAGAAGAAATGCCTTCATATCCATAAGATCATTGACACACGATGGGATAATAAATTAAAGTCTCATTTGTATTTGCTTGGTCACTTTTTGAATCTTTTTTTTCTATTACCAAATTAGAGGCGAAATAAAGAACAAAGTAGCATTTTTAGATGCTTTCGCCCAATGTACATACAAGATGTATGAAAGTGATCCCGAAACACAAGAAAAGATCAATTCTCAATTGCCTCTATATCAAAATAGAAGTTAGTCTTTTGGAAGGCCAATGGCTTAGGCAATGTACATACAAGATGTATGAAAGTGATCCCGAAACGCAAGACAAGATCACTTCTCAATTGTCTCTATATCAAAATAGAAGTGAGTCTTTTGGAAGACCAATGGCTCTTAGGCAAATGCAAAATCCTAAACTTGATCTAGGTATGTTGCTCATTTAAATTATGATTTATGAAAAATTTCAAATGATTATTGTTACCGCTGATTTCGGTGTGGGGATAAACAGATAGAATTTGTGGATCCGAGGAAAACCTGAACAGCTGACTCGGCCTTCTTGCTCCCGCCGCAACCTGCAGGGAAGTGCGAGACACCGGGGTTGATTCCGGTGACGCACCCTCCGACGCTCTTGTCAGTAATCAGTAAAAGATTAAGAAAGAGCTTAAGTGGTGAAAAAGTGATTAACCTGGTCTTGGTGGTAGAGGGGCTGTATTTATAGTCGCCTTTGGAATGATTTGGGGCCTGATTTCCTGCCTAACAGTTAGGAGCAAAATCCTCCTATTCTGTTTTAGGAAAGTAGGCCTTGATTCCCTGGTGAGAGCAAATCAAGCTTATTGATTTGATCTAATCAAATCAGTGGCCTGATTCTCCCTTGGTGGACCGGGCTTGTATCGGGTCGGAACCCGCGCCCAGTTGGAGTGGATCTATTCGCGGGCGGTTGGTTTCGTGAGGCGAAGACCCAATACCCGTTTTGGATCCATCCGTATGTGAAATTACCTTTTTACCCCCGTACTTCAAGATTCGTGCTCGATCTGGACGGTCCCGATTTAACCCCAATTTTAGCCATATCAATTATATATTTATTGTTAATGTTATAATGTAATTATATTTATTCTTAGTTAATTGGTGGCAATTGCATGGGTGCTCGACACCGGATCTACAAAAAATGGCAATGAGAATTGTCGGATTAACTACTAGCTCATCCGGATGCGTAAGGAATTGGAGTACATTTGAGATGGTAGTATATAGCAATCTACCAAAGAGATTTAATTAATTATTTCTTTAGTATTTTTTATATTAAATAATAATTGAATTTCTCATTTTTTCTCATTGTTAGGTTCATTCGAAAAAGAGAAATAGGCTAAGTCTATGCTCAGTCATGACAAAATGGAAAAATTAGTCTATGTCAAGTTCTTTCCGAAATTGAAGCAAAGTTTGTGAATAGGAACAGAGAGCCTCTTTTGGCTCCAAGCATGGATGAGGGAAGGGTAGTTGAATGGGTAGACCCACCAAGAACATCCGTAGAAAGTGAATTTGACGATGAGGATGATGAGGTTTTTCCCGGGGAGCAACTGACACTGAGAGATGTTGAAAAGACCATGGGAGTGGATCCAAGACCAAGGTCATGTTCAAGGCAAAGAGCATCGAAGAAAGCAAAGAGGTCTCATGGCGCATCATCATAAAAAAGGAAAAGAATCGTTGAGGAAGAAGACATAGAATCTTCACTGGACTCGAATGATGATACTTCAACATCCGAGTCGGAAAGTGAGGAGGTTGAGGGTCATGAGGAATGAAGATTGATTACTTAATTGCGGAGAAGGAGGGGACTATTATAGTATTATTTAGTAGTTAGTATTTAACATTTTAACTATTAAATCTACATGTGTATGAAACTATGAATTTGCCTTCTTCTGTTTATGTGTGAGTTTCGGCATGTTTCTGCTTGTTTCATTCCTTATCACCATTTCTCTCATTGTTATTCCTGTTGTGATATTTTGTGTATTTGTTGCAAGACATCTTCTCCATAAATTTTCTTCATACAATGCAGGATATGCAGTATTGGGGGCTTCCATAGCATTTACCATCTATGTTAGTCTTTTGACCTTTTATATATTATGTACTGTGCTATTGCCGATAGTCTTAATGATTATGATCATCTTGTATTCAGTAATGCATGCATGCAGATTCAAGCAAATCTAAGTTTTTTATTGAAAAAAAAAATTATCAGTTTTTTATTCTAGTTTATTCTATTTTCTTACAAAGAATAAATTGTGTAGGTACTGGTGCTTCTCCTACTTACTTCAGCTCGAGATCCGGGTATTATACTGATGCGGTTTATTTCTAGGAGACGTGTGGATGCACCAGGTGTGAGTTCGGACTCAATTTGTAGTTGAAGGAGAAAGCTGCTCGTCTGACGACCCTAGGCTGACCGGGCGGACCCTGTGGCGACCTCGGGGTGGTTCGGAGATCTGGGCTCGGATCAGAGGATTCGGATCCGAGGTCTTGTGTACCTACAGACGGTCCTGAAACACCGGGGTTTGTCCCGGTGGCGGACCCTCCGACGATCTAGTCAGTCTCTGTGAGAGAGTAGCAATAACTAGGTGAATTTAAGTGGCAAAAGATTGATTACCTGAAAAGGTGGGTGAGGGTCTAGTATTTATAGAGAATCCCAACCGGGTTTGGATCCTCTTGGGGGCCGGGTCTAAACCCGAAAGCCCATGGGCCTGTCGTGGCAGAAGGCCCAGGGAGTTTAGGGCTGACGTGGCAATACCAGGAGTGGTATAGGGCTGACGTGGCAAAACCCTGAGCGGTATAGAGCTGACATGGCTGATCGTGGGTCCTCTGAGCCTCTGGGAGAATCGGAGGGCCTAGGCTGTGCCAGGTCACCCCCCTGCTTCGCCAGAGAAGGGGGGCGGCTCATGGGGCTGTCACGGATCGGAGACCGAGGGCCACTGAGGCTCGTCGGATACGAGGAGGTCGGCTCTGGGGGGGGTGCAATTGAGGTTCGGCGCCGACCCTGTAATGGTTCGAAGCCGAGCTAGATTGCTATTTTTACCTTTCTTGAGTGAGAGTTGTATTGGGCCCTGGTTGGGCCCGCAGGCCATTTTTACCCTACCACACAAGCCCCCCACTCCTACGGGGGTGCGGGAGCTAGCCGGGAAGGAGTGTTCATGGTCGTGGAAATGGGATGGCAAATCGTTGAATCTTCCGGAGGAGAGTACCCAGGTGCCAGACCGGACCTCGTGCTGGCGAGGGATTACGGGTCGGTAAGGGTGATGGCGAGCCGTTGTTTCTTCCTGAGAAGAGTACCCTGGTGCCAGACCGAACCTCGAGTTGAGGAGGGATTACGGGTCGGTAAGGGTGATGGCGAGCCGGTGGATCTTCCGAAGAAGAGTACCCAGGTGCCAGACCGGACCTCGCGCTGGCGAGGGATTATGGGCCGGTAAGGGTGATGGCGAGCCGTTGTTTCTTCCTGAGAAGAGTACCCTGGTGCCAGACCGAACCTCGAGTTGAGGAGGAATTACGGGTCGGTAAGGGTGATGGCGAGCCGGTGGATCTTCCGAAGAAGAGTACCCAGGTGCCAGACCGGACCTCGTGCTGGCGAGGGATTATGGGTCGGTAAGGGTGATGGCGAGCCGTTGTTTCTTCCTGAGAAGAGTACCCTGGTGCCAGACCGAACCTCGAGTTGAAGAGGGATTATGGGTCGGTAAGGGTGATGGCGAGCCGGTGGATCTTCCGAAGAAGAGTACCCAGGTGCTAGACCGGACCTCGAGCTAGCGAGGGATTATGGGTCGGTAAGGGTGATGGCGAGCCGTTGAGCCTTCCGGAGAAGACTATTCTGGTGCTAGGAACTGGCCTCGAGCTGGCAAGGGGTTTTGGGGCCGGTCAGATTGTGGGCGAACCGTTGTGTCTTGGGAATGTTGAGCAGGGTTGTCTGCTGTTTTTGTGGAGCATTGGGGGTGCCTTGGGATCTGTGTGAGGTTCCAATTCCCCAGGTGTTTTAATGGCGCCGCCTAATAAATGTATGGCGCATGGTCTTCCGTCGTTTGGTTTCCCCCATGTCATAAAGGCCGGCCCCTGGGGGAGGCTATAAGTACCCCCCCCCCTTTTTTCGTAGCGGGTCAGATCAAAAGCAAGGGTGGTCTATTGGCCCTTAAAGGTGTCTGCTCCGGCGGACGCCTGTCTCTTGCCAATTTTTACCCCCGGTTGTGTCGGAGAGGTGGTTTCTCTGCCGCCCGGATCTTCTCTTGGATCTGATGGCCCTGATACGGCTGCCAGATCCAGGAGGGATCAGGGCGAGAGGAGTGACGACCGAACTCCGAGGGGTGAGTTGTTTGCGACTGTGAATGGTTCTGTCCTTCCGGAAGGGATGAAGGGCGTTCCGGGCCAGTTGTTTGCAACTGTGAAGGTTCCGTTGCCTTTGCAGGCCGAACCTTTGCAGTTGCATCAACTGGCTCGGAATGTTGCACTTCTCTTGATCTCTGAGTGTTGATCTGCTTTCGATCGGGGTGCTCGCCGAGGGCGGCGTCTTAACGCTTTGAGCCTCGGATAGACGAGTCGTTCTCCGATTGAAGGTTGACTACTCTGCATTCCAATAGGGATCCAGGTGATGGCAGTTTCTGTCTCACCCTTGAACAGTTCGGGTCTTCGGCCGACGAGGCTGTAAGCCCCGAGCTGCTCACGGGTGAAAGGGGAACCGACCCCGCCTCGGAGCCCGGGGCGTCTGTCTAAGGACGGCGTCTTAAATCTTAAGTAAAAATGTTCCCCCCCAGAATATTTCTTCCGAGCTGACCTCCTCGCCTGGCTGCCAGCCTGTCATTGGATGATGTCAGCAGCGCACGTTTTGAGGACGTGGCGCGAATTCCCAGGCGGCAGTTGCATGTCAAATAGGTGAACAGTACTTCGCGGGAATCGAGGAGTCGCTTCTATCTCCTATAAATATTCCCCCCTTTCCCCCATCAGTCCACTCCTTTCTTGCTGCTTTTTTCAAAAATTTCACAACCCTTCCGCGCTCATCTTTGCAACTTGCGGTACTAGGCTCGCCCTTCCAAAGTAACCCCAAGTGAGTTGGTAAGTCTGCTTAGTTTAGGCATAGATGGATAGGGCTCAGTCTGGCTCGTCAGCGTCGACGTCTAGGGGGGAAGTGAAGCCTATCTCCGAATCGACGTCCTGGGAGGAGTCCGTACTCGAGGAGGAGTCAGTACACGTTGATGAGTCTTCTGATACGGTTTCGTGGGAGGAACCAGTAGGTGAGGAGGAGGTATATGGTGCGAGGTTGTTGCGCTCTCGTCGTCCCTTCGTGGTGGAGAGCAGCGAGTCGGAGGAAGCGGAAGATGGTTCGGACGGCGTTCGTGTTTTGGAGTTGACTTCCGAGGGAGAGGGAGGCGAGGGTGGCATTGTAAGGAGATCCACAGTTCAGGGTGCTGGCCCGAGTTCCATGCTGACTGGCCGGGGGCCCTTATTCACTCCCTCGCCGGAGCGAACCAAGAAGAGGAAGAAGGCTCCGAGGAAGGCAGGATCGAGGATTGGTGGTTCGAGCCAGGGGTCTGTCTATCGCAACTTGTGGACAGGTTCGCCCGTGCAGCCGAAGCATTTCCGTCAATATCCTGACGACCTATCTGACAAGGAGCTCTTTGGTGTGCAGGCCTCTTCGCCGAGCCGGAAGAGGGTGTTGATGGACACGATTCTGACCGTCTTGGATGGCGGGGACTTGGAGGTTTTGCAGCTGGCGTACCACATAGGTCCTAGCTACGAATTGATGCTGCCGAGCTCTACTCTGCGCCCAACCGATCCCCTATCTGCTTGGTATTGTGTCTTCCCAGTGGACGCGTTTATTTCTGGACTGAGGCTGCCAATCCACCCATTTGTTCGGGAAGTGCTGAACTGGGCCTCCTTGGCCCCGATGCAATATGGGCCGAACTCTTGGAAGCAGATAATCTGTTTTGTACTGATGTGCGAGGAACAACAGGTACCCCTGCGGTTGAACGTGTTCCGAGCGACGCTGATGATTAGTTCGGCGGCTGAGGGTGTTTACTATATCTCCCCCCGGAGTAGGCGGAAGGTTGTTCACAGCCACCCGGACTCTATCAAGGATTGGAAGAAAAAATATCTGGTGATCCGGAGTGAAGAGCCCTAGGACATTCCGACCCGATGGAACTACTCCAAGCCGAGCCATCCCGTGCCGGGGCCGGGGGATCTAACGGCCGAGGAGTGGGGGTTTGTCGAGCGCCTTCGTTTGTCCCCTAGTATTGATTGGACGAAGGTGACGGAGGTCCACCTGGCGAGCGTTGGACTGAGCCCAGCCGTCCTGCGTATGTAGTTTGTTTCTTTTCTCTTGATCCTTTCGTACTTTCTTGCTCATTGCTCTTAATGGTTTTTTCTGTAGATATGGATGAGGCATCGATCAAAGTCAGGAGGCTCGCCATGAAGAAGGAGAATGTCGAGAAGAAGAAGGGGGAGGCGGCGAAGAGGCCGAGGGAGCCGTCCCTTGTTATCTCGGAGGTACCGCTCGAGCCGAGGGTTAAGAAGACTCGTTCGGAGACGAGCAAGGGGGCTGCCCCTTCGAGGGGTAAGGGCCCGCGAGGGCATCCGGTCTCGACAAGGGAAAAGGTCCCTTGGTAGAGGTTGAGGAGGAGGACCCGGTGGTGGAGATGTTGCGGCAACGGTGGGCGCCGGACTGGTCGATTCGGATGGGAGACTGTCTGACCGGGGAAGCCCAGGCCGTAGAGGTGGTGGAGAAGCTGGCGACCCCTGGCGATCGCCAGATGATGGAGAGCGAGCCCGTAGAGGTGGCCTTTACGCGCCTGGTGCAGGCCACCGTGTTGGTAAGCTTGTCGACCTCCTCCTTTCTGTTAGTCTTGCTTCAGGAGTTCTCTTCTTATGTGTGCCTTTCGGTCGCAGGCTTGTATGCAGGGAGCTAATGTAAAGAACCTCTACGAATCGTCCCTGTCACAAGAACGTGCTCGGGCGGACAAGAGCGAGCGAGAGATGAAGGAGATGCGGATCGAGCTCGAGGGTTCGCATAAGAGGGAGCAGCAGATGAAGCTGGAGCTCGAGGCCAAGGACACCGAGTGGGGGAAGAGGGTGGCCTCTTTGAAGGGGAAGTTCGCCAAGGAGAAGGGGGAGTTGACAGCTGCGTTCGCCAAGGAGAGAAAAGAGCTGACGGATGCGGGTCAGCGGATGGTGATCGCCGCCCAGGATGAGTGCTACGCGAAGGCCCTCAGTCATGTGAGGCACTTCTATCCAACCGTCGACCTGTCCAACTTTGAGTACGACATAGAGATCGATGGGACCCCGAAGACTCCTGCCGAAGAGGGGCCCGTTGTCGACCCGGCCGTCGACCCTCCGGCGAACCCGATCGATGACGAGGAGGGAAATCGAGTTGTATAGTTTTGCCTTTCTTTCTTTTTCCCACCTTTTCATTGTATTTGCCTCCCGCGGACTGGCCACCGCCTTTTTGTAAGAAGCAGCAAAATTTATAAAAAAGTATCTATGACTTGCCAAGTGTTTTGGCACCGGACATTTCCGAATCTCCTTGCTTATGTGTTTCGAGTTGGTTCTCTTTGTCGGTTGTGGCTTTCCTTCCCGAGGTGGACCCCCGTCGTTCCGTCGTGGCGTGGCTCCGGAGCAAGGTGGAGGCATTGGAGGCCACTTAGGCTTGGTATCGTGAGTGGGCCTGCACCGCCGAGGCGGCCTTTAGCTTTTACAGGAACATGTCCGGAGCCCTTGGTGAAGAGGCAAGTCGTCTGGGGAGGGTGATGTTGGATCGGGAACTCGTGGGTGTCGGACCTGGATATGCTCTGTCGAGTTCCTTGGTGCAGAGGCCCTCCTCTGAGAAGCGACTTCGCGATGTGCTAGTGGAGAAGGAGGTGGAGATACACCTCGACCGGTCGATGCTGGGCGTCTCGAGAACTTCCTCGGGTGGTCAGTGAGCAGGAGGGGTACCTATTGCGGTGTTGCTAACGGAACGTATGCGGCCCACCGGTGCCTAGAGTTCCGTGGTCGGTATATCAATCGTGGCCGAACCAAAGGACCCTTATGCCAAGGGGAGAGTTCCCAGTTGTTCGTTCGGAGTGATCCCGCCGTTCGTCGGACCAGAGGGGCCTTGAGAGGGCGGCCTCCTGCTGTTCGAGATGAGGGGAGTATTTCTGTAATGGTCTTTGTTTGTTTGCTTCGGTACGAGATGATGAAGGGGAGGTGGTTCGGCCTTATCGCTTTGTGAGGAATCGGAGTGGGGTGAGGTGAAGTTTTCGGTGTCGATCTCCTAACCTGGTATTAGGTCGGATCTGCCGAGGCGATCGGAGTATGATACAACGAGATTTCCTTCGTATAAGATAGGGGGGCCGCTAAAACGGCCCTTTACAAAGGAAAGCTTTACAAAAGGTTCATTTCTTAGCTAAGTTAAAACCTATGCTCGTTCTTCGCAGGAGTTCACTGGGTGCTTGGTGTCAAGGGGGAATCTCTCTTGCTCGACGGCAGGTCCGGGGGTAGGGCCATTCTTCTCTGGTTCGAATTTGACGGCGTCGAGGGGGAACACTCCTCCCCCGACGGTGGTCATGTAGCACGATCGCGTTGCTTCTTGGCTGCCTCGGACGACGCCGACTCCTTGTGGGGTGGGAAATTTGAGCTTCAGATGGTAGGCCGAAGGCACTGCTTGGAAGGAGCATAACCCGGGTCGGCCGAGTATGGCGTTGTAAGCCGCCTTGACGTTGACCACCATGAAGTCCATAGACTCGGTCCTCTTGACGGGAGCCGATCCTGCGGTAACGTCGAGGGTGACAATCCCGTCTATCACGACAGGGACGCCGGAGAACCCATGCAAGGTGTATCCAGCCGGCTTGAGCTTGCCCCTAGGTAACTTTAGATTCTCGAAGGCTTCAAGGAAAAGAATGTTCACCGAGCTGCCGTTGTCGACGAGGATTCGGCAAACTTCACAATTAGCCATGTGGAGGCTAATGACGAGGGCATCGCAGTGGGGGAGGCAAACGCCTTCGAGGTCCTCCCCTGAGAATGAGACTGGCATGGGTTGTAGCTTGGGAGAGGGGTTGCCTTGGACAGCATTTACCTCTCGGATGAAGGCTTTTCGGGAAGTATTCGATTCCCCTCCCATTGGCCCTCCATGGACGCAGTGTAAGATAAATGGCGTGTCCGCGGCTCCCTCGGACTCGGGATCTCGATCTTGGATGCGGTTCGGAGTAGGGTTCGGGGGCGAGTGTCTCCGGTTCCTAGTATCTCGTCGATCCCGCGGGACTTCTCGGGTGAATTCTCGGAGGTACCCCCTGGAGATGAGTTCCTCAATCTCGTCTTTCAGGGCCCGACATTGATCGGTGTCGTGCCCATGGTCTCTGTGGAAGCGGCAGTAGAAGCACTGATCTCGGTTCTTGCCGTTGTTAGGTCGGGAAGGTAGTCGAACAATGCCTTTGTCTTCAATTTCTAAGAGGATGGCGGATACGTTATGCGTCAAGGGAGTGTACCTCTCGAAGCGGGGGATCGGCGGGACCTTTTTTACGGCCCCCGCGTCCCTCGGAGCTTTCTTTGATGGTTCGACTTCTTCGGCCTTCCGTTTTCCCTTCGAGTTGGCTTTCCTGGCATCTTCGGGGCTAAGGGCCTCTTCTGCTCTAATGTATTTCTCGACCCTGTTGAGGAGGTCAGGAAAGTCGATGGGGGGTCTCTTCGCCAGAGAAGCTTTCAGCTGTCCATGACGGACGTTGTGCCGAAAGGCCGCAGAGGCGACGCCTGGATCAAGGGAGGAGACCGCCCTTGCTTCCGTGGTAAACCTCCGGACGAATACTCTGAGGGACTCTCCGTCTATCTGTCTGAGCCCGAGTAAAGAGGCGCTGGTCCTTTCCGCCTTCCGGCTGGTGACGAAGTGAGCCAGAAAATTGCCTTCTAGTTGGTCGAAGGAGTAAATGGAGCCGGGGGTGAGCTTCGAGTACCATTCACGAGCCGGACCTCGGAGTGTGGCGGGGAAGGCTCAGCATAGCAGGGGATCCGAGGCGCTGTGAATCATCATGAGGGTTTTGAAGCCCTCCATGTGATCAGCGGGATCTCCCTCGCCGTCGTAAGTCTCGAATTGAGGTGGTCGGAAATTTCTGGGTATTTCTGCTTGAAGGATGGGGGCGGAGAAGGGAGGACGGATGGGTCGGTACCCCTGAGCCACTCGTCGGTCGCCGTCCCCTATGTGATCGAGGCGGTCCTCCATTTCTTGGAGGCGCCTCAGGAGTACGCCGCCGTCTTCTGGCTGGATAGTTGACGTGTGCGACATGCTGGCCTCGGCATCCGACCTAGTTTGGGAGTGGGAGGTTTCCTCCCTGGGGGCCCGTCGGAGGGCCCCTAGAATTTCTCTCCGGAAGTCTCGGAACTCCTTGTGAGTGACGGGGGCTCCCTCGACCCTATTCGGTCGGTCCGAGGGCTGCCTTCCGATGCGGCTGAGTGCTGACCTCCGTCCCTCAGGCGGCGGTCTTGGATGGTTCGGGGCCGGGTTGGAAGCGGCCCTTCCCCTGTTGCGGTTAACCTGTCGGTTGATGATGACTCCTCGGAGGTCGGGCTGGACTTGGCGGGCGACGCTCCTTTGGGATCCCTGATGGGGAGCCCTGTGTTTTGAAGTATGTGGACCGGCGTTAGCGATTGGTGGGGGCGAGTCCCGTCGGTTGACGGAGGAAGCAGCCCCTTTGCCCTTTGAGGCCATGAGAGTTCGGCTGTCGAGGTCGCTCGATAGTCGGGCTCGGGTCGGCTTCTGAAGCAGTGTTTCCACAGACGGTGCCAACCTGATGCAGTTTATTTCTGGGAGACGTGTGGATGCACCAGGTGTGAGTTCGGACTCAATTTGTAGTTGAAGGAGAAAGCTGCTTGTCTGACGACCCTAGGCTGACCGGGCGGACCCTGTGGCGACCTCGGGGTGGTTCGGAGATCTGGGCTCGGATCAGAGGATTCGGATCCGAGGTCTTGTGTACCTGCAGACGGTCCTGAAACACCGGGGTTTGTCCCGGTGGCGGACCCTCCGACGATCTAGTCAGTCTCTGTGAGAGAGTAGCAATAACTAGGTGAATTTAAGTGGCAAAAGATTGATTACCTGAAAAGGTGGGTGAGGGTCTAGTATTTATAGAGAATCCCAACCGGGTTTGGATCCGCTTGGGGGCCGAGTCTAAACCCGAAAGCCCATGGGCCTGTCGTGGCAGAAGGCCCAGGGGGTTTAGGGCTGACGTGGCAATACCAGGAGTGGTATAGGGCTGACGTGGCAAAACCCTGAGCGGTATAGAGCTGACATGGCTGATCGTGGGTCCTCTGAGCCTCTGGGAGAATCGGAGGGCCTAGGCTGTGCCAGGTCATCCCCCTGCTTCGCCAGAGAAGGGGGGCGGCTCATGGGGCTGTCACGGATCGGAGACCGAGGGCCACTGAGGCTCGTCGGATACGAGGAGGTCGGCTCGGGGGGGGGGTGCAATTGAGGTTCGGCGCCGACCCTGTAATGGTTCGAAGCCGAGCTAGATTGCTATTTTTACCTTTCTTGAGTGAGAGTTGTATTGGGCCCTGGTTGGGCCCGCAGGCCATTTTTACCCTACCACACATACCATGAGCTTCACATCCTCCAGAGGAAGAGTTCTCTTATGATACTTCACTTCCACTTGAAGGGGGGAGGACACCAAGCCTCCAGTTCCCTCGCACCAAAGAAGTTATAGTTAATGGAATGCCTGTAAAAATTAAATACTGTGACACTTGCATGATCGATCGTCCACCACGTTGTTTTCATTGTTCAATCTGCAATAACTGTGTGGAACGCTTTGACCACCACTGCCCCTGGGTTGGCCAGTGCATTGGACTGGTATTCCACTGGACCTTTTCTGTATCTGCTTTTTATTGTAAGACATAGAATGCAATGCCTAACCCATATTTCAATCCTTTTAAGTGTTGAGATATAGATGAAAGATAGCATATATTGTGACTATTAACATATTAAATATTTTGTGTCAGCTGTTCAGCTGATTGCTTGTTATTGCATTATGTCATGCAATATAGTCATTTTTGTTGAAAAATATTTGTTTCTTGAAGGAGTTTATTCTTTCAAAGTGGTAAAATGGGATTGATTCTGATCGTGGGCTGTTGTTGCCTTTCTATGAACATGGGATTTCATATACATATTATGTTGTACAACCTCTGCTTTAACGACAAAGTTGTCTTCTGGAATCGGTGTATCTGCATTATAGGGGTACTCTTTGAACTAGTATTTTTTTCCCTTCTGTTTTCTAGATTTATATATTTTACATAACTGCATTACAAGGAGCACAAATTAGAGCAAATTCCAATAACCTTAGCCAAATGACATCGTGAATTAACAAAATCTCGGCAGCAACAATAATTTACAAAATCCAAATGAATACTACTAAGCCAAATAGTGCATATTTCTCATACAACATTACAACACCATGAATTTACAAATTCCTCTGTCTTGTTTTTAGTTTGTTTAAGTTTTTTATACTAAAGTCATCTCTTTTTTGACCTGCAACAAGATTGCAACAAATGTTAAGAGTTATAGAGTATTAGAAAGTATTAAATAGATACACTAATGTTAAATGACATGTAGAACATTTAATATATTATTTAGTAACAAAATGAAGATACTTATTGAGTGTCCGAAATGAACATCCAAGATGATCCAATGTCCCCGAGATCTCCTCCAATATCTCCTATCCGAGATGAAGCACCCCTTGCCTAGATGAGTCCGAAATCTGATATTTAAAACATTGATCAAGAGGAACATCTACCGACATAGGGTCGACGCTTCTATAATCACAAGGTGCGACTGACCAATATAAAAGAATGCAACCATGTGCTCCAACGGCTCGCCATCTCCGAACCTACCAAGAAAGCAAAACTCGATCCGAATTGGGAAGGTCCTTATAAGGTCTCCAAAGTAGTCCGTCCAGGGACCTACCGACTTGAAGACCTAGGGGGCAAGGCAGTCAAGAGAACTTGGAATGCGGAGCACCTGATTAAGTTCCATGAAAGCCCTTAAAACGATTTGAAATCATAACAAGGCAAATGTAATAAGTGACAGCTTTTAGTGGCCACCGAATAAAGTTGTTTCAGATTCGTCAATCAATATTTGCCTACTACTTTTAAAGCAAATTCCAAACCTCAAAAAATGTATCTCGAAAGAGCACCTCGACTCTGAGTCTTACACAATTTTCACTGCTAAGTCTAAACCTCGGAAAGAGTACTTCCAAAGACTACCTCGAATCTGAGTCTTACGCAATTCTCACTGCTAAGTCTAAGACTCAGAAAGAGCACCTCGAAAGAGTACCTCGACTCTAAGTCTTACACAGTTCTCACTACTAAGTCTAAACCTCGGATTGAGCACCTCGACAATGAGTCTTACGCAGTTCTCACTGCTAAGTCTAAACCTCGGAAAGAGTACCTCAAAAGTGCACCTCGACTCTGAGTCTTATGCAGTTCTCACTGCTTAGCCTAAACCTCGGAAAGAGTATCTCGACTCTGAGTCTTACGCAGTTCTCACTACTACATCTAAAGCTCGAAAATTGCCCTAACCCCGAACTTAACACGGACCTCTCCACTGCCAAGAATTCAAACATCTTAGATCTCAACAAAAACAAGTCAATCTAATGGAAATGATAAATTTTATTGATCGAGAAGTGATTACAAAGGCGGTGGCCGGTCCACAAAAAAGGCATACAAAACGCTAAAAGCTAAACCCACTTCTATACATGATTCGCTTCGTATCTCAGAACACCAGCTACCTTCAGCTGATTCGCTTCGTTTTCCGGAACGCTAGCTACTCCCCAAACATTGAGGAGAAGAAACAGGTGAAGGCACCTCAGCGGTCGACCCCGAGATCCCGTTCCATGAAAAAAGACAAAGAAGGGAGGCACTTATGAAAAAACCAGAAGTAGCTGAACCAACCAGGAGCCTGCGCTCTCAACTCGTCAGTCTCCCTCGCCGATACAGCTCTGCCATGCTCCTCTCCGCAGAAGAGGCATAATATCGATGGAAAGCGATGATGTTGAAGCCTCTCAGGATTCCTTGAGGGAGGATGGAAGTTGAAGCCAAAAACTGCCCGAACCTCTGTCCCTCCAGACGACCCAGCTAAGAAAATCTTGAAAGGAGGATGAAGAGTTCTTGAATATAGATAACTCCACAACATCAGGCTTCAGCTACCGGTCGAAGATATCAAATCTTGTAATCCAAGCCGTAGGTGACAAACTTCTACACAGATTATGCTCATAATCTTTTGTAACACCCCACATTTTTATTTAAATTAAAAATGCATTTTTTGATTTTTTTTTGCACATATGGTGCACGTGCAAATTTATCCATCTCTTTTTCTTACTCTCATTTACTAATTTTAAGCATGCATAATTTTATTTAGCCTGTTTATTTAATCCATGGACCTAAAGATTAAAATCTAGCCCATTAGATTAATTAAAAGGAGAGCCCACTAGAATAATTAAGTTAGTTAATTAAAAGAGAGCACATGAATCAAGCCCATTAGTAAAATCCTAAATTAAGTTGAGCTTGGACTAATACATGAAAAGTTACAACTTTTTGTACACATTTAGAACTATAGAAAAATGTATTTTTTTTGTATATGCATGTGTGCATGTACACACATAGTGTTGGCCGGTTTTAACACTAGGGGCTGGCCGGTTTTTGTGTGGAAGGGGAGGGGTTGGGGGTTGAGGTTTTGAAGTGTTGGAAAGGTGGAGAGTTGGGAGTTTAAGAGTTAAGAAAATGAAGAGTTGAGTGGGAAATTAAGAGAGTTATTAGGTGAAGATTTATGCAAATTAGACCCTAACATTATCCTATCAATAGCACCACATTTCTCCTTATCTTTTCACACCTAAAACAAATCAAAATAAGAGAAGGAAAAAGAAAGAGAGTAGAGTGTTCTCATTTTGGAGGAATTCTTGCTTGGAGAAGTACTTGCTAGGAGGAGAATGTCTTACTAGGAGCTAGGAGTGGGTTCCATCTTTCTCATTCTCAAATCTTCCATTAGAGGTGGGTGGTTTCATACATCCTAGTTGTAGAATATGCATGCTAAAAACTATAAATGAGTAGTATAAGTTAATGTTGATGTGAAAAATATAAGTAAAATTCATGCTAAGTGTAATGTGCTATAAATGAGGATAGTTTTGTTGTGATTGAGTAAAAATAGATACCATGCTAATTAAAAAGGAGAATTCTTTTATACTATGAATCATGTTAGTATGCTTGCATTTTTTTGTGTACATGTTGAGTATATGAAAATTGTTGAAGAAAGTTATATTCAAATCATGCTTTTGAATCTTGATGACTAAGAAAGAAGAAAGAAAATGAATTTAGTTAATACCATAAAATGTGTTGACATATGCCATGCTATAATATAAACTATTGGATGAAAGAGACATTTTTGTGAAATTCTCGTGTTTGAGAGACATGTTAGTATTGTTATAAAATTCTAATTTTTGTATAAGTAGGGATAAAAACTAGTTTTCATGAACACTATTTTGTAAATTCAAGTTTTGAGAAAATTACAAGTCTGTGAAAAATGAGAAAAAGAATTGCTGAAAGAAGTGGAAATAGGGTTTTAATGAATTTAAAATTTTGTTGTTTACTGTTTTTTTAAATTCATTCTCAGTCAAGAAAAATTTTATTTTCAAACTCCCAGAAAGATTTGATCTTTGGATAAACAAGTTTTATGAAAAGGAATTCCTTTCTGAACAATACGAACAAAAGTATATTAGTGCAAATCCTAAACAGAAAATACACTTGGACTTACTGGTTAGCTAGTACAATACAGAGCACTGTTTATAAGAGATCTTGGGTTCGACACTTGATAGTTACATTTTATTTTTAATTCTTTTAAATTGATCCCGAAACCGGGAGTCAATAAATGAGGGTTTCGGCATAGGAATGTGACACACAGCCCACATGGGCTTAGTGGCTAATGGGGCTGGCTTTGGGCGTTCTGGGTTGTTGTGCGGGTTGCCTGGTTCGAAACCTGAGGTGCCCCTATTATTTCTTTTTGGTTTTGATTGAAATTATGAGTGTTTTGATGTTAGAAAAATTTGGGAAAATTGTATTATTCTTGTAAAATGATATCAAATTTATTAGAAATAATCCCAGAAATTTTCATGGATATTTGAGATATAGAAATTGAAATTTGATTTATGTGACTTCAAAATTTTATTACTAAAGAATACATCTTTCTTTTATTTAGAAGAGTAAAGTATTAGTTTGTGAAGTGAATTTTTTTTTCTTGAAGAGAATTATACTCTTATTTGTTTAAAGAATTTTTGAAGTGAGTTGAGATATTGTAAGAGTTTGAATTTGTTGATAAAATTTCATGTGATGAAGTCGTATTCTTGAAAGAAATTGTTTTGCTTATAAAGAATTAAGAATGAATAACTAGATCATGAATAGTGACAAGATATTGATCATTTGTAAATGAGTTGAAAAAAAATGAAAATATCTAGGTTTAAGACATGTTTATTGAAGGGTATGTGTACCCATAATTTTCTTGTACATGAAAAAATTATGATTTAGAGTTAGTGAGACCTCGGGTACCGGCACTATTGAATTGAAAAGAGTTGAGATATATTTTGAGATATGGCCATGGAGCTATCTCGTATTTGTTGGTAAAGTTCGGTAGGAGGTAAAACTAATTCTAGGCCTGGAAATTTATTCATGTCTTGAACTAAATATTTAGAGACATAAGTGAAGATGTAGTAAACCTAGGCAAATGTAAGTGGGTTGCCTCTATATAGTCGGTGGTGGATCTCCGTGGCTATAGACCCAATTGGCGGACTGTGGTTGCTCCGTGGGAGGCGGGCTTTTATTTTTAAATCCAGAACTTTGCGTAGTCGGGCGGATAGTTTGCCATACTCCAATGTATATACATATACCGGGGCTAGAGGGACACTTCCGGGATAATTCGGACAATGAGGGATCTGTTATAACAGTCAGTGGTGGACTCCAGGACTGGGATCCATATTCGTGGAATGATCTAAACCTTGTCTTATTACTGGGTAGTTTTCATGGCGAGGGATCGAACCCTTTATTGTGGAGTACGTAGGTGCTTGCCCTCGGACCTATGTAGTATGGGATGCATAGAACCCGAACAAGTATGCACTAGTGTCATCCTAGTGTAAAATGTGTGCATTAGACATTAAGGCATCGCGTACACTTATATGTTCGGCGTAGTCACATTTAACACTTTATATTCATTCAAGTTTGTGATATGTTAAAGTAATGAGATCGTTATATGTACGGCACAGAGAGGATGGCCAAGTATAACATTTTCGTCAGTTGTAAGTGACTGACGTGCCCACAGCTTAACATGCAGGTAAAGAACTTTCCATGAAGAAGTAAGAATGTTATGATGCAGTTAATGATTACACTGATAAAGTTGTATAAGTTGTATTTTATTTCATTGTTGTAGTTCTGTTATTTTTCCGCTGTGCAAACAAAGTAAAAATTCTGAGGTTTGTTGAAAAGTTTTAAATTTCCTTGTAAAATTGTACGAAGTGAAGTGTAAAGATCCTGTGAAATCTCGAATTCAGCCTTATTTAGAATTCGGGGCGTTACATCTTTAGGTTCCCTCAGCCTAGCGAACATAGGGTCTAGAACCCCTGCTCGAAAAATTACGACCAAACCCCTAGCAATGTCCCGTGGGACTTGGTCGACCAAACTACAGATCTTGAAATCCAAGCCGAACAAATCAGAACGAATCCACAATACTCTAACCTCAGTGGGGTCGAGCCCTCGAAAACCGAAACCAACCTCCCAAGTCCTCATAAAAAAAATGTTCACTTTGTGGGGACAGATTGCTAGAAGGCCAAGGCATTTTATAGGCAACTCAGCAAACCACCTCATTAAATTTGTGTTCAAACACTCAAACACTTCAACTTCCAAGGCACCCACTATTTTAAATTTCGGAATTATCGGCCAATATTTCAACAGATAATTCGTATCGGCACCCTTCCCGAGACGAAATCATATATTTGAGCCAAAAATTCATTTGAACTCGAAAAGTTAAGATATCGGCCAAAAAATCCGAAATATCGCCCGAAATCATATCGGCCGAAATACCAAAATTTCAGGGCTCAAATTGTAAGGTGGGTTTTGGTTTTTTCTTGCGGGTTTGGGTTAGAGTAACCAATTACCCTCTACCCGAAATGCAAAACGTAACCCTAAAATCCCCAATTCCCCATCGCTTTCTCTTCTTTCTTCATTCTCCAGCCGCTCTCTCTCTCACTTCCTCTTCTTCAGATCTTCTACGGCCTCTCTCTTTCCTTCAACTCTCTCTCTCTCTCTTCATCTTCTTTAGATCTTCTACGGTCGCTCTCTCTCCTTCGACTCTTTCTCTCTCTTCATCTTCTTCAGATCTTCTACAGCCTGTCGCTCGGCTCTCTCTTCGTCTTCGTCTACAGCCTGCCGCTCACGTTCTCCCTGTTTTCTTCTACAGTAGGCGACTCTCTCTCTTCGTCTTCTTCTACAGCCCTCGCTCGCCAACAACTGAACAACCCCCACTCACTCTCTCTGACTACTTCTACAGCAGCCCGCTCTTCTTCTTCGTCGCCAACAATAGTCTAGTGAGTTGTGAGCCCACTCTCTCTTTTTTATTTCTTCTTCTTCGTCGTCTTTGTTTTATTGTCTGTTTACTGTTCTTGCACAATTTTTTGCCTATTTGTTATATGCTCACTGAAATAGAACTTTCGAAGACACCTAATGAGTGTATTTGTAGGCTTGTAGTTGTAGGCTTCTAGCACAATGGCACTGCCTTTGCGGTTGTGCATGAGTATTTGTTGAAGGTGGAAAATGGATATAGAATTTGTGGTTGTGCATATAGAATTTATTGTTATATAGAAATTTAGTATTTAGAATTTAGAATTTAGAATTTACTATCTTTATGGTTATGCATATATAATTTATAGCTAATGACTAATGTTAACTGAAGGTTGGATTGTTTTTTTTTTGTTTTTTTTTCTTATTGTAGACACGGCTCTACCACCTACAAATTAGAATAAAAAGTCAGAAGAAGTAACAAGCTTTCCATTAAGTAAATCAACTAAACTGGATCGATTTTGGGAACATGCGACGAGAGTTAGTGGTGGAAAGCAAAGTTCAAATATTGTAATCACCCTCCTTTTAATGGAGGATTAAGCCATCTCAAAGAGCATTTAGCTTGTATTTGTGGGAATACTACAAATGCACTAATGTTCCGGAACATGTAAAGGCCGATGTCTTAGCTACTTTGAATGCAAAGAAAGAAGCCAAGATATCGAAGCAAGCAAATCGACAAAGTATGCTAGATAATGTGGTAATAGGAGATGGAGTAGATGCATACATTTATGTGGATGAGATGGATGTGGCAAATCATCAAATTCTAAGCCAAAGCCGAATGAGCTCTTCAAATAGTTCAAAAATTAAAGGGCCAATGGATAAGCATGTGCAAATGGTGTGGGGAAACATTTGTTTCTTTAAATATATTAACAAGGTAAATATTTATTTCTTGAAGGAGTTTATTCTTTCAAAGTTGTAAAATGTGATTGGTTCTGATCTTGGGTTTTTGTTGCCTTTCTATTAACATGGGATTTCATATACATATTATGTTATGCAACTCTGCTTTTACGACAAAGTTATCTTCTGGAGTCGGTGTATCTGCATTACTGTTTTCTAGATTTCTACATTTTGCATAACTGCATTACAAGGAGCACAAATTAGAGAAATATCCAATAACCTTAGCTAAATGACATCATGAATTTACAAAATCACGGTAGCAACAATAATTTATAAAATCCAAATGACTACTACTATGCCAAATAGTGCATATTTCTCATACAACGTTACAACACCATGAATTTACAAATTCCTCTGTCTTATTTTCAGTTTGTTTAACTTTTTATATGTACTGAAGTCATCTCATTTTGGACCTGTAACAAGAATGCAACAAGTGTTAAGAATTATAGAGCATTAGAAAGTAGTAAATAGACACACTAATGTTAAATGACATGTAGAACATTTAATATATTATTTAGTAACAAAAAAGAGTGTCCGAAATGAACATCTGGACCCGAACCCGAAAGTATATCGGGTCTTATTTTAGAACCCGGACCCAGACCTGTATAGATCGGGTCGATTCCGGTCCAATGCCGGGTCCGGGTCGGGTCCGGGTATCGGGTAAATGTGACAGTGCTACTCATGCACAACCACAAAGGCAGTGTCACGGTGCTACAAGCCTACAACTACGAGCCGACAAATACACTCATTAGGTGTGTTCTAAAGTTCTATTTCAGTGAGCATATAGCAAATAGGCAAAAAAATTGTGCAAGAACAGTAAACATACAATAAAACAAAGACGAAGAAGAAGAAGAAGAAGAAGAAGAAGAAGAAGAAGAGAGTGGGCACACAACTCACTAGGCTATTGTTGGCGACAAAGAAGAAGAGCGGGCTGCTATAGAAGTAGTCAGAGAGAGTGAGCGGGGGTTGTTTAGTTGTTGGCGAGCGAGCAGGGGCTATAGAAGAAGACGAAGAGAGAGAGTCGCCTGCTGTAGAAGAAGACAGAGAGAACGTGAGCGGCATGCTGTAGACGAAGATGAAGAAAGAGAGTCGAGCGGTAGGCTGTAGAAAATCTGAAGAAGACGAAGAGAGTGAGAGAGAGAGAGAAAAAGTCGAAGGAGAGAGAGAGGTCGTAGATCTGAAGAAGACGAAGAGAAAGAGAGTCGAAAGAGAGAGAGCAGTTGGAGAATGAAGAAAGAAGAGAGAGCGATGGGGAATTGGGGATTTTAGGGTTTACATTTTGAATTTTGGGTAGAGGGTAATTGGTTATTCTAACCCAAACCTGCATGATAATACCCAAACCCACCTTACAATTTGAGCCTCGAAATTTCGGTATTTCGGCCGATATGATTTCGGGCGATATTTTGAATTTTTCGATCGGTATCTTAACTTTTCGGGTTCAAACGAAATTTTGGCTCAAATATATGATTTCGTCTCGGGAAGGCTGCTGATACAAAATATCGACCGATAAGTTCGAAATTTAAAACAGTGTGTCGGTCCCAGTCCTTTCTCGACTCGACTATGGTCCTCTCCCTCAGAACCGAGTTTCCATCGATATCCACGTTCGGCTCTAACGAGATCTCGCGTGTTGACCTTGAATTCACAGGTTCGCTTCCCCGTGAAGAGGGCCGACTAGACAAACTTGCTGCCGACCCATCCCGTAAAGACTTGGCCTCTGATCCACCGCTACCACCAGAAGAGGATGAACTGCCGATTTCTACAGTCGACATATTCGGAAGCACAGTCTTAAACAAAGGAATTTCAGATGCAAAGAAAGTAACCCCTCACAGTGAAAAGAGAGAGAGCAAATTTATAAAGGTTGGTTGCTTCCGGAACCGTCGGCACGTGCCGTCCCATCGAATTTCATGAGTGACAGCTCATCAAATGACTATTATCATGTGTTGACTCCTCGAGCTCCACGAAAGCTGACGTGGCAAGAAACCACATGGGCAAAAGATTTAACATCCCCCGTCCCATTGACCAGCACAAAACTTCGGCTGGAACAATCGACACCTCCTCTCAGAACAACACTTCTACCACAAACTCGGCAATCTAACGCGGTCGTCACTCCAATGCTTTTCCCACGAGTTATCTACTTCTCGGAAACGACCAACAACTCACTCCCGAGAGTGGGGGGCTCATGATATGGGTAAAAATCATGGTTGATCTCTACCGAACGATTGTAGCATGAATCGCAAAGCAACAGACTGGGCTTAACGCCAACTTCTCTACTAGTCCAGGCCAGGTAGTTCCACGGTCCTTCCGCAGGCCCATTCACGCATCCGAGTGAATCACCCGCTGTTTGCGCCAGATGCTCCATCGGTTACACCGTAACCGCACTTTTAAAATCAAGGATCTGATCAATTTCATATCCGAGATCAAGAGAATTTCAATGCCGCTCGGGGATCTCTCTTTAACGGATTTTCCCCCAGACCTTTAAATACAGCATCTATTGTACTGCTACGAGGTAATCACTCTTTTTGCTACGGAATCCCTTCCACTAAATTATTGTCTTCTAACTTAAGCATCGGAGGGTCTGTCGCCAGGATTACTCACAGTGTTTCATGCTTCTTTTTGCAGGTCGGCAAGCCAGTGCCTCCCAACTAATCCACTCAAAACCCCTTCAGATCCAGAACAAAGATCAAGGATCACTGTTGTATCCTCGAATACAAGGACTGACATTATTAATTTGTTGCTTCCACACCCTAAAAACAACTGCAACACTTATCTAGCGCTATATCGACTTACAAAGTTTTCAATTATGAAAATGAACTAAATCTGGGCTAAATTACAATCTTTACCTTATACTAAACTATTTGATAAATTTACACTACTACATATTACTACCCCGTACTAATCCAAAGCCAAGCATTGCATTACTGGTCACTACGTTCAGGTAAACAAAGATTACTCAAATTTACTGCATTAATATCTCTTTAATCAGCAAATGTCAAAAGAAATACCCCTCTAATTAAATCACTCGCAGAAAAAGAAAAAAAAAAAAACAAAAGTTTCAAGAACTTAAAAATATCTAGAAAAACCAGCCTGAATCAATCCAAACTGATAAAAAAATATTTAAAAATCCGACAATTCTACATACCAATCAATGTTTCTCCAATTCTCATGTCATCCTAAATCGGAGCAACTCCATTGTAGGGTTTTCGACCGCCTCATTGCCATATTTAGAAGTTAATAAGGGCTCCGATGCTCGCCGATTAAGGAGATGTCGATCGTTGACTTCATCAACTGGTCACCAAAGCTTTTGCTCCTTCTTAATCCACAGAGAGAAAAAGAGGAAGTAGTAATGGAGAATGCGGATGGGTTTTATTCCTCGGTTTCTTAGGAATGTTTTTTTTTTTTTTTTTTTTTTTGTTTGAATTTTTGAATTTTTTTAGCATGCGAACCTCCAACTGCATAACTTTTTAATATTTTCTATAACTACTCTATATTCGCTCCAAACCATAGGATTTATAATATCTCTTCTTATTTTATAAATTATTGAATGTGTTAAGCGGAAGAAAGAAGGAAAAAAAAAAAAAATCTTCGTCATTTGAAATATTCTCTTCCTAATTTTTCTCTCATATTATCTCTTCATCAAACTCTATTTCTAATCAAAGAAACAATCATCTTTTTCTATCAATTTTTCTTTAGTCTTCCATGAACGCATGCCACTCATTAGGTTTTTATTTTTTGGATTACATTTGCCTCCATATAAAGTCATCATAGTTATCTTTATTCATATTTTTAATCTTTTTCTTCTTTATTTCGCGAAGTTGAGTTTGAGATAAAACGGAAAAAATAAAGATCAATCAACCAGAGGGGATTAATAACCAAAAATCAAAAACAAAAACAAAACCCATTTATCATATGATATTGCATTGATTAGGCAATTTTTGATATAGATCCAATGGTTCCTTCTTCTTTCTATATCATATCATATACTTTTTTAATCATAAGATTATTTTTTTCCCTAATAAATTAAACTATCATAGAGGTGGTGTTAGTGGATGCATAATTTGTGGACCATTTGTTAGAGTAAAAAACAAAAGTAACCTTAATTAAAATTTTAAAAAATTAAAAAAATCAAGCCATCTTTTTAAGGGGTTGTTCGAATATTATTATGGAAGTTAGTAGTTTACATCATAGGATGTTTTTTTTTGTGTGTGAATCATTTTCTTTCACAACAGGGTTGGGGTGGTTAGAAACTGATGAAACACATACTTTTACATGTGTCCTAAAATTTCTCCTTCAACTATCTAAAGGATCGGTAATCTTAAACCATATAACTAATTCATAAAAAATCTAACAAAATCTCTTCGTGTCTATCCTCTTCTTCTTCATTGTCACTCTCCTTCCCTATCTTCTTTCCAAGTTAGGCGTGGCAGGCGGGCTGGGCCAGCCCGCAGCCTGCTTGGAACCGCCCGCCTTCCGACCCGAACTGCCATGACCCGATACGGGCCCAGGCGAAACCCGCCTAAAGTTGCAGGGCAGACCGGGTCCAAAAAATAGAGGATTAAATGCACTTCTTTCAACAACAAAAAAACATAGAGGTCAAACATCAAATGACAGGGTATTAACTGATTACAGGAATCGCTTGAAGCCGGATTTATTAGAAATATTTGTGTGCACTGAAAATTGGATTAAAGCAGCGGACATGAGTCAAGGTAAAGCAGTGGACAGCTCAACAAGTCTAAGCAACTCTCCTGAAGATCATGTCGAAGATGAGTAGGAAATTTATGGTGATAAGTGTAACGACCCGGATCCCCGTTATCGGACATCCGTGACATCACCAAGATCATTGCCTTCAAATGCATCTCAACACAGTAAATAACGTGGAAATTTAAACATTTTTATTGCCATCAGAATTATTACATTAATAATTACAAATATCAATTTGTCCTTGAACAAGGAATACAAATTACACAACTTTATTACAACTGACTACAAGAATACTTGAACATTTCTTGTGAAGCCATTGGCTGTCTTTTAGATCGGCGATCCCTGGGTAACTGCCGAAACTCCGATGAGTGGTCTATCTGCCCCTCTGGAACCTGCCCCTCGGCTTGAGCCTCCTGCTACGCGACCCTGATAATTCTGCACCTGCGCGAAGGGTAGACGTGCATACTGCCATTACTTGGATGCCCTGCTGATCTTGGGCTCTCCTATACTCGTGATCTGATATCCATGTACCTAAAAGGTGGGGTACATCAGTAATTCTACTGACGCAATGCTGATAAGGAAACAGCGATCATCAAACTGTCACATTCACAAATTCATCTTGAATGGAAAATTCAACGTGCATCCTGATTTCCTAGTGTTCGTGTATGTCATGACCTGAGACTAATGCAACAATACAGAGTATAGAACAGATGCACTTAATCTAACCTAAAGTCTATTCAAACACAAGGTACAGAACAGATGCACTTAATCTAACGTCAGCAAGATTCTGGATGCACATGCATCCCATACTACATGTGACCCAGGTCAAGCCAACGTACTTAGTCTAATGCAAGCGAGACTTTGGAAATGTATGCATCCCATACTACATACTTTCCAAATCAAGCCGTTGTCTCCATGTTTAGGGATTAGAACCCTCGCTATGCAATGCATTCCAATTTGGTCTACTTCCCGTTCCTGATAGTATGACATGATTGAGGAGGTGAAAATAAAATAAAAGAATATAATGCGGGGCACTACCCCGAAGTCACCAATAATTACTGCGTCGAACCATCCTCGAAAGCTGTGACGAACTTACAGATATACCGCAAGTATATCCATTGCGCAAAGATCCTTTTTGATCCGTTCGTGTCCACCAACATAGAACATGACGACCTCGGAGGTCTTAAAATACCCCCGATCCGCCAGGATATCAGCATCCCGTTCTTACCATGGTACTTCAGGAATTAATAGTGCAAGATACGCGCCGCAGTGCGTATCCCTAATGACAGGAAGAGACAACCAGTATCACCACTTAGTGCTAACTCTCTGAACAAGTTGGATTATAGGGAATCACCCCTAACACCAATTCAGTTTTCAAGCGAAACAATAAAAGAAAACTAATCAATGCAGTTCACTGAAAATGTGTTATTATTCAAACCACACTCGGTGTCGATCAACAAGATCGAGCCTGACTGGTCTGTCAAGGTAACAACCATCCCGGAATCACATCCACCGATTCCCAATACCTTCATAGGTCAGCGATCCAAAATAATCCCGGCCCGTGACCCTCAGCGAGTGGTCTAACGGCGCCCTGATGACGTAATATAATTCAGTGAAGGTAAGCATGCACATAATTATCCTTTCTGGACTTTTGACAGACTCAGGCATCGAGACACCCAACACAATCCAACAGAGCTATATCCCAACTCACTCATGTCCACCATGAGTACATGCACAGGAACTTGCTTAAGTTCCGAATAAAACGCTAAAACCCATCTTTTAAATCTGATAGCTCACGATCACCATATTGCGGTAGGCAGAGGGTTCCTCATCAATTGTCCGATGGAACAATCAAGAAATACCAGTAGCTGTGATCCAAGCTACACTCATCGGATACCAATACGCTAAGAATTTCCTAGAAGGGTGAGGAGATCCGTTGCCATCCCCTAGTCGATGATTCCTTCAATTTCCTTTTAAGGGACTCAAGTCCCCGGGTTAACTCAAAGCTTGAAGTCAGTCTAGACAATAGGTTGCTAGACTCATGATGTCCATAATTTCCAGCACACGAGTCAGAATTGCTTGGTATCTCCCATTCTGGAAAGGTAAGACCCTAGTCTATAGCTTTTTCAGTTGACTATTTCCTCAAATTCAATCGTCTTGTCATCCAATAACCATTATATACTCTTAGTAGTATGTTCCTTTTCACACTTGCTGCATTTGTCCAATATCATAAGAGTTCGCTTGGTTATCGAGATCACTCAATTTCGGGTCCTATGGGAAGGTGGGATTGTCTACCTTAACTTCCTATTTGGATACGTCCTCAGATTCAATTCTTAATGTTCTCACAGACACCAATTTCCATTGGGTGCATCACAAGGGAAAAGTTTATTTCTCTAGTAAACATTTTCTTGACAAGGCCAATCTACCCTATCTTTGGAAAATCTTAATCTCCAACCTACTGCCTGGAATTACAAAATTCCAATTGGGTTAGAGAGTTATGATTCCCTACTGCAAATCTCTAGTTGGCCAGTCGTCCAAATTCTTAACAGATAAGTCTAGGAATATCTATCTCCATGAACTAGACATCTCGTACTAGGCTGAGCGTACCCTACTTTAAAATTTAATAGTAAATCATCCCTAAGTCCAACGATCATGAAATTTGAGATTCTCTATCTACAAATATACCATTTCATTGTGTCCAAAATTCACATTCAAATTCATTCCACACAACGATCTACGACTCCTCAAACATGGCTACATTTCAGCCGTTCTGTTTCAGCAGAGTATTCACTGCCCCACACTAATTACCTTTGAAACCTCATCAAATGACCTCTAAAAATTATAAAATTTGAGATTCATCAAATAGACTCATACCCCAAGCTACTCCCAAAATTTCGTAGCAAAATAATAAACCTACACGAAGTTATGGCTTTTTGAACTTCAGCACAAAGCGCAGTCAGCTTCAGCCGACACCTACGGACCAGTCGCGTTCTACAATTTTTCCGGGGCATCAAACGACGTCGGAAAAATACGAAATTTAATAATATGGTTTTATACACATACAACAGCATCCACAAAAATTTTCAACTCAAAATGCCCTGTCATTTCCGAGATATAAAATCGGAAAGACGCACAAAAATCACCACAGCCAGCAGCCATTCTGGCTGCTTACTGTCCAGACTTGGACCCACTGTTCGGGCTACTAAAATGCATCCAAATATTATGAAAAAAATCATGGATACTCTACATACATAGAAGAACAATACCCCAGAATTTTATCCCAAGATTCCAAACCGTTTGGGCGTAAGAAATTTCCCAATATACCCTCACAATCATGCTACTCAATCAAACTTCAAAAGAATAATTCTCTACCATACAATTTATTTTTTTCCTAGCATTCCTCATACTCAAACATGGCAACAAAATCATGTCTACCACTACTACACATCCATTCATACCAAAACAAAAATAAATACAAAAAAGTTCAAGGATCACCCACTTGAAGTTTGCCAAATTCTCCTTGTAGCTTGACTCTTAGCTTGCTTTTCTCTTTTCCTTGCTCCTTGCTTGCTTGTGTACCTTAGACAACACCTTCTCCTACACTTCTTCTTCTCCTTCTCTACTACTTCTTTTCTTATAGACTTCTTCCCTTTTCTTACATATACATATATATATATTTTTTCGAACAAGGAATGGAGAAGCTTAGGAGGAGAAATGAAATGGAGTTGAAAGTGGAGTGAAGTGAGATGGGAGGGGGATTATATTGGGCCGGCCAAGATGGGGAGAGGAGGAGTGTGTGGATGAGATGAAGCCAACTCATAAGTGGAATCTTCTTGGAAGCTTCCTTGGAGACTTCATGGAAGTTTCCTATTCCAAGTCAACTTACACATGGTGTTTTACTTCCACCATTGGATCTTTATCAAGATCAAGCCATGATCATCATGATGCTAGGGTTCCTAACCCTATGCTAGGTTAAGGAACCCTAGGTCACCATACCCTAGGTTACCATACCCTAGTGCACAAATACAACTCACATTCAATTTAAGCACTAGTTTAATTGAAATAACCAATACATATAAATTAAAATCCATAAAATACATTTTTTTATAGAAATTATAATTTTCGCCCGACAATTGTCTGGTCGAAATAATCGGGACAAAACCCTAGTTTAATCGAGATGATATTCCGAGTTTACTTCATCGGATTCAGAACAGCCCGTATGTTTGAAATCTCTCAATTTAACTGATAATTTCTAGGAGAGAAATGTAATCGTGTGCAATACTTAGTTAATGCACGGGTTACAGTGCAAAATAGCCATATGCTATTTTGCGGGGTATTACAATAAGATCCTAGATTTAGATAAGGTGAGGTGCACGACGATAGTTCAATGCCCTCTCTTTAATCTAACTCTAAGATGTCTCGAGCTTTAGATTATCCCCTTAAGTATCATGTAATTCTATAATTTTGTATGTTTTTTTTGGTTTTTATTACATGTATTTGTTTGGTAATTTGATTGTTGTAAAAACTTATTCCAAGCTGAAACGGATAATATATACAATTTTGTTTCACTCTTATACTTATTGTACATTTATTCTATTTTTTAGTAAAACAAAAAACAAAAATTAAAATATAGCGGGCCAGCCCGGACCGGCCCGGCCTGAGTCGGGTTAGACCTGAGTAGGTTCACGGTCGGTTTGGGTTGATTTCTTGAAAATACTGCCCGGACCGGCCCGAGTTTAGACCCAACTCGGCCCGGGACCGCCCCCACCACGGGCAAACCCACCGGGGTTGGGCCCGTCCGGCCCAACTTCCAACCCTGTTCCAAGTCCGTCCATCTTTCTTCAGTAATGATTTAAATTTTATTTTGATCTCCCATTTAATTACAATATGCATGTTCTCCTTCTCGACCTTCCATTGAATTCTTTTACAACAGAATCATATCATATTTATATAACATTTCTAAAAACTGGCAAAAATCACCACGGATTAAAACCTAACATGAAGATCTTATTATGGCGCATCCACCCAACTAAGAACTGAACGACCAAAATTTTACATTATGATGAATGAGGAAAGGGTAATTTGGATATTACAAAGAAATTGAAGGTTGTCTCTTATACATGTATGCATGAACATAGTACTAGTATAATCATGTACAATATTGTATAGAATTTTTCAAAAATAATAAAATAGTAAAAATATTATTTTTAAAACATTCATCTAATAACATCTATACAATATTGTACAATTTTGATGTTTGATTAAGGGATAGAATTTCAGTTCAAAATTTGGATGGAGAAAGTTTGGATGGTTGCCTTGTACGTTCCCACTTCTTTTTTTTCTCTTTAACATAATATATTGTATAAATAAGTGGATACCAATTACTCTAGAAATATGAAAAGTGTTACGAAAAGAGAGAGAAAAAGGTGTAGCCGAATCAATTATATGATTTTTCATTCATTACATATATATAGGGAGGAAGTTAGGGTTAGGGTTTGGTAGTGTGATTGGACCGTCACCTGAATAGGTGGGCTTGGGCCTCCAACTGAATAGGTGGGCATCCACCTAATAGGTGATCACTGTTTCACAACACTCCCCCTTAGATGCCCACTTTAAAACATTGCCTCATTAAAAAAAATTCTAAGAAAAAACCCACTTTTGGAAAATCTGTGGTGAAAGAAAAAAGGTACAACTAATTCTTCAGGAATATGATTCAGAAGGAATCTAAATGGATGCGACTTACCATGCCTCATTAAAAAACTTTCGAAAAGAAAACTCCGAGGAAAAAAACATCATCGAAGGAAAAGAGTACAATACACAAAGAAATTTTTCAGGATGTCTCCATTAGCATCTTCAAGATGCTTGCACCTACAGGATGCTCCCCTAAAAAATACTAAAAATTATTACATTTAGTTCTTACATAATGAAAAATCACCTACCCACACCCCCCCGCAAAAAAAAATAATAATAATAAAAATAATAATAATAATAATAATAATAATAATAATAATAATAATAATACATTTGGGAATTACATCTCAGCCCAAAAATTTATCAGCATATACATTTATATGCATATATACTGAACTCTTTTCATGCCGATCTGGTAAATTAACTTCTGATTTCTGGACTTTGAGAGAGATTTTGTGAAGAGATCTACAAGGTTTTCTGAAGACTTGATCTGTTTTACATTAATCATCTTTTCATCTTGAAGCTGGTGGGTGGGAAAAAAATCAACAAATTTCAACAATAAAGATAGACCTGAAACCCGGATCCCAAAATCCAAACCCGAGATCCAAAAACCCTAGTTTTGATCAATGGTTAAAACCCCCAAAACAACAAACATACATTCCAAAAATCTAGGATTTAAATCAACTAAAATCTGAGAATTTAATCATGGAAAAATCTATATTCACTGCACATAATAACCCCGAAATATTCATGACAATAATCTCCATCAACTATACGACTTTACAATCATATAACATGTTATTTAGATCAAAATATAAATTCTTTTGCATGATATGGATCTCTATTATGATATAAACATTTACGCATGATCAACACATCATAACTAAAGTTCTTGTTTTAAAATATCAAACACTATATCAATCAAATATACAAAAATCAATCGTTATGGATGTATTCATGAAATCTTATTAATTAGAATATATATTCATAAAAAATCCTAGCATGCTCTCTATCTTTGATCAACAATAACAATACAGAAGCAAGAGGAGAGAAGAACACACACATCATATGCAGTAGGTTAAACCATCATCATATTCATAATCAAAATAAACAAATCATGCCCTAGATTTTGGTCCAAACCCTTTCTTAATCAAACAAGGTAGAAAGATCAAATCTTGATACAATAATAAAGCATAGATTACAAAGATGATATTTTTATTGAAAGATTATGATGAATCTTTCTTGAGAGATAAAAGAGAAGAGGCTTGCATACCTTTCTTCAAGGCATGGTACTGATAACATGTTTCAAAAAGTGAGATAGAGCGGTGTATCCTAATCAATCATATGGCTTTTCATTCATAACATATATATAGGAAGAAAGTTTTGGTTAGGGTTTGGTAGTGTGATTGAGCCGCCACCTTAATAAGTGGGCATCCACCTAATATGTGGTCACTGTTTCACAACAATAATAAATTATTCATATATGTTTTGTATTTTTACTGTTTCAAGTAGAGTTAATTTAGGGTCAAAGTAGGGGCCTAAAATTATTTACTCCAAACTAAAAAGGGGGACTGAGGGAGAAAAAAGGTCAAATTTGATAATCTGCCTAGATAAACTTGTCCTAATATGTGCCGATACTTTTAGAAAAAACTACCATATCACCTAGGGGTGGCAATGGGTAAAGGTATTGTTAGGATTTTGGCCTCAAATATACGTAGGCACTGAGTACTTGAAGTTGGAGAAGAAGAGGATGAGACAAAGAAGCAAGAGATGACAAACAGCGAGTACAAGAATGTAGTCTGGAGGGTTGTGGTCGACCGCACGGTCGACCGACCGGGGGTTGCGGTCGACCGACCCAATCTGCTGAGAGTTCTTCGAGTGTACAGGTCCAATAGAGGGAGTGACGGTTGACCGACCGGTCGTATCTCGGGTTTGGCTTTTACACATTGCGATCGACTAACATTGGGGGTGCGGTCGACCGACTTCGGCGCTGATTGTTTTTGGGCTTACGAGTTTAAATCCCAATTGCTGAATTTTTGTTTATCTTTTAGAGTTTACTTAGGGGCTATATATATGGCTGTAGACTCTAGGGTTTGTAACATCATATCAGAGAGATTTGGTGAGCCGTTATCATTGTTCAACTTCAAGAGGGGATTGTGCCGAGTGTTTCAAAGGTGAGGGAAAGAGATTGAGAGTTGAAATCTCTTTTGTAATCTTTGTGTTTCTTGGGGAATAAGAAGTATTGGTTATCCCTGCATATTGATTGTGTTCTTATGAGATCTTGCATATATTGTGGTGGCTTGTTATTGGTTCATCTAAGTCTTGGGAGTTTTTATAGCTTGTGGTGTATTTCCACTATTAGCACTACGAGTTGTGGTAGATTTTTCAACAAGTGGTATCAAAGAAACTAGGTTCGAGATGGCCGATAGCAAGTCAAAGATCGAGAGATTCGATGGGAGTGACTTCGCGATGCGGAAGATTCAGATGATAGCGTATCTTCAACAGAAAGATCTTGATGGTCTGTTGTTTGATAAGAAGCCGATAGGTGCAGACAAGGATGCGAAGGTCTGGAATAGAATCGTTTGGATCAGAAGGTACTGGGGCAGATTCAGTTAGAGCTGAGTAGAAAGCCGTTATTTCATATCTCAAAGTCAAAGGCCATAAAGAAGACTGGAGATTCTCACGGATATATATAAGAAACCGTCGGCATCTAATCAAATTCTTCATTTGAAGAAATTGGTTAATATGAAATTGAGGGAAAGGAATTTAGTAGCAGAGCATGTGAACAATTACGGTATGGTTTATAACCAGATGAAAGCTGCAGGTTTGAAGTTTTCAGAGAGAGGGGCAGTCATTGTTACTTCTATCTACTTTACCCGATAGTTATGGTACGGTAGAACAGACTATTATAGGTACTACGACAGATTCGATAACTCTACAGGATGTAGTGAGTAGCATTCTGAACGAGGAGGTGAGAAGGGCGAGAAACAGGAGATATTCATCACCATCTTCTAGAGATTCCGCAATGTATGTTGAGAAAAGATGTGGGAGATCTAAGAGCAGTTGAAGAAGAAAGGATCAGAGTAGTTCATCTGAGAGTGGGTCAGATAATAGCGATGAAGGACATAGGCCTGAGTGCTGGTATTGTCATAAGAAGGGTCACATGATGCGCAGTTGCAAAGCTTATATGAAGAAGAAGCAGGAGATACCCCAAAGGAAGCTCAAGTGGGGCTTGTTGAGGATTTATGCTTATTAGCTCGGGAGGAGTTGGACACTCAAGATTGGTGTATTAATTCAGGAGCTTCTTTTCATTGCACTCCGAGGAGAAAGGTGTTTAATGACTACGAGGAGGGTTCTTTTGGAGATGTGATTGTGGGGAATGGTCATCGGTGTCATGTACATGGGGATGGTACTGTTCGTGTGAAAGCCAATGATGATCAGTATGTTATCTTGTGGGAGACAAGGCATGTTCTAGACCTGAAGAAAAATCTTAATTCGATTGGAAGGCTAGACAAACAGGGGTTTTCTACTAGAGTTGGTAGTAGGGAGTGGTGTATAGCTATAGGTTCAAGGGTGATTGCAAAAGGGAAGCTTGAAGGAATGTTGTATTTGCTTAGAGACGTGAGGGGCGTTTCTCCTGTAGTTGACTCTCAGCCGAAATCGAGTAGTAGGTTGTATGGAGTGGAACCGAATTCTTTCAGTTGTGGAGTGGAGGTTACTAATTTAGTGAGAGTTGCTGGCCATGGAAGTGATCCTAGAGGGCAAGACGTTGCTGCAGTGAGGGTACTTTGCGAATTGGAAATTGAAGCTTCAAGTCGCTCTTATGTGATTAAGAGTACTGGTATCGATATGCGGGATAATGTCGATGAGGGTAACCGAATTGGGACTGTAGGGGTTGAACAGTCTGTAAATTTTTTGGAGGTGTCGTTCACGTAGAATTTTAATATAGAGGGTGCATTGAGAGGTTTTGAACCATATCCAGTGTTGATGGAGATTCTGCGAGTTGGGGAGTCTTGTAACACGAAATCGGACATGGAAGGTTATTTCTCCGGTATTCGTGCTCTATGCGATTGGTGGAGCACATCCTTCATGAGGCGATAAGGGGTGGTTGGTGCACTCCACGTGGTGGAGTGACGGAGGTTCTCTTCATGAGAGTGGGGAGTACTTGGGTCTTCCATAAAAGTGGAAGATTGGCAGAGATAATGCGAGGTAAAGATTGCAATAACTTTGAAGCGTTGTGTATTTGGTCCAAGTGAGAGATTGTTATGGTTTTGGCCTCAAATACATGTAGGCACTGAGTACTTGAAGTTTGAGAAGAAGAGGAGGAGACAAAGAAGTAAGAGAAGACAAACAGCGAGTAAAAGAATGCAGTATGGAGAGTTGCGGTCGACCGCGCAGTCGACCGACCCAATCTGCTGAGAGTCCTTCAAGTGTACAAGTCCAATAGAGGGGGTGACGGTCGACCGTACAGTCAACCGGTCGTGTCTCGGGTTTGGCTTTACACGTTGCGGTCGACTGACCTTGGGGGTGCGGTCGACCAACTTCGGCGCTGACTGTTTTTGGGCTTACGAGTTTAGGGCCCAATTGCTGGATTTGTGTTTATCTTTTAGGGTTTACTTGGGGGATATATATATGGATGTAGACTCTAGGGTTTGTAACATCAGATTAGAGAGATTTGGTGAGCCGTTATCATTGTTCAACTTCAAGAGTGGATTGGACCAAGTGGTTCAAAGGTGAGGGAGAAAGATTAAGAGTTGTAATCTCTTTTGTAATCTTTGTATTTCTTGGGGAATAAGAAGTATTGGTTATCTCTGCATATTGATTATGTTCTTGTGAGATCTTGCATATATTGTGGTGGCTTATTCTTTGTTCATCTAAGTCTTTGGAGTTTCTTTTGCTTGTGATGTGTTTCCGCTGTTAGCACTACGAGTTGTGGTAGATTCTTCAATAGGTATACCCGTTTACCCTTACCCAATTACCATGCGGGTGTGGATATGGGTAAGACTTTCTTTACCGTGGTAAGGTAAGATTAGAGTTTTTTCACCCTTTTAAAAAATATGGTAGAGTAAGGATAATAGTATGAGAATATACCTACCCGTTTACCCTTATTCGGTTTATATGTGTTATAAAGTCATATATACACAAACATACACATTGTAAATAAACTATATACCATTAAGGCTTTAGTCATTTATTAATACAGAAAAAGAGAATATAATTCATAAGACTTGTATGAATCAAGAGTTTGTGTAACTTAGTTGTGAACATGTAAAAAACTCCAGCTCATTATACTAGGAGAAGAATGAATGAACTAAGTGGAAATTGAAATATAAAGGTGATTTAATTTATATTTTCACATTTTGTATCATAAAATATTTTATATAAAATATAATTTAATTCTTCTTACCTGGTAACCCGTTATGGTAGGGTAAGGGTAAGTTTGTAAAATACTCATTAAGATAGGGTAAGGGTAAGCGTAAGGGTAGAGAGTTTGGATTGTAGGGTAGGGTAAGGGTAAATCCCGTACCATCCCCTTACCCTACATGTTGCCATCCCTAATATATCTAGTGTGATGCACGAAAAGATATATTCCATTAGTTTATTAAAATTCTCTATTGTCTCAATTATTAAATCAATCATATTTATTTTTAACTGGAAAATAAATAAACAAAATAGTTGCGAAACATACATGAAAACATTTTTAAAAATAATAAAAACTCAATATTTCATCCAATTGGGGAAGAAAACAAAATTGATGGACATGTTGCAATAGAAAAAAAAAACCGAAATGACAATTAACATGTCAAGTATCAAACAAATAGTCCATCCATCCCTCTTGCAGTGTACTTTCGACACATTTTGTTAGTAACTCTCTCAGATATAGATCGATGTGAAATGGTGTGTTTCAAATATATTATAATTAACTGTTGTGTATCTTATTTATTAGTGATAATATATTGATTTTAGAAATTTATCACTTAATCTTAGTAGAAATCTACCATATCAATTTCTCATCTTTTCTCTTATATACATAAAATCTACATGAATCATGTCTTGTTGATCCTATACTAAAAACAATACATGAAAAATAAAGATTAGTTAAAAAAATTATTTGTTTGTAAGAGTAAATAGCAAATCGGTAGCTTATGCATACATAGGGAATATACATTTAGAATATACATATTATCTCTTATATATCGTAAAATTTATGTCTTAGATAAGGCATCATGAGAGTATTATTTCACATGATATGATAAATGAGGCATCATTATGAGAACTAGTAATATACACGTGCGATGCACGTATTAAATTTATTTTTTTTTAAAAGTAAAATCTCTGATTTACACGTGCGATACATGTCTTAATAAATATGATTATATATTTTTAAAATTAAATGTAAAGACTATAATGGGAGATGATATGGCTAAAAACGGGGTTTAATCGGAACCGTCCAAATCAGGTACGAATCTTGAAACCCAGGGGTAAAACGGTAATTTCCCCCACAAAAGGATCCAAAATGGGTATTGGATCTTTTCCCCAAGGACCCAATAACCCGCGAAAGGATCCGTCAACAAGAGGGTGCGGGTCCTTAACCGCTGCACACCCGACCCAACAAGATAAGATTAGGGTCCCTGATTAATCCTGATCAACGGCCCTGATGTACGTCTATCTCTTCACTGGGATTTGGGGATTAAATTCCTTATCTGATTACAGGGAATATACCTCATCAGATTACATTCCTAATCTGTTTACGGGGGGAATATTCCATATCAGGTCACGAGGATTACATTCCTAATCCGTTCCCTAAGACGCCTATAAATACCCCCCACCCATCTCCATTAAGAAGTAATCAATCTTTCACCAGTTTTTGCGCTCTTTCATAGTCTTTTTTCAGATTACTGACTTGAGCGTCGGAGGGTGCGTCGCCGGGAACAACCCCGGTGTCTCGCACTTTTTGCAGGTCCGCGGCGGGATCAACGATCGAAGACCGACGGAACAGGTATACAGGTTTACTATTCAGTTTCCCTGAGAATCCACAAATTCACCTGTTTTCCCCCACACCAAATTTAGCGGCAACAGATTGGCGCCGTCTGTGGGAAACTAACGAATAGAAACCTCTCCTCTTCCCCAAAAACAGGTCTTCTTCAGCCATGCCGCCTCGCAAAGTCAGATCATGGGGGTCTAACCGGGCACCCAACCCTGACCAACAAGAAGTTCCCAACAATCCTGCTCAACAACAAGCGCAGCTTCCCCCTACAACGGAAGACCCGCTCCAACAGAATCTTCCCCCTCCTGATCCAAAGGGTCCGAACCCTCAGAAACAGCCTCTTCACCAACAAGTCTCCGTCCACAACGCCTCTACGGACTCTATGGCCTCCCATCACCCCCGAGCCTCTGGTCGCCACAATGCCACCCTTAACCGCCAGAAAGAGGATGATCTCCGCCGCCATCTGGAAGAAAAGCGGGCTCGAGAGGGAGCCTCCCGCCAGCACCATCCGGGTGAGCGGTCTCCTCGCCACCGGTACCACAGGTCCCCCGTCCGAAGAGGGAGGAAGGAGTCCCCCGATTACTACCGAAGAATGCACTCTCCCGCAAGTCGGCAACAGCCTAGGAACAATGAGGCACCAATCACCCGTGCCGAGTTCCAGCAGTTCCAAGCGACTGTCCTGCAGGCTCTCAACCTCCGTCAAAATCCTAATGAGCCGAAGGTCCTGTCCCCTCCTCCGGTCCGAAGCCCTCGACGACGGTCTCCCTCTCCTCGTCCTGCTCCTACCAACTCCCGGCGTACCCCAAGTCCTCATCGCTCCCGGAGCTATCATCGCCGTAGCCCTCGCTCCCCCTCATATGAAGACGAGTCTCGAGGCTCGGCGGATTACCGTCGGAGAGATGACACCATGAACCGCCGTCTTAATGAAGTAGAAAGGCTCTTGGGTCGGATGAACCGAGAGGAAGAGTTTAGAGGAAGGACCCTACGCCCTGGCCGACCCCTTTTCTCCCGAACCATAGTGGATACACCCGTCCCGTTCGGCTTCAAACCTCCCCAATTTGAGAACTATACCGGAGAGACCGACCCAGTCGATCACATCGAAAGTTTTAAAACTTTGATGCTCCTCCACCAAGCTTCAGATGCCCTCCTCTGCAAAACCTTTCCCGCAACTCTCAAGGGCCCAGCTCGAGAATGGTACTCTCGCCTTGCCCCAGCCTCAATATTCTCCTTCGAGCAGTTCGAGACCCTCTTCGTCACCCATTTCATAAGCAGCCGAAGAACTGAGAAGACCAGCATCTCGCTATTGCACCTCCACCAGAAGAAGGGGGAGAAATTGAGAGATTATGTGAAGAGGTTCACAGCTGAAGCCAGGTCCATTGCATCCCTCGACCAGTCAGTTGCTACCGCTGCATTCCAATCCAATGTCCTTAATTCCAACCTCCGCTCCTCCCTCGCCAAGAAGCCACCACATGACTTTTCCGACCTACTCCTTCGCAGTGAAAAGTATATCCGGGCAGAAGAGGCCGAACAACGACCCAACTGGGAGGGGTCTACCTCCGAGTTTAAGAGGAAGGGAACGGAAGAAGAAGGAGCTAAGAAGCTCCAGAAGGATAATGCCGGCCAGCGCCGACCTCCCCCTAGATTTGAGAAGTTCACTCCCCTCAACACTAACGTCTCAGCCATTTTCATGGAAGTCGAAAAAGAAGGGGTCTTGCCTCCAGCTCTGAGGATGAACACCCCCGCCAAGAGAAGAGACAGAGAGAAATGGTGCCGCTATCACCGGGACCATGGGCATGACACCAACGATTGCCGTGCTCTGAAAAACGAGATCGAAGCCCTTATCCAGAGGGGGCAACTGGCGAAGTTTGTAAGAAAGGACCGAGCCGAACTTCCTCCCCCGCCTCGAGGGGCTAACAAGCGTCCGGAACGAGAAGAGACGCCAGACTTTGAGGAAGAGCGAGTCCTCCACCTCATCCATGGGGGTCCAATGGGGGGCTCCTCGAACTCCTCTCGGAAAGCATTTATCAGGGAAGTCAATTCAGTCCAAGCCACACCTCCTCCCAAAGGCCTCGGGGTGCCTGTCACGTTCTCAGACGAAGATCTAGAAGGGGTCCGCACCCCACATTGTGACGCACTCGTCATTAGCCTCCACATGGCGAATTTCAAGGTGGAAAGGATCTTAGTAGACAACGGCAGCTCCGTCAACATCCTTTTCCTCTCCGCTTTTAAAGGCCTAAAGCTCTCCAGAGACAGACTCAAGCCCGCCGGCTACACTCTCCATGGGTTCACGGGGATTCCGGTAACTATTGAAGGGGTAATCACCCTCGATGTAACTGCCGGACAAACTCCTACCACCCGGACAGAGCCGATGGACTTCATGGTGGTGTATGTTCCCGCCACCTACAACGTCATTTTGGGTCGACCTGGCCTCGCAGCTCTGGAAGCTGTCCCCTCAGCATACCATCTTAAGATGAAGTTTCCCACCCGATCGGGGGTCGGAGAAGTAAGGGGCAATCAGGAGCAGGCCCGAAAGTGCTACATGACCTCAACCCTTGGGCCCGTCCTCTCCTTGGAGACTCTGGAAATTCCCCTAGACACTGCAAGACCGACCTCCGAGCCGGTGGATGAACTGGAGGAGGTGCTCTTCTCCGAACAAGAGTCGACCCGCAAATTCTTCGTAAGCAAGACCCTCCCGTCCGCCCTATACTCAGATATTGTGAAATGTATCCGAACCAATCAAGACCTCTTCGCGTGGTCCGCAGCAGATATGCCTGGTATCTCCGAAGAACTCTTAGTCCACCGCCTGAGCGTCGATCCGAGGTCCAAACCGGTTCAGCAGAAGAGGCGCAAGTTCGCCCCCGAGCGTCAGCTCGCTATCAAAGAAGAGGTAGACAAGTTGTTAAAGGCCCGATTCATACAGGAAGTAAACTACCCTGAATGGTTGTCAAACGTAGTAATGGTGAAGAAGTCCAATGGGACTTGGAGAATTTGCATTGATTTCACCGACCTCAACAAGGCCTGTCCCAAAGATCCTTTCCCTCTACCGAGCATTGACACTCTGATTGACGCAACCTCGGGACATGAGCTCCTCAGCTTCATGGATGCTTTCTCGGGTTACAATCAGATAAGAATGTTCCCCCCGGATATCCCGAAGACATCTTTTGTGACCGACCAAGGCCTTTATTGCTACAGAGTCATGCCATTCGGCCTAAAGAACGCAGGGGCAACATACCAACGCCTTGTCAACAAGGTTTTCCAGGCCCAGATCGGCCGGAACATGGAAGTGTACGTCGACAATATGCTTGTAAAGAGCGTCCGAGGTGTTGACCATGTGGCCTTCGACGTCCTAAGAAAGCACAATATGAGACTCAACCCGAACAAGTGTGCGTTCGGCGTCTCATCAGGGAAATTCCTTGGCTTCATGGTTAGCCAACGAGGAATTGAAGTAAATCCGGAGAAGATCAAGGCCATATTGGACATGGCCCCTCCCAGAAATGTTAAAGAAGTTCAGAGATTGACTGGTCGCATAGCCGCCATAGGGCGCTTTCTGTCGAAGTCCGGGGAGAAGTGCCTCCCGTTCTTCAAAGCCCTCAGGGGGGCTAAAGGATTCGAGTGGGGGCAGCAGCAACAAGACTCCTTCGACCAGCTTAAAGATTACCTCGTCAATCCACCTCTCCTTAGCAAACCAATACCCGGCGAACCACTCTACCTCTACCTGGCAGCTTCCGAACAGACGCTCAGTGCGGTCTTAGTCAGAGAAGAAGAAAGGGCTCAGAGGCCCATTTACTATGTCAGCAAAGTGCTCCGGGACGCCGAGCTCCGGTACCCGAAGATTGAGAAAATAGCCTATGCCCTGGTAATGGCCGCGAGAAAGCTTCGACCCTACTTTTAGTCCCATTCGGTGGTCGTCCTTACCGACCAGCCGCTGAAACAAGTCCTTCACAAGCCTGAGACTTCCGGCCGCCTCATGAAGTGGTCGATCGAGCTGAGCCAACATGATATAACTTATCAGCCTCGGACCGCGATCAAGGCTCAGGCACTGGCCGAATTCATAGTGGAAACAACTATCCCCGACTCCGAGCAAGCGATGAAGGGACCACCCGTCTGGTCGGTCTATGTCGACGGATCCTCTTGCAACGAAGGAAGCAGAGCAGGGGTCATCCTGGCAGGCCCAGATGACTTTGTCCTCCAATATTTCCTTCGTATAAACTTCAAAGCCTCGAACAACGAGGCCGAATACGAGGCACTAATAGCTGAACTTCGAATGGCCCGAAATGCAGGGGCACAACGGCTACAGATCTTCAGTGACTCTCAGTTGATCGTCAATCAAGTCCTCGGCGAGTATGAAGCCCGCGACGACAGAATGGTTAAATATTTGGCCAAAGTAAAGAGCCTCATGGCACTGTTCGAAGAGACCCTCATCCAGAGGATCCCCCGAGAAGAAAATGCCCAGGCCGACGCCTTATCCAAGTTAGCCTCCTCTTCCCTTCAAGGTCTGGAGCCGACCGTATTGATAGAAGTCCTCCTGAAGCCGAGCATAGAGGACGAGTCGCCTGACTCCGTCGAAACATTGCCCGTCCTCCTCGAAGACAACTGGATGAAACCCCTCGTCGAGTTCTTAAAGGACGGACTCCTCCCCGAAGATCCAAGGGAAGCAAGAAGGATCAGGACCCGAGCCGAGCGTTATACATTAATCGGAGGTATCCTATATAAACGCTCCTTCACACAGGTGGACGGTCGCCCTTACCTAAAGTGTCTTTCCCCCGGGCAAGCCGACTATGCCCTACAAGAGCTCCACGAGGGCATCGGCGGGGCCCATTCTGGCTCCAGAGCCCTGGCGCGCAAAGTGTTGAACTACGGGTATTACTGGCCCACTCTCCTACGGGATGCCGAACGACACGTTCGGTAATGCAGCTCCTGTCAAAAGTATTCCGACATCCGACGCCTCCCACAAACACCGCTCGCCTCCCTATCAAGTCCGATCCCCTTCGCTATGTGGGGGATGGATTTACTAGGGCCGTTTCCACCAGCCCCCGAACAGTTAAAGTTCCTAGTCGTGGCGGTCGACTACTTCTCTAAATGGATAGAAGCCGAGTCCCTGGCTATAATCACCGAGCATAGGGTCGTTCAATTCTTCTGGAAAAATGTGATTTGCCGGTTCGGCGTTCCCCGAGTCATAGTCACGGATAATGGAACACAGTTTACTGGAGCCGCCTTTCGAGCTTTATGTGAGGACCTCTCCATACAACACCGATTCTCCTCAGTCTCCCATCCTCAGTCGAATGGCCAGGCCGAGAATGCCAACCGACAGATTCTTTCGGGCATCAAGAAGAGATTAGACAAGTGTTCCAAAGGACTGTGGGTCGATCAGCTGCCAAATGTGCTCAGGAATCACCGCACCACCAAGCGGACCCCAACAGGCGAGAGCCCATTTAATCTCACCTATGGGGCCGAGGCCATCATCCTCCTAGAAGTCGGGATACCCTCTCCTCGTCTGATAGCTTATGAAGAAGAACAGAACGCCAGAGAGCTCAGAGCAAGCTTAGATCTGATAGATGAAATCCGAGAGAGAGCGGCCATACGCCAGCAAGCTTACCGAAGGAGGATCGAGCTAGCATACAACAAAAGGGTCCGCCCAACGGACCTCAAAGAAGGGGATCTAGTCCTCCGAAAATTGGCCATCTCGTTCCCCGGACAGAAAAGTAAACTGGCCCGGAATTGGGAGGGACCGTACAAAATCTCAAAAGTAATCCGCCCCGGTGCATACAAGCTAGAAGATCTCGAAGGCAAAGAAATTCCCAGGACCTGGAATGCCGACCATCTTTTGAAATACCAAGAGAAGGCACCTACGCCTCCCTAAGTAACTCGAAATGTCGAACCATTCCCTTCCTTTTGCTAGTAGTGATTTCTTCGTTTATTTTTTCCATTGTAATAACGGCTAGCAACTTTAGAAGCGGCCGAGCATTAGATATTAATAAATAAAGTTTTTTCATATTTTTACTGCTATTACATCTCTCTGCTTTTAACTCTTTAATCTAACAATGGTTCCGGAGTCCAACACTTGGCTCGATTCTACTTTGCAAGTTCGCTCCTAAGCGAACTAGAAGTAGTTCGCCATTCGGAAATGCTCCCACAGCCGTTGAATGGTACGGAGTCCAACACTTGGTTCGATTCCACTTCGCAAGTTCGCTACTAAGCGAGCTAGAAGTGATTCGCCATTCGGAATTGCTCCTACGCCTCCTGAATTAACAATGGTTCCGGAGTCCAACACTTGGCTCGATTCTACTTTGCAAGTTCGCTCCTAAGCGAACTAGAAGTAGTTCGCCATTCGGAATTGCTCCCACAGCCGTTGAATGGTACGGAGTCCAACACTTGGTTCGATTTCACTTCACAAGTTCGCTACTAAGTGAGCTAGAAGTGATTCGCCATTCGGAATTGCTCCTACGCCTCCTAAATTAACAATGGTTCCGGAGTCCAACACTTGGCTCGATTCTACTTTGCAAGTTCGCTCCTAAGCGAACTAGAAGTAGTTCGCCATTCGGAATTGCTCCCACAGCCGTTGAATGGTACGGAGTCCAACACTTGGCTCGATTCCACTTCGCAAGTTCGCTACTAAGCGAGCTAGAAGTGATTCACCATTCGGAATTGCTCCTACGCCTCCTGAATTAACAATGGTTCCGGAGTCCAACACTTGGCTCGATTCTACTTTGCAAGTTCGCTCCTAAGCGAACTAGAAGTAGTTCGCCATTCGGAATTGCTCCCACAACCGTTGAATGGTACGGAGTCCAACACTTGGTTCGATTCCACTTCGCAAGTTCGCTACTAAGCGAGCTAGAAGTGATTCGCCATTCGGAATTGCTCCTACGTCTCCTGAATTAACGATGGTTCGGAGTCCAACACTTGGCTCGATTCTACTTTGCAAGTTCGCTCCTAAGCGAACTAGAAGTAGTTCGCCATTCGGGATTGCTCCCACAGCCGTTGAATGGTTCGGACTCCCACACTTGGTTGCCGAACATTCTTGACACCGACCGCATCACGGGCGTGAGTTCGGCACCCACGCCGAACATTCTAGCCACCGACCGTATTACGCGCTTGAGTTCGGCAGTCAAGATCAATCCAGAAATCAACAAGTCTCAAGCCTCGGCACTAGCTACCGAGCATTCTTGACACCGACCGTATTACGGGCGTGAGTTCGGCACCCGTGCCGAGCATTCTTGCCACCGACCGTATTACGGGCCTGAGTTCGGCAGTCAAGACCAGTCAAAAAATGCCAAGTCTCAAACCTCGGTTCCACAACTCCACGACTAGAGCACAAATTGGGCAACTACGATACGGCGACGATTAAATCGATTCCAATTTTATTAAAAGCAACCCTTACATACATCAATATTACAAGGTACTAAAGATTACAAGGAGCTGAAAAGCGAAGATTACAAGACATTGAACTCGGAGCCATCAACGCCTCCGAGGCGCAGGGATGCTCCTCTTCAAGGACACTTGAGGTCGGCGACGTTTGCCTCCGGAACCCGATCCCAGGCCAGCAAGTTGGGACGTGTCCTCGGCACTGCTTCTGGCAGCCACGCCGACGGATGCGCCGCTCGACAAAATGGCCACGGAACTTTGCGCATCTCTCGGGCTTGGATGGCCGAGGGGCGGACGGGTCGCCATCTCGTAAAATGAAATGCCGCGGTCGCTCTCCGCACGAGTACATGAAGTGCTCCTGACATTGATTGGCCCCGAACGTGGTTTGAGCCGGGCTACCTCCGCATCTAGTTCTGAGATCCGGCCTCGCAACGAGCCGTCCCTGACGTCGACCTCGAAGCGAGGCGGCGTTGCGGAACTCCGGGCATCGGAGCGATTCGCCACGAGGCACCGAAGGTGGGTAACCTCGATGCCCCTGTCCACCGTGGCCCTCTTCAGCACATCGACCTCGGCAGTAAGCTCATCCCGCTCGGTAGTCAACTTGGCCACCGTCGAGGCTAACGCTTCCCCCTCAGTCCGAAGCCCCGCCTCCACGGTTCGTAGATGATGGATCTCCGAGAGCAAGCCATCCCTCTCCGCCGTCACCTTCGACAAAGTATGGCGAAAACACTTGGTCCGAAGCCCTTTGGTAAAGGCAACCGGCGAACCATCTTCCCCTCCTGAGGTGGTCATCTCGGCGATCCTGCCCTCCAAGCGCTGGATGTCGAGATCTCGCTGACCAAGTATGAGCTGAAGCTGGTTCCGCTCTTCCTCGGCTCGGCGCAATCCGAGCTCGACTTCGAAAAGCCGCTCTCGACACTTCGCCAAGCACAGCCTCATCGCCTTCAAGCCAACCTCGGTCCTGACCTTACCATCCGAGCGAGGGCGCTCGACGTCCCGAGTTACCACCGCGAGCTGAAAAGAAACGCAAACAAGCAACAAAAATTCAGACGTCGTCTAAGTCCCAGACCTCGGGAGTTCTTTCGAACAAATGCTCGAGCGTTCGACAGTCAACAGACAAAGACACGAGATCGAGCCCAAAAAGTTGTGTTTTTCATTCATTTCAAAAGAAAAAAGGGGTAGCGGTGGCCAGTCCGCTATTAGGCATTACACGTCAAAAAACAAAAAAAAGAAACAACAAACGGAGTCAGGGCTTGACCTCTTTCCTGGGGCGGCGAGTGGGGGTCGGGGACGACACTTCCGAAGGGGCCACCGTCGCCAATGGGGTAACCACCGACCCCTGAACTCCGGCGGGGGGATCCGCCACAGGATCGTCGTCGCCCCTCTCCTCTTCTTCTTCTTCCTCTCCCTCCGATTCGGGGTCGAAGCCTTCAACGTGCCCCGGGAACAGCCTCCAACCCGAGCAGTCCACGTTGGGGTAGGCCTCCGTCACCCGGGCGATAGCATCGGCGAAGGCCTTGGCCATGTTCTGGGCGAGGAAGCCTTGCGCCTTCTCCAAGGTCGCATCCTCCGCCTGCTTCACCGCCGCCGCTTTGGCCTCGGCAGCCTCCGCCAACTGCCTGGCCGCCTCCTCCTTTTGCTGACGAAGGTTGTCCTCCAGCGTCGCAACCCTGTCCTCGAGGTAGGCAACCCTCGCCGACTTCGCCTCGAAATTCAATTCGAGCTTGTCGAGCTCGTTCCTTATCTGGGCCTTCTCCTTCCGAGCTTGGTCGTTCTCCTTCTTCATCTCCTTCTCCTGGGCCGCCAGCCTCTTGGTGAGGTGCCCAAAGTGAACGACGATCTGCGATTAGAAGGCAAGAAAGTCATAAAAATTATAACTTAAGAAGTTCGGCATAAAAAGGGGGGGTGGATCCAACACTCACCGACACCGCCGAGCGCGCTATCTCGATAACGTCGTCTCCCTCCCGTCCGGCCTCCATGGCCGCCCGATCCTTCGGCATGGCGAGGTGCTTGATGGCCTCCATGCTCGCCAAAGAATTGCCGAGGAACCCGTCATGCTTCCGAACTTGCCAGTCCGGGACGTGGATCCTTTTGTGAGCCTCGGTCAGGAGCTCCTCCGCCACCCTCGTCAGCGGCGGCGTCGGCATATTGAGGGCTGCGGCGATGGGAAATTCGCCGACCCTGGTCGACGTCGAAGCGACCATGCCATCAGGGGCCGGGCTCTCCAGGATCTCCACCTCCTCGGTCACCTCGGTAGCCTTCGGAGCCTTTGACGTCGGCAGCTTGGAGACCACCCTCTTCCTCTTCTTCGGTGCCTTGTTGGCGAGGCCTGCCCTCAGTGCCAACACCGCCTGATAATCCATAGACTCTGCACCATAAGACAAGTAGATTAGTTCGGAACAAGTCATGAAAAATGAAGCACGAGAAGTAAAACAACAATAATAAATAAAGGAAGCCGCGTACTGCGATCGGCATGAACGAGCCCTCCCTTAAACAGGACGTCCTCGGTCAGATCCTTCCAGTCAAGCTTCGGCCGACCCAGGAGTACCCGTCCAGCCTCCTCCTCTTCGGGCCGAAGTGTCAGCAGCGCCTTTACCTTCTTCGGCACACCCTCCACCCAACTAACGGGAATAGGCCAGGCCTCCGGACTACGTACCAGAAGGTACTTCTCGCGCCAGTACTTGATGGAATCAGGGCACACAACGAGCTTGCCTCTGTGCCTCGGAGTCAAATAGTACCGGTACGCCGACCTATTCCCTTGATGTAGCTGGTAGATGGTCCGAAGCACGTTCAGCTCCGGTTGAATCCCAGCGGCTTGGCAGTGTAGTACGAAGCCGTTTATCACCCTCCATGCGTTCGGCATAAGCTGGATGGGGCTGACCCCGAGCCAGCTTAATACAGCGACCGCGAACGGATGGAGGGGCAGCCGAGCCCCGGCGATAAAGGGTCGACCGGCCAGCAACACACGGTCACCGGCATCGGCGAGTTGGCCCTAACCCCGGGACCCGGCAACATAAGCTCGTACTCCTCCGGGATCTGAAAGCAACCCCGGATCACTCCCAAGTCATCTTCGCTGAGGATCGACACCGTCTCGTCGGCCTCTGTCGTCTCCCTCGCCGCATTCTCCTCGAACGACCGGGCCCTCCCATACACAATGCGTTCGGCGTCCTCCTCCGGAAGTTCCCGAACCCTGTGAAGCCCAGTCAGCGGCCCCGGTAATCTGCCGAACTCCGGCATGCGCTTCGGCTCCACCACGACAGAATCTTTGCCGAACACCTTCTTGCTTTTGTGAGGTCGGCTAGAAGTCGGAGCTTCGGCGACTTCAAGGGAGGGCTCGGACGAAGAAGAGGAGACGGAGACAGACATGTTTAGAAACTAAAATATAAGTTACCTTGAACGGAGATGTCGTCGGAAAGCTCGCCGGAAAAAGGTCAGCGATCACCTGGAGCTCTAGCAATTTCAAACGAAAACAACAGAGCAAAGAGTTGAAAAGTGAAAAATGAAGAGGGGGTGGGGGTTTTATATAGAGCCAGCGCGTCAATCGAGGCTAATGGGCTTTTACCACAGGCCCACCTCCACAAAGCGACAAAAGGCGACCCCAACCGTCGCCTTGTTTGCCACGCCTGGCCAAACAGCTCATTAATGACAGTCACGTCAGCAGAAGCCCAGGGGACGTAGCATTAATGGACGTCACATCTGTCAGAAACCCAGGGGTCGTCACATCCGTCAGAACCGTCGAATCTCAAGCCTCGGCACCAGCTGCCGAGCGTTCTTGACACCGACCGTCTTGCGGGCGTGGGTTCGGCAGACTCCCAAAACTTTTTCGAAGAGAGCAAAAACTCTTTCAACTTCCTCTGCGTTGTCGGAATCGACAAGTCTCAAGCCTCGGCACCCGCTCCGAGCGTTCTTGCCACCGACCGTATTACGGGCTTGAGTTCGGCAGTCAAGATCTCCAAAAAATTTCTAAGCTCAAGCCTCGGCACCAGCTGCCGAGCGTTCTTGACACCGACCGTATTACGAGCTTGAGTTCAGCACCCGCTCCGAGCGTTCTTGCCACCGACCGTATTACGGGCTTGAGTTCGGCAGTCAAGATCTCCAAAAAATTTCTAAGTCTCAAGCCTCGGCACCAGCTGCCGAGCGTTCTTGACACCGACCATATAACGGGCTTGAGTTCGGCACCCGCTCCGAGCATTCTTGCCACCGACCGTATTACGGGCTTGAGTTCGGCAGTCAAGATCTCCAAAAAATTTCTAAGTCTCAAGCCTCGGCACCAGCTGCCGAGCGTTCTTGCCACCGACCGTATTACGGGCTTGAGTTCGGCAGTCAAGATCTCCAAAAAATGTCTAAGTCACAAGAACACCACCCGATCATAAGGAATTACCACACTACCTCCCTCAAGATTCGCAAACCCTTCATTTGAACTCCGATACAACTCCGCTAGCCGTCAAAAACAGTTAAACTACTCCTCAAAGGCCGATCAAATTTAGCCTTTAGGAGTGGGGGGCTCGTGATATGGCTAAAAACGGGGTTTAATCGGAACCATCCAAATCAGGTACGAATCTTGAAACTCAGGGGTAAAACGGTAATTTCTCCTACAAAAGGATCCAAAATGGGTATTGGAACTTTTCCCCAAGGACCCAATAACCCGCGAATGGATCCGCCAACAAGAGGGTGCGGGTCCTTAACCGCTGCACACCCGACCCAACAAGATAAGATTAGGGTCCCTGATTAATCCTGATCAACGGCCCTGATGTACGTCTATCTCTTCACTGGGATTTAGGGATTAAATTTCTTATCTGATTACAGAGAATATACCTCATCAGATTACATTCCTAATCTGTTTACGGGGGGAATATTCCATATCAGGTCACGAGGATTACATTCCTAATCCGTTCCCTAAGACACCTATAAATACCCCCCACCCATCTCCATTAAGAGGTAATCAATCTTTCACCAGTTTTTGCGCTCTTTCATAGTCTTTTTTCAGATTACTGACTTGAGCGTCGGAGGGTACGTCGCCGGGAACAATCCCGGTGTCTCGCACTTTTTGCAGGTCCGCGGCGGGATCAACGATCGAAGACCAACGGAACAGGTATACAGGTTTACTATTCAGTTTCCCTGAGAATCCACAAATTCACATGTTTGCCCCCACACCAAATTTAGCGGCAACAGGAGAGTTGAGGTAGATTTACAACTCCAACTCTTCCATTAAAATAGTAGAGATTATATATTATATTATAGATAGATAGTAATTTACATGTGTGATGCACATTTAATATATTAAAAAAAATCAAGTAAAACATCTGACATAGTGAGGAATCGAACCGATACCTCCTTCATATTAGTTATGTACATGTAATGCACGCGTTGGTAGATTTACAAATTTACAAATGACATTAAGGCCTTCTTCCATTATAATATTAGAGATTTATGTCTTGCATACTAGGTTCGATGTGAAGAGAATAAGATAAAGCGAGAAGATGATCAAAGCGAAGAAGTAAAGGTGAATGAACTATTGTTTGGAAGGGAAGCATGTGATAGTCAACTGCCCAAAGTGGCAGTCGACCGCAACTAGCTGACCCCCTCTTTGGATGGTCTCGACTTCATTTCAATCGATTGCTGCTTTGAGCAGTCGACCGCAAGTGGGCGACAACAGCAGATGGGCTTGTTCCTTGAAAAATTGTTTGAGCCCAAGTTTGTGCTCCAAATAACATATCTTACGACTTTCCTCACATGGCTTTCTTTTCAGAGTATATCAGACGGTGAAGGATCAAGACTACAACTAAGGGTTTTTTCACATCTCTATAAATCATTGTAATGGCCTCCATGAAAGGTAGTACTTTATAAGAGAGTTCTCCATTGTAAACACCAGAGTATCTTCTAGTGAGACTTGAGAAATAGATTTGATCTTGGTGAGTATTATAGCTCTTGTATTTTCTCTGGATGAATAATATTTCAGTTATTTTTCCCGGTATTAGGTTCGTCAAACCGGAACAAATCTTGTATGTTTTTGTGCTTGGTGTGGTCTACGTTCCATAGTTGTTCATTGTGATCAGTTGTCGTATCTCGCTCAAACCCTCTGTTTCGCTGAAATTCCCTCACAATCATGAGTTTTTCAAATAAATAAATAAATAAATATTTAATTAATTTCATTATGTTAGTAACAATGTTCATTTAAAGACAATTAATATAGAGATTGAATTAGTTTGTAGCACTCAAGAGTTATATAACGTATATTTTGTCATACATTTAAGAGTCTATTAAAATACTTCAAATTTAGAAACCTTAATATATGTGGTCAATTTTTCTCATACATCATATCAACAACAACAACAAAGAGTTTAAACATTTATAAACAGTCACAAATACAATTGACCGTGGATAGAAATATGTACAATCGTTTGTTTCTAGATTTTATTATGGAAATTTATAGAAATAATTAAGTGATATTTTTTCCCTCTAACCTTGTGAATGGATAGAAATAATAAAAAACTAAGAATTTGCAGTAGTTAGAGATAAGTTGAGAGGAATTTTATCATATGTTTAACATGAAAATACCACATGGCACATAAAAATGAATAAAAAATGATTGCATAGTGCAAACAAAAATGACTACATGGCGCATCTAAAAGAATCAAAATTCATCTTTATATATATTGCTTGTGTGTGTGTGTTCAGAGAGAGGGAGAGATTACAAGTAGCTCATATACATATATTATTGACAGAAGTATTTTAGTACGTTTGATTTGACAAATCTAAACAAATCTACATCGTTAGTTATCAATCAAACAGCTAGAAATAAATCAGGGATAAAAATAGTAAAAGTAGACGTAGATAGTTAGAGTTTACCATAGCAATCCCAAAAATTAAAATTGAAAAATAAAATAAAATAAAATAAAATTGTCACGCCCCTCTTCCTTTTTACGGAAATCCAGACACGTTACTGTGGCCCAGCGAATGATATAAGTATACCAACTCATATCATTCATAAGTTGTAAAATACTAGTAAGCTCAATAATATAAATAATAATAATCACATGAATAAGAATAGAATACAATAACCAATATCTGAGAAACAAGAACGTCGGGTCAAAATACCCAATTATACAATGTACGAAATTATAACAATAATAACGGGAAAAACATGAAACAAGACAACTAATCCGGTAGTGTAATTCCAACTTCATCATCTAGAAGATCTGGTCACTAAGTCTAACTATCTATTTATCCATGGTACCTGAAAGCTCAACATCTAAAATGTGTGTGCGTGTGTGTGTGTGTGTGGGTGTGGGTGGGTGGGGGGGGGGGGGTTCATTAGAGCAAGCTTCGAACGGGCAAAGTAGAAACAAGCAGTGAAACACTAGAGTACGATATAGCAATAAACAATAAACTGGAACAATCTGATCATGCAATTGAAATCAATAATCGGTAAAGTATAATCAAGGCTGTAAATATAATCAATCGGTAATCAGTATTATCGGTGGGTATGCAGTGGTCAATAAACAACAGTCGGTAGTAGAATCAATATTCGATAGTCAATGATGCAATGGTCAATAAAGAATAGTTGATAATAGGGTCAAAAGTCAATAATCAATGGTTGAATAACAATAGTCGATAATCAATAATCAACGGTAGATAATCAATGGTCGATAAACAATAGACGATAATAATCAATAGTCGATAATCAATGGTTGATAAATAACAGTTGATGATCAATGGTCGATAATCAATAATGTCAATCTTAGGTCTATTAGTCTTTTATTAATCCTATCTAATGCACACAATCATGCATCCTATACCACAAGTTCGGGTGCATATCAATCAAGTGATGTTTGGACTTAAGTAGTGAATTCTATAGGATTATATACTCAGCAACAATAATCAATAACAATAAACAATAATCAGTACACAGTACAATACACGATAATTGAGATACTGTAGTAATCCGCAATCAATCGATAAAACAATAATTGATAGCAATAATCAATATGGGAAACACGGGCCCCTCCTCCGAGTATAGTCTCCTATATTGTCCACTACTAAGTCGTACCCTTATTACCCTGGCTTGTTATCATTTTACTATAATCACTTATGAACAAGCAACAAATAAAAACGGGTATTAGAACAAGATCAATGAGATATCAAAGGCTATGCACTGCATGGTATAGAGTTCAATTTATTAGATGCAAAATTAATCATATTTTCAATTAAAATATGAAAATACAATTCTGGACAGCAATATGTTGATATACAGAAACTGACTTTCCCGCTACTACGGAAAAGTAGATTCACTGCCAATTCTGACGCATATTCACACGACACATTATAATTACAGAAACTATGTCTACAAATCAGTTCTTTATAGGTCTACTGTTTAGGCGACAACTCAGTGTTAAGTTCTTATATATATAATTCTACAGAAAATTCTTTAACAATTCTTTTAAAAACCATAAACTAGCTCTTAACATTGTTCAGTAACATTCTGATTAATTTCAGGTCTTAATTCCTATGTTAACCTATAGTTTCAACTAATTAAACATGACGATGTAATTCTAAACAACATTCTGGAATTAAAACGTTACATTAGTAAAATCTGAATATCTTGCAATCCGTAAGTCGGATTGCAAAACCGTTAGATGATCTGGATTTCAGACACGGAGGGATACAACTTTTATATACAGCATTCTAAACTATATTATATGGAAGTAGGTTGAAATCTCAGTACAAGTTCGGGCAAACAGCATGGCAGAAGTATAATGCTTGCAATTTGTAACGATTGTGATTCACAAAAATATTGTCTTATAATTAGAATTGAACATGCATTCATATTCCGTAATTGGGATAAATTCCTACTATTAACATTACGGAAATTATTATCTCTACGGTATCAAATATAATATTAATAATTATACCATCACATTCAATACATAGGGTTAACATGTATCCATATGCATATATCTCTAACATGTGTTTGTGCAGTGCATGCAATAAAAAAAGTTTTGTGGTCTATTACAAGTTTCGGTATGACGAAAAACGAATATAATAGCATATGATGATGAATTAACGGTTTAAGACTTGAGTCATTAACATGACACGATAAAGAAAACTATTACTCAGATTCGCTGATGAATCAATAACAGATTTTAATAAAATATGATAATCGATTCAAGAACTACTTGCGGAAGTTCAATAAATATTTCTTGAACATGAGCAATAGATGGGTTCAAGAGAAGCTTGCCTTATATGATGATTATAACGGGGAAGAAGAAGTGGCAGCGGCTTGCGGCTTGACGGCGCGGTGGAAGAGTCGGCAATGGGCTGCGGCACGATACACGGGCAGCGAGTGACAACAAGAACGACAACAACAGCAACTTTGTAGCGCGATAGTAAGGGCAGCAGGTGTTCAGGATTGGAATTCAGGTAGAATGCAGTAAGGGAGAGGAGGTTGGAGGTTGTGGGCAGGGCCGGCCCCACTGCATAAGCGGGTAAGGCTGCCGCCTTGGGCCCTCACGGATTTTGCGATTTTAGGGGCCCCAATTTCGAACTTCCCTTGAAAATCTAGACACATATTTTGTGCATAAAAAAATGTATGGGATAGGGGGCCCCATTTCGGAAGTTCGCCTCGGGCCCCCCGAAACTCAGGACCGGCCTGGTTGTGGGGATTCGCTACGGAATTAGAGGCAGCAGCAAGGGTGCTTGGTTGTGCGGGAGAGGAGGCACCGTCTGTTGGATTTGTAGCTTCAGGATTGAGGGAGAGGCGATGCAGTGGGTGTTCGGGAGTTAAGCAGCAGTGGATTTCGGGTGGTGCAGTGGCTGTTGAAGTAGGCGGGTTCAATGGGAATGAAGTGGAGGTTGGGTATGGCAGTCGGGAGGAAGGTGAAGGAGAGTCGGGTTGAGGTGGTGGAAAGGAGGCATCAGTGGTTTGGAGAAGGGCAACAGTAGGGCAACAATGGGGTTCGACTGTGTTGATGGGTTGGAGTTTATGATGGCTGCGGTGGAGGAAGAAGACAATGGTGGAGGCAGGAGTTGGGACAGCAAGGAGCTATTGAGAGTGGCTGCAAGGAGAGCTCGGTGAGGAGTTCGGAGAGCTCGAGATGAAGAAGGAGAGGGAAGAATAAATTATGTTTCGGCTGATGATGAAGGAAGAAGAGTAGTTAAGGGGGAAGATTAAAGAGTTAGAGGGATTAGTGGGTTAGGAGAGTTAATAGGGCTTAGTTTTGATTATGGAGTACCAGTAGTTTACTCTTAATAAATATAATTTTTTTAAGAGTAAAAATTCAGACATAGTCTGGATTTGATCTAAAACCTCATTTACAATAGTTATGCACGTGTGTTGCACGGGTTGGTAGATGGACAAATTACACTAAGGCCTTCTCCCATTATAGTAGTAGAGATTAGCAGGGAGTGGGTTGTGTGCAATTGGGGAGTGGTTTCGGGTTGGGCTTGGGCTAGGGTTAGTTTTTAATATGTGGGCTTGGGACTATGTTTGCAATAGGTTTTAGGCTGGGTTAGGCTTTGGATTTAAATTATCATTTAAAAGTGAGGGCTTGGGCTTGAATTAGAATATAGATTAAGAATTCTATAGAATTTGGCTCAAACAATAATCGGCAATTAATTAAATATTTTAATGTAAAAAGAAACACCAAAAAAATAAATAAATAAATAAATAAATAAATAAACAAAATCAAAATCAAAAACAAAAATCTGTTGGTCAATACGAAAACTCCTACTATGAATTGCGGTCAACTTTATCACAAAAAACCCTATGATTTGATGAGAAATATCCAAAATATCATTCCTTAAATAAATAAACCAAATCTCCCAACTTCTCACTGAATGTTGGCTGTTTTGAATCCAAATCCAAATCCAAATCCAAATCAAAGAAAAAAAGAAATCCAAATCCAAATCTCGTTTCCATCTCTTTCATTCCCCATCTTCAAATCAAACTCCTTCTCCACCCTCCTTTCTCATCTCCATCTCAGTCACTCGCAGAGCCGGCCCTGAGTTCCCGGGGGACCAAGGCGAAAGGTCCAAAAATTTTATTTTGGGAACCCCTAATTACAATATAATTTTTTTACGCACAAAATACATGCCTATATTTAACAGGATAATACAAATTTGGAGGCCCTAAAATTGCAAAAAAATCTCGAGGCCTAAGGCGGCCCTGCCTCAAGGTGGGGGTCGGCCCTGGTCACTCGCAAAAGAACCCTCGACTATCGCTCATGCCCTCATCCATCTCCTCATCCTCATCCTCGTTGCATCACCATGAATGGAATTAAGATTCAAATATGAAAATAAGTGGATTTGATATTTCTTGTGGACTAGATCTGAAAATATTAAATTTAAATTATATTGAAATTAGTTAATAAATATTGTTGTTTTGGTTATCTTAAAATTTAAAAGTTGGGTGATATAGAAATTTGGGTGGGTTGGAGAAGGATGAGATGGCTGTAACACCCTGAATTTCATATACTGAAAAATTCGTGACACACCCAGAATCTTTTACTTTAGTTGAATATATAAACATAATATAATACAGGAAAATGCAGAAATCTTACTACAAGTCTAAACCACTTGGATTGATAAGATGACGAGTTCAGGATGTCACACTTCTATGCTAACACCTCAGGCACTCTTACCTGCAAAACCAAAATCTGTGGGATCATCAGCTTGTGAGGCTGACAGTAAAAATCCCAACAACTTCAACTAACTCCCAAAAAACGCATAATTGAAGAAAATCTTGAATTAATGTATATGTTAAATGCAAATGGAATATAATCAATTATACAATGCCATATGAGTGAGTGTGGAACTAATTTACTAGAGTGTCAAACATGCACTTACTATATTAACGTGCACAATTTAGATAAGCTCTTCTAATGCACGCTTGTTTGGAACGATATGTCACTCATACAATATAGTTTCTGAATGCAAGCTACTAACGTTTCTTCTCATTATAAGGCTCAATCTCTCGCTATGCAATTCTATCCCTATGAGGAAATATTCAAGACATGGACATCCTGTGAGATTTAAATCCCGTCCAAGAATACTGGAGATCTATCTCTCTCCGCAGATCATACTAGAGCATATTTCAGCTCTCATCCTGGAATACTAGAGATTCTTCTCACTTCGCAGACCATCCTGGAGTTCTCATCTCACAAATATCATGTGAGTTTCAGCTATCGTCCTGGAATACTGAAGACTTTATCTCACTTCGCAGATCATTCTTGAGCCTATTTTAGCTCTCGTCCCAAAATACTGGAGACCTATCTCATTCCGTAGATCATTATGGAGCTCTCAACTCACATTTACTCTTGTTTCGTCATGTCTCCTTTCTAGTGCATGTCCTTACAACATCAATCATATGGCCACGAGCTAGTGTCCCTCTACTGGACTTACACTAACAACAATAGCAGTCACTTGCTGGTAACTAAGCTTTATTCAAACTCTAGAACTCACACTTTAATTTCTGGAACTTAACCATGAGTTTCCTAATAACAATCTAATCATTTGATAATGAGAGTAATGAGATTAATGATACTAATCACCTAAGAATGTCTAGGTCAATTTATATACTAGACTACACTAATTTCCATAATATACATTCTACATGCATTTATGCATCTCGCAAAATCTTGCACAACTCGTGATTTCACAATCTATTGAGATCATACTAATATTCGATTTGGCCATATTCCACTAACTCAACTTATTTTCAAGAGTTGACTAGTACTCCAACGTGTAATCACGTGTAAGTCGAACTCCCAGGATATTGCACCTTTTCAGCCTACCCCTAGCCCACACACATGGATTTACCGGGCATATCCTCAATCTCCTATATAGAATCCACCTTTTGAATATTCAACTCGGTATTTTGGACAATAACATGGTAGTCTTACAAAAATCATATAAATTCCATTACTTATCAGAAAAATAGATTTTTTAGTTTCATATAAAACCTAAATGAGTCTACTACAACATTGTAGTTAAGAACATGTAAATTTAACCACAATTATTTTATCTAAATCCAAATGCAAAATAATACGTTCATATTCCAGAAAAATACAACTCTTGCTATTTATAAAAATTACTGAAAATCTCACACTTTATGGAAATTTGATTTCCTAGACTCGAAAGAACGAATCTACTTTGAATACTTAGTTTTGAGTTTCCTCAAAAATACTGCATATAAGAGGTTAAAATGGTCAGAAACCAGAATGTGCACAAATTTCCAGAATTAATGCAGAACTGTCAACCAATCCTAAGTTCGGATTTATTTAAAATACTAAATGATATCCAAACCTCGTGAATTTTTATGAACCTATTATAGACATATACTAGATTCACATATAAATAATTCAGCTTCAAATTATATATATTTGGAGAGAAATAATTTTTTGAATTAAGCATGATATTTAGGACAGAATTATAGAATTGGTTATGTTTCAGTTCTTAACCAGGAATGAGTTCGGATTTATTAAAAATACCAAATGACATCCAAACTTCATGAAATTTTATAGAGATGTTATAGACATATACGGAATACACATATAAAAATTTCAGCTTTAAAATTTATCTAGTTAACGAGAAATGATTTTCGGAAATAAGTTCAAAATTCAGGACAGAAACTATAAAATGTTGGCAAGTTAAACTTACCGTAATTTCACACAATTAATTGACAATAATTCACAATGGTTCAATCAATTTAAGAATGAATACTCATTCAATACAACATAGATAGCTTCTCTAACATGCATACACCATACAATATAATTAAAATCAGAATAGTAAAGTTGTTACCCACATATAGCTTCTGAAATCGATTGCTTCTAAGCTTCGCGAAGCGTTCCAACATCAAACTCGATAAATTTAACTTTATGAAAACTTCACTCCAAAGATCTTCACTTTATGTGGAAGATAAAAAATGAATGATTGAGAATGAGATGCGGCATTCTTTGCTTTTATATACAAGCTCTCATTGTCTTCTTTCATTCTTCATTTAATTACATTTTCCTACATCATTTACCACCTCTTCCTACATCATTTAATCACATCCCCTAAATCTCTTCCTATATTATTTAATCACCTCCCGTAAACCTCCCCTATGTCACAACCAGCAAATTCCATGCACGAAGAAAAGAAAGATAATTTTATTAAGGCCATTTTTCATGATACCCATTGCCTAGAAGTCTTTACTCACCAACTCAATTGCTCTGAAGTCTTAAGTTCACAAAATAGTATATTAAATATACATATGGGTCATTCCCAATTATTTAATTAAATATGTATATATGTCATTCTAAAATATTTAAAATTCACAAACTAACATCAAAAAATATTTATGGTATTACATAAGACATTATATACAATTGTACAATATATACATGTATGAATAAAATTGTCATAACTCAATTTTGTGGAGTGTTACAATGGCAGAGTACGGTGTGTGAATGAAGGGGTAAAGAAGGATGAGATGGCAAAATACGGTGTGTAGTTGGAAGTTGGGTAGGCCGAAGCGGAAGGAAAAGGTGGTGATGATAGCTAGGGCAAGGCCGAGGGCGAGGGAGGGTGGAGGTGGAGGTTGAGGCACCCGAGGCTTTGACAATTCTGATGGGTGGAGTAGGTGTGATGGCAAGGGCGATGGTGAGGTGGAGCCACAGCAACCCACCGACTGTAAGTGGTCATCCTTATTTTGATGGGAGGAAGAGCGAGTGAGTGGGGTAGGAAGGTAATTGTGGGATTTGGAAGGCTTTTCTTATTTAAAGGAAGGGTATTTCGATATTTCATATCAATTTTTAGGGTTTTCTGAAAAAGTTGACTGCAGTTCATAGTGTAGGAGATTTTTCGTATTAACCAATAGAGATGATGTGGGCTTTTTCATTGACCGCATAGATAAGAGAGGTTTTCTACAATTTATCATCATTTTTTCCTTCTAGACAGTCTAAAGAACTTTAGAGAGATGACCCACAAGCATTAATGGAGACTATCTAATAGCTCTCGTCACGTTGAAGAAAGGTGCACCGATGTTATGCATATATATATGTTCAACTTGTGCATACACTCACGTAGATACTACACCGATACATCTTTTGTGATCTACTAGAGAGTTGACACATTTTTCATGCCAAAATTAGATGACTTGTCTATAGGGACAAGATTCTCATGGAAACAGCAATCCAAGATGTTCAGCCTATTGTTACTCACAAATTAAATATGGTTTATTCTAACGCGCATGATAGATTAGGACATTTGTATTCAGGACCTATGATTATGAAGCACAGATACAAGATGTTTTGTGTAACAGAATTAGTGCAACAACCACCACTGATCAGTTGTAGCTTAGATGGTAAGGATTGAAAATGGGTAAATGTAAATCTTTGGTTCGAGACCAGGCTAAAACAAACTAACTAACTAAATAATTATAACAACACTAACATATGTACATAATTGTGCTTTAAAAATACAAGTATTCCTTCGGAATGCAACTAAGAGTACCTAAAGAGTAGCGGCACAGGATAAACATTTGACACGGCGGGTATGTCAGCCTTCAGAGTGTAGATGTTCTCCCCAATTACGAACTCGTTTCTAGTAAAAATTACTGTTTTGTCCCTGAGAGTTTTAAGATTCGTGTCTGATTTGATCGGTCCGAGTTTGGTTCTATTTTCCCCATATCAGTATATAAGGCTAAATTTGAAAGGGAAAAAAAAAACCTTGAACTATGGTCTTTATGCAGAAAATTCTCTGACCTTTTTATTATGCAAAAAACCCTCTGAACTATTGTTGCAAAAAACCACCCCGCCAGCGTGAGACTTTCTGCTAAAGTTGAGGGAGGTTTTTGACAATAAAGAGAAAGATATATGATGTTTTTTGAACAAACTTGCAAAGATGAATGGGGTTATCTGATACAAGTACAAAAGTTAGATGTGGTTTTTTAAAATACTTCAGGGATTTTTTTTGGAACAATCATAGTTTGGGGGGGGGGGGGGGGGGGTCTGCATAAAAAAAAGGTCAGAGGAGTTTTCTGCATAAAGGTCATAGTTCAAAGGGATTTTTTTAAAATTTAGCCTCCCTACAACTCTAATATTATTACTTACTTCATAGTTAGCTGTGATTTTTTTTTCCTTTCTAAAGTTTAATGTTTGGTCCAACCGGTAAAATAGTTGCCTTAGTCCCTGATTACTAATTTAAGCTACCATCAGCAATCTATGGAAGTCTTCATAACTTCAAGACAATTAGAACCAAATGCACATGGATACCAGCATCTATTAGAAACATTGGCTACAACGATAAGCTTAGTTTAACACAAACTGATTTGAGACTCAGTTCATCCAACATGCTCACAGAATATTCTTAATATGAGTTATAAAGTTTGGGCAGAATTCCTCTAAAAGTTTTGTAGTGCCACTAATACCAGTGAGAAGGCAAATAGGTCAGTAGGGTAGACTCAATATTCGCGTTCGACTTTGGGCACCGGAATGGGCACGGTCGACTTTGGGCACTTTCAGGTGGAGTTTAAAGCATGGTCACCGAGCTTTGGTGCGGAACTCCCTCAGAGCGACAGGTACTGGATATGGATACATAACATCCCATTGCACTTTTGGAAGAAGAAGGCTCTACAGGAGATAGTCTCTGACTTCAAGACAGTGGTAGACATCGACGAGAAGATGATTCGCCGCTCCGAGATCGTATCGGCGAGGATAATGATCAGGAGCAGCGACATCTCCCTTATGCCACGCTTTGCCAAAGTCTTCTCTTTGAGGAATCCTATCTCATCCGGTTGTGCTCGACAAGAGGGCGGAAACAGAGGCGGAGCTCCTAGCCATCACGTCCCCTACTCCTCCCCCATCTTTCAGAGATGGCCGCACCTTTAAACAGGTAGTCTCACCGGAGTGGGATCTTACCATTGACGGGGCACACAAGGTGGAGCGTGCTCACCGAGAAGTGATCAAGGCGTCTAGAGGGATGGAGGTTCGCCGGGAGCCTACGGCAGAGGGATCAGATCATCTCAACTCAGGGCGGATCTCCTTTGGTCGAGATCGAGAGTCGACCAAGAGATCCAACGGTCAGGATGATACATGTCTGGATATGGCAAAATCCACTCCATCATAGGCAAACAAGGGGGAACAGGGCCAAAAAGTTTCCCAAAGTGGCAGTCAAACACTGCATGGTGGAAAGGAGGGACGAAGAGGGGTACAAAGAGGGGAGCCAGAACTTGCAGGGCCTAGAAATGGCAAAAACCCACTTCGGCACGACATGCAAAGAGGCTCTCCAACAAGGAAAAAGACGGGGGAAAAGATACAAACTTTGGGGCCAATGATGCTTTGGACCAAGAAGGTGGACCAAAAGCACAGTAGCTCTCCAAAAGAAAAAGAGGGGAGTTGTTGGGGTCAAGAGTTGTTGGGGCAGAAGGCAGTTTCCATTTCTGGGAAGAAGACGAACTTAGAGGTACTCACAGACAGGGAAGAAAGCTCAAAAAAGGGCATAAAGAGCTTGGGGGTGATGCACAGGGAAAGAGGAATCCCAAATTAGGCTTAGAGCCTTCTGGGAAAAGCAAGGGTACAGTGAGCGGCGTAACGAAGCGTTGTTTCAATGCCTCGATATCGAGTACCAATGCCTCGATAACGACTCCCAAAGCTGCGACCACAGGGACCTCCACTCGCATCGAGACACCTGGAGAAAGCGTCAGAGGGCTGAAGCCACTGCTACAGAGTCACAACTTAGCCTATCCTACTCCACTCACAGCTCAAAATTCGAACTCCCAAGTGCAACAAGCAGGGCCCATTGTGATTAGGGCCGGGATAGAAATCTAAAGCTCGGTTAAGCTTCTTATAGAAGGAAGGAATATACTTGAGCCCAAAGAGGGGCCCAGTCCAGGGGGAGTGGCAGTTATGGGCTCAAATGGTGAATTATTGGGCACAAATGAGTGTGTCCAAATCTCACCTATTGACGTTGATGAAGAAGACCGTGATGATAGGCTTAACCTTGATGAAGACTACGTCTACTCAGAAGGAGAGTCGATTGACTCAAATGGACTGGCTGAAGAGCTTTCCAGTGTTTCTCCAGAATTGGTACCTTGCACATTCCCCCAACACAGTCAATGGCGACAAGCTCGTCTCAAGGTGGTTCACATCTCAGGGTTCGCAAGAGGGCTAGTGAGGAGTCCTTGACGACTATCTGGAGATTGCTGCGGCCGCTAAAGCGGCTAAGACAAACGTCGGAGGTACAGGCTCTTTCCTAGCTTCTGTTTTTAACTTCATGACTGATACTGAGATTTTTTATTTAGCCGAAACCTGTGGTCTTGCGGTTAACGATATTGATAGGAATGCACTCCTCCTTAACCAAATTAGAGGATGGGAGACCGATAGGGTTACTCTTAGTTTGTACTCGACAGCCAAAACGAGTCACGTTCCCACCCCCCCCCCCCCTAACCGTTGTTAATGGAGGCCCCTATTCTGGAACGTTAGGGGCCTCAGAAGGCGGGGCAAGCGAGAAATGGTGAAGGAAGTTGTTGCCAGGTCTAAGGCTAACATTGTCGGCCTCCAAGAGACCAAAATTTCAAACGTTTCTAGACTTAGTAGAGTAGGGGGTAATCGAATCTCCGATTAGAAGATGCACCCATTAGTTGGGGAGTCTGGAGGCATCGCCCTTGGGTTTAATCCCAACATCTACTGTTGTCTAGACGAGCTTCACGGGCAATTTTCCTTGTCGGTATTGCTGCAGCAAAAATCCGACCGGTGGACTCAATCGGTTACAGTGGTCTTTGGTTTGCATACTTCTAACTCTAGAACGGTGTACTGGGCGGAACTAAGAGCTATCCATGCTCACTGGCCACACCCTTGGGTGGTGGGGGGCGATTTTAACATCACAAGATTCGCCTCAGAGCACAGGGACAGAAAATCCAGTGATCTAGACAGGGAAGCTTTTAATGAGGTCATCTCGGACCTGGAATTGGTTGATATCCCCATCTCGGATCGGCTTTTCACCTGGTCGAATATGCAGGCGGCGCCCATCCTAGCTAAGCTAGATAGGATCTTGGTCTCCACAGATTGGGAGACCAAATTTCCATTGTCATCGGCAAAATCACTTCCCAAACCAACATCTGATCACGTGCCTATCTTCTTATCTTCCGGGGAAGACCTACCCAGGAAGCCATCAAAATTTCGATTCGAGACAGCATGGCTTGAAATTCAAGGCTTCCACCATATGGTCAACGAGAGTTGGTCTCGCCCGACTAAGGGTCGGGAGGCGTCCGCTATATGGTATGAAAAAATTTGCAGAGTCAGGGGCAAGCTTAGAAAATGGAACCGGACCAGATTCGCGCTGATTTGGAGAGCAAAGGAATCCCTTCTCGAGGGTATTGAGGAACTTGAGAAGGTTGAAGAATCTAGGGATCTACTACAAGAAGAGCGGAATCGATTGCTCCAATTCAGACAGGAAATCGACTAGCTCTACAGGATTGAGGAAATCAAGTGGCAACAACGGTCCAGAATTTCGTGGCTCAAAGAGGGGGACGCAAACACAGCCTTTTTCCACCGAGTTGCCAGCACACGGCGTAGACCTAACCTCATACACTCAATCCAATCGGATTTCGGAACGGTTCAAGGCGATGTTGATATTAAGCTGGCTTTCCAGTCCCACTTCAGGCGCCCCTTCGGGCACAAAGTGGAATTGAGGATCCCTCTCCAACACGATTTCTGGCAAGACCAGGCAAGTATTCCAGATCCTGGGCTGCAATCCCTCGAAGCGCCCTTCACTGAGAATGAGGTCTAGGAGGCAATCCAACAAATGGAAAATGATAAAGCTCCAGGTCCTGATGGTTTCCCGATTCTGTTCTATCAGATCTTCTGGGAGGAAATCAAAGGTGACTTCTTAAAGCTGTTCAAAGACTTCTACGAGCATAAACTCAAATTAGGGAGATTCAACTATGCGGAGGTTGTGCTGATTCCTAAGAAAGAAGAATCAAGAAGAGTTGAAGACTTCCGCCCCATTAGCCTCCTTAACTGCTCGGTAAAGATCATTACCAAGACCCTCGCTATCAGGCTCGGAAAGATAATGGATGGCCTCATCAGTCAGGACCAAATGGGATTCATCAAAGGAAGATGCATTCAGGACAGTATAGCAACAGCTGAGGAGACTATCCATCATTGTCACACTTCGAATTCTAAGAGCTATCTCCTGAAGTTGGATTTCAAGAAAGCCTATGACTCTGTTGAATGGGACTGTTTGTTGGAAGCGCTTGCTGGAAGGACAGGTGGATAAGATGGATCCACACGTGTCTTACCACCAGCAGAATGGCTATTTTGGTTAATGGGGTAGCAGGCCACCCATTCTCCTGCAAACGGGGGCTCAGACAAGGAGATCCGCTCTCACCCCTTCTCTTCACCATCGTGGCAGACGTTCTCAGATCCATGATGGCTAAATGCAGTAGAGCCGGTTGGATCGTACCAGTGGCCAAGGGAATCAATCGTCAAGGATGCTCTATACTCCAATATGCAGATGATACTCTCTTATTTGGCAATGGGAATCTAGGGGAAACTACCGTCTTCAAAGGAACTATGTATTACTTTGAAGCCTGATCTGGCCTCAGAGTCAATTTCCACAAAAGTGCTCTCATTCCCATTGCCCTGAGTCCGGAAGAGGCTCTTGATCATGCCACTATCCTAAATTGCTCCACCGAAAGTTTCCCCATCTAATACCTGGGATTGCCGCTAAGACCCGGAAAACTCAAAAAGGCAGATTGGTTTCCATCATAGACCGGGTTGAGAAACGGATAGCAAGATGGAAAGGCAGAGCCCTTTCTTTGGGAGGGAGAGTCATGCTTATTAATGCAGTACTCTCTAACCTTCCTACCTATTATCTTTCCTTCTTTGAAATGCCGCGATGGGTAATCCAAAGAATTGACCGGATTAGGAAACGTTTCTTATGGAAAGGGGCAAACTCGGACCGAGGAGGATATCATCTAATTAGGTGGGAGAAGGCGTGCATGAAAAAGAGACATGGAGGCCTAGGTATAATTGATCTTCAAGATATGAATCTGGCGCTACTTGGAAAATGGTGGTGGAAAGTTTTCCGCCCGAATGGAGAAGGATGGCAACAATTTGTCCAAGGATATATGCATGAGAATGGAACGAGAAATCTGGGCATCAGGATAGACCCTCGGGTTTCTTGATTCTGGAAAGGTATCACTAAGACATACGATCCCTTCCACAGCTGTGTTAAATCATCTATCGGTAACGGCAGACTCACCAGATTTTGGTGGGACAAGTGATGTGCTGATCACTCACTCGGAACCCTATTCCCCGATCTATATGACCAGGCGACACACCCACACTGCACGGCGGCCGCTGCCTGGAAAAGAGGCGCCTGGAATCCATCTTTCAAACAACCGCTCGACCTAGGCTCACAGCTCAGACTAACGGAACTTCAGGCCTACATCTCCAACACTGATATTGGCTGCTCTCAGGGCCCCGATAAGAAATCCTAAGGATTGGAGAAGAACGGCAAGTTCACGGTTCGCTCCATGTACAATCGCTTACATTTTAGGGGATGTACCCCAAAATGGTCTGCTGTCATCTGGAAAATGAAAGCCCCGCTAAAAATCAAAGTTTTCTTATGGTTGGTACTAAATGATGCGATCCTAACTAAAGAAAATCTCGCTAAGCGCAAACCGACTGTGGATCCCTAATGCGGGTTCTGCCATAATGCCCTGGAGTCTAAGGATCATCTTCTTCTTCAGTGTCCTAGGAGCAAAGCGGTACTTGTAGAGGTACTCAACGCCCTAGGGACATCTCAATACCCTAGTACATACGAGGACCTGTGGGTAGGTCCTATGTTCGCAACAGAGAGGGGTGCTATGAGAGAAGCGTGGTATATCGCGATCGCCGCAATGACCTAGGTTCTCTGGCTAGACAGAAATAATCTTTACTTTCGTAGAACTTGCAATAGTATTTCTGTAAATTTGACTCACATTATGCATTTTATCTCTTTTTGGGCTAATGTGGCAGCATCAGGTCCCCCAGGGGAAGGATCGCGAGTGTCTTCTAGGTACAGGACTTTGATGACGAGGAGATTGAGATCGGAGTGACGATCGAGTGATAGCCAGCACGGTTTTCGATGGTCATTGATACCCACCACCCCAGGGTTTGTTGGGGGTTATGATGTATTTCCTTATGGCTACTCTATGTTTTTTCTTTTGTCCCACCCCCCATGTTCGGGGTGGAGTTTATGTTCTGTTGTTTTGTTTGTAGGATTTTGTGTAGGCTCAGTACTCTGAGTTTGTTTTATTAATTACTTATTAATGAAACAGAGTGGCCAGACTCCACCTTTTCCTCCAAAAAATATATATATATTCGCGTTCTCATAAAGTAGCATGTATATATTGTGTATGAGTTTTGAAATACTTGGAAGATTCTGTCTAGATTTAATTTTGACAATCACGTATGACTCTACAAAGGAACTGTACTCTCCTCACCCTTTACTTGCTCACTAATAATTTACACGTGCAGTACACGTTTTAATAAATATACATTTTTCAAAGTATAAATTTAATAAATATATATTTTTCTAAGTATAAATTTCAATATGGTCTGGCCTAGAACCTGAGACCTGCTTTATATTAGCTATGTACGGACGATGCACGAATTTATTTATCTACAAACGACAACCTCAACTCTTACATTATATATTTCAAGAAAAAAAAAAAACTCTCCCATTATAATATTAGATTAGATTAGATAAGATATATTACATTATAGGTGCACACTGCTAAAACTTTTATCGACTAGCAATATGAATAAGAGCATCCACAGTCGTGTTTCTCATATTTAAGAATATGGCAAAATAGCATATAGCAAACGATGCAATTTGCTGCAGTCATGATTTGCTATAATATGAGAAAGAAATATTAAAGAAAGAGGTCGGACGAAACATATTGTTTCGGCCGTTTTCTGTTTTTTAACACTTAATTAACTAATGATTAAGTATTAAAATAGATTAATTAAATAAATTAAATATTAAAATATATACTAACTACCTACTTAATTAACTAACCTAATAATTAACTTAAACCTAATTCCCCAAAATAGTTGGACGGGCGTCCAAGCTTATTTTGGCTTCAAACGGGACAATATGTCCCGTTTGATGATTTTCCGAATTTTTTTTATATGTTGTACCGTCTGATCATTTTTATTAAAAAAAAAAAAAAAAAAAACAGGTCAGATGAAACATGTTTCATCCAATCCCATTAAAAAAATTTAAAAAAATAGGGACGGAACAACATATTCCGTCTCCTATAATATGAGAATCGTCACTTCGTTTCTCATATTTGAGAAGCGACTATAGCGATTTTGTCAAAACATGATAAAATAGCAAACGACTGTAGGCACTAAATATAATATGAAAATCATCATTTCGTTTCTCACATTTGAAAAGCGACTATAGCGATTTGCTAAAATATGGTAAAATAGCAAACGACTGCAAACACTCAATTCTCAAAATATGAGAAAATTGCAAATATAGCAACCGACGGTGGATGCTCTAACAGCAGTATATATCGGCACCTGGAAAGTAGAAATCATCAGAAAGAAACACTATCAAGGAGGTGGTAAGCTCCTATGATCTTTCAAACTCCACCAACACTGTAAAGTTCAAATAGTTCAAAGCCATATGCATAAGTGAACTAAACAATTTACAGAAACTGAGCATATCAAAATGAGTAACAAGTAACCCAGTCTGCCCGAAAGGCATCCATCAACTACTTGCCTTTCCTTATGCTAGTATATGTCACACAGATGAAGTTTTGATTTTTTTTCAAATTCTTTATGATAATGGATTAGTGTGGCCGGTTTTAATCTTCTTCTACTGTTCCCGATGATAATGGATTTTGAAGATCAGTGAAATAAAGGCAATTTAAAACTACAATTGTCAATAATCAGAAAACAATCAAAGGCTGAAACTACATTATCACATCAAAATCTTCAACAACCAAAAATATAAAAATACTAAATTCATCTGATTCATGGAAAGAAATTTTAATGTCTAAAAACATAATTCAAAAGATTCCCAAGCTAAAAACTAATGCCCACATAGTAAGGGTTTGGCGACTCAAAGAGAAGGTCGATTGATCACTTCTTCTTTTCTGAAACACCAGCCGACCTACAAAAACGGAACAAGAGAAAATACATGTAAGCATTGGTATATACATCAGAGTAGGAATAATCGGAATTTGCAGTTACTATAAACATGTTGCTTCTTGCCATGTTTTGCATTTGCTTTTATGCTATGTTGGGGAATGAAAATACGCTAGGAACTTGGCTTCTAGCACATGTATTGCATTTGCTTCTATGCAAAGTTGGGACTGGTAATAGGTGATCACTGCAAGCTTCAAAGTGCTTTTGACCACTATGATGTATTTCAGATTCTTAATTGCTACATCCTAATATAAATATAAGCAGATCAAATAATAATTCTAGAGAAAAATTGAAAGTTTTGAAAGTAAAAAAGTGTTTTGAGGTATTAGATCTTATAATATTTAATCAAACAACTTGAAGATTTGATGAACTAAAATTTAAATTTGAATGAAGTAGAAGAAATATTATGTAATAATATAAGAACCAACTACATCACCCATTTACAATGAGTGACTAAAAAGTCATACGACAGTGCATTCAAGTTACATAGTAGGTACTGCCAATGTTCATTTGAAAAGCCTGTATTTTGTTATAAAAACTGAATATTTATGTTCAAGCATACTAATTGATACGTGATACTGGATTACTCATTTGTTTAAAATAACTATTTTTCTGAGAATCAATTAATTAATTGCTGCACAAATAAAGTTCAATTTTAGTGCTACAACTACAGCAAAAGACTTCTTCCCAAATCCTTGACCACATGATTTACCTTCTGCATCTGACCTTCATCAAGTTGCATGTATACCGAATCAATGACAGCATTTTCCAGCAATAATTGCTCCATTAATTAATTCTCAATTAAACCTTCCTATGTTTACACCCAAAGTAATTTCCTATCTGTATAAGTATTAGTTTCAAGCAAGAGAAATTTAAGTACTGACCTCATCTTCCTGAGGACATTGGCCATCTCCTCTCTCTTCTTCTTGGCCCTCTTGTGGGTTCCCAACTTTCGCTTTGCCACCTTCAGAGCACGCTTGTCCTTACCAACCTTAAGAAGCTCAGTAATTCTCTTTTCATAAGGAGCAAATCCAGCAACTTCCCTGATCAAGTTCTTAACGAAGTGCACCCTTTTGCTTGTTTTCTGAATCAAAAACAGAGCTAGTTAACAAGACATTTATGAAGGGGGAAATAGTTAAAAAATTACAATAACAAACGGTATTAAACAAGATGATAAACACATAAAAAAGGACCTCTTGACATAGAACCTGCAATATCAAACGCAAGGGAGATTATACACAGAAATCAATAAAATAATAAATTACTAATTATAACAATTTCCAAAACAAAAAAAATGAATAGGGCACAATCGAGGACACAAATTCATAATAAGTTCTTTGGAGAACTTGATTAATGAGTTCATAACCAAAAGGCATATTTCCATGCAAGTAGTAATCAGATTAATAAAACTACGGAGAAAAAATTATACCAAATAGAAAAGATATGATAACGCCAAGAGATGGTACTCTAACCCAGAACTCAGTCCAGCCTGGGATAAAACCAGAACTGTAAGATACCAACTTCGCAGGGGTATGTGATTGGTCCAAGAATTAGACCCGTAAAATTTTCAGGTAGGGTCAAAATAATGATTTTTAGGGACATGACTTCACCTCAAGATGGACTGAAAAGCACTTTGAGAACTATATGTTTTCATATACTGCCTGATCAAGACACTTTAAATACATTATTCAGGATATATTGCACATAATATCATTAAAGACACAATTCCCTCCTTGTAATTGAAACCACCCTAATTTTTTCGGGTTTTTTTAGATATTGGTCCCTCTTCAAACATGTATTTCTGAATTAGTCCATATTTTCACATTAATTGCTATTAGGTCCCTAAATTTCAAAATGGTTACAACCTAATAGGAACTTATTTCAATTGACTTTGCACAATTTAGGGACCTAATAGCAATTAAAGTGAAAATATGGACTAATTTCGAAATACATGTTTGAAGAGGGACCAATATCTTTAAAAAAACCCTTTTTCTAATCAGAAACTGAAATCAAGATTATCAAAAAGATAAGGCTGAAGAAACAACATGATTTGTTTGAGATCTACATGCCTTGTTATATAACAGTTTTGAGCAATAAAGATTGACTAATGACTAATTAAAAGTATGATTTATAGGGGCCCATTATTGTCATATTTCAAACAATTTTGTTCATGTAAACAAGGTTGGTAATATAGCAAGTTCATTCCTTTTGATTGGTTCAGTAGAAATTTACTCAGCCTTAAATCCAACTAAACCCAATGAGGGTTTGGTTCCGGATCTACTGGTATCATACCAGAGTTATGCCTTCATACCGTGTACACTTAATTAATAAAAACAAAAATCATGTCAATTAAATGTCAAAGGTATGAAAATATTTTGTCTAATGCATCAGATGCAATTACAATTGGCAAGCTTGTTATTGACACCAAATAAAATAAATAATGAATCCTAGAGTGGAACACAATCACCAAAACCCTAATTAGAGTACATTTGTATAAACTTCATGAACCTATTTGATCTAGCAGACTTGAAAGAAAAAGATGATTTATCTCCTCAACAACAAAAACATGTACGTCTACACCAAACAATCAGACGGAGGAAATTGGCATCATGGACAACATGCGGAGATGCAGGACAATAAACCTTTTTCAAACGTAGAGCTAAAAATTCACAACCAGTTCACTACATAAAGTAAGAAATTGAATAATAAAGGACAACTTCGCATGCAAGTGTTTTACATGAATCTGGACCACACTGCAGAATGTACCCTTCAAAAGAGGGAACATTTGCCTATTAACCAAGTATAACAATTACAAGGACTAACTTACTATTGGAAATCAGTACCAGTTAATTATACTCATCAAGACGAATAAAATGATGTATTGACATGTCCAAAACGGAATTCAAATGAATGAAATATTCACCTCCAAAGCATGTTGAAAAGAATTGGAATCTTTGCTTGGTATGTGACATTAAATGTTAGTCCCACATCGAAAAAGAGCAAATTTGTAAGCAAAATAATAAGTTTAAAAAATAGCCCAAGAGCTGTACCCTTGGGGGTACGAAGATTTTCTCCTAAGGGAGAAAATACCCTACTTGGGCTTCGGTTTGAAACGCATGCGCACGTGCACCAACACACCGACAGAGCCGGGCTGAGCTTGGGTGTGAAACCGTAACTTATAGAAGACGATTTTAATCAAGCGACCCACCTTTCTTCTTCCATACTAGCTGCCACGCACGACCCTCATAGGCACGATTTCTGCACCCTAAGAAGCATTATGCACCATCACCTACAACCCTTCTCTCTGCCGGGGACTTCCAAGAAATGAAAACGGGCCACATCGTCGTATGCTCTACTTTGCCGAGGTGTATATCCCTGAGTACTCCTATGGCCAATCTGTCACATATACATTTTGGTAATGGCCCCATCCCATAAGGAAAATGCCCCCTAGAGGCACGGCTTAGTCAGTTATTATCGCAGTTCAAAGTTTCAATATGTAATCCACCACTTCATGGTTCTTGCCTCCCTCCTAGGAACTCGTACATTCGTTGGGTGATCCCCTGCTCTCACGTTCGAGTGTTTGCTCATCGTTTAGGCCGGTAAGTGACATTTCTGGTCATTGTAGTCACCTCCGGAGTTCTTTGCACCTGGGTACCATGACCCTTGTGCCCCGGACTGCACTACTCGCCCTATGAACCAAAACGCAAAATGAGCCTTCCAATGAGGCACGGACATTCCTTGTGATGCGGTTCACTGCTCGCCCTATGACCTAAAACGCAAAATGAGCCTTGCGACAAGACGCGGACATTCCTCATGATGCGGTTCCCTCCGGTCCGTTCCCGAATTGGATTAGGGGGGCATCCGAGCGATTGCCTTCACGAATCCAAACATGCTCACAAGGCGCACGATAAGAATAAGACCATTAGAGACTTCATAAGGGGCCATTTGAGCTACATACCGTAATGCTCCTAGAAAGACATATTTCAAATATACAGGGCATTCCCCACAATCCACAAATCATATCATACCCACTATAAATCGTACAAGCACGTCCTCTGTCACCCCCACCGCGCTTATGGCTCTATACCCCCAACCTAACGTGCTTTGGTCCAATGTTAAGGTTAGTGCCTAACTTTATCAGACAGTACTGTCATATCCATATCACCAGAGCCTCTGTTATTCCAGTGCCAGATAACAAAGTTCAGACTGTTATATCTTAAGAGACTACTGCTAATGAACTGTGTGCACCATAGCAGTGGCGGAAATAACGTCTTAAGGGCATTGTTTTTCATTAACAAGCCTCAGCCTATCTATTCACCATCTTCAAGATCGGAATCACAGATAAAATTATCTTCTTTATGTACTTTGTTTATAGTGAAACACATTGTTTGCGAAACAAAACAATTAATTCACCATTATCAAGGTCCAAATTGAAGAGACATTATCTTCTTTTTGTTTTTTGTTCATAGTGAATTTCATTGTTTGCGAGAACATAATTGCAGTTAAATTCGAGTAGGAACTTAATCCGGTTTTATTAATTTTCTGAACAAAACCAAGTCTGTCTACTTAAGTTACACCACCTACTATTAAGCAAAACCTTGTCACTCTTCACTTATATAAAGGTAAAATAACTGATGGTTCAAAGAAACGTGATGTAATACGCAGATTAAACAGAAACAACCAAAATGGACTATGCACTTTGGTATCTAACCTTGAAAACTTAATCAGCAAAGGAGACAAGATTACTAAATATTCAAAAATAGGGTACGTCTATATATAAGGTACAAAAATCATGAACCAATGCAACGTTCAGCATGTAAGATGGTTCATATAGTAACAGATGTTTACATTTTATAAAATGATCACAATCTCCAATAGTAAGAAATAGGAGTCTGGTATTTATTGGATTAACTTCAATTTCCAGCAAAGAAAAGCTAAGACCACTATGATTTCATATTCTAGCCCATAATTAGTCAGATCTACTAAACCCCTTAATTGTATGATCTAATTCAAAATAGTGAAAATTTGAACTATGTATAGTTGTCGCCCCTCGCTACCTAAAGTAACACAATAAACCCATTCAGTGCATCATATCCCATCTATAATTTCATTATAACAAATGCTCATAAACCCCCCATTACTTCAATGGTCTCCCTCCTAGTTTTTCATCTTCTCATCACCCGCTTTCATTCTCACTGAACACTAATCACCATTCACAACTCATAAAACTATTCAAAGACGGTCAAACCAAATCAACTCTATATCAATTAACAATATTCAACAACAACAACAAAAAGAAGATGATAGCTTTCGGAATCATACCCCCTTTCTGCTCGAAGGCTTAACGGGCAGCTCCCTCTTAGTGACGATGTGCCCTTTGTTCAATCCAACAAACAGACCGCTTTTCGGTTGAGCAGGAGCCATCTCTTACCTTAACTTCAAAAAATTCCATTCATTTTTTTTTAGTACACGACTAAGAAACAGATCGGGAAATAGAATTAGGGTTCCTATCGTTTGCGTTACCTGCGAAGAAAACCCGGAGGCAGCCGCCAAAAAGAAACCCTAGAGGCCGAAATGAATGAGAGAGAAAGGGGGTTTAATATACGAGGTTTCAAGAATTAGGTTATTGAAATGAAGAGGGGGTTTAATAGTATCCTGATTTAATGGTGGCCGTCGGATGTTCTTGGGTTTGGTGTTTATGGACTGGGCCTTTACAGAATGTATCCAATTTTTTTGCCGTACTGACCCACTTTTTGAAAATATATAGCGATCCCATCCAGTTTTGGATACGTCGGGATAAAATCGTTATTGGGAACAACGGCATAGGTTATTTAAATGTCATCATTTTCAATAGCAGCATTTTTCTTTTAAAAAAACTCTCGTGCTGCTATTTATAGTAACAGCATCAGTGATTTTTATTCTCAATCGCTTGCTCTCTCACTTGCGGAAAAAAATTGTAAGTATAAAAAAAGCCTATAACAAATGTTGTTGTTTGGAATAACAGTATAGTTATAAGACTTTTTGCATATAAATAGTAGTATGCTCTTCTCCTTTCCCTTTCACTTTAGATCTGCTTTCTCTCTCTATCACTCCCGAAACCCAAAAACTTTAATACCCTAAAACCCAAAATCCCAATTATTGGAGTGCTCTTTTACAACCCAAACAAAACCATTAAATACCCATCCATAAACCCTAATTGTGATTTTCTCCTATCTCCCTTGACGTTGATGTCACGCCCCGCTTCCCAAAATACGGGAATATGAGCACGTGACTGAGGCCCAGCAAATGATGCGAATACACCATTCATAAGCTGTACAGGTAACTCAACAACAGAACAATTACAACCACGCAAGAATGTATAATCACAGACAGGATAATAATAAACTAAGAAACAGTTCATAACCAATAACTGGAAAGAAATATAGTTACGGGTCAAATATGTCTAGATTACAATAAAGAGTAGCATGAATAAAACATGAACTAAAGTAACATGATAATTATCAAGACTAAAATACTTGATCAGCAACACCTTTGGGTAACTCTTCATCCAGGTCTGCAAGTACATTATCACAAAAGAAAAAAATAAGAAGATGCCCGTTAATGCAAGTCACGGACCGCAAGCAGTACAAGCTAAGGGGACAAGTATAAAAATGAAACAAAAAGCGGGAAAAATAGCAAGAAATCAAGAATTATGTAATAGGTCAAATACGCGCGAGTCCGTAGTTAGGTTAGACCACCACTTCCCCCTCAGTGTCAGATCGTCGGTCAGAGGACCGCTGCTCTAGGGAGAGGTCAGGCTTTCAACTTGACAGCGAAGGAAGCTGAGACCGTGGAAGAATTCGTTGCAGGTATTCTTTTGTGTTTCCTTTTATTGTTCTGTTATTTGTTCCTTGTTTTATTTCTCTTGCATCTTTCATTCATGTTGTCTTTTTTGCATCATTTTCCATATTCCTTGGTTGTCTTTCATCTGTTCATCTTTTTTCTTGTTTTGGCTCTATCTTAGGTGTTATTCTTGTTCATTCTATTCTTGCTCATGTTCTTTTTGACTATGGGGTAACCCATTCCTTCGTCTTCTCTCGCTTTGTGGATCAGCATCGGATGAAGTGCAGTGTGATGCCAGTAGCTTGGAACATCACCACAGGTGGCGATGTTGTCGCATGTTCCCGAAAGTGCAAGCAAAGTCCCGTGGTGATTGGAAGTGCTGATTTCATAGCAGATCTGATTGTGATCAGCAGTTCAGGGTTTTATGTAATTCTCGGCATGGATTGGTTGGGTGAGACCCATGCGATCATTGATTGTCGAGCAAAGAAGGTTGTTTTCAAGATGCTAGGTCGTGCGGAGTTTGAGTTCCATGCTAGGGAGTGACCCCTTGGGTGTGGTCAGGAAGTAGTTGCCGATGCTGGTTGTGCAATAGAGTTGCACTGTGAAGTTGCGCCTCTTGTAGTGCAGGATTTTCTAGATGTGTTTTCCAAGAAGTTGCCTGGACTACCCCCGAATAGGAAAGTGGAATTCGGTATTGAGGTTCAGCCAGGTATTGCACCGATATCGAAGAGTCCCTACCGGATGGCACCAGTTGAGCTAGCAGAGCTGAAGGTGCAGGTCCAAAATTTGTTGAATATGGGTTTCATCAGGCCCAGCGTGTCCCTGTGGGGCCCTCCTGTCTTTTTTTTCAGCAAGAAGGACGAGAGTCGTCGTTTGTGCGTGGATTACCGTGAGCTGAACAATGTCACAGTAAAGAACCGGTATCCGCTACGCAGGATCTATGATTTGTTTGATCAGCTGGGTGGAGCTGCTGTCTTTTTGAAGTTAGACCTTCGCTCTGGTTATCATCAAGTGAAGGTAAAGGCAGCTAATGTGCAGAAGACTGCATTCAGGACTAGATACGGGCACTATGAGTTCCTAGTGATGCCTTTGGAGTCACAAATGCGCCAACAGTATTCATGAGTCTGATGAACAGAGTTTTCTCTCCTTTTCTGGACAGATTCATGATGGTCTTCATAGACGACGTTCTGGTGTATTCTCGGAATCAGAAGGATCATGCTGATCATTTGAGGTTGGTTCTACAGACCTTGAGGGAGAATCATCTCTATGGGAAACTCAGCAAGTGTGAGTTCTGACTTGATCGGGTACCTTTTTGGAGCACATTATCTCAAGCGATGGTATCTCTATCAATTCGACCAAGATTTCTGCGGTCAAGGATTGACCTGTTCCTAAGTCAGTTTCAGAAGTGAGAAGTTTCCTTGATTTGGCCGGATATTATCGGAAGTTCGTCCAAGACTTTTCGAAGATAGCTGGTCCGTTGACTAAGCTGGCAGGGAAGGATCAAAATTTCGTCTGGGATGGAGCTTGCATTGGAGCTTTTGCAGAGTTGAAGAGCCGGTTGACGTCAGCGCTAGTGTTGACTATTTTGGATAGTTCGGGTGATTTTGTGGTTCATTGTGACGCTTCTGGCAAGGGCCTAGGTGTAATGTTGATGCAGAAGGATCAAGTTGTTGCTTATGCGTCCAAACAGTTGAGGTCGTACGAGAAGAGCTACCCTACCCTTGATTTGAAGTTGGCTGCGATGATCTTTGCTTTGAAGTTGTGGAGACACTATCTGCTTGGTGACCGAGTGAAAATCTTTACTGACCACAAAAGTCTCAAGTATGTCTTCACTCAGAAGGAATTGAACATGAGGCAGATACGATGGTTGGAGTTGATGGTAGACTATGACATCAATTTGCAATATTATCCTCGTAGAGTGAACTTGGTGCCAAATGCCTTGAGTAGGAGACCTGTAACTCCTATTTCCCCGTATTTATATTTTGTATTGTTTTGTGCCTCATTGTACTCTCTCATCTATTTGAGATCATGTATTTTGTTCAGATTGAATAAAATTATTGTTTTTGTCTCAACTCAAATTGTGGGTCCTTTATCAAATTCAATTGTGTGCCATTTGTATCGTTCTTCATGAGAAATGGACCAAATTCTTCTCATTTATCTCTCTAATCCCCATTTTTGTGCATTTTGACCATTTCTTCTGTTGGGCTCTTTTTGAAACGGATCCCCAAAACCCGCAAACCCGCAAACCATACTATTTAAACCCTACCCTAACCCTAATCAAACCCTAATACTGTTTTAACCTAAAAACTCACAGCCGCTAATCCTCTCCTTCACCGTTTTCCTTCTCCATCGTTTTCGCCACAACCAACCCATCTCCCGATCCACTCCAATCACCTTCGCCACCTTCGACCGTCATCCTCGTCAACCCCACAGCAACCACCACCGCCATTTCCCTATCACCATCGTCCCCATCCATTACCCATCGCCATTACCAACTTCGGAACCCACTTCGCCACCTCCGACCAGATCCCCATCACTTCGCCGCCTCCAACACATCCCCTCGACCTCCTCTCCACTTTCGTCGCATCGCCAACACCCCACACCGCCGAACAACTATCCCGCTCTCACCCTCTGTTCGAACCCATGAACAGAGCAGCACCCGCCGTCGCCTTCCGTCCACCCTCGCGCCTCCACCGTGCCGCCGTCGCTGCGTCGCTTCCCGACGTAGTGCCACCATCGAAGCTCCACCGCGTCACCGTCACACCTTCTCCCTCTCTCCCTGTTTCGAACAGCGTCGAAGAAGAAGAAGAAGAAGGGGAAAAAGGCGCGGTTGATTTTGGACCGTCGGATCGCGCCAAGATCCGTGCCCTGTGATTGCTGTATGGTGTTCGCCCACAGCAGATCCAGATTCTCTGTCCCGTGTTCGGCGCAGATTCGCTGCTTCACAGCGATCTGATTCGCCCGTTCCGCTGTCCCGTGTTCTGGCCACAGCGGATCCCGATTCCGCTGCACACTGTTTTGGCCTCGGATCCGCTGCTTTGGCTCGATCTTATTGGACGATTCCGCTGTTCTGTGTTCGTGCCGCACCAGATCCGAATCGCTGTTTGCTGTTTTGGGCCGATCGTGTGTGGGGAAAAACTCGATCTTCGGTAGATTTTTGCACGCGCTTTTTGAGGACTTCTTCCGGGATTTTTCAACCCAAATTTCCACAACAAGTGGATCTAGTCATCGTCGATCTAAGGCAAGTATCCTTGTACATTTTGTTGTTCTAGTACAAGCCCCCTTGAAATACTACAAACAGTTAGATTATGACTCCACTTTGAAATATCATTGTAGATCAATATTGAACCTCCAATTTGACAAATCTAAGAGTCACAAAATTTTCTTGCATTTAATTTATAATTATTGGACTCTTTTACCTTTGGACACGTGAAAACATAGACATATGAATTAAGGAGCTCTAAATTTGTAGATACATTTCATTTAATTTTTGGACGAACTTGCGACCCTATAACTTGAAAAACATTTATTATTTGTTGTTTTGACCTCCATTATCATGTATTGATGCCACATAATAACTTAGACGCCAAATGACATTTTTCCATGAAATCTACACTAGCAAGTTAATTCTACGTGTTGCTGTCTGAATATTCTTTTGCGGTTTTGACCCTTTTATCATTTGAATCTGGGCCCGAGCCCTGAATAGAAATTATAGATCTGGATGTGTAGATATCGATAGACTCCGAAATTTACGAATTCGGAGTTACGGTCTAGGATTTTTGGCAGTTATACTGCAGCTGTGTCAGTAGACGCAGTTTTGCAAAACTGCTGTGTACATTTATTTCGCAAATTAATTTAGCTGTGTAAATAGCGAGCGTTTGACCCCAAATTTTATATGTAGCTGCTGGACACCATATAGGACATCCCCAATTTTTCCTAGAATTAAATCACAACATTTACATATGTATGCTTGCTTGATGAAAATTAATAAAAGTAACAAGCCGGGGTTTTGGGAAAGATTATAGAGTGGACAATATAGGTAAGTGTACTCAGAAGGGGGCCCGTGTTTCCCAGTACTCGGTTCATGAACCTGTTGCACTTGATGTATTCATGGAGCCAGTTACTTGGCTCATGAACCTGTTGTATTCATGGACCCACTGTGTGGTCCTTGAACCTGTTAGTATTCACGAATTCGTTCGTGAACCGGTTATTTAATTTCGTATTCATGAACCGTGCCGGCCTGATACCTGATACTTGATACCTGAATCCTGAGTACACCGCCCTATAGACTCCATTACTAGGTCTAAACGAAATTTTTTTGACTGTAGCAACCATATAGTAAAAGTATGGATGCATGTCGTGCTACCTAGATAGTAATCACACAAGACTTGAACTTAATACCTGATACATGATTACCTGTTACCTGATTATCCTGTTACCTGAATACCTGGTTACCTGATATCTGATACATGAAACTTGAACATGACACTAGTAACTTGAAATATGAAACTTGATACGTAAAACCTGACACATGAAACATGATACATGATGTTAGTTACCCCTACAGGTTCACCTGTCATATGTTTTACCATTAACAGTTGTTAACTACCCTGTTCACTAGGATGTCCCTCTTGTCAACTAGTTTTTTTGGTTTTTCTACTACTTGTTATAACTCTGTTACATTCTTGATTCCAGTTCCTGTTCCCCATACTTGTACTTGTTTTCACTATTTGTGGCCCTAGCTTGCACTAAGGGCATTTTCTCTTGTTTCCCTCTTGTTTTCCCGTTTATATTTATTAAACAGACTTTGGAGACGAGCTGCCCGCAGGAATTGGTGAGCAAAGGTTCTAGCTTCCAAGTGGAGAAGGACCTGATTAAAATATTTAATTCTTGCATTATTTGTTTATTTTTTTGGATTATTATTTCTTGAAATTTGAGAACTTGTAACGGGCTGATGTTCCCGAGTTTAAATTTGATTCAGACTTGAAACTACTTGGTTGTTTTATCATATTTCAGTTGTTTCTGTTGCTAATAAAGTATTCATGCATGCTTGGTTTTATATATATCTCTCTTGTTATATACTTGTTGTGATGCTGAGTCGATCCTACAGCTTATGAATGATGTTAAGATCATTCACTGGGCTTCGTCACGTACTCGTATTTCCGTATTTTGGGAAGCGGGGCGTGACAAGACCAGTCGCCATGTTCCTAACTCAGCAGAGAGAGCTTGTTGAGCAGATGATAAGGTTGGATTTGGATGTGATCTTGCTAGGTTCTGATCGGAGTTGCATAATGCTTCAGTTGCAGTCGTCTCTTGTTGAGCAGATTAAGGAGGCTCAGGCAGGTAATGAGCAATTGCAAGTGTTCAGAGCCGAAGTTGAAGTGGGTACGAGGACAGATATGGTTGTTCACTCAGATGGATCTCTTCGTTTTGGGTCCAAGTTGTGTGTTCTAAATGGTGAGGTTCGTCAAAAATTGCTTGAGGAAGCCCACCAATCGTCGTACTCTATTCATCCTAGTGGTACGAAGATGTACCGGGACTTGAAGCTTTATTTTTGGTGTCATGGTATGAAGAGGGCCGTGGCGAGATTTATGTCGCAGTGCTTGATCTGCCAGTAGGTGAAGGCAGAGGATCACCAAACTTCTTCAACCTCTTCCCATTCTAGAGTGGAAGTGGGAGCATATCACCATGGAATTTGTGACCGCTTTGCCGAGGAGTCGTAAGGGTCACAATATCATTTGGGTGATTGTGGACAGGTTGACCAATAGTGCTCACTTTGTTTCCTTCAGAGTTTATCAGTCTACTGAGATCCTAGCTGAGAAGTATATGCAAGAGATTTTCAGACATTATGGGGTTCCAGTCAGTACTGTATCTGACAGGGATACGAGGTTCAGATCGCAGTTTTGGGACAGTCTTCAGAGTAGTCTGGGGAGTAAGTTGAAGTACAGCACAACTTTTCACCCTCAGACAGATGGACAATCAGAGATGACCATCCAGACTCTAGAGGACATGTTGAGGTCCTGTGTGCTACAATTTGGAGGTTCTTGGGAGGACCACTTGCATCTCGTACAGTTCTCGTACAACAAAAGCTTTCAGGCCAGTCTTAAAGCTGTTCCGCTCGAGACACTTTATGGTCGTAAGTGTCGATTGCCAGTGTGTTGGGATGACATTGGCGAGAGGAAATTGTTGGGCCCGGAGTTGATCACCAAGACGGTGGATGCTGTGAGTCAGATCAGGAAGCACTTCCAGCCGCACAAGACAGACAGAAGAGATGGGCTGATGTTCATCGGAGAGCCTTGGAGTTTGAGGTGGGAGACCATGTTTTCCTTACGATATCGTCGTGGCGAGGTGTCATTCGTTTTGGTGGCGGAGGCAAATTGAGCCCTAGGTTCATTGGACCATTTGACATCGTAGAACGAGTAGGCAAGGTGTCCTATCGTCTGGCATTGCCACTGGCTTTATCTGGAGTGCACGACGTCTTCCGTGTCTCGCAACTAAGGAAGTATATCCGTGATGAGAGCCACGTGATTGACTACTGGAGTTATCTGTAATGCTGGATTTGTCTTGTGAAATTCCCTCAGTTGCTATTGTGGACCGGCAAGAGAAGGTTTTAAAGAACAAGGGGATCAAGCTTGTTCGTGTTTCTTGGAATCCTCACTTGCCAAGTGAGTCGAGTTTGGAGCTGAAGGAGGATATCCAGCGGAGGTTTCCTCATTTGTTTGTGTAGCTCTTATTTTGTTGTTTTGTTTTGTTATTGTTTTCTTTTCTTTTGGGGGTTACCCTATGTAATCCTTGTTGAATTTCGAGGACGAAATTCTTCTTATTAAGTGGGTAGAATTTGTAATCCCTCTTACTCATTTTTGTATTTTTATTTATTTTTAATTAAATTCTGTTTTTTTTCTGGCTTTATTGATTTTTGTCCCTTGAATTGTATATTATTGTTCTCCTTGTGATTTATTTCTGTTTGATTCAGCCTTTATATTCTCATTTGTTTGATCTACAAATTTGTTTTTGAGCCTGTTTATTGTTTAAAACCTATTTCATGGCTTATTTGTCTCTTATTGGGCTATTTTCTTCCTATTGGATACTACCCAGTTCACCCAAAACCCATATTGACTCTATTTAAACCCTCCTAAACACCCTAAACCTAATTCCCAAAACCCTAATACTTCTCTCTATCTCTCTCAGTCATTACCCTCCTCTCTCCTACTCCCAACCCCCTAACCCGACCTCCCGATCTACTTGCTGTCGTCGTCTCCGACCCCCGACGCCAGCAGAACCCACCGCAACACCCCTCTCCTCTTCCCCGTCTTTCTGCCGTGCTCCCTATCCCCATTCGAGTCACAGCGACCCAAACCCAGGCTGTCGTTGTATCGCCTTGTGTCGCCGCCCTTGCTGTGGCTGTGCTGTTGTTGTCGTTGTCGTGCCCCACTGCAGTGCCACTCCGTCTAGCCACTGTCGTCGTATGCTGCTGTGGTCGATCAGTCGTGCCGCCGTCTCGCCGCTGTGCTGCATTGCTGTTGCCGTCTTGCCGTAGTGTTGCTGTGCCGCGCCTTGTTGTCGACGCTTTTGCTGTTGCCGCCGCTGTTTGTTTCCGTTGTTTTGTTGTGTGCATGTGAGCACGTACACAACATGTGTTTCGGTTGGTGTTGGATTTCACTCGTTGTTCGTGCGTTCTTTTGTTCGTTTGTGTTCATTGTTCGGGATCCGTTTCCGTTATTCTTTCGTCTTCGTCTTCGTCTTCGTCTTCATCTTCGTCGTCGTTTTCAGACAAGTTGCTTGTATGTTTTTTTGTCATGCAAGTTAAATACCGTAAGTAGTCTAGCATGAAATTGTTTTGTACTCTCATGATAATCCTACCTTATTCATTGAACCGTTGTCATTCATTTCTTGATCATGAGTAGTACACAATAGTTGACACCGTTGCATGAAAACAATTTAGATTAGATTGGACATCTTGATTGTATGTTGTTTATGGCATATCATGTGTTATACTAACTTTATGTGGATGTTTTGTTAGATGTAATCTCTCATTGTAAACCATTTGTTCAGATGCCATGCTGATTTGAGTAGCCTATATATCATGCTTTGTATGCCATCTTAGTTACGGTCTAGGATTTTTGGCAGTTATACTGCAGCTGTGTCAGTAGACGCAGTTTTGCAAAACTGCTGTGTACATTTATTTCGCAAATTAATTTAGCTGTGTAAATAGCGAGCGTTTGACCCCAAATTTTATATGTAGCTGCTGGACACCATATAGGACATCCCCAATTTTTCCTAGAATTAAATCACAACATTTACATATGTATGCTTGCTTGATGAAAATTAATAAAAGTAACAAGCCGGGGTTTTGGGAAAGATTATAGAGTGGACAATATAGGTAAGTGTACTCAGAAGGGGGCCCGTGTTTCCCAGTACTCGGTTCATGAACCTGTTGCACTTGATGTATTCATGGAGCCAGTTACTTGGCTCATGAACCTGTTGTATTCATGGACCCACTGTGTGGTCCTTGAACCTGTTAGTATTCACGAATTCGTTCGTGAACCGGTTATTTAATTTCGTATTCATGAACCGTGCCGGCCTGATACCTGATACTTGATACCTGAATCCTGAGTACACCGCCCTATAGACTCCATTACTAGGTCTAAACGAAATTTTTTTGACTGTAGCAACCATATAGTAAAAGTATGGATGCATGTCGTGCTACCTAGATAGTAATCACACAAGACTTGAACTTAATACCTGATACATGATTACCTGTTACCTGATTATCCTGTTACCTGAATACCTGGTTACCTGATATCTGATACATGAAACTTGAACATGACACTAGTAACTTGAAATATGAAACTTGATACGTAAAACCTGACACATGAAACATGATACATGATGTTAGTTACCCCTACAGGTTCACCTGTCATATGTTTTACCATTAACAGTTGTTAACTACCCTGTTCACTAGGATGTCCCTCTTGTCAACTAGTTTTTTTGGTTTTTCTACTACTTGTTATAACTCTGTTACATTCTTGATTCCAGTTCCTGTTCCCCATACTTGTACTTGTTTTCACTATTTGTGGCCCTAGCTTGCACTAAGGGCATTTTCTCTTGTTTCCCTCTTGTTTTCCCGTTTATATTTATTAAACAGACTTTGGAGACGAGCTGCCCGCAGGAATTGGTGAGCAAAGGTTCTAGCTTCCAAGTGGAGAAGGACCTGATTAAAATATTTAATTCTTGCATTATTTGTTTATTTTTTTGGATTATTATTTCTTGAAATTTGAGAACTTGTAACGGGCTGATGTTCCCGAGTTTAAATTTGATTCAGACTTGAAACTACTTGGTTGTTTTATCATATTTCAGTTGTTTCTGTTGCTAATAAAGTATTCATGCATGCTTGGTTTTATATATATCTCTCTTGTTATATACTTGTTGTGATGCTGAGTCGATCCTACAGCTTATGAATGATGTTAAGATCATTCACTGGGCTTCGTCACGTACTCGTATTTCCGTATTTTGGGAAGCGGGGCGTGACAAGACCAGTCGCCATGTTCCTAACTCAGCAGAGAGAGCTTGTTGAGCAGATGATAAGGTTGGATTTGGATGTGATCTTGCTAGGTTCTGATCGGAGTTGCATAATGCTTCAGTTGCAGTCGTCTCTTGTTGAGCAGATTAAGGAGGCTCAGGCAGGTAATGAGCAATTGCAAGTGTTCAGAGCCGAAGTTGAAGTGGGTACGAGGACAGATATGGTTGTTCACTCAGATGGATCTCTTCGTTTTGGGTCCAAGTTGTGTGTTCTAAATGGTGAGGTTCGTCAAAAATTGCTTGAGGAAGCCCACCAATCGTCGTACTCTATTCATCCTAGTGGTACGAAGATGTACCGGGACTTGAAGCTTTATTTTTGGTGTCATGGTATGAAGAGGGCCGTGGCGAGATTTGTGTCGCAGTGCTTGATCTGCCAGTAGGTGAAGGCAGAGGATCACCAAACTTCTTCAACCTCTTCCCATTCTAGAGTGGAAGTGGGAGCATATCACCATGGAATTTGTGACCGCTTTGCCGAGGAGTCGTAAGGGTCACAATATCATTTGGGTGATTGTGGACAGGTTGACCAATAGTGCTCACTTTGTTTCCTTCAGAGTTTATCAGTCTACTGAGATCCTAGCTGAGAAGTATATGCAAGAGATTTTCAGACATTATGGGGTTCCAGTCAGTACTGTATCTGACAGGGATACGAGGTTCAGATCGCAGTTTTGGGACAGTCTTCAGAGTAGTCTGGGGAGTAAGTTGAAGTACAGCACAACTTTTCACCCTCAGACAGATGGACAATCAGAGATGACCATCCAGACTCTAGAGGACATGTTGAGGTCCTGTGTGCTACAATTTGGAGGTTCTTGGGAGGACCACTTGCATCTCGTACAGTTCTCGTACAACAAAAGCTTTCAGGCCAGTCTTAAAGCTGTTCCGCTCGAGACACTTTATGGTCGTAAGTGTCGATTGCCAGTGTGTTGGGATGACATTGGCGAGAGGAAATTGTTGGGCCCAGAGTTGATCACCAAGACGGTGGATGCTGTGAGTCAGATCAGGAAGCACTTCCAGCCGCACAAGACAGACAGAAGAGATGGGCTGATGTTCATCGGAGAGCCTTGGAGTTTGAGGTGGGAGACCATGTTTTCCTTACGATATCGTCGTGGCGAGGTGTCATTCGTTTTGGTGGCGGAGGCAAATTGAGCCCTAGGTTCATTGGACCATTTGACATCGTAGAACGAGTAGGCAAGGTGTCCTATCGTCTGGCATTGCCACTGGCTTTATCTGGAGTGCACGACGTCTTCCGTGTCTCGCAACTAAGGAAGTATATCCGTGATGAGAGCCACGTGATTGACTACTGGAGTTATCTGTAATGCTGGATTTGTCTTGTGAAATTCCCTCAGTTGCTATTGTGGACCGGCAAGAGAAGGTTTTAAAGAACAAGGGGATCAAGCTTGTTCGTGTTTCTTGGAATCCTCACTTGCCAAGTGAGTCGAGTTTGGAGCTGAAGGAGGATATCCAGCGGAGGTTTCCTCATTTGTTTGTGTAGCTCTTATTTTGTTGTTTTGTTTTGTTATTGTTTTCTTTTCTTTTGGGGGTTACCCTATGTAATCCTTGTTGAATTTCGAGGACGAAATTCTTCTTATTAAGTGGGTAGAATTTGTAATCCCTCTTACTCATTTTTGTATTTTTATTTATTTTTAATTAAATTCTGTTTTTTTTCTGGCTTTATTGATTTTTGTCCCTTGAATTGTATATTATTGTTCTCCTTGTGATTTATTTCTGTTTGATTCAGCCTTTATATTCTCATTTGTTTGATCTACAAATTTGTTTTTGAGCCTGTTTATTGTTTAAAACCTATTTCATGGCTTATTTGTCTCTTATTGGGCTATTTTCTTCCTATTGGATACTACCCAGTTCACCCAAAACCCATATTGACTCTATTTAAACCCTCCTAAACACCCTAAACCTAATTCCCAAAACCCTAATACTTCTCTCTATCTCTCTCAGTCATTACCCTCCTCTCTCCTACTCCCAACCCCCTAACCCGACCTCCCGATCTACTTGCTGTCGTCGTCTCCGACCCCCGACGCCAGCAGAACCCACCGCAACACCCCTCTCCTCTTCCCCGTCTTTCTGCCGTGCTCCCTATCCCCATTCGAGTCACAGCGACCCAAACCCAGGCTGTCGTTGTATCGCCTTGTGTCGCCGCCCTTGCTGTGGCTGTGCTGTTGTTGTCGTTGTCGTGCCCCACTGCAGTGCCACTCCGTCTAGCCACTGTCGTCGTATGCTGCTGTGGTCGATCAGCCGTGCCGCCGTCTCGCCGCTGTGCTGCATTGCTGTTGCCGTCTTGCCGTAGTGTTGCTGTGCCGCGCCTTGTTGTCGACGCTTTTGCTGTTGCCGCCGCTGTTTGTTTCCGTTGTTTTGTTGTGTGCATGTGAGCACGTACACAACATGTGTTTCGGTTGGTGTTGGATTTCACTCGTTGTTCGTGCGTTCTTTTGTTCGTTTGTGTTCATTGTTCGGGATCCGTTTCCGTTATTCTTTCGTCTTCGTCTTCGTCTTCGTCTTCATCTTCGTCGTCGTTTTCAGGCAAGTTGCTTGTATGTTTTTTTGTCATGCAAGTTAAATACCGTAAGTAGTCTAGCATGAAATTGTTTTGTACTCTCATGATAATCCTACCTTATTCATTGAACCGTTGTCATTCATTTCTTGATCATGAGTAGTACACAATAGTTGACACCGTTGCATGAAAACAATTTAGATTAGATTGGACATCTTGATTGTATGTTGTTTATGGCATATCATGTGTTATACTAACTTTATGTGGATGTTTTGTTAGATGTAATCTCTCATTGTAAACCATTTGTTCAGATGCCATGCTGATTTGAGTAGCCTATATATCATGCTTTGTATGCCATCTTAGTTTGGATCGTTTGCAATTAAACTATTTGATAAAATGCATAAAAAAACTTTTGTTTCACTGCTACCTTATTTTTGTACAGTAATTTCGACCCTATTAACATCAGTAAAATAAATAAATTTGTGAACAGGATTTGTAGCCTTTGTTTTCTAGTTTCCAAAACTTTTGACGGATTTGAATTCCGTTTTTCGATGCATGAGTTATTGCTATTTTACTGCAGTCATATCGTATATTCTAAATTCTGAATTATATGTATTCTGTATGATATTTTATTTTAAAACTGATATTAAAAGTAGAATTTGAACTTTATAATTTGCTGGGTATGTTTAGACATGACTGAGATCAATCCCTAATTTTTGTGGAATTAATTAATGAATTTTGTATCTCATTTCATGCTTATGAAACCAACCGATATATTTTCAAACTGCATGCTGTTCAGTAAAGAATTACGTTTTCAACCTGATTCTATTCATTTTTGAAGAAAACTTTGTGAATATAAACTGTAGCCTGATTTGTCCATTTTATCACCCTTTTGATGGATCTGAATTTCGAATTATATTTTATGAATTATCCTTGTTTTGGCACTGTTGTGTCTGAACTTTCAGAATTGAAATTTTGTTGCATGACTCTGTTTTTCCAATTTTATTGACTATACTATCTGTAATATAAATTCATGATATTTTATATTTTGAGACTAGATATGTTAGGGAATCTTCCAATTTTTTCTCAGATTTAATTATTATGTTTTCAAATCCTTTTCATGCTTATAAACAAGATTTTGCATTTTCTGGCTGAACATAACTTCTGTATTAAACACTGTTTTCAACCCTGTTTCTGTGGCTGATGTATGACTTCTGTATATGCGCTGGATTCGGCGGAGAGTCTAGTTTCTGGATTTTATTAAGGATCTAGATTTATAGTTCTGTAGCAACAGGAATCTCAGATTTGGTACAATAGTGTCTTACTGTGCAGAATTGGAAGTTTCGTTGTTTTGACTATTAGAAGTTGTTTTGTCACCCGTTTGTGTTCCTATTCATCTCAGACTTGTCCTTTGATCTTGCCATGTCTTTAGCCCTGTTTGTATTCGTTCACATTTGTTTAATAATGAAAAATAATCATGTCGGGGTTTAAGGGAAAAGATATAGTAGTGGACAATATAGAAATGCGTATTCAGAAGGAAACTCATTTTCCCACTGTTTAATGTGGTACCCACTGTTTATCTCTGGATACATGAGAGCATGATCCATGAAAACGTTACTATTTCTTATTACTGTTATTGTTACTGTCTGTCTGAATATACTGTCCTATAGGTTCCACTACGAAATCTTAAAACGAAACTGTTTGATGTAGCAACCATATGGTATAATTTGGGATGCATGAAGTGCTACCTAGATAGTAATGAACATTAGATATAAGAACAATTGTTTCACTATCACACCCTGTTATTGTTATAGCGCCACGAATTTCCAATATGATATCTTAGAAATACGTGACACAATTCCCAGCATCAACTTCAATTATAATATTAAATACAGTCCAAATACCAATAATTTTTTTTTCCAACTTTCATTACATTAAACTTTACATAGCACAGCGGAATATAAAACACCTTGAATTACAAATTTCTTTCCTTACAACAATTTCTTTTACAATTTACATAGGCCATCACATCACTTAAACTCAAGCATCCAAAATCCAAGCTATAAGTAATCACCTGTAAAACATGAGGCTAGAGATAACCCTAACCCCCAAAACTACAGGGGTCAACCATAACGGTGTGAGTGACATAAAAATAAAGCAACATAAATAAAACATGAAACATGGAATCATAAACAATGTGTAACAAAGACGAGAATAAATGAATTAAGAAATAACAATGAAACATGAAAAACATCAAGTGTAGCTAGACTAAGTGTCAAGTGTAGAAAACGGGAAAACATATGCATAAACCAAATCAAGAAAACACAGTACTATATGCTGACTCTCTAATGCGTACTTGTCGGATTCAATGCATCCCACTCTACATAGGTCCGGTGCAAGCCCTTAATGTCTCCACTTTATAGGGTTTAATCCCCCGCCATGCAACTAATCTTACCACGATGACTACTACGAGATATAGATAAACTGTGAGTATTAGCCCATGCCCCGATAATTTCGGAGGTCAAACTCTATTCACAGATAATTCGGAGACTATTTCACTCACACCGCAAGCTATGACACCTCATCACATGAATACCACATGAGCGTCGCCTTAACCCCAATAATTTCGGAGATCAATCCCACACCACAGGTAATTCTGGAGACTATTTCACTCACACCTGGATAATTCCGGGAATTATCTCACACCGCAAGCCATACTGAGGTCCATAACCCATGTTCTCGTTCATCATATCACCACTAGTGTCGGTCCTTATCTTTTTAAGTTAACTAATTTAATTTCGAACCTCCTAGAGATGGTGTACCCTACCGGACTTAACTCAACAACTGATCAACAATATGCCTCAACAGGCCTAAACACAATATCTCAACTGCCGGTATACTAGGGTCACACACACCCTCTACAGACTCACACTCAAATATCTGAACCAAACTTCCATTATCAATACTTAATTAAAAACAACTTGAAAACTTATGTTCAGTAGGAGATAAGGTATATGATAGTAAGTTATAGATCAAATCATTTAAAGAATCAATCATTTTAAAATAGCATCAAAATTTCTCAAGACACATCAGTAACAGTCGGCAATAAGCCAGAGTCGGTCGACTGTCCAGAGCGAAAAACCAACACTTCGAGAAAATAGTTCTAAGTACTAGCAGTTGACTACAAAAGGTCGTCGGTCGACTGTCCAGAGCAAAAATCTAAAATTTCGAGAAAACGTCAAAATAGAGCAGAGTCAGTCGACTGCAAAAATGGGCCAGTGGACTGTTCTGCACGAAATTTCAAGACTTCGAGAAAACGCAGCAGCCAGGTAGCGATGGTCGAATGTCTATAATGATCGGTCGACTATTACTCCTACAGACTGCAGTTTAGTTTGTGCACATTTCAACTGATACGGAGTTTTACTTTATAAAACCAAATCTGTAAAAGGTATAATTCTGAAATGTTCAAATCCGACTTATAGAGTATATAAGAGTCCACAAAACCAATCAAAACCACTTTGAATTGATAAAAATAGCTTTTTGATGAATTCCTTCAAATTGAAACATGAATGCGTGTATATATTAAAAATAGAGTTTTTAAGAATTAATCATACATCAAAAGACCTTCATATTATATTCCAAACCATATTAATACCCAAAATAAGTTGAGGTATAACCAAAATCTTCAATACAACAGAATAAGATATTCATGTAATAGTGTTCGTGCATGTTTGTGCACAAAAGAAAATTCACAAATCCATCAATTTAGGAATAGACAAATGTTCAGATTAAATCTTTAATTATTGAGCAATTCAAATCCAAGTGAAAACTTCAATAAATCACGAAATCTCCAATTTAGTCATAAAGCCTTAAATCCAAATCTAGTTATCACAACTCCAATCCTCAAGACATGATCTTTAATTCATTAGTCCTTCTCAAGAATTCCTCAAAATCATTCGCAATTATTTTCAATGGTTAACTCATGAACACAAACCAATTTAACATTACCATAATCAAGATGCACTCATTCAACCTCATAAACAGTCAAAAATCTCTTCTTTAATCAATTTAAGCATAACATTTTCCATACTCAATCAAATCAGAATTAACCCAAAAGAAATAGCTTACTCATGATTTATATTAGGTTATTTAACAATCTCAAATCATCCACATGCAAATTCTACTCATAAATAATTTAGGGTTTCATAAAAGATCCAATTTTAATTAACCAATTCATCAATTCCATCATATATATATTCATAACAAACCCTAGCATGCTTCCTAATAGATGAAACACCACATACAATATTCAAAGAACAAAACCAAACAATTATATCACTCACCTTGTTGAAAGAATCGAACGAAGACGAAAAGAAAGTAGGAAAAGTCCCTCCTTAGCAAGAAATCCAAGATCTTTTCTTTAGAACTCCAAAATATTACGAAATAAGAAATCCCATGTGTTGTGCAGCAAGATGACAGCTGCACTACACCCTAAATAGGCTGGGATTAAAGATTCTAGGGTTTTTGAATACATTTGCAAAATACTTCTTTTAAATATATCTTTACTTAAATAGATCCCCATACTAGGAAATTTGTTAAAACCAATTTAATTGGGTTCAAAAATCAAAAGATCCCCCACTAGCATCATCCGGCACTGTAGAGAAAACCCAGAAACAATTTTTGCATTTTCATCCCTTCAATTAAGCAATTTTGCGAAAAGATCCACTTTTATCAAAACTTGTAAAATACATCAAATGTGTTGAAACAAAAGGCAAACTCTTTACCCTTGAGTTACCTAGGAATTATATCCAGCCCAAAATCCGAAAATCTGGAGTGTTCACTCCATTTGGTAATTTTGCACAAAAGTTCTTTTTTTTGAAATATTTGTAAATGAGTCCAGTAATTATCAGAAAAATCAAGAAAAATCACAAATAATCTCAAATATTAAATAATGAGTTTCCCCAAAATAATTTTGGCTTTTCAGCTTCCCAAGAAAACATTTGCACGTGTTTTGCACATGTAAAAAAATAAATTTTTATATAAATATTTGTTAAATCACCAAAAATCATTTTAATTCATTTTCTAATCTCAAAAACAGTATTTTAAAAATACGGGGTACTACATCACTCCATCCTTAGAAGAGTTATGTCCTCAGAACTACCACTAATAGGATACAAACAAAATATACGAACGAAAGGAATGCAAATCTCATAAATGGAAACATACTTCAAAGAATACAGTTGCATTGAGAACATAATCAAATAAAAGGAATACAACTCAACTCAAAGGTACAATTGATGAACACATTATTATTCACATTTAAGAGCAATTCTCTTAATATAATTAGACATTTAAAAGCTCTATATGTGGTATTTATGCTTCTTTTCTCTTTCTCTGCAGGAAACAGCCTATAAACAGCAAAACGAAGCAAATTCAGGATGATACACAGGAAACTGAAGAGGCAGTCGACTGGTCATGATAACAGGCGACTGGACAGAGGAAATCAAGTTTTACACAGCTGCTCGGCCAAGTCGACTGTTCCCAAAACATCAGTCGACTGGGCGAATGAATCACGAAAGTACGGAAGTCTCGACACAGTCGACTTACTCCCAAAAGCAGTCGACTGATAGGCGGCGGAATAAACAGATGAGATATTCGAAGATTCACCTGCATCTAATTTCACATCTATTTGAATCCAAATTTATGCAAATCAAATCTAGAGACTGGGGGTTTCCAAGTGGACGTGGTAAACAGATAAGGAAGGAAAGGAGAAAAGAGGAAGATATTAATCATCAAATCAAATAAAGAAAGATCTTCCTTAAAAAGTGGAAACCCTAATTCTCAGCCGTACTCTATAAATATCAGAAGAGATCGACTCAGAGAGAAAAAAAATCAGATCTATCTCGTGGATACAACTTAATCAGAGAGTTCCCAACCATCAAGTCATCAACCCGTGCTTCACTCCATCAACATCGAAGAGGGAGAGAGAAGATCCAGCAACCAGAAGGCAGTCGACTGTGTGACAGACAGTCGACCATATTGCCGGAATCCATTAGTTTATTTCTTCTTCTCTCTTTATTCTTTTATGTTGATCATGTATTTGAACTTGTTAAGCAATAAAAGTATTATTATGTGGAACTAATTTCATAGTTGGGTAGATCGAAACCATAGTTATGTAGTGCTATATTCTTCTGAGATCTTCTAATTACTTATTGATTGAATCTGATTGAATTGACATAGATTAATGATCATCAAACTTGGATCTTGAAGTCTGAGAGCAGTCGACTGAGGTGAGAGCCAGTCGACTGACATACAGCACGTGAGACTATCAAGTTTATGTTATCATTTATCTAAATCTGTTATATGAAGCATATTGAGACGACCGAATCTCGTGCTCATAATTTGTAACAAAAGAATCTTTATGGGTTCTTGGTTCAATCAACTTAGAGGATCTAGATCTGATACCAATTTCTAGAACTTTAAGTGTTTGTTCGTTTCCACTGTTCTTATGTTTTCTCTAAGTATGACTTAGTAGATACCATGCTAAAATACTTAGGGGAAGAAACGAATTAGAGTAGATACCATGCCTAATTCTTGGCTTAGGGAAACAGTACTTTAAGGAGTAGATACCATGCCCTTGAAGTGAACAACATGAGTAATTAGAAGTAAATTCAGAAGGCAAATTAGCATTACTAACTATTGGTGGAGATCAACAACCCAACTATTCAAGAGATATTTGTGATTCAACACCTCTCATCTTAGTTTTAATCTTTTAGTTCTTTTAGAATATTATGACAACTTTCATTCATTTTTATTATTAGTTTTATTGATTAGTAAGTTGAAGTCTACAATCTCTGTGGGATCGACCCTTGCTATTACTACGATTCGATTCGTGCACTTGCGAGGTTTTTATAATTTGTGTCTAGTTTATCTATTAATTTAGGTAGCTAGATTCCAACAAACAAGTTTTTGGCGCCGTTGCCGGGGATTGTTTAGTATTTTGACTTACAAATCAGTAAAATCTTTTTCTTTTTTATTCTATTTTATTTCTTCTTTTTCTTTTTCTTGAACTTTCTTTCAGGTCAAACTTTGCACAGAACCAGATCAGTCGACTGTCCCACAGACAAGTCGACTGTACAGAAGCTATTGTACAGGTGCAAACCAGTCGACTGTCCTAAGGATCAGTCGACTGTCCAGAGGATTTTTCCAAAAAGCAACAATGGGTGAAATTTTTTTAAACCGAGTACCAATGCAAGACAAATTCATTCCTAAGAATATTGAGAATCCTTCTTGCATAGCTTTTCAACCCAAAGTCACAGGGAATATGCATCTATCACCTCAATTACTCAGCATGGTGCCCCACTTCTTTGGTAGAACAGACGAAGATCCGCATCTACATTTACAAGACTTATTTGATCTTTGCAGGACACAAAGCATCCAAGGGCTTACCTCTGAACAAATCAGGTTAATCTTGTTTCCTTTTTCTCTAAAACGTAATGCTAAGTTATGGTATAATTCTTTGGAACCAGGATCAATTAATTCATGGGAGCAATTGGCAACAAAATTCTTGAAAGAATTCTTTCCAGCCCAGAAAACCAGACAACTAAAAAGGGAGATTCTACTTTTCCAACAAAAAGATGGCGATTTGTTTTTCGAGGCGTGGGAGGAATTCAAAAACAAGCTTTTCAAGTGTCCTTTGCACAACATACCTAAAGATGATCAGGTACAATCATTCTATGAGGGTTTAAATTACACTAACAAAGCAATTGTTGATTCAGCATGCAATGGAATGTTGATGAGGAAGAGTGCTGAGGAGGCCTTAGAGCTATTTGAAGAACTCAGCGAGAACTCACAACAATTCTCAACAAGAAAGAGCATCTCAAGAAAACAGGGAGTATTCGAAATTTCTCATAATAATAACATGCAATTCGAAATGGAAACCATGAACAAAAAGATTGATATGCTTGTGAATTCAACGATGGGTGGTGTAAAAAACCAACCAAAAGACATTTGTGCAATTTGTTTTCAATCTAACCATACAACTAATTCATGTCCCATGTTTTCTTTCGCAGATCAGGAGCACACAAACTACGAAGAACAGGGAATGTACCCGCCCCAGAACAATTTTTTTTCAAACACGTATAACCCAGGGTGGCAAAACCATCAAGACAATCAATTTGCACCAGGGCATACGCAGCAATTCCAAGGCGGGAATGGGTATGATGAGCCAGCACAAGAACAGGAGAAGTTAAATTTTGAATCCACCATTCTTCAACTACTCCAACAGCAACAACAAACCAGTGATCAACAAAGACAGGCCATTCAAAAATTGGAATTTCAAATTGGCCAAATTGCTACGGAGTTAAGTGAAAGAAAGGCAGGAGAATTTCCATCACAAACCATACCTAACCCTAGAGGACAAGAACAGCTCCAATCAAGGACAACACTAGACGAAGAGACTGAGTTTACAATGTTTGATGCACCACAATTTCCACACGATGATCATGAATGTTATAAAGTTGACGTGGTTCCGGAAATTTGCGACCAAACATTTCAAGAAAATAGCGTTGATCCATTACAAGCAACAATTGCGCACCCTCCACCACTATCTCAAGTTGAAATGGAATACGACGACTGGAAGATTGCAGAGACAGTACTTCACCATGGAACTCCAGAGTCTTATCCAGGTAAGCTTGCATCTGTATTTGAAGAGTTGGTATCTGATAACACTTGTGTTCTACAGGTTAAGTCGACTTATGAAGAGGACAAGTCGACTGATGAAACATACAAGTCGACTGAAGATCGTGACAAGTCGACTGCTCCTAGGACACCTGATGAGGAGCTAAAGCCACTACATGAACACCTGAGGCCACTACTTGATTATTTGGGGAACAACCAGACAGTACCTGTGACAGTTGCTGCAAAATTCAGAATGAACAAAGAAGCAAGGCTGCAGGGAGTCTTGCAAAATCACAATGGTGCTTTAAGATGGACCATTGCTGATAAACTAATGTCAAGGTGGTACGGCCCATAAAATTGTTGCAAAGGTTTCCCCCACATGGAGCGTTGGCGAAAAATCAAACGTTCAAGGTGAATGGGCAGAGGGGGAGACCTTATAAGTCGATGAGTTGTGAGCCTTGAACCATTCAATACATTGCACAAACTCATCGAGTCTAGCTGAAGACAAGAAACACAGCGCTTATTGGGAGGCAACCCAATGTTTCAGGGAAGTATTTACACTTTCCTTTATTTGCTTTCAGTTATTCATTATTATTTTTCTTTGCGTTATTTTTATTTTTTCTCTCCTACCTAGATGTGACATATGCCTATTTTTACATTTTCTTTCGAACATTGAGGACAATGTTCCATCTAAGTTTGGGGGTATTAGGGGTATTAGGTTTATTTTTAGAGTCTTTTGAATTTTTTTTAGGGTAAACAATTTGTTATAAAGTAAGAGTAAGGATACTTATTTACTTTAGGATTGTTGAGTTTCATAATTCCCTACAAAAATTGTGTGCGTCATGCGATTATACATAATAAACAAATGTGATGCTTTTTCTGATAATTATTCCCTTCAAATCTAGTCCTAAATCGAGTTTAAGTAAATAGAGTGATACAATATATGTATATATATTTGAATAAAGTCAGTCTACTCCAATGTTTTGAGCGCTTAGTAACTAGGGGTATTCATCACCAATGTTTACCTTTACGTCAAACGGCAACTCGAAATATGAGTATGCAAAGCACTTTAATGTTTGTGACTTGTTGAGTAACCGGGTGGATACATCACAAATGTTTCGCATTCGCGTCAAAAGACAAGTGACAAATTTAAAGAAGAGACTAAAAAAAAAAAAAAAAAAAAAAAAAAAAAAAAAAAAAAAAACTCTAGTTTGCTACTGGATTTGTAGTAGAGAAAAGGGATAATCACAGACTGAGTAGATGCATACTATAACTACATTAATCGCATGACAAATATGATTAAGTTTGGGGATTATGACTGAACAATTGCACTAGAGAAAGTGGGTATGTTTAATTTTACTTTATCTGAAATTGTTTGTAGTTTTATATTTTTCATTTTGATGTCCACATAATAAGAAATCTTGGTGGTTGAATCTATTGTTATTATTATTCTCCCTATTCATAATTCTAGTTTGCTTGAGGACAAGCAAAAGCTAAGTGTGGGGGTATTTGATGAACACATTATTATTCACATTTAAGAGCAATTCTCTTAATATAATTAGACATTTAAAAGCTCTATATGTGGTATTTATGCTTCTTTTCTCTTTCTCTGCAGGAAACAGCCTATAAACAGCAAAACGAAGCAAATTCAGGATGATACACAGGAAACTGAAGAGGCAGTCGACTGGTCATGATAACAGGCGACTGGACAGAGGAAATCAAGTTTTACACAGCTGCTCGGCCAAGTCGACTGTTCCCAAAACATCAGTCGACTGGGCGAATGAATCACGAAAGTACGGAAGTCTCGACACAGTCGACTTACTCCCAAAAGCAGTCGACTGATAGGCGGCGGAATAAACAGATGAGATATTCGAAGATTCACCTGCATCTAATTTCACATCTATTTGAATCCAGATTTATGCAAATCAAATCTAGAGACTGGGGGTTTCCAAGTGGACGTGGTAAACAGATAAGGAAGGAAAGGAGAAAAGAGGAAGATATTAATCATCAAATCAAATAAAGAAGGATCTTCCTTAAAAAGTGGAAACCCTAATTCTCAGCCGTACTCTATAAATATCAGAAGAGATCGACTTAGAGAGAAAAAAAATCAGATCTATCTCGTGGATACAACTTAATCAGAGAGTTCCCAACCATCAAGTCATCAACCCGTGCTTCACTCCATCAACATCGAAGAGGGAGAGAGAAGATCCAGCAACCAGAAGGCAGTCGACTGTGTGACAGACAGTCGACCATATTGCCGGAATCCATTAGTTTATTTCTTCTTCTCTCTTTATTCTTTTATGTTGATCATGTATTTGAACTTGTTAAGCAATAAAAGTATTATTATGTGGAACTAATTTCATAGTTGGGTAGATCGAAACCATAGTTATGTAGTGCTATATTCTTCTGAGATCTTCTAATTACTTATTGATTGAATCTGATTGAATTGACATAGATTAATGATCATCAAACTTGGATCTTGAAGTCTGAGAGCAGTCGACTGAGGTGAGAGCCAGTCGACTGACATACAGCACGTGAGACTATCAAGTTTATGTTATCATTTATCTAAATCTGTTATATGAAGCATATTGAGACGACCGAATCTCGTGCTCATAATTTGTAACAAAAGAATCTTTATGGGTTCTTGGTTCAATCAACTTAGAGGATCTAGATCTGATACCAATTTCTAGAACTTTAAGTGTTTGTTCGTTTCCACTGTTCTTATGTTTTCTCTAAGTATGACTTAGTAGATACCATGCTAAAATACTTAGGGGAAGAAACGAATTAGAGTAGATACCATGCCTAATTCTTGGCTTAGGGAAACAATACTTTAAGGAGTAGATACCATGCCCTTGAAGTGAACAACATGAGTAATTAGAAGTAAATTCAGAAGGCAAATTAGCATTACTAACTATTGGTGGAGATCAACAACCCAACTATTCAAGAGATATTTGTGATTCAACACCTCTCATCTTAGTTTTAATCTTTTAGTTCTTTTAGAATATTATGACAACTTTCATTCATTTTTATTATTAGTTTTATTGATTAGTAAGTTGAAGTCTACAATCTCTGTGGGATCGACCCTTGCTATTACTACGATTCGATTCGTGCACTTGCGAGGTTTTTATAATTTGTGTCTAGTTTATCTATTAATTTAGGTAGCTAGATTCCAACAAACAACAATCATACAAAAGAACTACAATCACATATAAGAAATACAATCATACAAAAAGCTCAGGGAAGTCCTTCTACATGCGATCCTTCGCCTCCTAAGTAGCCTCCTCGAACTACCGATTCCTCCACAACACCTTAACCATAGGTATCACCTTGCTCCTTAGAACCATCTCCCTACGATCAACGATTTCTATAGGCTATTCCTTGTAACTCAAGTTCACCTGTAGACCTTCAGGAACCTCTACCAACTGATGACTCTGATCCGGCACATACTTCCTCAACAGCGACACATGGAACACATCATGCACTTGCGCCAACTCCTCTGGAAGCTCCAGCCTATATGTCGTCTTACCAATCCACCCCAAAATCCTGTATGGCCCAATATACCTTGGCGCCAACTTGCCTCTCTTACCAAACCTGATCACTCCCTTGGTCGGAGACACTTTGAGTAAAATTGCATCCCCAACCTCAAACTACAAGTCTCTTCTTCGAGTGTCTGCATAACTCTTTTGCCGACTCTGAGCTTCAACCAACCTCTTGCGAATAAACTCAATCTTCTCCGATGTTTGCTGCACCATCTCTGGCCCAAACATTTACCTCTCGCCAACCTCATACCAACAAACAGGCATCCTGCACTTCCTCCCGTACAGTGCCTCAAACAGAGCCATCCCGATACTCGCATGGTAACTGTTGTTATAAGCAAACTCAACCAATGCCAAGTACCTCTCCCAACTACCACCAAAACCCATAACACAAGCCCTCAGCATATCCTCCAATACCCGATTCACCCTTTCTGTCTGACCATCAGTCTTTGGATAAAAAGCGGTACTGAAATCAGTTCTGGTACCCAAAGCCTCTTGCTGATTCTTCCAAAACCTCGAAGCAAACCTCGCATCCCTGTCGGACACAATCGACACAGGAACTTCATGAAGTCTCACAATCTCATCTACATACAGTTTTGCCAACTTTTCCAACGACCAAGTAATCTTCATGGCCAAAAAGTGAGCTGACTTGGTCAAACGGTCAACAATAACCCAAATCGAGTCATTGCCCTTCGCACTCCTTGGCAAACCTGTAATGACATCCATACTGATATTCTCCCATTTCCACTCCGGAATGGGCAAAGGCTGCAACAAACCTCCAGGTCTCTGATTTTCTACTTTGATCTGCTGACAAGTCAGACACCTCACCACAAAATCTGCCACATCCCTCTTCATACCGGACCACCAAAAGTGCGGTTTGATGTCCTTGTACATCTTTGTGCCTCCAGGATTGTCATGCCCCGCTTCCCAAAAACACGGAATACGAGCGCGTGACAAAGTCCAGCGAATAGTTTTCATCATTAATGAGCTGTAGGATCAACTCAGCATCATAACAAGAATATAACAAAATGTACACAACCGCGCATGCATGAATAATTTATTAAACAAAAGAAAACAATTGAAACCAAATAATAATATCTCAATGGTTTTCAAATCTGGAACAAAAGATAAAACTCGGAAACATAAGCCCGTTACAAGGTTCATGTAGCAACAAATAGAATAAACTCAAATACAAGATAATGATAGCAAGTCTTTCTCCAAGCAAAGCCTAAAATGTCTGCTCACCGATTCCGGCAGGCAATTCGTCTCCAAAGTCTGTATATATAAATATACAAAAGGAAAAAGAATAGAGAAAACAAGACAACACCCTTAGTGCAGGTTAGGGCCGTAAATAGTAAAACAAGTACAAGAATATGGAACAAGATTGGGAATCAAGAATATAATAGGGATGCAACAAGTAGTGGGAATTCAAGAAAATTAGCTAGTAAGAAAGACAACTCGAGTGACAAGGTTGGGTAACAAGTACTAGTAGTAAAACAAGTGGCTAGTGAACATGTAATGGTATCAAGCATCAAGTGATAAGTATCACGTACAAGTGTCGAGTAACAAGTAACAAGTGTCAAGTTGTCAAGTACAAGTATCAAGTAGCAAGTGTCAAGTATTATGTTCAAGTATCAAGTATCAAGTCTTGTGGTTATTACTATCTAGGTAGCACTTCATGTGCCATTCTTTTATCACATAGTTACTACAGTCAATGCAATTTCGTTTAGGCTTAGTAATGGAGTTTATAGGGCGGTGTGCTCAGGTATCAAGTATCAAGCAAGCCATCCTCATGAATCTGATAATCATATAACTAGTTCATGTGTCAAGTCATAACAAGACAAGTCATGAATCATATATATACTAGTTCATGAATCAAATAATACACTAGTTCATGAATCGATTAATAATATACTAGTTCATGAATCAAATAATATACTAGTTCTTGAATCGAATAACAATATACTAGTTCATGAGGCATGTATCAAGTAGGAAACATGGGCCCCCTTCCGAGTACACTTACCTATATTATCCACTACTATGGTCTTTCCCTTAAACCCCGGCTTATTATTTATTATTATCATCAAGTAAGCATGAAAGTGTGCGAAACAAGTCAAGTAAATATAATCAAGAACATGAAACAAGTCTAGGCTAGGTAGGATACAAGTTCGAGGGTCAAAACAAATTGAAATATCAAGAACAACGAGAATCTCAAATCTGGACAGCATGACGTTGCTGCACCAAAACTGTGATTCCCGTTGCTACAAGACAGAAAAAGTGGATCCGTCGAAAGGTCTAGAAAGTAGACTCCTGCCCGATTCCAACGCATATAATTAAGACATATAAAAGTTGTGGTAACGTGTCAAAACAGCAAACTATGCAGCATTTGTGTTTAGCCAGAATTTGTAAAAACTGAGTTTATACATATGAAACAGAGTTGAAATATCATTAATTAATTCTACGAAAATTAGGAAATGTTCTCTAGGGTGTCCAATGTCAGCATGCAAAATTTCAAGTCATTTACTTACTGGTAGCATAGTTAAAATAATTATAGACCATGGTGGTGCAACAGTTTTTGTAAATCTGCGATTACCGACACAGCAGCAGTAAAACTGCGATTATCTCCTAAACCATAACTCGGAATTCAAAAATTCTGAATGTTATTGACAACTAGATACTTAAGGCTACATTTCATATTTAGGACTCAAGTTCAGATTTTGGCTTTATAGGGGTTGAAACAGCAAGCCAAGACAGGACAGCAAACAAGTAATATACCTTTTTGCATGAAATGTTTCATAATTAAATTAGTTGTGAACAAATGTATCGACGAAGGATTGTGACTCTTAGATCATGTAATAGGTAAGGCAAAACATGAGATCATCAACGATAAACAAGGAAGAGTCACATTCACAAACTACTTGCAGTATTTTCAAGGGAAGCTTGTACTAGAAAACAAAATGTACAAGAGATACTTGCCTTGGGGTGTAGACGATGAATCCGACGAAAGAGTAATGAAAATGGATCCCGGACGATGAACACGATTGGCACGGATCTCGATAATGATCAAGATGATGATCAAGTTGAAGATCAAGCAAATTCAACGGCCGAGATCGAACAAAAAAAATATAAGAATTAGAAGAGTGCCAAAAGAATAAATATACCATGATTGACAGTTGATGAATGAGAATAAAAAGTGGATCAAATATTTAACTTACCAAGTAGAAGACGAACGAGACGATCAAGGGCCGAGATCAAGTGTGATCGGTCGATCGGACGGCTGAGATCAAAGATCGAACATCAAGATCAAGATGATGATCACGATCGCAATGACCAAAGAGATCCGACGGTCGAGATCAAGATCTTGATGATGATGGAGATGATGATCACGATCGCGATGATCAACGATCAGATGGCCTAGATCCAATCGAGCATGATGATCAAGATCCAACGGACGGCCAAGATCACCCCGATGGTGGTGCTCAAGATCAAATCAACGGACGGCTAGGAACCAATCAATCAATAGGACATAATGGTCACGATGATCAAGATCATGATGATCAAGATGCTCACAGCGATCGGACGGTCATGATCCAACTGATCAAAACTCCAAGAGGATGATGATCATGATGTTGATCAACGGCCCACGATTAAGGAAGATCAAAACCCAAGAACAGGGGCTCGACTATGGACGGTGGGGACAGCGGCCAGGGGGGTTGGCGGCGACCGTGGCGAAGGCGGCAGGGAGCACAGGGATCATGGTTATAGGAGGAGGGCACAGTGGATAGAGGGCTGACGGTGCACAGGGGGGTAGGGGAGCGGCACTGGGCTGACGTGTGGCACTCAGGAGGAGGGCAGCACAGGGAGTCGGCTGTCGAGGTGGTTAGGAGACACACACAGGGAAGGCACATGGCAGAGCTGGCTCTTGCTGCGGTGGCATGTCGAGAGGAGCACCGGTGATGGGGGGCAGCGGCTGGCGCTGTTGTCGCCACTTCGAGAGAGGAAGGGAGCAAACCGAGGGGCTGTGCGTCGCTCTGGCTGGGGTCGTTGAGTTCACGATGGTGGAGCACGGGGGTGCACAGGCTGACTGAGGTGGCGATGAAGTGAAGGGTTGCGGGAGCACGGGGAGAAGAGGGACAGGTATGGGTTGGCTCGATGAGATGGAGCGACGATGGAACAGGGGTAGGGTTTCGGAAGTGGAAGGGGTGGAGTTGAGAAGAAGCGGCTGGGGTTTTTCTTTGGGTTTCAATAGTAGGGTAATAGGGTGGGGTTAGGGTTAAGAGTTTAAATAGAATGAGTTATTGGGTTTGGGTAGTGGATATTGGATATTAGGGTTTTAGTGTATTAGGCTTAATGGGTATTTGGTTAAGTATATGGGTTTTGAAGGAATCCAATAGGGTCAATGGGTAATGGATTTGGGTTTTAATGGGGTATTGGGATCTAAATGAAAAGATCCAATAGAATAGATAAAATAATAAATGAAAATAAGGATTAGACAACCAAATATATTTGTACTAAAATATGGAAATTATTTGAAATGACTACAAATACAATTAACAATAGAAATAGATTTTTAAACTAAAAATCAAGGGTAATAATATTAATAGTAAAAAAAATACTAATAATAGTACTGATAACAAGAATAATAAAAATGATAATAATAACAATAATAATAACTTTGGTATACATATCAAATAGGATTTGAGATAAACAAGTTTATAAAAATCCAAATAGTAATAAAATAAGATACAAATAGCCAGTCACTTAGAAAATGAACATTAAAGTTAGAATATACTACTATTCGAAGAAAATACAATTTCCAGTTCGAAAAGATTTTAAATAGAAGGCACAATTCGAGTTTAAAATAATACTGAATTTATAATAAATCAAAATACGAAAAATATTCAGAAAATACGTATTTAGGGAGACAGGGGTTACAAGGATGTACTGACAACAAAGTACTGTGTGCCTCCTGTAAGATACTCTCTCTCAAGTCTGCATTCTTCGGAACACACGACCTCTCACCTATCCAAAGCACTCCATATTGGACACGGAACTATGACAACTTCCCAACAGAAACCTGTTGTAACATCTTCTGGATCTCTGCATCTGATTTCTGACCTTCCACAATCCTCTCTCTCAAAGAAGGCTGAGCCTCAACTGAGCCAAGGACGTCCCCAAACTCTGCAGTACCACCTCGATACCTGCCCAATCAATCTCTGCTGCCAACTCACTCCGAGTAGTGATCAAACTCGATAAACTACTCTTCCTGCTAAGTCCATCAGTTACCACATTTGCCTTGTCCGGATGATACTTGATCTCAGGATGAATGTCTTCCAACACTTCCAACTACCTTCTCTGCCGAATATTTAGATCATTTTGTTGATAAATATACTTCAGGCTCTTGTGGTCAGTTTACATGTTGACCTTCTCACCATATACATAATGACTCCACTGTTTCAAGGCAAAGATAATAGCTGCTATCTCCAGATCATGCATCAGATAATTCTTCTTATGCGGACGCAACTGCCTCGAACCATAGGCAATAACTTTGTCTTCTTGCATCAAGACACACCCCAAACCTCTGAGAGACGCATCACTGTAGATATCATAATCCTTTCCAGCTTGTGGCAAAGCTAAGATAGGTGCAGTTGTCAACCACTCCTTTAGCTCAAGGAAACTCGCCTCACACTTATCAGTCCATGTGAATACCACATTCTTCCGAGTCAAACCTGTCAAGGGAACTGCAATCCTAGAATAGCCCTGGATGAATCTCCTATAGTACCCAACCAAACCCAAGAAACTCCTGACTTCCTTCACAGTCGCGGGCCTGGGCCAATCCTTTACTGCTTCAACCTTCTGGGGATCAGTGGCCACTCCCTCCTTAGAAAGGATATGACCAAGAAAAGCTACCTCAAACTTCCAAAACTCACACTTCGACAACTTGGCATACAAGTTATGCTTCTGCAATTTCTGTAATACCTCTGTCAAGTGCATAGAATGATCCTCCTCCGACTTCGAATACACAAAAATATCATCGATGAAAACAACCACAAAGGAGTCAATAAATGGACTCAAAATCCGATTCATCATATCCATGAATACTGCCATCGCATTCGTCAACCCGAATAGCATCACCAAAAACTCATAGAGTCCATGACGGGTCTTGAAAGCTGTCTTACTCACATCTTCCTCCTTGACTCGAACCTGATGATACCCTAATCTCAAATCAATCTTCGAAAACATAGTTGCTCCCTGAAGCCTGTCGAACAGATCATCAATCCGTGGAAACGGATACTTGTTTGAATAGTCACCCTATTCAACTTCCGATAGTCAATGCACATCCTCATTGACCCATCATTCTTCTTGACCAACAACACTGGTATACCCTACGGTGAAGAACTCGGCCTAATAAAACCTTAACTCAGCAGTTCCTCAATCTACTTCTTCACTTCATCCTGTTCTACAGGTGCCATCATGTACGGAGCTTTAGAAATCGGAACACTTCCTGGCTGAACATTAATACAAAACTCCACATCTCGCTATGGCGGTAATCCTGGCAAATACTCCAAGAACACTGTAGGAAAATCCCTCACAACTGGAATGCCTCTGACTTCATCTGGAATCGTCAACTTGAACACCACTACAGCCACTTTCAGAACTTTCTTCTTCCCTTGAAAAGTCACTGCGGGACCACCTGGTGCTTTCACTAACACCTCTTTCTGCTTTCATTCAATCATGGCATCATATATTTCCATCCAATCAATGCCCATGATCACATCCACACCTAAGACTTGCAGCTCAATAAGATCAATGCCGAATGATCTCCCGCTAATCTCGATATCACAGCCCTCGTAATATCGATCATCAATCAATTCTTCACCTTACGGAGTTGCCACCGACAAAACCCTGTCTGGAAATAACTTAGGCTCCACACTTAAGACCTTTGCAAAATTGGGTGACACAAAAGTATGCGAAGAACCAGTATCAAATAAAACTTTTGCTTTAATTCCATTAATCAAAACAAATCCTGTTACATGAAGAATGATACGCAAATCTCCAATTTATTCTCAAACAAAGTTTTACTTAATACATTGAATAAAACAAAATTCAAAATTCTTGCATACCCTGAATCACATCTTCTAAGTTGCCCGCATCCTCCTCAGTCAATGCGAACACTCGCCCTTGCCTCTGAAATTTACCTCCGCTTGGACCACCCTTCCTCAACCGTGGGCAGTAAGGCTTAGAAAGCCCCGCTTGCCCACACGGAAAACAGTCTACTTCGCAAACTGGGGACATACTGACCTGTAGTGACCCGCCTCCTTGCAGTAGTAACAAGTCACCTCCTGAGATGCAGGTGCCCTTTGTTCTGGCTTACTAAACTTGCTCTGCTTCACTGGGAACTTCTTCCCACTCTAACTAGCTGCTGGCCTCTTCTTTCTGTTCTAGGTCTCTTGCTTCTTCTGGAACTGGTCCATATCCTCTTCTGTCATGGCTGCAATCCTAACCAGCTTATCAAACCTCCTTATGCCCAAAGGAATCATCCTTGACCTCAAATTCGGCCTTAAGCTATGCTCGAATTTCTTAGCCATCTTCTCCTTATCAACAATCAGCTCCGGTGTATACCTTGACAGCTGAGTGAACTTAGTCTCATATTCACGCACTGTCATGTTACCCTGCTGCAGATTCAAGAATTCTATTGCCTTCTTCTCCTGAATATCCAGAGGGAGGAAATGGTCCCTAAACTCATCCATAAAAGCTTCCGAAGTCACTTGCTGACTTCCAAAGATCCTCTTCACTGATTGCCACCGGACGCCAGCATCCTTCTCTAATTGCATATTAGCCAATTTCACCTTATTGACTTCTGGGGTCTCCAAGACATCGAAGACCATCTCCATCTGTCTAATTTAATCATCAGCCTCATTCGGATCAGACTGCCCCTCGAACACTATTTAGATTAACTCTTTAATAATTGAGCAATTCAAATCCAAGTAAAAACTTCAATAAATCACGAAATCTCCAATTTAGTCATAAAGCCTCAAATCCAAATCTAGTTATCACAACTCCAATCCTCAAGACATGATCTTTAATTCATTATTCCTTCTCAAAATTTCCTCAAACTCATTTACAATTATTTTCAATGGTTAACTCATGAACACAAATCAATTTAATATTACCATAATCAAGATGCACTCATCCAACCTCATAAACAGTCAAAAATCTCTTCTTTAATCAATTTATGCATAACATTTTCCATACTCAATCAAATCAGCATTAACCCAAAAGAAATAGCTTACTCATGATTTATATTAGGTTATTTAACAATCTTAAATCATCCACATGCAAATTCTACTCATAAATAATTTAGGGTTTCATAAAAGATTCAATTTTAATTCACCGATTCATCAAATCCATCATATATATATTCATACCAAACCCTAGCATGCTTTTTAATAGATGAAACACCACATACAATATTTAAAGAACAAAACAAAACAATTATATCACTCACCTTGTTGAAAGAATCGAACGAAGACAAAAAGAAAGTAGGAAAAGTCCCTCCTTAGCAAGAAATCCAAGATCTTTTCTTTAGAACTCCAAAATATTAAGAAATAAGAAATCCCCTGTGTTTTGCAGAAGATGACGGCTGCACTACACTATAAATAGGCCGGGATTAGAGATTCTAGTGTTTTTGAATACATTTGCAAAGTACTCCTTTTAAATATACCTTTACTTAAATAGATCCCCATACTAGAAAATTTGTTAAAACCAATTTAATTGGGTTCAAAAATCAAAAGATCCCCCACTAGCATCAACAGGCACTGTAGAGAAAACCCAGAAGCAATTTTTACATTTTCATCCCTTCAATTAAGCAATTTTGCGAAAAAATCCACTTTTATCAAAACTTGTAAAATACATCAAATGTGTTGAAACAAAAGGCAAAATCTTTACTCATGAGTTACCTAGGCATTATATCCAGCCCAAATTCTGAAAATCTAGAGTTTTTACTCCCATTTAGTAATTTTGCACAAAAGTCATTCTTTTTGAAATATTTGCAAATGAGTCTAATAATTATCAGAAAAATCTAGAAAAATTACAAAAAATCTCAAATAATAAATAATGAGTTTCTCCAAAATAATTTTGACTTTTGAACTTCCCAATAAAATATTTGCACGTGTTTTGCAAGTGTAAAAATAAATTTTTATATAAAAATTTATTAAATAACCAAAAATCATTTTAATTCATTTTCTTATCTCAAAAATAGTATTTTTAAAATATGGGGTACTACAATTTTTACCATTGACTTTATTGTTACCGTTGACTTTATTGTTACCGTTGATTTCACTGTTACCGTTGAATTCACTGTTAATGTTATCACTTCACTCTTTACTGTTGATATGGCTAAAAATGGGGTTTAAACGGAACCATCCAAATCAAGCGCGAATCTTGAAGCCCAGGGGCGAAACAGTAATTTCACCTACCAATGGGTCTGAAATGGGGTACTGGATCTCTTCATCAAAGATCCAATAACCCACGAACGGATCCACCTCAATCAGGTGCAGGTTTCAACTAGCAGAGAACCCGATCCAAAGGGATAGGATCAGGATCTCTGATTAATACTAATCAATGACCCTGATTCACATCTATCCTTCCACTGGGAATTAGGGATTACATTCCTAATCTGTTTACAGGGATTATAATCCTTATCATATCACGGGGATTACATTCCTAATCTGATCCCTAAGACGCCTATAAATATCCCCCATCCATCTCCATTAAGAGGTAATCAATCTTTTGCCAATTTACGCTCTTTCATAATCTTCCTGATTACTGACTTGAGCATCGGAGGGTGCGTCGTCGGGATCAACCCCGGTGTCTCGCACTTTTTACAGGTGAACGGCAGGAGTCAACGGTCAAACTCCGGCGGAACAGGTAACAGGTTTGCTATTCAAGTTTTTCAAGAATCCACAAATACTATCTGTTTGCCCCCACACCAGATTTAGCGGTAACAGATTGGCGCCGTCTGTAGGAAACTAATGAATAGCAACCTCTCCTCTTCCCGTCGGTCAGATCTTCTCCAGCCATGCCTCATAGGAAAGCCAGATCAAGAGGTTCCAACCGAGGACCCAACCCCGATCAGCAACAAGAAATTCTCATCCAACCCGCTCTGCAGCAGGGGCAACTTCCCCCTCAAGCGGAAGACCCACTCCAACAGGACCTGCCTCCTCCTCAGAACCAACAACCTCCTAAGGGTCCCAATCCGCAGAAATAGCCTCTCCATCCGGACCACGTCTCCATCCACAACGCCTCTTCGGACTCTATGGCCTGCCATAATCCCCAAGTTTCCGACCTCCGCAACACCGTCCTCAATTGGCAGAAGGATGAGGATCTTCGCCGTCGTCTGGATGAAAAGCGGGCCCGAGAGGGAGCCTCCCGCCAACACCGTCCGGATGAGCGATCTCCTCACCGCCGAGACAACAGAAGGTCCCCTATCCGAAGGGGGCGGAGAGAGTCCCCCGAGCATCACAGGAGAAGACCCCTTTCTCCTGCCGGTCGGCACCATCATAGGAACGATGAGGCACCCATCACCCGTGCCGAGTTCCAAGCTCTCAATCTCCGTCCCAACACCAATGCTCCCAAGATCCCCTCTCCTCCTCCGGTCCGAAGTCCTCGCCGACGGTCCCCAACTCCTCCTCCGGCTCCTAGCAACTCCCGGCATATGCAAAGTCCTCGCCGCTCCAGGAGCTGCCGTCGTCGTAGCCCCCGCTCTCCCTCGTACGAAGACGAGTCTAGAGGCTCAGCTGATTACCGTCGAAAGGATGACGCTGTATACCGCCGTCTCCATGAGATGGAAAGGTGCTTGGGTCAGTTAGACCGAGAAGAAAAGCTTAGAGGAAGGACTCTTCGTCCTAGCAGACCTCCTTTTTCCCGAACCATAATGGATGCACCTGTACCAATCGGCTTCAAGCGTCCTCAATTCGAGACTTATTCCGGGGAAACTGACCCAATCGATCACATCGAAAGCTTCAAGACCCTCATGCTCATCCATCAAGCTTCCGATGCTCTGCTCTGTAAAACCTTTCCCGCAACTCTCAAGGGCCCAGCTCGAGAATGGTACTCTCGCCTTGCCCCATCCTCAATATTCTCCTTCGAGCAATTCGAGACCCTCTTCGTCACCCATTTCGTAAGTAGCCGTAGAACTGAGAAGACCAGCATCTCGCTACTGTACCTCCACCAGAAGAAGGGTGAAAAGCTGAGAGACTATGTGAAAAGGTTCACAGCTGAAGCCAAGTCCATAGCATCCCTCGACCAGTCGGTCGCTGCAGCAGCATTTCAATCCAATGTCCTCAACTCCAGCCTCCGCTCCTCCCTCGCCAAGAAGCCCCCACAGAACTTCTCTGACCTCCTCCTCCGAAGTGAAAAGTATATTCGAGCCGAAGAAGCCGAGCACCGCCCAAACTTGGAGGGGTCTTCCTCCGGGTTTAAGAGAAAGGGAACAGAAAAGGAAGGAGCCAAGAATCTCCAGAAGGATAATGCCGGCCAGCGCCGACCTCCCCCCAGATTCGAGAAATTTACTCCTCTCACCACCAATGTCTCTACCATTCTAATGGAAGTTGAGAAGGAAGGGGTCATACCTCCTGCTCTGAGGATGAACACCCCTACCAAGAAAAGGGATAAAGAGAAGTGGTGTCATTATCACTGGGACCATGGCCACGACACCAATGATTGTCGGGCCTTGAAGAATGAAATAGAAGCCCTCATCCAGAGGGGGCAGCTGACCAGGTTCGTGAGAAAGGACCGAGCCGACCTTCCTCCCCCGCCTCGGGGGGCTAATAAGCATCCTGAACGCGACGAAACACCCGACTTCAAAGAGGAGCGTGTCCTACACCTCATTCATGGGGGCCCAATGGCGGGCTCCTCAAACTCCTCTCGAAAGGCGTTCATTAGGGAAGTTAATTCGGTTCCCGCCATCCCTCCTCCTAAAGGCCTCGGAGTGCCCGTCACATTTTCAGATGAAGACCTCGAGGGCGTCCGAACCCCTCACTGTGACGCACTCGTCATCAACCTCCACATGGCGAACTTCAAAGTGGAGAGGATCCTAGTGGACAATGGCAGCTCCGTTAACATCCTCTGCCTCGCCGCTTTTAAGGGCCTTAAACTCTCCCGAGATAGACTCAAGCTCGCTGGCTACGCGCTCCATGGGTTCACGGGAGTGCCAGTGACTATCGAAGGGGTGATCACCCTCGACGTAACCGCTGGCAAAACTCCTACTACCTGAACGGAGCCCATGGATTTTATGGTCGTGGATGTCCTAGCAACCTACAACGTCATTTTGGGTCGTCCCGGCCTCGCTGCCCTTAAAGCAGTCCCATCCGCCTATCACCTCAAGATGAAGTTTCCCACTAGGGCCGGAGTAGGGGAAGTGAAAGGCAATCAGGAAACGGCCCGTAAGTGCTATATGACCTCTACCCTCGGTCCAGTCCTCTCCCTAGAAACTCTGGAAATCCCCAAGATGTTGCCCGACCAACGTCCGAGCCGGTGGATGAGTTGGAGGAAGTGCTCTTCTCTAAGCAAGACCCAAGCCGAAAGTTCTTTGCTAGCAAGACCCTCCCGTCCGCCCTATGCTCCGATATAGTCCACTGCATCCGAAGGAACTGAGACCTCTTTGCTTGGTCAGCTGCAGACATGCCCGGAATTTCCGAAGAGCTCTTGGTCCACCACCTCAGCGTTGTCCCGGGGTCCAAACCGGTGCAACAGAAGAGGCGAAAGTTCGCCCCCGAGCGCCAGTTAGCTATAAAAGAGGAGGTGGACAAGCTCTTGAAGGCCCGGTTTATACAAGAGGTGAACTATCCCGAGTGGTTATCGAATGTAGTAATGGTGAAGAAGTCCAATGAGACTTGGAGGATTTGTATCGATTTTACCGATCTCAACAAGGCCTGCCCCAAGGATCCCTTCCCTCTTCCGAGTATTGACACTCTAATTGATGCCACATCGGGACACAAACTCCTCAGCTTCATAGACGCCTTCTCAGGCTACAACCAGATTCGGATGTTCCCTCTGGACATCCCGAAGACCTCATTCGTGACCAACCAGGGCCTCTACTGCTACAGGGTTATGCCCTTCGGTTTGAAGAATGCAGGCGCAACATATCAACGCCTCGTCAACAAGGTTTTCCAAGCTCAAATCGGCCGGAATATGGAGGTGTATGTTGACGACATGCTCGTAAAAAGCATCCGAGGAGCCGATCATGTAACCGACCTACAGGAGGCATTTGATGTTCTGAGAAAGCACAACATGAGACTTAATCCGAACAAGTGTGCGTTCGGTGTCTCGTCAGGAAAGTTCCTCGGCTTCATGGTCAGCCAACGAGGAATTGAAGCTAACCCTGAGAAAATCAAGGCCATATTAGCCATGGCCCCTCCCAAGAATGTGAAGGAAGTTCAGAGGTTAACAGGTTGCCTAGCCGCCATAGGGCGATTTTTCTCAAAGTCCGGGGAAAAATGCCTCCCCTTCTTCAAGGCCCTCAGGGGGGCTAAAGGTTTCGAATGGGGTCAGCAACAACAGGAATCGTTCGACCAGTTCAAGGCTTACCTCGTCAACCCCCCTCTCCTCAGCAAACCCATCCCTGGCGAACCCCTCTACCTCTACCTGGCAGCCTCCGAACAGACCCTCAGCGCCGTTTTAGTAAGGGAAGAAGACCGGGCTCAAAAGCCCATCTACTATGTGAGCAAAGTATTTCGGGATGCTGAGCTCCGCTACCCGAGGATACAAAAGATGGCTTATGCCCTGGTGATGGCCGCGAGAAAGCTTCGCCCGTATTTTCAGTCCCATTCGGTGGTCGTTCTTACCGACAAACTGCTGAAGCAAGTGCTCTACAAGCCGGAGACCTCCGGTCATCTTATGAAGTGGTCTATCGAGCTGAGCCAGCATGATATAACTTATCAGCCTCGGACCACGATCAAGGCTCAGGCCTTAGCAGAATTCATAGTTGAAAGTACCATCTCCGAGTTCAGCCAGGCAATGAAAGGACCACCTGTCTGGTCGGTTTATGTAGATGGATCCTCCTACAATGAGGGAAGCGGAGCCGGGGTCATTCTGGCGGGACCAGCTGACTTCATCCTTCAATACTCCCTCCGTATCAACTTCAAGGCCTCGAACAACGAAGCTGAATACGAGGCACTCATAGCCGGCCTTGGAATGGCTCGCAATGCAGGGGCGCAGCGCCTCCGGATCTTTAGCGACTCTCAGCTAGTCGTAAATCAGGTCCTCAGCGAGTATGAAGCATGTGACGACAGGATGGTTAAATACTTAGCCAAGGTCAGGAGCCTCATGGCACTGTTTGAAGAAGCCCTCATCCAACGAATACCCCGGGAAGAAAATGCTCAGGCCGACGCCCTCACCAAACTAGCCTCTTCCTCCCTTCCAGGTCTCGAACAGACCGTCTTGATAGAGGTTCTCCTGAAGCCAAGTATAGAGGACGAAACTTCCGACTCTATAGAGTCGCTGCCTGTCCTGCTTGAAGATAACTGGATGAAACCCCTCGTTGAATTCTTAAGGGACGGACTCCTCCCCGAGGATCCCAAGGAAGCTCGAAGAGTGAGAACCTGAGCCAAGCGTTACACACTGATCGGAGGCATCCTATATAAACGCTCCTTCACACAGGTAGACGGTAGGTCGTACCTGAGGTGCCTCTCCCCCGGGCAAGCCGACTACGCCCTGCAAGAACTTCATGAGGACATCGGCGGGGCACATTCGAGGTCCAGATCTCTAGCCCGCAAAGTGTTGAATTACGGATATTTCTAGCCCACTCTCCTACGAGACGCCGAACGGCACGTTCGGCAATGCAGCTCTTGTCAGAAGTACTCTGACATCCGACGCCTCCCACAAGCTCTACTCACTTCTCTATCAAGTCCAATCCCCTTTGCAATATGGGGGATAGATTTATTAGGGCCATTTCCACCAGCTCCCGGCCAGTTCAAATTCTTAGTCGTGGCAATCGACTACTTCTCAAAATGGATAGAGGCCGAGCCCTTGGCCACGATCACCGAGAACAAGGTTGTTCAGTTCTTTTGGAAGAGCGTAATCTGCTGATTCGGCGTCCCTCGGGTCTTGATAACAGACAACGGAACCCAGTTCACTGGGGCTGCCTTCCAAGCCCTATGTGAAGACCTTGCCATCCAACACCGATTCTCCTCCGTTTTTCATCCCCAATCGAATGGCCAAGTCGAAAATGCTAACCGACAGATCCTCTCTGGCATTAAGAAGAGGTTGGATAAATGTTCCAAAGGCTTATGGGTCGATCAGCTTCCCAATGTGATGTGGAACTACCGCACCACAAAACGGACCCCCACAGGAGAGTCTCCGTTCAATCTCACCTATGGGTCCGAAGCTATGATCCCCTTAGAAGTTGGTATACCCTCTCATCGTCTAATGGATTTTGAAGAAGAACAGAATGCCAAAGAGCTCCGAGCAAATCTGGACCTAATTGATGAGATCCGAGAAAGAGCTGTCATTCGTCAACAAAGCTACCGAAGAAGGATCGAGTTGGCATACAACAAGAGAGTCCGTCCTAGCGACCTCAAAGAAGGGGATTTGGTTCTCAGAAAGCTAGCCATCTCTTTCCCCGGTCAGAAAAGCAAACTGGCTCCAAATTGGGAGGGACCCTATAAGATCGCAAAAGTAGTTCGGCCCGGGACGTACAAACTAGAAGACCACGAAGGCAGAGAGATCCCCAGGACCTGGAATGCCGACCATCCTCTGAAATACCAAGAGAAAGCACCATCGCCTCTCTAAGTATTCTGGGATGTCGAACCGTTCCTCTCCTATTACTTGTTTTGCTTTGCTTTCATTTTCCCTCTTGTAATAACGGCTCGCAACTTTAGAGGCAGCCAGCTATTAGTCATTAATAAAGAAAACTTTTTCATATTTTACTATTGTTTACATCACTCTGCTTTTACTCTTCACTCTAACGATGGTTTGGAGTCTAACACTTGGCTCGATTCTACTTCGCAAGTTCGCTTATAAGCGAGCTAGAAGTAGTTCGCCATTCGGAATTGCTCCCACAACCGTTGAACTACTCTAACGATGGTTCGGAGTCCCACACTTGGCTCGATTCTACTTCGCAAGTTCGCTTCTAAGCGAGCTAGAAGTAGTTTGCCATTCGGAATTGCTCCCACAATCGTTGAACTACTCTAACGATGGTTCGGAGTCCCACACTTGGCTCGATTCTACTTCGCAAGTTCGCTTCTAAGCGAGCTAGAAGTAGTTCACCATTCGGAATTGCTCTCACAACCGTTGAACTACTCTAACGATGGTTCAGAGTCCAACACTTGGCTCGATTCTACTTCGCAAGTTCGCTTCTAAGCAAGCTAGAAGTAGTTCGCCATTCGGAATTGCTCCCACAACCGTTGAACTACTCTAACGATTCCAACACTTGGCTCGATTCTACTTCGCAAGTTCACTTCTAAGCGAGCTAGAAGTAGTTTGCCATTCGGAATTGCTCCCACAACCGTTGAACTACTCTAACGATGGTTCGGAGTCCAATACTTGGCTCGATTCTACTTCGCAAGTTCGCTTCTAAGCGAGCTAGAAGTAGTTCGCCATTCGGAATTGCTCCCACAACCGTTGAACTACTCTAACGATTCCAACACTTGGCTCGATTCTATTTCGCAAGTTCGCTTCTAAGCGAGCTAGAAGTAGTTCACCATTCGGAATTGCTCCCACAACCGTTGAACTACTCTAACGATGTTTCGGAGTCCAACACTTGGCTCGATTCTACTTCGCAAGTTCGCTTCTAAGCGAGCTAGAAGTAGTACACCATTCGGAATTGCTCCCACAACCGTTGAACTACTCTAACGATAGTTCGGAGCTCAACACTTGGCTCGATTCTACTTCGCAAGTTCGCTTCTAAGCGAGCTAGAAGTATTTCGCCATTCGGAATTCTACTTCGCAAGTTCGCGTGATTAAATGACCGAAGCATAGCTCGGCACCACTTTCCGAACGCTTATGACACCGACCCCCAAACGAGCAAAAGACCAGCTCAGGGACCTCGGTGCGATGAACATAGTCACAGACAAAACAACCACACAGAGCTACGAAAAATGCGCAACTCTTAGAAAGAAATATTATTAAGAATTGGGACGCAGTACAAGGCGCCTCTTCCATACAACAAGATTACAAGGCGTTAAAAAGCAAAAGTTACAATGCCGACTTGTTACACTTAGGCTACATACAAAGGCTTCAAAAACAAGATCTTCAATGCCTCTGTGGCGCGGGGATGTTCCGCTTCAAGGACACTAGAGGGCGACGATGTTTGCCTCCGGAGTTCGACCCCAAACCAGCAAATTGAGACGTATCCTCGGCACTGCTCCTGACAGTCGCTCCGACGGATGCTCCGCTCGATGAAATGGCGACAGCACTTTGCGCATCTCCCGAACTAGGATGATCGATGGGCGAACGAGTCGCGAGCTCATAAAACGTGATTCCCCGCTCGCTATCCGCGCGAGTACACGAGGTGCTCCTCACATTGATCGGCCCCGAACGCGGTTTGTGGCGAGCCACCTCCGCCTCCAGCTCTGAGATCCGTTCCCTCAGAGAGTCATCTTTTATATCGACCTCGAAGCGATGAGGTATCGTGGAGCTCGGGACGCCAGAGTGACTGGCGATAAGGCGGCGGAGATGGGTGACTTCGATGCTCTTGTCTACCGTGGCTCTCTTCAGTGCGTCGACCTCGGCTGATAGTTCGTCCCGTTCGGTCGTCAATTTGGCCACCTCGGCCGTCAATCCCTCTCCCTTCGTCCGAAGCTCCGTCTCTACAGTTTGCAGGTGACGAATCTCAGAAAGCAGATCGTCCCTCTCCGCAGTTATTTTGGATAAAGTGTGGCGAATGCACTTGATCCGAAGGCCATAGCTAAATGCAGTCGACGAACCCTCATCCTCTCCTAAAGGGGTCATCTCGGCGATCCTGCTTTCCAGTCGCCGGATCTCGATGTCTCGCCGACCCAGGATGAGTTGAAGATGGTTCCGCTTGCTTTCGGCTCTGCACAATCCCAGCTCGACTTCGTAGAGCCGCTCTCGGCACCTCGCCAAGCACAGCCTCGTCGCTCCTAAGCCGACCTCGGGATGAGCGTTGTCCCCCCGAGCCAGTAGGCTCGACGGCTTGAGTCACCACCGCAAGCTGAAAAGAAATCGAAGCAAACAACTAATTCTCAAACACATTGCCGAACTCCTACACCTAGCCAAATTTCAAAAATTCTTGAGAAAAGATAGAGAGACACAGAGTCGAGCCCAAAAAGATGTTTTCATTCATTACAAAAAAGCGGTGGCCAGTCCGCGATTAGGCATTACAAAAAAAAAGAGAAGAACAGAAGAAAAGAAAAAATGAGCGGAGTCAGGGCGCGACCTCTTTCCCAGGGCGGCGAGAATGGGTGGGGGTCGATGTCTCTGAAGGGGTCACCACCGCCAGCGGGGTAACCATAGACCCCGGGACCTCGGCGACGGCTTCAACTTCAGCCTCGACTTCGTCCTCTCCCTCTTCTTCTTCTCCCTCCGACTCGGGGTCGAAGCCTTCGACGTGGCCCGGGAACAATCTCCATCCCGAACAGTCCACCTCGGGGTACGCCTTCGACACCCGGGCGAGGGCTTCGGCGTAGGCCTTGGCCATGTTCTAGGCAAGGAAGCCTTGCGCCTTCACCATGGTCGCGTCCTCTGCCTCCTTCACCGCGGCAGCCTTGGCCTCGGCCGCTTCGGCCAATTGCTTGGCCGCCTCCTCCTTCTGGCGAAGAAGATCGCCCTCCAGCTTCGCGACCTGAGCCTCGAGGGACTCGACCCTGGTCGACTGCCCTTCGAACTCGACCCTGAGCTTGTCGAGCTCGTTCCCCATCCGAGCCTTCTCCTTCCGAGCTTGGTCGGACTCTTGCTTCAGCTCCTTCTCCAGAGCCGTCAACCTCTCCGTGAGGTGACCAAAATGGACAATGATCTGCAACAGGAGACGAGGCATTAAAAGAGTTAGTGAAATTAGGCCTAAGAAGAATTAATGAACAGCAAAAATGCAACACTTACCGAGACCGCCGAGCGAGCAATCTCAATGATGTCGTCGCCTTCTTGCCCGGCCTCCATGGTGGCGCGATCCTTCGGCGTCGCCAGGTGCTTGACCGCCTGCATACTCGCCAAGGAGTTGCCGAGGAATCTGTCATGTTTCCGAACTTGCCAGTCCGAAACATGGATCCTTTTGTGCTCCTCGAGCAGGAGCTCCTTGGCCACCACCGACAGCGGGGGCGTCGCCATCCCAAGGGCTGCGGCGATGGGGAACTCGCCGACCCCGGTTGACGCCGAGGCACCTCCACCGGCACCGGCCGGGCTTCCGAGGGTCTCCACATCCTCGGCCACCTCCGTAACCCTCGGAGTCTTGGCGGTCGGCAACTTGGTGGCCACCCTCTTGCGCTTCTTCGGTGCCTTACTGGCAAGGCATGCTCTCAAAGCCAACACCGCGTCGTAGTCCATCGTCTCTGCATTAAAAACGAAGTTGATTAGCACAACACAAATCATGAAAAGTAAAGTACGAAAAACAAAGCACGAAAGCATAAAAGAAGCCGCGTACTGGGATCTACGCTGCAGAGCCCTCCCCTGAACAAAACATCCTCGGTCAGCTCCTTTCAATCATACTTCGGCCGATCGAGAAGTGTCCGAACTGCCTCTTCTTCTTCTTCAGGGCGAAGCTTGGGCAGCGCCTTCAACCTCTTCGGCACCTCTTCCACCCAACTGGAAGGGATAGGCCAGGCCTCCGCACTCCGCACTATCAAGAACTTTTCACGCCAGTGCTTGATGGAGTCGGGGCATATGACGAGCCTACCGCCATGCCTCGGAGCCAAATAGTACCGGAACTCCGACTGGTTCCCTTGATGAAGCCGATAGATCGTCCGAAGTACATTCAGCTCTGGCTCGATCCCAGTAGCTTGGCAGTGAAGTACGAAGCCGTTTATGACTCTCCATGCGTTCGGCATAAGTTGGATGGGGCTGAACCCAAACTACCTCAGAACGAGGATAGCGAACGGATGGAGAGGTAGCCGAGCCCCGGCGATAAAGGCATCAACCGGTCAGCAACACATGGTCACTGGCAGCGGCGAGTTGGCCCTAACCTCGGGACCCGACAGCATAAGCTCGTACTCCTCCGGGATGTGGAAACAGTCCCGGATCACTCCCAAGTCTTCTTCGCAGAGGATCGACACCGTTTCATCCGCCTCGGTCGTCTCCCTCGCCGCATTCTCCTCGAAAGTCCTCCCCTCCCGTGAACAATTCACTCGGTGTGCTCCTCCGGAAGCTCTCGAACTCTGTGAAGCCCGGTCAGTGGCCCCGGTAACCTGCCGAAGAAGACGACTCGGAGACAGAGGAAAAAGACATATTTATACTCGGAAAAAGACTAAGTATAAATTACTTTAAAAAACATGCTGTCGGAAACTTCACCGGAAAACGAACGGCGATTACCGGAATCACTCGCTTAGCACAAATAACCGCCTGAGTAAAAGAGAAGAGAAGTGAAAAATGAGAGAGGGGGGTGGGGTTTTATAGAGCAAGGCACGCAAAACGAGGTTAATGGGCCCATACTGCCGGCCCATTCACGCAAAACGACAAAAGTGACCTCAATCGTTGCCTTGTTTGCCACGCCAAGCCGTACATCGCATTAATTACTGTCCCATCTGGCAGAAGCTCAGAGGTCACTGCATTAAATGAGCGTCTCATCCGTCAGAGCTATCAGAAGTTCAGAAGCCATCGCATTTAATGACTGCCACGTCTGCCAGGAGCGCAAAAGCCACCAACTCCGCAAGGCATTCTCCACCAGAAAATGACAAAGTCAAGGACTTCGGCACCAGTTGCTGAGCGCTCTTGACACCGACCACGTTACATGGAAAGTTGGGATTCGGCACCAGCTGCCGAGCGCTCTTGACACTGACCATGTTACATGGAAAGTTGTGGTTCGGCACCAGCTGCCGAGCGCTCTTGACACCGACCGTGTTACATGAAAAGTTGGTGTTCGGCACCAGCTACCGAGCACTCTTGATACCGACCGTGTTACATGGAAAGTTGGGGTTCGGCACCAGCTACCGAGCGTTCTTGACACCGACCATGTTACATGGAAAGTTGGGGTTCGGCACCAGCTGCCGAGCGCTCTTGACACCGACCATGTTACATGGAAAATTGGGGTTCGGCACCAGCTGTCGAGCACTCTTGATACCGACCATGTTACATGGAAGGTTGGGGTTCGGCACCAGCTACCGAGCTCTCTTGACACCGACCATGTTACATGGAAAGTTGGGGTTCGGCACCAGCTGCCGAGCGCTCTTGACACCGACTATGTTACATGGAAAGTTGGGGTTCGGCACCAGCTGCCAAGCTCTTGACACCGACCATGTTACATGGAAAGTTGGGGTTCGGCACCAGCTGCCGAGCGCTCTTGACACCGACCATATTACATGGAAAGTTGGGGTTCGGCACCAGCTGCCGAGCGTTCTTGACACCGACCATGTTACATGGAAAGTTGGGGTTCGGCACCATCTGCCGAGCGCTCTTGACACCGACCATGTTACATGGAAAGTTAGGGTTCAGCACCAGCTGCCGAGCGCTCTTGACACCGACTATGTTACATGGAAAGTTGGGGTTCGGCACCAGCTGCCGAGCGGCCTTGACACCGACCATGCTACATGGAAAGTTGGGGTTCGGCACCAGCTGCCGAGCGTTCTTGACACCGACCATGTTACATGGAAAGTTAGGGTGCGGCACCAGTTGCCGAGCGCTCTTGACACCGACCATGTTACATGGAAAGTTGGGGTTCGGCACCAGCCGTCGAGCGCTCTTGACACCGACCATGTTATATGGAAAGTTGGGGTTCGGCACCAGCTGCCGAGCGTTCTTGACACCGACCATGTTACATGGAAAGTTGGACCTCGGACCTCGCCGAACTCCCTCTCAGCACTCACAACCTAGCCAAGGTGCCTTTCTTCTTCAGAAGAAGGTGCCGAACCACCCACGGACCTCGGCCTCCTGGGCAACGAGCGCTGGAAGGGGTTGGTAGTGTGATACAATCGTGTAGGTCGCACAACGAAGGAAAACGACCGAGCCATTCGCCAAAAAATTACGAAAAAACAATTAAAAATTCGGGAAGTTATGGAAGAACTCCTGGAAAGTAATCGTAAAGTTGGGGAAGCATTTTCTAATCCCCAAACAAGTAATTATTACCAAGAACAATCTTCTAAGACCCCCGAACGACGAATTGACACTTCGCAAAGGTGAACGAAAACACCGCATGATCCGAAGAACTCAGGAACAACTCGAAGTGCAACCAACTTGAGAAATTACCACACTCCCTCCTTCAAGATTCAAAACCTACCATATTGGACTCCGACACAACTCCACTAGCCATTAAAACAGTAAAACTACTCCTCAAAGGCTGACCAAGCTCAGTCTTCGGGAGTGGGGGGCTCGTGATATGGCTAAAAATGGGGTTTAATTGGAACCGTCCAAATCAGGCGGGAAACTTGAAGCCCAGGGGCGAAACAGTAATTACACCTACCAATGGGTCTGAAATGGGTACTGGATCTCTTCATCAAAGATCCAATAACCCACGAACGGATCCACCTCAATCAGGTGCGGGTTTCAACCAGTAGAGAACCCGATCCAGAGGGATAGGATCAGGATCTCTGAATAATACTAATCAACGACCCTGATTCACATCTATCCTTCCACTGGGAATTAGGGATTACATTCCTAATCTGTTTACAGGGATAATCCTTATCAGATCACAGGGATTACATTCCTAATCTGATCCCTAAGACGCCTATAAATACCCCCCATCCATCTCCATTAAGAGGTAATCAATCTTTTGCCAATTTACGCCCTTTCATAATCTTCCTGATTACTGACTTGAGCGTCGGAGGGTGCATCGCCGGGATCAACCCCGGTGTCTCGCACTTTTTGCAGGTAAACGGCGGGAGTCAACAGTCAAACTCCGGCGGCACAGGTAACAGGTTTGCTATTCAAGTTTTTCAAGAATCCACAAATATTATCTGTTTGCCCCCACACCAGATTTAGCGGTAACAACTGTTATCCTGCTATCTCCATTATCAGTAAACTGTTATCATTTATTGCTTATCTCCATGTCAGTACCTTCTGTTTTGTTTTAGTCTTTCCCTTTCTTTTTTCTTGCTTGTACTGCTTGCGGTCCGAAACTTACATCTAACAGGCGTTATGTTTTCCTATCTTCCTATTTTTCCTGTAATTTTCATATGAGCAGGTTGTGATCGTTTGCCTACTGGAGTTGGTGAGCAAAAGTTTTGAGCTGAGCGTTGGAAAATTTGCTTAAATATTCTGTTGAAGTATTTTATTCATTAACTGTATTGAGACTTGTATTGGGCTTGTAGTCCTAGGATATTATTTTTTTTCAGATCTTGTATTTGTTTGGGATATTCATTATTGTTGTGAATAAATACTGTTGAGTTATAATTATTTATGCATGCCTGGTTGAGTATACTGTTATATTTATTGTTGTGATTAGTCAAGTAGATCCGTACAGCATATGGATGGTGAAAACTATCCGCTAGGCTTAGTCACGTACCGTATTCCGTATTCCTTTTGGGAAGCGGGGTGTGACAATAGAGGAGCAGCATGGGGCAACTGAGCTGAAGAATCCCTGATTACTGCTGGACCGATGAAATCGACATTCGCTACATGCGAGAGAGCCGACATTATGGGACTAGTTGAAACCTTTGTCCAATACTGATCATAGGTTCTCTGCTGTACGGGAGTGAAGAATTGCGAAGCTTCCATAGGAGGAACATTACAACTAGAAAGTGACATTACACGCATGAGAGAAGGTGGGTCTTCTTGGATAGTAACTATTCCAGTAAGTTAACGATAACAACGATCCCCAGGATACCATAAACCCTATATCAAATGTTTACGTTAGCACCTAACCAAATCTTTTAATAAAACTACAAAAAATTTAATTATTATCCCAACAGTACAATAAATATATATGGTCGCAATACGTAAAAATATGTCGATGCCGTGAAATAAAGTTGGCAACTTCAATTTCATATACGTCTTTAAATGACGACCTATTATATGGCTGCCAAATGATAGATGATGAAGTACATCTCCAACTGAGCACGGACCATCGATTGATTGTGCCTAATAGGATCAGATCGACCTGTATCCAAGAATTCTCGATTCCATCGCAATATTTTCGGCCATTTGTCGGTCTTAGCCATGTGAGTCTCCATAGGGATATTCCTCTCTATAAGTGGAACACAACAATTTGTGTATTCGTAAACCCAGTATTGTAAAAAGCAATTTCAAATATGTTACAAATAGACCAATTGCAATAATATGATGCAATTATTGGACTAAAAATAATAATAAATAAATTTACAAATACAACTAGTATTTGCCACGGCCCATTAAATGACTTGATTGTTAGTCTGCTACATGTGTCCAAAGACAAATACAACAGAGCCAATGCATGACTACCCCAATCGTATTGGGCAACTAAATTAAGATATTCAAATGCGGCAAGCCAACCACATCTGACTACCCCAGAACCATTAGGAAAAAGAAACACACCGAGGAAGAACATAAAGAAAACTGGTGCAATCCTCATTCTTAGTGCGAAATCGGTTTCAGCTTCTTCACTCAAACTATTAGCAAAATAACGTTTGAAGAATGAACATCGTATACTTTGTGATTTACAACCATCTTCAGTTATTTCCGGAAAGAACAGAGTCTGAACAATTTCAAAACTGTACGGCTCGTTGTTACACGGAGGCAAGGGACAGATATCGATGGAAAATTCCCGTTAGCATAACCCTATCTAACGGAGTGAAACCCAACTCACTGCACGGTAGGTGGAAAGTGTGGTTCGTGTCCCACCATCTCTCTACCAATGCCTCGACAAGCCGCATAGATGACTTAATTGTATTAATATTCATGAAACGGTACCATCCCGCCTGCTCGACTAGTTGAGCAGTATTTATTGTAGATTTTGATTGGCTCCCTCCAATTTCCCTTAAATTGACAAAAACCCACCATCAGGATTAACAATAATATATTTTCAAATATGATTGGAATCGTCTACTACCCGATTCTAATTGGATAGACCACTGAAGTCGACACTCGAATTCTCCCTTTCTGCTTCGTTGCTTGAGTTGCCCTGAACTTGTAACGCCCCGCCCCAATACTCAGACAATTTATTAATTAATTTATTATTTATAGTACAACTGCCCACCACAAGCTGTCTCTGAAAAGGTGGTTAACCAATTAGGTGACTCTTGATCATAGGCATTATTATTTATTATTTATTAATCTTGTTACACTCCTAATATGGGATCAAATCAATCCACATATCCTGTTTCCTCGCTTTCGCTGACGTCGGGCCAAACCCCCCTCGGGCGGGCCCCACGCCCACGTCAGCACACACCCAAGGCAGCAACAAGCTGCCTCTCCACCTTCACCCGGGGCCCCACCTGCCTGCCACGTGGGCACGCTGCAAGCACAGCAGCATCAAAGCCTTGTTGTTCTCTCTCTCCTCTGGCAGGCCCCACGGCACCAACAACTCCCATGGACCACTCCTATAGGAACTCCTATAGGACAGCTACTTATTCTTTATATTATTATTATTATTATTATTATTATTATTATTATTATTATTATTATGTATATATATATACATATATACATACATACATACATACATACATACATACATACATACATACATACATATATATATATATATATATATATATATATATATATATATATATATATATATATTGAAATTACGGGGTGTTACAGAACTGGCCTTTGTTCACGCTTTGATTTCAAATGACCAATAAATCTTTTTATCGAAGACATTGGCTAATATAGAGGAAACTAGTACTTTTATAATATTTTGGGATCTGTGTGCTGAATTGAGATTGTTGGTAAAAACTAGCAGTGAGCTAATCGAAAAATATAGAGTGAGATGACCGATTAGAGAAGAGTGCAGCTCGGTTTGCAAAAGTTGAGCTAATACAAATAGAGAGTGAGATGAGAGATTAATAGAGAAGGGTTTTTCTCTGATTTTAAAAGTTGATAGAACAACGAAGAATATATAGGAACAAGATTAGGGGCAAAATAGTCCAAATTAACAATCAAAAGCCCCAAACATCAGATAAATTAACTAGAAAAGGTATAAAAAACGGGCCAAAAAATCCGGATGAAACTCTAAGTTTCGTCTGATGCTTTTGAAATGTTCTCAAAGCTACGAACGAAGTTTCGTCCGTTGGAGAATTAAATATATATATATTTTAATTAACGGAAAAAGTGATAAAAAAAGTTGCCAAAAAATCTGGACGAAACTCTAAGTTTCGTCTGATGCTTTCGAAATGTTCCAAAGGCTACAGACGGCACTTCAAGTTTCGTCCGTTGGGGTTTTAATTTTTTTTCTTCTCGCTCCGATGAAGCTTCAAGTTTCGTCTGCCAGTTTAAATTATTAAAAAATTCAATTCAGCTCTAAACAATATAAAAAACATAAAAAATTTTTACGAGACGAAACTTTAAGTTTCATCCAATCAAATTTTATTCAACTTTGCTATATTATAGCATTTGATAACTGTAAGAAACCCACCTTTCTATATCTATTTTATGCATATTGCTATTTTTTATCTTCCACGATTGTGAATGCTCTAACCAAGCTTTTAGTATCCATTTTAATTAAGTTGAAGCCAATAATATTTTATCTCACTTCTAGGATTTAAAAAGTCAAGCCTTTTTTTTTTTGCACAATAATCAGGCATTAGATGTAGCTATTTAGAAAATAACTGTAAAAGTCTTTCGAAAAAGATAGGAGGATGTTTTTTCGGTAATATGTATCTTTCATTATTTAACTATTGATGTACTCAAGAGTTTGACCAACATCGTGAGATATTGGAAGAAAATGAATGTACATGATTTCTTATTAGGGTCTGTTTGGTTTGGTTTTTAACTTTTTTATTTTTAATTTTTTTAATCAAAAATTCCAAAACGGTGTTCAGTTAGGTATTTTTTTGAAAAGGGTTTTCACAAAACTCCAACCGGTCTTTTTCCTCTTCTCTCTTTACTTTCTTTATGTTACCGCTGATTCTGGTGTGGAGGTAAACAGATGAGATTTGTGAGTTCGTAGAAAACCTGAATAGCGGGTCCAAGCCTTCTGGTTCCTGCTGCTACCTGCAAGGAAGTGCGATACACCGGGGTTGATTCCGGCGACGCACCCTCCGACGCTCTTGTCAGTAACCAGTGATGATTAAGAAAGAGCTTAAGGTGGAAAAAGAGTGATTACCTGGCCACAGTGGTAGGTGGGGGGTATTTATAGTCGCCCTGGGAGTGATTAGGGACCTGATTTCCTGTGTAACTGTCAGGAGTAAAATCCTCACAATCTGTTTAGGAAACTGACCCCTGATTCCCGGTGAGAGCAAATCAGGCCCTTTGATTCGGTCAAATCAGTGATCCTGATTTTCCTCTTGCTGGTCTGGGTTTGTTTTGGGTCGGGACCCGTACCCAGTTGGAGCGGATCCGTTTGTAGGTTATTGGATCTGTGAGAAGGAGACCCAGTACCCATTTCGGACCCATTTGTATGTGAAATTACCGTTTTACCCCTGAGCTTCAAGATTCGTGCCCAATCTGGACGGTTCCGATTTAACCCCATTTTTAGCCATATCACGAGCCCCCCACTCCTAAAGACTGAGTGTGATCAGCCTTTGAGGAGTAGTTTAACTGTTTAAGTGGCTAGTGGAGTTGTATCGGAGTCGGAATGGAGGGTTTTGAATCTCGAAGGGGATAGTGAGGTGATTTCTTGAAGCCGTATGCTATTCTGAAGCCTTGTTTGAACATCCGATGGTTTTTATCTATTTTTTTGGATTATATATTTAATTTCGCGAGGTGTTAACCAATCGTTCGGGGGCCTTAACAGTACTTTCTAGGCAATAATTGTTCGTTCAGGAGCTCAAGGATGTGTCCCCGAATTTATAATTATTTTCTAGAATTTTTAGTTAATTTTCCCGAATTTTTAGCTATTTTTCGCTATTTTTATATAAATAAAACGATTTAAATAAATAAAAATTAATTTTTAAATACTGATTTATGGCGTGGCCTGATCTGGACCGTTGATCTTGGGCGAGCGCGAATTTCTGAGAGATCTGATGGTTGTAGTTGCTCGGCAGTCATTTTCTCTCTTTTGACGCTCGGATGGGCACTTGCTCGGTTGGCCGACCGGAGATCTGAGGATTCGGCAATCCGAGCATGGTAGTGCGATCCGGGCCGTTGAATGGCGGAACGAGTCTCGAGATGGTTCAGTTCCCAAGAGCATTAGTGGCGCCCCAGCATTCGTGCGGCGTTCTAACTTTTCGGGGTCATTAAGAATGGCGCTCTCCAATTAATGCGTGGCGTTTCAGCTCCCGAGGGTCATAATGGCTGGTTCTTGGAGGGGAGGTTATAAATACCCTACTCCCCTTGTATTTTCAGCCACAACAATGTTGAGTTTTAGCCATCGGAGGTGTCTGTCTTGGGTGGTTGTTCTTCGGCCATGGTCTCCTCCTGACTCTGACGGCCCCGATGCGGATGTCAGGGTCGGGGGAGATCAGAGCAGAAGAGGCGACGACCGGAGTCAAGGCGGATGCCTGTCCTCTTTTGAAAAATCCTAACCCTGAGGTCGTCGACGGGTGGTCGCTCTTCCGTCATGATCTTCTCCCGATTCTGACGGTCCTGATGCGGATGTCAGGGTCGGAGGAGATCAGGGCAGAATGGGTGATGACCGGAGTCCTGACCCGGGGTACAAGGTGTTTCGGAAGGATGGGTGGTCGCTCTTCCGCTATGATCTTCTCCCGTCTCTGACGGCCCCGATGTGGGTGTCAGGGTCGGGAGAAATCATGGCAGAGGGGGCAACGACCAAAGTCTGGAGCCGAGGGACCGTTTGTTTCGGAAGGATGGGTGGTCATTCTTCCGCCATGATCTTCTCCTGACTCTGACGGCCCCGATGTGGGTGCCAGGGTCAGGGGAGATCATGGCAGAAGAGGTGACGACCGAAGTCTGGAGCCGAGGGCCAAGTTGCTTCGGAATGATTGGTCTCCTCCGATCTCTGTCTTCCTTCCGGGCTGATGGCTTCTGATGGTTGCCAGCCCGAAGGGGTTAGAGATGGGAGGTGTGCCGATCTGCTTTCTGACCGGGCCCTGCGTGACGGTGGTTTCTCTCCCACTCTTGAGCGACTCGTGGTTTTGGCTCCGAGGCCGTAGCCTTCGAGTTACTCACGGGTGAGAGGAGAACCGACCGAGACCTGGGGCCTGGGGGCTCGCCGAGGGCGGTGCCTTAAAACTTTAAACACAAACTTTCTCTTGCTTCTTCGGGCAGATGCGGAGTGTCTGGGTCCGAAGTGCTTCGTCCGGGCCATCTGGCGTGATCTGAAACGTTGGATGGTGGTACGAGTCTCGAGACGGACCCAGTTCCCAAGAAAACGCTATCTTGTCGTTTAGCGTCGCTGGCAGGATCTGGACCGTCTGATCGAGATCTTACACGAAGGTTGAGGAGAAAGTGAATTTTCTCCGTTTTGACGCTCGGATGGAGACTTGCTCGGTTAGCCGACCGGGCCCTTCGATGTTGGGTTCGGATCGCACGTTGCTCGAATTTCGAGCCTGTTGTGCCGAGGCGTTTGACTTGGTGAAAAGACAAAGCCATTTTGGGCCTCCGTGACGTTTCGAGAGCGGCCCAAAAGTCGCGCCTTTACGTTTGGAAGCCCAAGGGACTTTTCTTTTTACTATAAATCTTCACCCCCCCACCCCAAGTCTCATTATTCATTTTCACTTTCTCTCTCAAGTTTTTACTTTTTACCATCGAAGTTTTTAGCTCCTGGGTGGTGCTGCTAGCTGTCGCGGCGAGGCGTTCCTTTGCTCCGGCGAACTTTTCCGACCGTAGCAGTCACTTCAAGGTCAGTTTCTCTCCTTTCTTTTTAGAAAAATTGTTAAGATTACTCCTTCGGATGAGACCCCCGCCTCGGACCAAGTCGTCGGCCGAGCAGGTAAAGGAAAGGAGGTGATGGAGCCGACTGAGCAGACCGTTGTTCGGCCGAGCAAGAGTGGCGAAGTCGCCGAGCCACACTAGGAAGTTGTGGCGAAGTCTCAGAAGGGCAAAGGAGTGGTCACAATAATTGAGCAGCCGAAGACGGCAGGGGCGTTCGGTCAGCAGCCTATCATTCTGTCGAGTGTGGGGGGTGTTCGGAGCTACTCCGAAGAGATGTTGGAGAAGGTGACTCAGGGCACCGCCAAGTCTATTGAGAAGAATGAGCCGAGAGAGTTTTCCGAGGTGGATCATACCATTTCGTCTCTTACCGAGGCTGATCTGCATCGGATCCGAGCCGGATTCCAGATCCCAGCCGAGTACGGGCTACTTCTCCCCGGACCGGGATTCCGAGCTTCCACGTCGTCTTTGCCTGACGCGTGTGTTTTTCCCCTCGACTCCTTACATGCCGGGCTTTATTTTCCGCTTCATCCATTCATTGTTGAGGTCCTCAATTGGTATGGTTTGTGCCCCGTCCAGTTGATGCCGAATACTTAGAGGCACGTTTTGGCGTTTGTTCTCCAGTGTCAAGAGATCGGAGCTGAGCCAAGCTTGTTCCTCCTTCCGAGCCTCTACCGCCCCTGCCAGCCGAACAGGAATGAGCAGAGGTTCTACCTTTCACCGCGGACGGGCGTGAAGTTGATCGAGAACCCGGACTCGATCAAACAGTAGAAGGAGAAGTATTTCATTGTTCGAGCTCCAGCACCCTGGGCAATTCCGATAGCTTGGTCGAGGGAAGGCCTGCCCAAGCGAGCGAAGAAGGAGCCGGTACTGAGTGATGAGGAGGCGGAAGTCCTCAAGAAGCTCCTCGCCTTACCGACGCTAAGTTGGAAAGACATTATCGAGGAGGCTTTGTTCCGGGGGGGTCTCAGTCCGATCGATCCTAATACGCTTCTGGTATTTTTACTCTTTGCATAAAGTTTTTGAAAAATTTATCTAAGTTTTTTCATTCGGCTTGTTCAGAGTCTTCTAAGATGGACTACAGGGCGTTGATGGCGAAGGCCAAGGCGAAGGAGCAGGAGACGAGGAAGAAGAGACCCTCAACAGGGCCCCAGGGCGGCCGAGCGCCGAAGATACCTTCGGTCCCGAAGACCGCCGACCTGCAGAAGGTCGTTGTTCCGGAGGCCGGTCCCGAGCAGGAGAAGGCCGCGACCTCCGATCCTCCTGTTTCAGATGTGCCGACACCAATGGCAAAGGGGGATGTTCCCGGCTCGTCGAGCGGCACGTTCGGCGTGAACGAGGTGCTATCCCTCCAAGTTCTTCCCCTCACTGCCGATGCAGAGAAGATCTTGACCGAGGGGCACAAGCAGATCTTCGCCCCCGACTGGCAAGTGATGAAAGTCGACGGTTTTTTGGGCGACGGCAACATTTGCATGCAGGCGGTGAAGCACCTGCCGACCCCAAAGGACCGAGCGGCCCTTAAGTCCGGGCAATTTGGGGACGCCACAATGCAGATTGCTCGGAACACAATGTCGGTGAGTGGACCGAACACTTTCTTACTGAAGTATTTTTCTGAAATTTTCTAAGTTCCTGGGTTCGGGCTCTAACGGTTTGTTCTCTTTTCAGACCCTCTGCCACTTCAACTTCTTGCTCGAGGAGTTTGCGAGCAAGGAGCAGGAGCTGACGGCGCAGTATGACCGGGAGAGGTCAGAGCGCGTCAAAGCTACGAAGCTGCTCGATGCTGAGCAACTCCTCTCGGCAAAACGGGGTGCCGAAGTGTCAGGGTTGGAGGCGAAGCTGGCCAACGCCATTCAGCAGTCGAAGGACATGGCCGCCAAGCTCGAGGCCTCAGAGAAGGAGAATGCCGAGCTGAAGGAGGAGTTGGCCGATGCCCGGTCGGAGGCAGAGAGGGCTCGGAAGAGGGTCGAGAAGATCATGGCCAAGCACCGGTCTAAGGTGGCGAAGGCGAAGAAGGCTGTGCAGGACGAGGCTGAGCATCACATGTTCAAGAACATGGAGGACGCGTACGGCCGAGCCCTTCTTCACATCGCCGCCCGGAACCCAAGGTTCGACACGTCTTCCTACCACTTCTACGACCCTGTGGAGGGGGAGGAGGAGCTTCCCCCGGCGATGCTCGGCCCCGAGGGACAGACCGGCGGTGTCGAAGTCCCGGGCGAGATTGAGGCCGAGGGTGAGGAGGAGGACGACTCTGAGGAGGAGAGCGAGAGCGGGGATGAAGACGAGGACGAGGCCGAGGGGTCGACAGACCCGAACGACAAAAAGGTCGACCCCTGACTTGGTTGCGTCTTTTAGTCTTTTGTTTTTTTTGTAAGCCTAACTGCGGACTGGCCACCGCTCTTGTAACACTTTTCTTGAGTTTTGAATGAAAACAGTTTTAGTTTGGCCAAAAATTCTCTAAGTGTTTGTCCTCGGATTTTGTGTCTGATTAGTAGTAAAATTCTCCAAGTGTTGGCCGTCGGATTTATCTCTGCTTTTCAGGTGAAGTTTGGTCCGATCACGGAGGTTTCGTACCTTCGTAAGGAGCTGACCAAAACGAAGCGAGAGCTTTCACTTAGCCGAGAGAAGCGGTTTTATATGTTCTTGAAGCCGGAGGAGATAAAGGCAGCTGCGAGGGGGTATTGTCGCGAGCTGAAGCAACTACGGAAGCAACCCCAAGCCCCTTGCCCCGAAGGCAAGATCGAGCGGCTTCGTAGAGAGCTTTCCGTCATTGAGCAGAAGAATGACGGGCTCTTGGCCGAGATCCAACACTTGGAGTTAGCGGAGAAAGATCGTTCGGCGGAAGAAGAGAAGCTAGCTTCCGAGCTGGAGAAGGTGTCGACCGAGCGCAAGAAGTTGGCAGCCGAGGTTGACAAGCTTAGGAGGATCACGATAGATAGGGGGATCGAGGTCACCCACTACCGACGGCTCGCGACCGATAGTGCCAATGCCTTGGGCTCGTCAAGACCTCCTCGTTTGAAGACGTTGGTGAAGGACGATGCTCTGAGAGACGGGATTATTGAGTTGGAGGAAGAGGTCGCGTCGCTCAAGCCTCTGCCTGAGAGGGCCAACGTTCGCAGTACGTCGTGTACTCGCGAAGAGAGCGAGAGAGGGATTACCTTCTACGAACTTGCGACTCGTTTGCCTGTGGCTAGGCGGAGTCCTACTGACGCTCAGAGTAGTGTGGCCATCTCGTCTAGCGGTGCCTCGGTCGGCGCCATAGTTGGGATTAGTGGCAAAGGGGTATCTCGCTTCGCTGGTTTGGAATAGAGCTCGGAGGCTAGGCGTCGCCGCCCCCGCGTTTCCTTGAACCGAAGCGTACCCCTTCCGAAGAGGCACTGAACATGTCGCTTTATATTGTAACACTCTTGTTGTAGCGTCAGTCTTGTTGTATGTAGAGTTACTTTATTGGAATAAAAGCTTGATAGTTTGTTTTGAAGAATTCTTCAAGTGTTGGACTTCGGCAATGTTTGAAATTTTTGTTGTTCGTCTCTTCCTTTTTCCAGCTCGTGGTGGTAGCTCACGACGCCGACCCCAACTGCTGGACGACAACGCTCGAACCGAGGCTGGCTCGGGGGTGACGAGGTCGTGCTCGGCGAGGCTCCGAGAGCGGCTCTATGAAGTCGAGCTGGAATCACGCCGAGCTGAAAGCGAGCGGGGCCACCTTCAGCTCATCCTAGGTCAGCGAGACACCGAGATCCAGCGTTTGGAGAGCAGGATCATCGAGATGACCCCTATAGGAGAGGACGAAGGTTCGCAGACCGCCTTTAGCAACGCCCTTCGGGGCCAGTGTATTCGGCACAATCTGTCAAAAATAATAGCTGAACGGGACGATTTGCTTTCTGAGATCCGTCACTTACAGACCGTGGAGGCGAAGCTTCGGAAGGAGGAGGTGGAATTGGCAGCCGAGGTTGCCGGACTGACGACCGAATGGGACGGTGATGATTTTTCGTTAAAAAACCAAGTGTAGTGGGTCGGCGTTGTACTTTTTGTTCTTTAATGCCTTATAACCGTGGAAGAGTTGCTTTGTGCTATGTCCCAACTATTAATAAAATTTCTTTCAAGAACTAGCATGTCTTTTGTAGCTCTGCATAGTTATCTCGCTTGTGACTGTGTTCGACGCGCCGAGGTCTCCGAGCTGAACCCTCTTTTGTTCGTGGTTCGGCGCCTTGGTGCATTCTGAGATGTTGGAATTAGGCACGGATCTCGAGGTGAACCAGTTCCCAAGGAAATGCTATCTTGTCATTTAGCGACGCTGACAAGATCTGGGCCGTTGGATTTTGGCACGAATCTCGAGACGGCTCAGTTCCCAAGAAAACACCATCTTGTCGTTTAGCGTCGCTGGCAAGATCTGGGCCGTCTGATCGAGATCTACATGAAAGTTGAGGAGAAAGTGAGTTTTCTCCGTTTGCGAGCTCGGATGGGCACTTGCTCGGTTGGCCGACCGGAGGTAGCGTGATTTGAGCCTGCTTCTTGTTCGCTTTCGTTTCGGCGACGAGAGTGTTCGGCCAGTGGTGCCGATCGGTGCTTCGGTATCCCTCTTCTTGCGAAGTCGACGGGTGAGTCGAGCCCTTCCTAATGGTGGGGCTCGTCGATCATATGGAGTGTTCGACGGTCGCGGGAGCAATTCCGAATGGCGACCCACTCCTGGCTCGCCGAGAAGCGAGCTTGCGGAGTAGAATCGAACCAAGTGTTGGACTCCGGAACCATCGTTAGAGTTCAACGGTCGTGGGAGCAATTCCGAATGGCGACCCACTCCTAGCTTGCTGTGAAGCGAGCTCGCGGAGTAGAATCGAACCAAGTGTTGGACTCCGGACCATCGGTAGATTTCGTTCAACGGTTGTGAGAGCAATTCCGAACGGCGATCTACTTCCAGTTCGCCTAAGGGCGAGCCGGTGAAGTAAAGTCGAGCTGAGTGTTGGACTCCGAACCATCGGTATAGTTCAACGGTTGTGGGAGCAGTTCGGAACGGCGATCTACTTCCGGTTCGCCTAAGGGCGAGCCGGCGAAGTAAAGTCGAGCCGAGTGTTGGACTCCGAACCATCGGTGTAGTTCAACGGTTGTGGGAGCAGTTCCGAACGGCGATCTACTTCTGGCTCGCCTAAGGGCGAGCCGGCAAAGTAAAGTCGAGCCGGACATTGGACTCCAAACCATTGGTGAAAATAAAAAGTAAAAAATAAAGGCGGAGAGATGTGAACAATTTTATAAGTATGAAAGAGCATTCTTCATTGATAATAGACGGCGAGCCGTTTTTACATATAACAACGTAAGAAATGAATTACAAGTCAGAGGAGAGGAATGGTTCGATATCCTGTGATACTTAGAGAGGCACCGGGGCGCTTTCTTGGTATTTTAACAGGTGGTCGGCATTCCAGGTCCTCGGAATCTCTCTGCCCTCTAGGTCTTCCATACGATAGGCTCCTGGCCGAACTACCCTTGTGATCTTGTAAGGTCCTTCCCAATTCGGAGCCAGCTTGCTCTTCTGATTGGGGAAGGAGATGACAAGTTTCCTCAGGACCAAATCCCCTTCCTTGAGATTGGAGGGTCGGACTTTCTTGTTGTACGCCAACTCGACCCTCCTTCGGTAGTTCTGTTGCCGAATTGATGCTCTTTCCCTCAGCTCGTCCACCAGATCTAAGTTCGCCCTGAGGTCTCTGGCGTTCTGTTCCTCGTTGTAGGCAGCGAGGCGAGGAGAAGGTACTCCGACTTCAAGAGGTATCACCGCCTCGGACCCATAGGTGAGGTTGAACGGGGACTCTCCTGTGGGGGTCCGCTTGTTGGTGCGGTAGTTCCATAGTACGTTGGGGAGTTGGTCGACCCATAAGCCTTTGGAACATTTGTCCAACCTCTTCTTGATACCTGCGAGGATCTGCCGATTGGCGTTTTCTTCTTGGCAGTTCGACTGAGGTTGGGAGACGGAAGAGAAGCGCTGTTGGATGGCAAGGTCCTCACACAGAGCTCGGAACGCGGCCCCGGTAAACTGAGTTCCATTGTCGGTTACGAGGACACGGGGAACGCCGAACCGGCAGATGGCGCTCTTCCAGAAGAATTGAAGCACCTTGTTCTCGGTGATAGTGGCAAGGGGCTTGACCTCAATCCACTTCGAGAAGTAGTCGATGGCTACAACCAAGAACTTGAACTGGCCCGGAGCTGGAGGGAATGGCCCTAGTAAATCCATCCCCCACATTGCGAAGGGGACAGGACTTGATAGGGAGGCGACGAACGTTGGAATGTCTTTGACAAGAGCCACATTGCCGAACGTATCGCTCGGCATCTTGGAGGAGTGTCGGCCAGTAGTATCCGTAATTCAGAGCCTTCCGAGCCAGAGACCTACACCCTAAATGTGCTCTGCCGATGCCTTCGTGGAGCTCCTGTAAGGCGTAGTTGGCCTGTTCTGGGGAGAGGCACCTCAGGTACGGTCGGCCATCAATCTACGAGAAGGAGCGTTTGTATAAGATCCCCTCGATCAAGGCGTACCGCTCGGCCCTGGTTCTGACCCGGCGTGCTTCCTTGGGGTCCTCGGGGAGGAGTCCGTCCCTTAGGAATTCCACTAAGGGTCTCATCCAATTATCTTGCAGCAGGACCAGTAAAGACTCTACTGAGTCAAGGGCCTCGTCTTCTATGCTTGGTTTCATGAGGACCTCGATCAAGATGGTCTGCTCGAGACCTTGGAGGGAGGATGAGGCCAACTTGGAGAGGGCGTCGGCTTGCGAGTTCTCTTCCCGGGGGACTCGTTGGATGAGTGCCTCTTCGAATCGGCCCATGAGGGTTCGGACCTTGGTGAGGTACTTCGCCATCCGTTCGTCTCGCGCCTCGTACTCGCCCAGGACTTGGTTCACAACCAGCTGAGAGTCACTATGGATTCGGAGGCGCTGTGCCCCGGCACTTCGGGCAAGTCCGAGGCCTGCGATTAGTGCCTCATACTCCGCCTTGTTATTTGAGGCATTGAAATTCATGCGGAGGGCATATTGGAGGACGAAGTCATCAGGGCCGTTTAAGATGATACCGACACCGCTTCCTTCATTGCAGGAGGAACCGTCCACAAAGACCGTCCAAATGGGGGGACCGTTCGGGACGTGGCTGACCTCGGGAATGGTGGACTCGACGATGAAGTCGGCTAGGGCCTGAGCTTTGATCGCAGTCCGGGGCTGGTAGGAGATGTCGTGTTGGCTCAGCTCGATGGACCACTTCATAAGCCGACCTGAGGTTTCCGGCTTGTGGAGGATCTGCCTCAGCGGTTGGTCGGTGAGGACCACAACCGAATGGGACTGGAAGTATGGGCGGAGCTTCCTAGCTGCCATGATTAGGGCGTAGGCCATCTTCTCTATCTTCGGATAACGGAGCTCGGCGTCCCGAAGCACCTTGCACACATAGTAGATGGGCCTCTGAGCCCGGTCTTCCTCCCTCACCAAAACAACACTTAGGGTCTGCTCGGAAGCAGCTAAGTAGATGAAGAGGGTTTCCCCCGGAACGGGCTTGCTGAGAAGGGGAGGATTGACCAAGTAGGCTTTCAGCTGTTCGAACGACTCCTGTTGCAATTCGCCCCACTCAAAACCCTTGGCCCCCCTGAGAGCCTTGAAGAAGGGGAGGCACTTTTCCCCAGACTTCAAAAGGAATCGGCCAATAGCGGTGAGCCGACCCGTAAGCTTCTGCACTTCTTTGACGTTCCGAGGCGGGGCCATGTCTAGTATGGCCTTGATCTTCTCGGGATTTGCTTCGATCCCTCGCTGGCTCACCATGAAGCCGAGGAACTTTCCCTACGAGACCCTGAACGCACACTTGTTCTGATTTAGCCTCATGTTGTGCCTTCTCAACACGCCGAATGCCGCCTGGAGGTCGGCCACATGGTCGGTACCTCAGATGCTCTTTACGAGCATGTCGTCGACGTACACTTCCATGTTGCGGCCTATCTGGCTTTGGAAGACTTTGTTGACGAGGCGCTGGTAGGTGGCTCCAGCGTTCTTCAATCTGAACGGCATGACTCTATAACAGTAGAGGCCCTGGTCGGTAATGAAGGAAGTCTTCGGAATGTCCGGTGGGAACATTCGGATCTGGTTATAGTCGGAGAAGGCGTCCATGAAGCTGAGGAGCTCATGGCCCGAGGTGGCATCAATGAGGGTGTCGATATTTGGAAGAGGGAACGGATCCTTCGGACACGCCTTATTCAGGTCTGTGAAGTCAATGCATATCCTCCAAGAACCATTGGACTTCTTAACCATGACCACATTAGAGAGCCACTCGGGATAGTTCACCTCCTGTATGAACCGAGCTCTTAAGAGCTTGTCCACCTCCTCCTTGATGGCCTGTTGTCGCTCGGGGGCGAACTTACGCCTCTTCTACTGAACCGGTTTGCACCCCGGTTCGACGCTGAGGCGGTGCACTAGAAGGTCCTCGGAAATCCCGGGCATATCCGCGGCGGACCAAGCAAATAGGTCTCGGTTCTCCCAGATGCATTGCACCAAGTCGGAGCATAGGGCAGTCGGCAAGGACTTGCTGATGAGGAACTTTCGACTCGGATCCTCGTCCGAGAAGAGTACTTCTTCCAATTCGTCCGCCGACTCGGACGTGGGTCGGACATTCGGCTCGGGGATTTCTAGAGTCTCGAGGGAGAGCACCGGACCCCCAGTGGAAGTCATATAGCACTTCCGAGCCGTCTCTTAGCTGCCCCTGACTTCTCCCACTCCCGACCGAGTGGGGAACTTCATTTTTAGGTGGTACGCTGAAGGGACAGCTTCCAGGGCAGCTAGGCCGGGTCGGCCTAAGATGACATTATAAGCGTCCGGGACGTCGACGACCATAAAGTCCATCGGCTCGGTCCGGGTAGTAGGGGTCTTCCCAGCAGTTACGTCCAGGGTAATAACCCCTTCGACAGTTACTGGTACCCCCGTGACACGTGGAGCGTGTAGCCAGCCGGTTTGAGGCGATCTCGGGACAGCTGCAGCCCTTGGAAGGCCGAGAGGAAGAGGATGTTCACCGAGCTCCCGTTGTCCACTAGGACCCTCTGCACTTTGAAGTTCGCCATGCGAAGGTCGATGACAAGTGCGTCGCAATGGGGAGTTCGGACCCCCTCAAGGTCTTCATCAGAGAAAGTCACTGGGATGCTGAGGCCTTTGGGGGGAGGGGCACTGTGAACTGAGTTGACCTCTCGGACGAAGGCCTTCCGAGAGGAGTTGGAAGAGCCCCCATTGGGCCCCCGTGAATAAGGTGCAGAACCCTCTCTTCCTCGAACTCGGGGCTTTGATCGCGTCGCTCGGAGCGCTTGTTAGCCCCCCGAGGAGGAGGAGTGGTGCGATCCGCTCGATCGTTTGCCTTCACAAATTTGGCCAACTGCCCCCTCTGGATGAGGGCTTCTATCTCATTTTTCAACGCCCGGCAGTTGTTGGTGTCGTGGCCGTGGTCCTGGTGGTAACGACACCATTTCTCTTTGTTCCTCCTCTTGGCCGGGGTGTTCATCCTCGGCACGGGCGGTATCACCCCTTCCTTCTCCACTTCCATCAGGATGGTGGAGACATTTGTGGTGAGGGGAGTGAACTTCTCGAACCTGGGGGGAGGACGGCGCTGACCGCTGTTGTCCTTCTGTAGCTTTTTGGACTCCTCCTCCTCTGTCGTCTTCCTCTTCGATCCGGAGGCGGATCCTCCGAAATTCGGGAGGCACTCGGCCTCCTCCGCCCGAATGTACTTCTCGCACCTTAGGAGAAGATCGGCGAAGTTGTGCGGGGGCTTCTTGGCGAGGGACGACCGGATGTTGGAGTTGAGGACGTTCGACTGGAACGCGACGGTCGCTACTGACTGGTCGAGGGAGGCGATCGACCTGACCTCCGCGGTAAATCTCCTCACGTAGTCCCTCAACTTTTCTCCCCTCTCCTGTCGGAGGTGGAGCAGGGAGAGGCTAGTCTTCTCCATTCGCCTGCTACTCACAAAGTGAGTTATGAAGAGCGTTTCGAACTGCTCGAACAAGAAGATGGAAGAGGGAGCGAGCCTGGAGTACCATTCCCGTGCCGACCCCTTGAGAGTGGCGGGGAAGGTCATGCAGAGCATGGCATCGGAAGCTTGATGGATCAGCATTAAGGTCTTGAAGCTTTCGACGTGATCAACAGGGTCTGACTCCTCTGAGTACGTTTCAAACTGCGGAGGTTTGAAACCCCTCGGGATGGGAGCCTCCATGATTGTCCGAGAGAAGGGGGGTCTGCTGGGGCGGACGGTCCCTGCCCTCGACTCCTCCTCTTTGTCCATGCGACCGATGCGCCTCTCCATCTCGTGGAGACGACGGTAGAGGGCATCATCCCTCCGTTGGTAATCAAACGATCCCCTAGACTCTTCTTCATAGGAAGGGGAGCGGGGACTGCGGCGTCGATAGTCCTGGGATCGGCGAGGACTATAATGGTGTTGCTGGCGACTGGGAGCCGGGAGAGGACTTCTGGATCGGCGGCGAGGACTTGGAACCCGTGGGGGTGTTGGAACCTTCTGGGCGTCAATGTTGTTGTTGTGAAGGTTGAGGGCCTGCAACACCGTTGCCTGGAACTGTAGGAACTCGGCACGAGTGATTGGTGCCTCATTGTTCCTCGGATGATGTCGATCGGCAGGGGAATGCGGCCTCCTCCTTCGGCGCTCGGGAGATTCCCCCCGCCCTCTTCGGTCCGGAGACCTTCTTTGGTCCGGAGACCTTCTGCCATTTGGGCGATGAGGAGATCGCTCACCTTGATGTTGGAGGGAGGCTCCCTCTCGGGCCCACTTCTCATCTAGGCGGTTGCGAAGGTCCTCATCCTTTTGGCGATTCAGGACAGTGTTGCGGAGGTCGGGGCTATGGGAAGCCATAGAGTCCGAGGAGGCATTGTGGACTGAGACATGGTCCGCATGGAGAGGTTGCTTCTGCCTTCTCTGGTTCTGATCGGCAGGGCCATTGGGGGGTGGTTGGTTCGGATGAGGAGGCTGGCCCTGTGGGGCCGGGGAAGGAAATTGTTCGGGCTGCGCAGCAGGATGCACGGGGACTTCCTCTTGTTGATCGGCGGGGTTGGGTCCGTGGTTGGACCCCCTAGATCTGACCTTCTTAGGAGGCATAGCTGGAGAAAAGCTAGTCGATGGGGAGAGGAGAGGCAGCTATTCGAATGGGTTCCCACATACGGCGCCAATCTGTTACCGCTGATTCTGGTGTGGAGGTAAACATATGAAATTTGTGAGTTCGTAGAAAACCTAAATAGCGGGTCCAAGCCTTCTAGTTCCTGCTGCTACCTGTAAGGAAGTGCGATACACCGGGGTTGATTCCGGCGACGCACCCTCCGACGCTCTTGTCAGTAACCAGTGATGATTAAGAAAGAGCTTAAGGTGGAAAAAGAGTGATTACCTGGCCACAGTGGTAGGTGGGGGGTATTTATAGTCGTCCTGGGAGTGATTAGGGACCTGATTTCCTGTGTAACTGTCTGGAGTAAAATCCTCACAATCTGTTTAGGAAACTGACCCTTGATTCCCGGTGAGAGCAAATCAGGCCCGTTGATTCGGTCAAATTAGTGATCCTGATTTTCCTCTTGCTGGTCTGAGTTTGTTTTGGGTCGGGACCCGTACCCAGTTGGAGCGGATCCATTTTTGGGTTATTGGATCTGTGAGAAGGAGACCCAGTACCCATTTCGGACCCATTTGTATGTGAAATTAACGTTTTACCCCTGAGCTTCAAGATTCGTGCCCAATCTGGACGGTTCCGATTTAACCCCATTTTTAGCCATATCACTTTTCCATTGCCGCTTACTCCCTCTTTACTCCCATCTCTCTTTACTTCCTTCACTTGCTTCTACTTTCATTGACTGCTTCTTGTCGAGTGCCCCCGCTGTTAGAAAATGAGTGTTTTATACACCATTTACGAACCGATTTTTTAGCAATTTTTTGAGTAAGATCCTCAATGAAATATTGAGAGATCTTGATTGATTTTTGTCCTCCTTCGTAAGTAGATCAAAATCATATATTGGTTTGCTAAAAACGGTTAAGGGGTGAATGAGAAATTGTCTCTCAAAGTGAGAAGTTTTCATTCTTGAAATGGGTTAAGGGAACATAGTCCCACATCGAAAAAATCAAAGGAAATAGAAGAGGATATATAGCAATCTCCTTCTAAGCATTGTAAGATAGCAAGAAGAGAGGCTCTCTCTCGCGCATGGAGGGGGGTGCAAATCTCGGATCGGATTACATGCGACTTGTCTGCTCCCGCACGACCTGCGGACACGAATGCCGGACCGACTTGACCCCACCCCAGATTACATGTGTCAGCATTCAATTGGTTGTCTGCCGTTACAATAAAGGCATTAAAAGTCTACATGCGACTTGTCTGCTCCCGCACAACCTGCGGACACGAATGCCGGACCGACTTGACCCCACCCCGGATTACATGTGTTGGCATTCAATTGGTTGTCTGCCGTTACAATAAAGGCATTAAAAGTCTTGTCTATCGTTGCGGTTTTAACCCTGAATCTATAAATAAAGGCCTCCCCTTTCATTTCTTGACTGCAACAGAAATCTTCTTTCTAAGTCGGTAAATCTTCTTTCTAAGTCGGTGATAGGGTTCTGACACTGCTGCTCAATTCGAGAGTGCTACGTGGTGCCTACGTGATCACTCCGGTCGTTGCATCCTAGGAGACAGACGCCTTAGTTCATTCCAGCAACCGGAAGAGGCGAAATCTGTTTTAAGGACATTGTGTGATACACAAGCCTCGACTTCTCAAATTGTAATCTGAAATTAGTTCTTGTAAGTTGTTACTTATTTATTTATTTATTTAATTTTTTTTTTCTTTTCGGTTTTTTCCTTCCTCTCCTCTTTTCTTCTCTGTTTTCTGTACCTCTCAATCAAATTGAGTTTCTTGGAAAGAGAATTTTCTGTAACAAATTTGTAACAGCCGCTCCCCACCACCGCAAGACAGCTCCATCTCATCTTCACCCCTCATCGTCAAGTCGACCTACCATTGCCGCTCGCATTCGAAATGGCCTTTCTGCCGTACTGAAAAATCGCCATCTCGCCGTCTTCCTCTGCCTCAATTCGCGACCACCCCGGTCGTCTTCAACCTCGGATCCCCAAGCCCCTCAGTCTCCGCTACTCCTCCTCGTCCTCGACTTCGTCCCTGCCATCTGTCATTCCCTCGACGTCAAGTCACGACCACTCACAGATCCCTGAAGCTCCTCCACAACTGCGCTCCTCCCCCTCCTCTGTTTCGCTCCCCAAAACAGAGCACCGATCGTTCCACCGTCCTCGTCGCTGCGTCTCTTCCCGAATGCCAGCGCCTCGCCGCCAGCGATCGGTCGCCTTCGTCGCATCGCAGTCGTCAGCCTTCGCCATGTCGCAGTCGCTCCTCACTCTCTCTCTCTCTCTCTCTCTCTCTCTCTCTCTCTCTCTCTCTCTCGATCTCTCAAAGTGGGGAAGGAGAAGAAGCTGAGTGGGTGAAGTTTGATGTTTGTTGTTTTACCTGAGGCGATCTGAGTTGATGTTTTGTGAGTGGTTGTTTTGGCTATTTGCTGTGTTGTGGGGCCCAGTTGTGACTAAAGTTATATACTCTCATTTTTTTTTACCAAACATCTTTTATACTCCCATTTTCAAAAAACTGTTTTCAGAAAACTGTTTTCAAAACAACAAACTAATTAGCTTGCTTGAATACGAATTTATGAGCAAGCTTTCAGAAATGACAATTAAGATTTTACCTACAAATTTAGGACAATAAAGAAAGAAGTTGCCGAAGAACCTTAGAGGGCGAAAGAGAGAAAGGGGGTTAAATATAATAAGGGTTGGTGTAAATAGCGAAATTCAAGTTAGAAGATTATGTTACGGATGGTGTCATTGGTTGTCCTTAGTAGATGGTGAGTTGGTGCCCATTTGATTTAATTGGTTTTTGTGTTTACAGACCGGGGTATCTTGAAAATGCCAATGCACTGAACATTTTTATTAGGGATGACATTCGGGGTGGGCGGCTGGGCGGGCCGTGCCCCAACCCATCCGGTTTGTCCGGGTGGGAGGCGGGTTTGAACCGGTTTGGGTCTAAACCCAGGCCGGTTTGGGCCGGGTTAGAGTTTGGAAAACTCGACCCGTCAACCCCTTTTGGTTGAACCCAACCCGGGTTGGGTTAGCCCGAGTTTTTTATTTTTATTTTTATTTTTGAATTTTTTAACTCCAAAAAATTTTTTAAAAATATATGTACAACAAGTATAAGAGTGAAAAACAATTGTATATATTATCCATTTCAATTTAGAATAATTTTTTCCAATAATCAAAATACATACAAATACAAGTAATAAGAACAAAAAAAATATACAAATTTAATGAATTATATGTTTAAAGAGATAATCTAGAGTTCGAGATAGCCTAGAATTAGACAAAAAAAAGCATTGGACTACAGTCGTGCACATCTACTTAACCTAAACCTAGAATTTCATCGCCCTAAATTTCCTATTCAGCTTGTTGATCTTCAGAAGAGTTGTTTTCACTTGTTGAGGTATCCACTGTTTATCCTTGAGTCATGTCTTCAGCTTTTATCCAATCTTCGATGCATGCGAACATCTCCAATGAATCTGGCTTAAAGTGATTTCTATAATCGGTTAAAACCTGCCACTTGAACAAAAAAACACTCCATGTTGTAACTGTAGACACAAAAGGACTTAGTAGATCTCTAGCCATATGTGAAAGAATTCAAAATAGAGTTTCATGTTCTTTCCACCATTGTAACACTTCGATATTAGCACTAAAACTCAAATTATCATTTGAATTATACCAGTTCAATTCATTGGGTGCTTTGTCCTAGCTATTTTAGATTGAATACGAGCAAGTTAATTTAAAGTTTAGTCAGCCCATTTAATCTAATTAAATGTCCATTCAATATCAAGAGTCAAAGTCTTACTTGGATCCCTAATTAAATTCATCTTATGAATTTAAATCTCAATTTCGATCCATTCTAAGTGTGTGAACATGTAGGTTCCCATTACGTTGATAGTAATACTAAAATAATTTCGAGTATTACAAACAGTGAGCAGTATCTAGTAATACATTACTGCTACTCAAGTAACGAGAATGTCAGTTATTTGACATAATCTATTCGTGGCCAATATTACCACGTAGTATACTCCATTTGTCCTGATATCTTAATTGACTACAAGGCATAGAGCGTGTCACCCTTGTATAGTTCAATCTTTGGTTTCTTGATGTCCGAGTAGACTTACTAAAATAAATGAGATCAATATCTCATATTGACTCATTTGAGCACGACCATATATTTTGCATTCTCACTCAACCAAGGGGCCCGTATTATCGCTCCTGTTATCTAAGAGAGACAAATCCTATCTAAGTCACTCACATTCCTCCACATGATTTGTAGTATATCCAATAGTCGACTTTATAATTACCTTATTACATGCAATGTTTGACGGAATTAAAACATATAACCTCTCATGTAGGGAACCGTAGTGACTTCAAGTCAAATGACTACGTACACCATGATCACTGTGAGAACCGCTTATGACACCCACGTAATGTTCCATGCAGCATTCTTATAGTGGGTCAGTCCAGTACATTATTACTCTAATATGTACCCATATGAAGACATGATATCTCATATTCATGACCTGTGAGAATGGTCATCAGTCTACGCACGCACTAGTCTCTACGTATTATTGTTGTCCTAATTCACAATAATACTTGACTAGAGACATTTAAGAATAGTGTTATGATTTCAGCCAATAGGATCTCACAATCAAGTCATGCACTTGATATCCCATGACATTGAACTTACTATTCTAATGACTTCATTATATTCATTTAATTCACAATAAATAAAACAATAATAAAATACCTAAATATGAAATAAATGTCATGATACATTGTAAACTAGTAATGTCAATACATAACTGGCTTCTATGGCATAAACCAACAATGGTCCTCAAATGTCAGAGTGAATAAGTTGAAATGCATGGGTAGACTGAAACTTACTTTTATTGCTAAAAGGAAGGGCTACATGTTTTGCTAACTTACAACCCTGGACAATAGATAACGTAGTGAAATTAAAATTTCTAAGAACACCACTATGGACTAAACTTTTTAAACGAGACTTAATAACATGACCTAAGCGTTTGTGCCACAAGTCGGCATCAGAACTAACGACACCAGCGAAACTAAAAATAGAACCATTTGCATGAAGAAAATCTAGATGATATAAGCGACCAAGTTGGCTAGCCCGCCCAATCGTATGACTAGTTTGAGGATCCTGTATGGAACATCCCAAAGAAGTAAAGATAACGGTAAGGCCAATATCGCATAAAACACTAATGGAAATAAGGTTCATAAGTAAATGAGGGGCATAAAGGACGAAAGGTAATGTGAGAGTGAAAGTGCTATTAGATCCGGAGTGTGTAGTGAGGAGTAGTAAGCCATCGACAGTGTATAGTGATAGAGAGTGAGAGGAAAGTGCAGTGCTAGTGGTGAGCAGTGTATAATTGCTAGTAAGATGATGTGATGCACCAGAATCAAAAAACAAGAAAGAATTCATACCAGGAGTAACAGAGAAAACAGAGGTAGGGGAGCCAATATTGATGGACTAACCCGAGTTTTGAAGGTCCAACTGAGCGAGACATCGCTGAGGAATATCATAAGGAGCAGAAGAAGGCATGACTGAAGTAACAATCATTGCATGAGGTGTACGAGAATGAATACTGAGAGGAGGTAAACCCTGTTGCTTCCTGCACTGCGGTGCCTGAACCAGAAGATGTGGATGCTGGATAAAACACTCACTATCAGTATGACCATTATGCTGACAGTGGGTGCAAAAATGTAGACGACACATACGCTCAAAGTGAACAGTCTGCTTGCAAAGAAAGCAAAGATGGCTTAGATGATCAAGGACACTGCGATGGTCGGAATGAGCGGGCATGGGGCCGAGGCGAGGTTTATGGGAGGAGGTGACACGAGGAGCAACAGTAAGAACACTCTCACTACTGGATGTTGGGGTAGAGGCAGGGGTTGGGAGAGTGCGCTACCGAGTTTCTTCAACAACAAGTTCAACAATAGCAGCTTCATGATAGGAAACAGGGTCTCGGTGAATCAACTGACTGCATATGGACTGGTACTTTGGTCGAAGACCAATCATAAAGAACATAAACTGGCGACGTTCTCGAGTAATACAAACATCACTATCCTCTAGTTGTTGTAATTCGTGCTAGATATTGTGCATGACTGTGTAATGATCCTGAATGTTGCGATCACCATGATGATCAAGAACGAACTGAACAAGGAGCTGGTACTCATGGGCTCCACTAGCCTAAACATACTGAGTGATCAACTGGAGCGAAAGAGCCTTAGTAGGACGAACACGAAGAAGATCAATATGAAGAGAGCAATCGACAGAAGAGATGATGAAGGCAATGATTCGGCCATCATGATCATCCCAAGTGGTTTGCAAGGTGGGTATCAGTTTCTTGTCTTCTTCAGAAGCGGTATCGGCAGGATCTTTGGGACGAGGAATGGAGCCATCAGTACAATCCTTAGCGGAGGAAAGGGGGAAGTCGGTGGAGACTGGAAGATACTGACGAAATTAGGGTTCCATGGAGTACTTAAAAAAATTCTCATTTTTTGGTTTTTGTTTTGTTTTGACTAGGACAACGATGAACAGCGGCGGCGGCGGCGACAACGACGACGATCGACAGTGGTAGCAACAGTCATCGAGAGTAGGGAGAGGTAGGATTAGGGTTAGGATTGCGGGTTTGGATTTGTAATGGGTTCGGATTTCGGGTGTGGGTATGAATTTGGGTTTTTTTTTTGGGTGAATCAGGTATAAGGTTTAGTGGGTTTTGGGTAATAACAGATGTAGGGTTACGGGTATAGGGTTTAGTGGGTTTTGGGTAATAACAGATATAGGGTTAGAGATCGGGTGGAGATGATCTATTGCTACTCTTTTTCTTGTTCGATGCCGATGGGAGGATGAAGATGCAGGTGAGGATGAAGGCGCCAACCTTCTTGGTGACTCTTGCTATCGTTAGAGTTTTGTGTAAAGGAGGAATTTTGTGTAGTTAGGATTAGGAATTAGTGAGGAAGAAAGAAATTTGGGATTAGTGCTCTGGTACCTTGTTAAGCTTAATAGGGAGAATGAGAAAATGTTATTGGATTATTTGATTGAATATAATTGAGTATATTATCTCTTATATATAGGAAAGAACTAAATACTAAACTCATATATAATCCGATATGGGACTAAATATATAACATAATATCTAACAATTACTAATTCAATTGCATTTAAACACCAATAAAATAGGAGGCATTTAAGCCTCCCATCCAAATTCAAAGACATCACCCCATCTGAAGATCTGAAAATTATAAAGCACCAGATAGATTAATCTAGCAGATCGAGATCCAGCACATATCATAGCCTTTGTTACCACCCACAGCATAACAGAAGTTATAGATACAAAAGTGGGGGAGTTAAGTACAATAACTCCCCCAAAAAATACTGTACAACACCTATCAACTAAGTTCCTCCATCTTTCATTACACTCCACCAGCTCCCTGCTCGTAGATGCATCATTTACTCCTCCATGCTCTCCTCAGTCACTGCTCTCATATCAGTCTTCCTCTTCTTCTTTACCATCGCCGTACCTGCCCATGGCAGACACAAAGTGCATTATTCTCAATACCATAGTAATTAAGTTTAAGGCAACATTATTAAAGCAAAGTTCATTTCGAGTACGTCATAGAACCCAAAGAATGCTAGCAACTGTGATATCCCCCGTGTTTTGAACCTCCTTTATAATGTACTTCTGTCTCCAATTCCCCCACAATTCACCCACCTCCCCCAGCAACATTTGAATGTCAATACTAAAAAACACACCTGCAATTTTTTTTGTTGAAGAAATTAATTGCCCATACATCTCTCGCTAGCTCACAAGTGAATAATCTGTGTCGTATCTTCCAATAAAACACCACATCTATCACAAGCAGTACAAATGTTTAAGTTTCTCATCTGTAGGTCAGTTTGAGTGAGAATCCCATTGTTCACCACTAGCCACAAAAAGATTCTCACCTTATTTGGCACTAGAGTTCCCCAAATGACCTAGCTTCCCTAGAACTGACCCCTCCATCATTTAAGAAATTATACATCGATTTCACCATGAAGACGCCACACTTGTTTCTAGACCAACTTCTCTTATCTACCCCAAGTTAGAAAATGTGATGAAAGGTGAAGAATATGTTATATTAATCTTATGATTACAGTATACATATATATAGCAGATGCTAGCAATACACGATCCTACAATTAAGGCTAGCATTAAGATACTACAAGCTAATAAGAAAACAAATAATGCTGACAGCCATTGATTGGTAATTACACTAATTACAATGATTGACATAGTCAAGGCAATCATTAGATCCACACATTAAGGGATCTTGTCTCTAATTCTCCCCTTCAAACTGATGGGTAAGAGAGTCACCCCAAGTTTGTCTCTGAGTTGGTTGAATCGTGTGTGAGTTAATTCTTTAGTGAGGCAGTCAGCAATTTGATCAGCTGATGGGACATAGGCTACAACAATCTCATTTTGCAGCACTTGGTCTCTGATGTAGTGCACATCAATTTCAATGTGTTTGGATCGAGCATGCATAACTGGATTTGAAGCTAATGCCTTGGCACTCAAGTTATCACATCACAGTGTTGGTTTTCTTGGCAGAGGGAGTTTCAGCTCATCAAGGAGTGATCGGGTCCATGCTATTTCAGCAGCTAAGTCAACCAGGGCTCTATATTCTGACTCTGTACTGGATCTTGAGACTACCTTTTGCTTCCTTGAGGACCAAGAAATGAGTGTTTCACCAAGGAAGACACATTGACCTGCCATGGATTTTCTATCGTCCACACTTGTGGCCCAATCTGCATCTGAGAACCCTGTTAAGTCCAAGTCTGTGGATGGTTTAATGTGCAGGCAGTGTTGCATGGTACCTTGAAGATATCTCAGTATTCTTTTGATGCCTTGCCAGTGATCTATAGTGGGAGAGCTCATGAATTGACTAAGCTTGTTAACTGAGAATGCTATGTCAGGCCTTGTGTTTGTTAAGTATTGCAGTGTTCTTATAGCTTGTCTGAACACGGTTGGGTCCTGTAACTTCTCCCCTTCAGCTGTAAATTGCTTGCCAGTTACCATAGGTGTTGGACAAGATGAGGCATTTTCCATTTTGAATTTTCTCAGGATGTCTCCTATGTATTTCGATTGCTTCAAGTACATACCAGATGCATCTCTTTGAACTTCTATGCCTAAGAAGTAGTGCAGTGGACCAAGATCCTTAAGGGAAAACACAACATTGAGTTGTTTGATGAAGGACTCTAAAAATTTGGTGTTGTTCCCTGTGACAATTATGTCATCCACATATATAAGTAGAAAGGTAATGTGATCTGTACCTCTTAGAGTGTAGAGTGAGGAATCACTTTTTGTGTTCTTGAAACCCCAGCTGAGTAAGGCATTGTTGAGGCTGTCAAACCAGGCTCTCGGGGCCTGTTTCAATCCATAGATTGCCTTAGATAACTTGCAGACATGTTCAGGTTTAGTTGAGTCTACAAATCCCTCTGGTTGATGCATAAACACAGTTTCTTTGAGGTAGCCATTAAGAAATGCACTGTTTATGTCCAGCTGTTTGACCTCCCAATTGAGATGCACTGCAATTGAAAGTATGATTCGAACTGTACTGGCCTTGACAACTGGGCTGAAAGTCTCTTCATAATCCAATCCAGCTGTTTGTTGAAATCCTTTTGCAACTAATCTTGCCTTTCTCCTTTCAATTGTCCCATCTGCTTTGTACTTGGTTTTGAAGACCCATTTAGAATCAATGATGTTCTCTTGACCTTGATATGGTACCAAAAACCAGGTCTGATTTGACATGAGTGCCTGATACTCATTATCCATAGCTTCTTTCCACTGTGGTCTTGTGAGTGCTTCTGTGATATTTTCTGGTTCCTTCTTATCTGTGCAAGTTTCAGCTAACCAAACATATGGCTGCTTTGGCTTGTGAATTTCAGCCTTGCTTCTGGTCCAATGAGTGTTGATGGTTGTGCTTGATTCAGCAGGGTCTTAGTGAGCTTCAGCAACTGTTTCTGTGGGATCAGTGTCATCAGGAATTAGACTATTCCTTGTTAAATCAGTTGAATCAGTTGCAGTCTGATTTCTGCTAGGATTAACTACAGCACGTGAATCATTTGCAGCCTGATCTCTGCTAAGACTAACTGCAGCACTCTCAGTTGGACTGGCTGGTTCTTGTTCAACATCAAGATTGTTGTCAGCTGGAAGTGTTGCTTCTCCAGTATGTGAATTTCTTGCAGTAGGCAAAGAAAAAGAGAAAGATGAACTTTCAGTTAGTGTTTTCAAGGGACTTCTTGTATTGAGAAAGCCATCATGGAATGGAAAATGCTCTTCATTGAAGACAACATGTCTTGAAGTGAAGATTCTTCCATGAGAATTTATGCATTTGTATCCTTTGTGGGAGTTACTATAGCCCAAGAACACACATCTGGTTGTGTGGAATTGCAGTTTGTGCTGATTATAGGGCTTGAGACAGGGATAGCAAGCACACCCAAAGGGTTTTAGGGAGCTGTAGTCAGGTTCCTTTCTAAAGAGCAGTGAGTAAGGGTTTTCATTTTGAGTGACTAGAGAGGGCAGTCTGTTTATGAGATAAACTACAGTGGAGAAAGCTTCCCACCAATAATGTAAAGGCATTTTGGCTTGTGCTGGTAATGTCAAGCCAAATTCAGCAATATGTCTGTGTTTTCTCTCGGCCCTCCCATTTTGTTGTGATGTATAAGGGCATGACATTCTGAATTGTATCCCTGCTTCTATTGCATGGTTTTGCACAGCCTTATATTCACCACCACCATCACATTGGATTGTCTTAATTCTCTTATTAAACAGATTTTCTGCCATGTTTTTAAACTGAATGAAGGCTTGTGCAGTATCTGATTTCTGTTTCAGAGGATAAATCTAGGTAAATCTACTAAAGTCATCATGGAAGTGAACATAATATTTGAAACCAGAAGAAGATGCTACTGGTGCAGGCCCCCAGACATCAGTATGAACTAATTCAAGAATTTCCTTAGCATGAGAGGAAGAGGTTTTAAAGGGTAAAAAATGCATTTTGCCATATTGACAAGCCTCACAAAAGTTAAAATGATCACTAGGTGATAGTTTGACATTACAACTTTTCAAGACTCTATCTAGGACTTTATTATTTGGATGACCAAGCCTTCTATGCCAGCTCTCCTTGATAGATATATAAGCATACGGGTCCCTTTCAGTCCTTGAGAGCTGATACAAGCCATCTTTAAGTGTTCCTCTTAGAATTGCCTTCCCTGTCAACTTGTCCTTCACAAAGCAACAATTTGCATCAAACTCAACCAGAATGTTATTATCAGCAGTTAATTTTGACACACTTAATAGGTTTTTGGTAATGTTGGGCACATATAAGACATCATCTAACTTGAGTGAGTTTAGTTTCAAGGAACCTGTGGCAACAATATTCAATTTTTCACCACTTCCAACTATTAAAGAGTTCTTACCATGATGTTCTGCCAAATCCTCGAATTTGTCAGTTTGGTGTGTCACATGATTGTTTGCACCACTGTCAAAGTACCAATCATAATCTTGGAGAGAGCCTTGTGAGGCTAGGAAGGCATTGTGTGCTCCTTGTCTGTCACTGCCTGCTGAATAATTTGAGTTTGAATAAGACTTATCAAACCTGTAGTAGCAATTCACTGCTGTGTGCCCAACCTTGTTGCAAACTTGACATGTTGGCTTAGACATTCTTCCTCTTCCTCTGCCTCCTCTCCAACCTCTGAAGTTAGAGCCTCTCCAGTTGCTACTGGAACCTCTCCAGTTGTTGTTTGTGTTGAATTTGTTGCCTTTGTAATCAGTTTTGTTGGCAACATTTGCTGATGCATTAAGGGTTAGGTTGGTGAGGCTATTCAGTTGATCAAGTCTACTCTCAAAGGTCAGCAATTGGGCCTGCAGATCAACCCAGGTGAGGCTAGTTTGATCAGATAGCTTGACCACCACAGGGTTGTATTCAGAATCTAAACCATTCAGGGTTTGAATGATCAGATCTGAGTTGGAAATGGGGCTGCCTGCAAGTTTAAGCCTATCAGCGAGATTCTTCATCTTGATCAGATACTCCTCCATCTTCATCTTTCCTTTTCTGATGCTGTGAAACTCAGATTTAAGGTAAGTGACTCGAGACCTTGTGTGTGCACCGGCTAGGCTTTGAGCTTCATCCCAAAGTTGTTTTGAGGTTTCACAGTGCAGCAACTGTGTTGCCATTTCAACAGTCATTGAATTCATCAACCATCCAAGGAGTTGTGAATCATGAGCCTGCCAATCTTCAAAGGCAGGATTTGGCTTCTTGCTTGAATCTGCAGAAGCTATGAATTCTTCAGGACACTCGTTTGTCCCTAGCATATGCCCATCGAGCCTGCAACCTTTGACTATAGAGATCACCAAGGATTTCCATAGTGGGTAGTTGTCTCTGTCCAACTTTACAGACACAGTGGATGGGAGATCATTTTTGGACTTTGAATCTGCAGCGGATGCCATGATTTTGTATTGGATCAAGAGCCTTCAGGGCTTAAGAGCTCTGATACCAAGTTAGAAAATGTGATGAAAGGTGAAGAATATGTTATATTAATCTGATGACTACAGTATACATATATATAGCAGATGCTAGCAATACACGATCCTACAATTAAGGCTAGCATTAAGATACCACAAGCTAATAAGGAAACAAATAATCCTGACAGCCATTGATTGGTGATTACACTAATTACAATGATTGACATAGTCAAGGCAATCATTGGATCCACACATTAAGAGATCTTGTCTCTAATATCTGCCCCGTTGTCTACTCTTTGAGATGTGTCGATCAACTTAAACATTTCCTCGACCTCTCCTCTTCTTGTCGTACACAAGTCACTCTTGAACTTAACTCTCCAACCCCTAATGAAACTCTTGACCAAGGCATCTCTGTTTCTGCTTGTTCAAAAAGATCAGGGAATTCGTATGCTAACGAGGAATCCGCGCAACATCTATCCCACCAAAACCAACACTCATCCCTTTCCCAACAATGCATTTAGTACCCGATAACTTAGACACCACTTTCCCGAAGCTAGAAATCCCTCTCCCTTTCCTAATCCCACCGAACTTGACCTTTTTCCTTTTTCTATATTTCCTAATAAAATGGCTTCCAAATTCTCTCCTTATCTGAATGAATCTTCTCCCACCAATTGCATAGTAGCACCTCGTTCATTTCTCTCAGGTTAATAAAGCCCAACCCCACACATTCTTTCTTTCTACACATCTTTCCCCATTTCTCTTAGTTTAAAATTTCTTTGCCGTAAATGTGTTGTGGTCACTTATGTTAGAGTAATGCTACATCCACTACCAATTTCACTACATTTCTCTTCACTACCTTAGGTGGCACACTCCAATAGGTAGGGGAAGATAGAGTAGGTGGGGAAATTCTCCAATAGGAGTATGCCACCTAAGGTAGTGAAGAGAATGGTAGTGAAATTGGTAGTGGCTAAAGTATTACTCCAGATTGCTTCTTCTAAATATTTTTGATCGTAAAAGGTTGGCAATTGTCCCCCCGTGTTTCATTAAAAAATTTAACAAAACAAGCAATAAAAAATAAGGCTTATGAATTTCAGATCCCAACAGGCTAGGTTCTGGAATTCATATACCCCAACCAACAAACAAAAATACAACGAAATCTAGTCCTACTGATCGGTCACCCCCGCCAGAACAACTTTTTCGTGCCAATTTGGGCTCATTCTCTCACTCAGTCCCTGGCTTGTACGCCGTTTATCCTCTCCAACTATCGTACGATCTCCCTCGTCGCCCCCAGCAGGGACCCGTACGACAAGCGTAAGCACCATATTAGAGACCCCACAGGCACTCCACCAATCTGACAATTCCATGTCAAGATTGAGTCTTCGTTCTCATCCCCTCGCTTCACCCTCGATGATTCTCACCGCAACCTCGCAACGAGGCTAGACGTCGCAACTGATCCCTGCGAGCCCTCCGACATGAAAGAACCAAATGCACCCTTTATTTTAACCAACCAAAGTCAAAGTAGAACCCAAACTATAAAATTATCAGGCAATCGTCGCCTACACCAATTAGGATACATTTTGTTACTACTTGTAAGTCGGTTATAATTTGGATATTAGGAACAGTTTCTCCTAAATATTAGTGATCCATTATCCCACTTATGTCTAACATATCTTTGCTTCTGTTTCAGCTTTCTCTAACCGAAGGATGTATCTTCTTTTGCTTTACACTTCTACTACCAGAGTTAATTTGGACTTTTAAAATTTATTTTTATATTTATTTTATTTTAACGAAATAGAGAATTCATAGGTGATTCAGTGTGAATAGACACCGAATACTATTTTTAATTTTATTTTTAGTTCAAAATTCTATGCATCTTTGAAAGCCATGAAGAAGAGTTTGGACAATTAGGCAAAACAGTTTCTCCCAATTCAAATGCCCCATTCTACAGAAATACTCAACTATTTTTTTGCAGAAATCCTCTCCTTGATATTTCAAAGAAAGTCAAAGTATGTAGTAAACCTCGTAGTTAGTGAGTAAGAAATCAGAGGTTTAATTCTTTTGCATTATTTCTTTGTTGTGAGATTATTATAAAAGTGTGTGCATATGTATAGTATACATGTGCGGCTATAATATTGTTATAAAAAAAAAAAAGAGTTGTTCATCTTATTGACTAGTAACTACACTGTAAGACACAGTCGTTCAATATAAAAAATGACAAAATATATATATTTTGAAAAATGACAAAATATATATATTTTGACAATCAATTTCGACGAAACACTGCAATCGTCGAATGGCAAAAAAAATGCATAAGTTTGTTAAAAAAGAAACAGACGTTCATGTTTCTCTGTCATTAAAAAATAATTTATACAGGCCGAAACTTAGAAAATATTAATAAAAAATACGGGACGAAAGAGAAGAAAAAATTTCAAAATAACCGGAGGAAACATTTTTTGCAAAAAAAATTCCAAAAAAATTTTTAAAATTAGTTTGTAAAAAATATTTGCAAAAACAATTTACAAATTTGCAAAATCAATTTAAAAAATTGCAAAAACAATTAAAAAATTTATAAAATTATTTTTAAAAATTATTTTTTTAAAAAATAAATTGGATTGGGACGAAACATGATGTTTCGAAACATCGAAACATCATGTTCATTCCCACCCTTAAATTCATTCAACTGGTTATTTTATTTGGTTTTTAATTATTTTTTTTTACTTCGGACGAAACATCATGTTTCGTCCGATCAATTAAAAATATAATTAAATAATTTTGTAAGCTATAATATGCATTTTGCTATTTCGAATGCTACTTTTTCCTTTCTACTGTAGCCCAATTGCCAAAAAATGACAAAATAGCTCACGACTGTATATTTTACAGTAAAAAAAAATGACAAAATTGACACACAAGCAAACGACTGTGGATGCTCTAAATTATGATGCTACACTCTTAAACTGCATCTCTAACAAAATATTTGTCAAAAGAAAAAGAATCAAGTAATGTAGCTAAAAAAAGTATGAAAAACAGTTTTTTATTCCCTGAAAGTGTGATTTTATGATTTTCCACTTCCTGAAGAAAACTTTTCCCTTTTTCTTTTATTGCCCGAGATTGTGATTTTGTGATGCTTCAATCCCTAATTAGAGCATCCACATTCGTTTGCTATATTTGTCAATTTCTCATTATTTTAGAAACAAAATGCTGCAGTCGTTTGTTATTTTGCCATATTTTGACAAAATTGCTACAGTGGCTTCTCATTTGAGAAACGAAATTGCAATTCTCAAATTATAAGAGACGATACAAGTTGTCTCGTCCCAATTTTTTTTTTAATCACGTCGAACGATACAAAATGTATCGTCCCAAATTTTTTTAAAAAATCCCGTCGGACGATACATGTATCGTCCCAATTTATTTTTTATTTTTTATTTTGTTTGTAGATCAAACGGTCAGATTCGCCGGAAAAAAAAAAATTTGAAAAATTCTCGCACTGGACAACATGTCCCGTCCAAGTTTTTGAGGAGGGATTAGTGGGTAGGTTAGGTACTGTTAATTAGGTTTAGTGGGTATTTAATTAGGTTTAGGTAATATTATATTATTTAATTTATTTAATTAATATATTTTAATAGTTAATTAGTAATTAATTAAATCTTTAAAAAAAACTGACTAACGAAACATCATGCCTCATCTTTCTCAAAAATAGAACAAACGACCACTGCAGAGAATTTCGCTATTTGCTTTTACTGTAGCCACCATTTTGTAAAAAATAAGAAACACCGTTGTGATGCTTAAAAAAAGGAAAATAACTTTTAAAAATTAGGATAAATTTTATTAAACCACCTGGGTTGGAGTGAGGGTATTGCAGTTAGGTTCCTAAGAATTTAATGTGAACATAAAACTCCCTATAATTTCAAAATTAATGCACTCTCTTGTATTTCCGCATAAAATGACTCTTTTACCTTCTAAATTTCAGGAGGCTTTCAAAATATTTCAAAAACGAAAAAATAAACTTTCTAATGAATTTTTGCAGAAAAGTATAATGAAAGAAACAAGAAACTGTGCTGATACCTCTATTTATAATGCAAAATACTGGACATACATGAGTTTTTACTCCACACATACATTATAAATGTATTTGGTCCACTTCTCACTAAAAGATAATATTTTAATGCATTTATAATGTATGTTTGGGGTACAAACTCATGTATGTGTAGTCATCCTCATTTATAATGAGGACTATGCTACAGAATATTTTTAGTAAACAATTTTAAAACATTGTTTTTTTTTTGAGGGAAAATGTGGAATAAGGCCACCCTGTTTCATTAATAAGAAGTTAATAAAACAACCCCAGCATACCGGGAGAACAACAAAACAAAAGTACAATGCAGGAATAAAAATGCGAGAAAACAAATATATACCCCCAACAAGCCCTGGGGGGTGGGTCTAATCACACAACTAGCCAGCAACCAAAGAGAACAGTAAAAGAAACCAGACACCAGCTGTCAACAGTGCTGTCATGACTGGTGTAGCCAGTCCCTCAATCCAGCGTTGGCCCGAACTGGACCTCCTCATCGTCAAATTCCTCAACCTGGAACACGTTGGCTATCCTCCCTTTTGCCCCCGTGGCCGCAGCTGTAGCCCAAAAAGAAATTAGATGCATGATATGAGTCAGATTACCAGAAATACTATTATATGAAGCACGAAAATAAAAATTATTTCTGTCTAGCCAAAGCACCCATGTCATAGCAGCTATAGCGATATACCACGCCTCCTTCATTTCATAGCGAATCGTTGCGAATTTGGGGCCAATCCATAAATCCTCGTAAACACAAGGGTAGTCCCCTGTTCCTAAAGCTCGGAGGACCTCCACCAGAGTTGCCTTACTTCTGGGGCAATGAATGAAAAGGTGATTTAGATCCTCCACCTGAGCGTCGCAGAATCCACAGTTGGTTGCCACCTGTGGTTGCCTTTTGGCAAGGTTTTGCCTAGTGAGGATAGCATTGTTGAGGACAAGCCATAAGAAAACTCTAACTTTAAGGGGCGTTTTCGCCTTCCACAGCACCTGTGCCCAACTGGGTCTGCAACCTCGGAAGTGAATCCGATGATATAGAGATCTTACTGAGAAAGCTCCTTTGTTCTCTAATCCCCATCGCTTCTGATCTGGGCCCTGTGAGCACCTGGTGCATGCCTGGGTGATGTGTGTTTGCAAGTCAAGCAACTGCTGTTGAAGATTTGGAGATAGCGTTCCTCGAAGCGCCGGCCTCCAACCTCCCCTTTTCTAACCTTCGGCCACTGACATATTCGGTCTACTTGACCTTTCATACAACTCTGGGAACGATTCCTTCAAAATATGGGCTCCACACCATCTATCCCACCAGAATCTGGTGGACCGTCCATTGCCGATAGACGACGTGACTGCCGAATTGAAGGGGCCACTAGCCTCGGCAATTCCCTTCCAGAAACGCGAGGCTTTCGCCCCTACTCGGAATCCCAAGTTTCTCGTACCTTTTCCCCTCAGATAAGGTTGAATGAAGTCCTGCCAACCTTCCCCACTGTTGTGGAAAATCTTCCACCACCATTTCCCCAACAGGGCGAGGTTCATATCTCTGAGGTCAATGATGCCTAGCCCTTCATGCCTCTTCTTCATGCAAGAGATACTCCATTTGATGAGGTGGTAACCTCCTTTATCCGAATCTGCCCCCTTCCAAAGGAAACGTTGTCGGATCATGTCAATCCTCTGGATAACCCATTTCGGAAGCTCGAAAAAAGACATGTAGTAGATTGGCAGATTAGACAACACTGAGTTGATGAGGACCACTCTGCCCCCGAGAGACAAGGATTTTCCTTTCCAACCAGACAGTCTGTCCTCCACTCTGTCAATGATAGGCAGCCAGTCTGTTTTAGATAGTTTCACTGGTCTAAGTGGTAGCCCTAGATATTTGATAGGGAAGCCACTCGTTGTACAGTTCAAAATAGTCGCGTGTTCCCCTGCTTCTTCATCAGATAGGGCGACCGGAGTCAGCGCACTCTTGTGGAAATTAATCCTCAGCCCTGACCAGGCCTCAAAACAGTATAGGGCTCCTTTAAAGCAGACAGTTTCTCGACTAGATCCATTACCAAAGAGTAGGGTGTCATCTGCGTATTGCAGGATCGTACATCCTTTAGAAGACACAGAGCTGGCCACTGGCTTGATCCAGCCTTTATCCTGGCACTTCACCAGCATAACCCTCAACACATTTGCTACGATAGTAAACAAGAGCGGAGATAGCGGGTCCCCTTTTCTGAGGCCCTTCCTGCAGGGGAACGGCTGCCCCGACCTACCATTCACCGATATGGCTGTTTTGCTAGTCTGCAAGCACTGCCTGATCCAGCAAATCCATTTACTCCCGAAACCCCTACCCCTGAGAGCTTCTAGCAAGCACTTCCAATCAACCGAGTCATATGCTTTCTCGAAGTCCAGTTTGAGCAGAAAGCTCTTAGAGTTGGTCGTGTGGCAGCGGTGGATCACTTGCTCCGCCGTTGCTACAGAATCTAAGATATTTCTACCCTTAATGAAGCCCGATTGAGCGTTGTTGATAAGGTTGTCCATGATACTCCCCAGACGGAGAGCTAGTATTTTTGAAATGATCTTCGCCGAGCAATTTATAAGGCTGATCGGCCTAAAGTCTCCCACTTTCGACACCTCTTCCCGTTTGGGAATCAGGACTACCTCCGCAAAATTAAACATACCCAGTCTGAGTCTGTTGTTAAAGAAGTCTTCCAACAGTGCCATATAGTCCCCTTTAATTTCTTCCCAGAAAATTTGGAAGAACATCATTGGAAAACTGTCTGGCCCTGGTGATTTGTCTGCTCCCATATGACCGATAGCATATTTAACTTCCTCCTCCAGGAACGGAGACTTAAGACTGGAAAGCGAAGTCAATGTCTCGTTCTGGTAAGACTGCCAGAAATCACTCCTGAGTGGGACCCAGAAGTCATTCTTCTTCCCCAGAAGGTCCTTGTAATAATCTTGGAAAGCTGTGGAAATCAGCTGCTCATCTTGAACTGTCCCCGCGCATGTATCTAAGGAAAAAATAAGGTTAGACCTCCGCCTTGCACTTGCCACTCGGTGGAAGAATGCCGTGTTCGCGTCTCCCTCTTTGAGCCACGAGATTCTAGATCTTTGTTGCCATTTAATTTTCTCCATCTTATAAAGATTGGCAATGTCCTCCCGGAGTTTCAGAAGATTATTCCTTTCTTCTTGAGACAGGTCTCTCGCTTCCTCCACTCTTTCCAGTACATCAATTCTTTCCAACAAGGAATCTTTTGCACGCCAGATGGACGAGAACCTAGACCGGTTCCATTTGCGAAGCCTCTTCCTTAATCTGTGGATTTTCTCACACCACCGACTCGCCGCATTTGTGCCAGACACAGGGATCGCCCAGTTTTCCATAACCATGTGATGAAACCCCTGAATTTCCAGCCAGGCCTTCTCAAATCGGAATTTCCTAAGTTTTTTGGTACCCCGAGTCCCAATATCGAGAAGGATAGGGGTATGATCAGATGTCGGCCTAGGAATCGATCTAGCAGTAGCCAGTGGGAATTTAGTCTCCTAATCCATAGATACGAGAATCCGGTCCAGCCTGGCTAGAATCGGAGTAGACTGCATGTTAGACCACGTAAATAATCTATCACTGATAGGGATATCAATCAACTCAAGCTCCGTAATGACCCTATTGAACTCAGCTCTGTGCCTATCACTGGAACCTCGGCCCTTGTGTTCGAACACAAATTGGTAATATTGAAGTCCCCCCCGACAATCCAAGCCCCCGACCACCGGAGACGGATGTTGACCAGCTCTTGCCAGAAGGCGTCACGTTCTGAGGCCACGTTAGGTCCATAGACCACCGTGATAGTCTGCATAAACCCATCCGATCGTCACCCCAGTCGTGCAGTCAGGGAGAATGTGCCATTATAGACCTCGGAGCAGGTAATCAGGTCCGAGTTAAAACCAATGGCAATTCCCCCTTAGGCCCCCGCTGCTGGGTGCAAAACCCATTCTTTGATTTTTTTCCCACCTACCCTCTTGAGTTTGGTCCCATAAGCAAGTTTGGTCTCCTGAAGCCCTACTACCTCCGCCTTGGACTTTGAGAGAACGTCTCTAACCATGTCTCTTTTCCCTTTATCCCCCAGACCCCGGACATTCCAGAATAGTGTATTCATTGGGAAACCATGTCCGAGATCACAGTGTGTGGGGGGGTTAGGCGGGCTTCACCCACCGAGCCTGCAGTCCCCCCAGAGTTAGAGTCGAGTACCTTAGGACCACTCGGATTAGCCCTCTCAGATTCCCAACCCTTCATTTTGTTAAGAAGGAACGCATTACGTTATTTATCACCTACTTCTAAACCACAAATAACAGCTAATAGAAAAACTTCAGAATCTGACATGAAATTTAAAATATTAGCAAGGAAAGATTTAGTACCTCCATTGACGTGCTTAGCCGCTTTGGCGGCCGTTACTCGTTCTAGGAAATCATCCAGGGACTCCGCATGAGCCCTCTTAGGCGACCGCTGTACCCTAAGACCCACCGACCTGTGAGACGCCCCAGAGCTAAAACAAGGAGCCGATACTGGCAAAGTGGACAGTACCATCTCTGGGGAACACACCCTTTGTGTATTGGCAATAAATTCAGAGTCATCTGAATCCTCGTCTGTAAATGAGAAGTCAACGTCCAGATTCAGACGCCCTTCAGGGTCCTTATCACTCTCCATAAGACAGACAGGTGTATCAAAAGTACAAGTGACGTTGTCCTCCGTGGTCCCCTCAGTGGGCCCACCAACGTTCTGGACCATAGCTTGCGTGTCCACTACAGCATTGGGCCCCTCAGAAGAATGCCACGTGGACCCCTCTTTGGGCCCACCGGCGCTAATAAAAGAGTGCAAGATAGATGAATTCTCCACAGGCTCAATGGAAGGCGTTAACGCATCCCGCCTGTCCAACATACCGCCACCCTCGAGAAGCGCTCCAACCGTTTGAAAGGGGGCAGCGGTAACGCTACCCCCATCGCCACTTGGCAGCTCCTGGTTCGCTGCGACAGCGGTGGCCTTCGATACTACCGAAGCGTCCCCTATCTTCTCCATACCGTCTTCAATATCTTTTTCCACTTCACCCACACTCCTGTCTTTATCCCCCAAAACGCCTCTCTGAAAAGGGCTCTCTTTGCCACCCACTCCCACCAGTGCAGCCACTGGCTCTGATGGGTTCTTTTTACTGGCGCTGTGCAGCTCGATCCGCATTCCCTTTCCCAGAGCTGGCACAACAGCCTGTCGCGCTACCTGCCCCAAAGCTTCTTTTGCCCCTTCTTTATCTGTCGCAAACCACCTCTGTTCGACCCATTCTTTGGTCGACAAAGTCTGAGCACCTTTCGACTTTCCCAGACTGAGGGTGCCCTCTACCAACTCCTGTCGATTAGCCTGCCTATTGGCGCAGTCTGCCGCTAAGCCCTGCAAGGAATCAGTGGACCCTGGCTCACCCCTCTGTGCTGCAGTACGGCCCTCCACCATGGACGTAGCTCGCTGGTCCTCTGGCCGATCGACTGAGTTGAATGTCCTACCGGACTTTTGACCAGTCGATCTGGAAGAGTGATGACAGCGACGATCTTCATTGGACGGAGGCCTTGCCGACGCTGCATGTCGGCTCCGCTCTACCCCCATCGCCGCCAAAATGAATTCCCGGTGAGCCCTCTCAACCTCATGGGATCCATCTAACGTGAGAAAATTAGAAGGCAAAAGCACCTGCCTAAAAGATCTGCCATCTCTGTAGGAGTTTGCGAGCTTGGGGGGTGAGATTGTAGCTAATTCCTGATGGGTTTCAACTCTTCTGTCCAGCACAAATCTAACTAGATAAGAATCCTCATAAGAGTATATCTTCGCAAATCTAGGCATCAACGTGATATCAGTGCTCCTGATCAGAGCTCTAGCCGATATGATCTCCGAACGGCGGATAGTTTTTTCATCAAGCTCAACCACGGTCCCAAACTCCCCAACGATCTCTTGAATTGCTTCCTTCCTCCAAAAATGAAGAGGGATATTATGCATCCAAATCCAGAATGCCTCACCCTGAGGGAGCTCGGCTCCGAAGTGCGGCGTCCAAGCGCTGAATTCTATCTTAAAAAACCCAAAGTCGACAACCCCCATCTTAACAACTTCATCGACTTTCTCCATCGTAGGGAAGGAGACCAGAAACTGAAGGTGGCAAAGTTTCTTTACCACCCAATCTCTGTGGGCTCGCAATGGCCACTTGTCGGATAGGGCTTGTGTGAGATGCACCTCCGACGGCCTACCGGCTTTCACCTTAGCAACGACACACCACTGCCGAAGCCAGTGCTCTTCGCCCTTAACAATTTCGAGGCTGTTAGATAGTCGCACCACAGCGGGGCTATCTGGTGATCTCCCTCGGCACACTTGACGCTCCTCCTCACTGTTGGTTTCTATCACATTGGAGCAGTCGTAGGAGAGGTGTCCCCACTTCAAACATCTGACGCATCGAACCTCTTTGGTGCATTCGTTCTTAAAATGACCGAGGTCGCCACAATTAAAGCACAGTGCCGGTTTTTTCTTCCCCTTCCTCAGCTTCTTCTTGTTGAGTCCCTGTTCGTGCTCAAGGTACGAAGGCCCCTCTTGAGTTTTATCTTTCTTACCCCTAACCAAGACCCATGGCCCCTCTCCATCCACATTGCCGGATTTCCCCTCCCCAACACTCTCGACTCGCGCTGCCTCAGGGGTACGCATGTCGCAGGGTTTCGGGGCAGGGGGACCTTGTGGTGAGGGATCGGAGGGAAGCAAGGACGTGGGACTTGGGAGGGTGGTAGTGGCAGCATGGGTAGATGCTCCTTGGAAATGTTGGTTGCTGTGATAGTGAGAGGGATGTGATGAGCTATGACTTTGATGTAGTGGGGAATGTTGTGGTCTGTGGAGCGATGGTTTGGTGATTGGAATGTTGTTGGAGTTTTTTGGTTGGGAATGTTGGTAGTGATGGAGATTTTGGTAGCGCCGCTCATGCTCTGTAATCCTCTGAGGATAGTCCCTGGTTAGTTGGGGGTGGAGTGGCTGTAACGGTGGCGTCCTCTTCCGCCTATAATGGCCAGGAGGGGGACCCCATCGTTGGGCCCTCCCCCCGACTCGCCCCTCGTGTTGTGGATGATGACCGTAGCGATGATGATCGTGATTCCTCCCTTCACGACGGTGTTGAACACGTTCGTGCCCATGCGTCGGGGAGCGAATACAACTGAGCTCACGCTCACCCTCCCCACGGGGGTGATGGACTTCCTGACAGGGCGGGGACAAAGGTTTTGGTTGTGCCGCAGCTAATCCTTTCTCAGCATAAGTTGAGGGATACTGGGCATGAACTGGAGTATCGGAGGAGGTGATGTGCTCTCGGCCTGCAGTCGTGGTGGTGTCAGCGCTGGGCAATGCCGGTGGATGGCGGACCCCCTCGTTGGGTCCACACCCACTGAGTTCAAGAATCGAAAGGTAGGTAGAAGAAGACATCTAAGTGGGAGCTGCTGTGTAAGCTGTGAAGGAACAAGAAGGAAGAATGAGGCCGCAGTGAGAATGAAAGAGGGGAAGAGCGGCCGAACGACTAGAGGATCAAAGCAGGGGTGCAGGGAGGATGGGTAGAGGAGAAGAGGAATGGCGGAAAGGAAGGGGGAGGGGGGGGGGGGAGAGAGGGGTTGGTAGGAGCTAATATCGCCATCCTGCCGCTTTTACATTTGTTTTTAATTTTAAAACATTGTTGCATTAACCTCTTTAAGAGATTAAGTTTTGAAGGGTACATGAAATATTTTATTCGAAACTATCTGGGGTTACACTTATTTTAAAACTAAAACATGGTCTAGTGTTTACATAAAATTTGCAGAGTGTTATACCTCAAAATTAAGGGAGGTTTAGTGAAATTTATCCTTAATAATCTAAATCAGATAAAAATTCCAAAAGTTTTTGTTTTTAAAGGGATCGTCCATGTTTAGTCGTTTAGAGCATCTCTAGTCGTTCTCTTAATTTGAAAATTTTGACCAAAAAGAAGCTGCAGTCGTTCCCTATCTTTGAAAAAAAATAAGTTTTGAGGAACAATAGACTCCTATATTTGAAAGAAGATATAGGAAATTCTCAAATATAGGAATCGAAATATTTTCTTGCGTCGGTCGATTTTTTTGCATCTGACATGTTTAGGACGCAATATGATCCCGCGTCTTGCAATTTTTTTTTTTGTAATTGCATATTTCGGACGCAAGATCATCTTGCGGCCCACATTTTTTTTAATAGAAAATATGAGACGCACCCAATTTTTTTTTATTAAAAAAATATGGGACGCAAGAAGATCTAGTGTCCGACGTTAATTTGCCAAAAAAAAAGGGAGGGGCGCCATGTGAACTTGCGTCCCTTCACAATTTTTTTTTATTTTAAATTTTATGTAAAGAATAAAATACCCATCAACAATATATATCCAATGTCAACGTTCCAATGGCTATTATTTATTCCAACAGCTAGAATTTTGATTTTATTCGCTCTAACGGGTAAAATTCTCATATGCCTATATATGTTCACTATGCTCTTACAAATACCAAACACCAAAATATTTCACTGCAAGCTCTCCCCAATTTATATTATCATCTTTCTTTCTCATTTTCTATTTTTGTTAATCAATACAATAGCGAATCGTCCCAATAGAGGCCGGACATACACTGCTATTGAAGATGTTACTTTATCCCAAAGCTGGGTTGCTATAACTCAAGATCTGTTAATCGGTAGCGATCAATCTGGCACATAGTTTTAGGATCAAATTTTTCTTACATTTGTGGGTCTCGTGGCACAACAACCGACAGAACGGCCGGCTTTCTTTCAAGTTCTAGTTATTTTTTTACTTATGTAAAACTGATAGGTACGCGAAGCAAGATTGGTATACATGCAAACTGATGTGTCTAATTTTTATATAAATATTTGTACTCATTTACCCATAAAAATTGCTTATATTCGTCTATCTTGTTAATAATTTATCTTATTTCCATAGATTTCAGTCAATTAATTATTTTTGAAGAAATAATTTTTTTTTGATGCAAAAGGTGAATATTTTCAGTAAAAATTAACAAAGAAAATAAGGAGAATGATTGATTAATTTTTATTAATTTGTTGAATTTTGAATTTTACAATTTAGCCATGTGGAAATAAAAATGGAAATTTTAATTGTAAATAGAGAGTGAAAATGAAATAAACAAATTTAAAATGATTTAATTGAGCTAATGTGATTATTAGTTAGTTTAATTAATTTAAACTAATTTTTTTTATAAAATCCTAAATTCTGATTTTATTTTTGTGTGTGTGCAACACGCGCTTCAAGAAAGAGAAAGAGAAGAAAAAGAAGAAAGAAATAAAGAGCAAATCAGAAAAAGGAAAGAAAAAAAGAAAAAAAGTGGGGTTATATGCAAAAGTAAACCCTAATAGCACTGGTTCGTGTTCCTATAAATACAGCAGCCACGAGAAAGACAAACTCGCTTAACGAGAGAGGGAGAGCGACGGGGGAGAGCGACGGAGGACCTCACAAACAATAATTTTTTTTTTAAAGAAGAGTGACGACAGAGACAGAGGAGAAGACGTGTGGCTGTGTGCGGCGTGGAAACCGACGGAGGTGAGAGGAAAGGAAGCAGCAGGAAAAGGGGGGGCTTAGTGGTAGGTGGCGGCTCTGGGTTGGAAGCACGCAAAACAAGGAGAAAGGAAGAAAGAAAGAAGCCTGCACTGTTGGGCGCGAATCTCGAGGAGCTTTGATTTGGGATTTTTCAACAAAATAGAGTTTTTCCTTCTCTCTTCTAATTTTTATTATGAAATCAAAAGCCCTAGAACTAGTTTTTGCAATTAATAAACATCAAAATTTCAAATCTCATTCTTTTTAATTAGTTTAGTTAGTTCTTTAGATTAATCTAATTTAGTTGCTTTCTTGATCAAATATTGATTTTTCAAATAGTAGTTAATCTAGTAAATTTCAGTACTCAATAAAATAGTTAGTCCTTATGGGTTCGACACTCTTTTCACTTAAACTATAGTACTTATTGCGCTTTTGTATACGTGCAAAATATTACACTGGGGCGTTTGGTACGTGAGAATATGCAAGGGAATCTCATATTCCCTTTTAGATGACATTGTTTAGTATGTGGCAAGCATAGTTTTGGAATGAATGATAGATTCCCAAGGGAATCAAAATCCTTTGTTGGGAAGGATTTCTATTCCCCCTAAAAACCATGGGATTTCCTTAACAAACAATAAAATAATTCAAAAAACTACAATAAAAAAATACATTTCTCCCTAAAATCATGGGATTTGAGCATTCTCATGTGATTTCCATAACAAAAAATATATAAAAACCCAAAAAACCAGAATAAGAAATTACAATAATAAAAGATTACCGGGAATGCAATTAATGTACTCTACCAAACACGATAATGCAACATTCCCAGGAATCTTCATTCCCACCCTCACATTCCCGGGAATCTTTTCATTCCTAGGAATTTTCCAATCCATGTACCAAACGCCACCTAAGTTTTTGGCGTCGTTGCCGGAGACTAGTTATTATTTTACTGATATTGAAAATTGCTAGATTGTTACTAGTTTGGATTATTAGTATTTTTTTAGTTTTATTATTATTTTATCTTTTTATTTTCTTTTGACTTAATTTTATTTATTTATTTCAGGATTTAGGAGTGTATGCCCTGATCTAAACCATTGGAGCCTACATTTCTTGACCCAGAGATTGAGAGAACTTCACGTCAGATCAGAAAGAAGAAGCAAGAAAACACCACATCCTCTTTATCCATGGCGAACGAAGAGAAGAACAAAGCTTTGAGGGATTATGCAATGCCCTCAGTCAATGGAGCAACATCAAGCATCAAAAGGCCTGCGATTGAAGCAAAAAATTTGGAAATTAAACCAGAAATTATACAGATGATTCAACAAACAGTTCAATTTGGAGGACTAGCACACGATGATCTAAATGTTCACATTGCAAACTTTCTCAAAATATGTGATACCTTCAAACACAATGGAGTTTCCAATTATGATATCTGACTGATACTCTTTCCTTTCTCACTCAGAGATAAGACAAAGGCTTGGTTGAATTCTTTACCACCAGGAATCATCACAACTTGGGAGGGCTTAGCACAAAAATTTATGGTAAAGTATTTTTCCCCAGCAAAAATAGTAAAGCTAAGCACCACATTCACTCAATTCGAGACCGAGTCATTATATGATCATGTGAGAAATACAAAGAGTTATTGAGAAAATGTCCTCATCATGAACTTCTGAAGTGGCTACAAGTGCAGACATTCTATAGTGGGTTGGGAGTTACAAATCGATCTATGGTTGACGCAGCAGCTAGAGGTGCACTTATGAGAAAAACTCATGAAGCAGTCTATGAGATTTTAGAGAAAATGACATCTAATAATTACCAGTGGTCTTCAGAAAGAACAATGCCAAGAAAAGTGTTTGGAGTTTTTGAACTTGATCCTATTACTACTTTAACTGCAAATTTTGATATTTTATCTAAACAAATATGTAATATGAATGTTAATACTATACAAACTAATATGATTTATGATCTTTGTGTAGGAAATCACTGAAGTACAGATTGCCAAGTGGGGAACCCTTTTGCTCAATCAAATACCGAACAAGCAAATTTTGTGTCAAATTTTCAAAAGCAAATCAATCCTTATGCAAACACATACAATCCAGGATGGAGAAATCACCCCAACTTTTCTTGGAGCAACAATCAAAGAGGAGCTAGACCACAACAAAATTTTCAACAACAAGAAAAGAAGTCGACACTCGAGAAGATGTTCATGTAGTACATGCAAAAGACAGATTTGGCGATCCAAAATGTTGCAACTTCAACTTCAGCTCCAATTCACAATCTTGAGGCTCAAATTGGTCAAATTTCAAATATTCTTACAGAAAAAATGGCAGGAACATTACCTAGTAACACAGTGGTTAATCCCAAGGAGCATGTCAAAGCAATAACACTTAGAAGTGGGATAACAATTGAGCAGCCACAAACCCAAACTGTCGACCAAAATGTGGATGAAAAGCAAAGTGAGATCAAGCAAATTATCGAGGAACAAACGCAGCAGGTGGCCAATCACCATTCTAAGAAGGATAAAGGAGTTTCGAACCAAACAATTTCAGGGGAGTTTAATTCTGACACTTATCCTAATTCACCTTATGATCCACCTATTCCTTTCCACAAAGACTTAAAAAGAACAAAGATTATCAGTTTTCAAAATTTTTAAATATTTTTAAGCAATTGCATATTAATATTCATCTTATTGAAGTTTTAGAACAAATGCCTAAATATGCTAAATTTTTTAAGGATATTTTGTCAAACAAGAGGAAGCTGAAAAAGCATGAAATGGTGATGCTAACAGAAGAAAGTAGTGTAATTTTACAAAAGAAGTTGTCCCTTAAACTTAAAGATCCAGGAAGTTTTGCAATTTCTTGCACTATTGAAAATTCTTCTTTTCAAAAAGCATTATGTGATTTAGGAGCAAGTATTAATCTTATGCCCTATTCTATTTTCAGGAAATTAGGTATTGGAGATGCAAAGCCTACCACAATTTTATTGCAATTGACAAACAGATCTATCAAGTACCCCAGAGGGATCATTGAAGATGTTTTGGTGAAAGTAGATAAGTTCATATTTCCCGCTGATTTTATTGTGCTTGATATGGAGGAAGATGAAAAAATTCCGTTAATTTTTAGGCGACCTTTTCTAGCTACAGGAAGAGCTTTGATTGATGTCCAACAAGGAAAACTTATTTTGATGGTTGAGGATGAGCAAGTAAGGTTTTATGTTTTTAAATCCATGGAGTTTCCTGCTGAAGTACACTCATGTTTTCAAGTAAGTGAAACCGATTTAATTTCTGACAAGAAACATAAGGCTGAAGTTGAAAAGTTATCAATCGAAGTATGTCTAACAAATTCAGCAACTCTTGAATCTGAGAAAGAAAATATTTTTGAATATGTTATGTATTTGGATGCTGCACCATCTATTCATCCATTTTCTCCACTGAAATTCAAAGATGTGGGGATATCAAAGACACCATCTTCAAGAAAAAAACGACTGAAACTTGAGCCACTACCATCTAGTTTGAGGGATGCACATAAAAAAACTAATCGACACATGAAGAGAATTATTGGAAAAGAGGCTTGTATGTTATTGGATCTTGGCATTACATAACCATCTCAGCTACCATGTCTGAACTTAGCACTTCTTGGGAGGCAACTTATATTTTCTTTTACTACATTTAGAATTGCTATTTCTTTTACTTTACTTTAATTTAATTTATTTTTTTTAAATTTTATTTTATAGGATTGCATAAGTTTGGGGGGTACTCGGCGGAGTTGTTTTCTACACTTACACTGATGGATGTTTTTTAGCAGGATGAAGTCCGAATCTGGAAAAGTGTTTCAAAGAGAGATCAAAGGAATTTTTCTTATCTTTCCATAACAAATAGAATCAGTGGATTTGGACATCTACAACTCCAGATATGACTGAAACAATGAATATTGTGCGTCTAGAATTTTAACACGAATCAGGGGAGCAATTCTGAACTTTTTGCATTCCTTTTGTTTTTCTTTTTCCTTTCCCATTGAGAACAATGTGACATTTATGTTTGGGGGAGGGAATTATATATATATAAAGAAAAACGACTTAAATGAGAATGACAATAACATTTGCAGGTATTTTTTTTATTGTGCTGAAGCATTACATATTTTTAATTTAAGATAGACAATATAAAGAAAGATTAAGAATACTTATTTATTTTAGAATTATTGAATTACATAATTCCTTACAAATTTTGAGAGTCGTGTGATTATGCAAAAAGAAGAGTGTGATGCTTTGTCTTGTGATTATCCCCTTTGATCTAGTCCTAAATAGAGTTTAAGTAAATAGAGTAATATTTTTCAAAAATTGAATGAATAAAGTTTTATCTACTCCAATTTTTGAGTTGCTTACTAACTAGGGGTATTCATCCCAAATGTTTACTTTTACGTCAAACGACAACTTGAAATATGAGTATGCAAAAGCACTCTAATTGTGCCGCTTGTTGAGTAACCGGGTGAATTCATCACAAATGTTTGCATTCGCATCAAAAGGCAAGTGACAACTTAGAGAAGAGGAAAAAAAATACTCTAGTTTGCTACTCAGTTTGTAGTAGTGAGAAGGGGTGATCACAGATGGAGTTGTTGCATAATTTTGTTGAGTTAATTGCATGACAAATATAAATAAAGGGGAATTATGTATGAATAATTGCACTGGAGAAAGTGAGTATGTTTATTTTCCTTTATCTGATATTGTTTATGTACTAAATTGAAATTTTGATGATTGCATGAATAATTTTTTTTGAATGTGATGAGTTGAGCTTGATTTATGAATTTACTTTTTGCTCGAGGACAAGCAAAATCATAAGTTTGGGGATATTTGATGTGTCTAATTTTTATATCAATATTTGTACTCATTTACCCATAAAAATTGCTTGTATTCATCTCTCTTGTTAATAATTTATCTTATTTCCATAGATTTCAGTTAATTAATTATTTTTGAAGGAATAAGATTTTTTTTGATGCAAAAGGTGAATATTTTATGTAAAAATTAACAAAGAAAACAAGGAGAGTGATTGATTAGTTTTTATTGATTTGTTGAATTTTGAATTTTACAATTTGGCCATATGGAAAGCAAAATAGAAGTTTTAATTATCAATAGAGGGTGAAAATTAAATAAACAAATTTAAAAGAATTTAATTGAGCTAATGTGATTATTAGTTTTAATTAATTTAAACTAATTAAATTTTTTAATATTTTAAAATCCTAAATTCTGATTTTATTTTTATGTGTGTGCAGCACGTGCTTCAAGAAAGAGAAAGAGAAGAAAGAAATAAAGAGCAAATCAGAAAAAGGAAAGAAATAAAGGAAAAAGTGGGGTTATATGCAAAAGTAAACCCTAATAGCACAGGTTCGTGTTCCTATAAATACAACAGCAAAGAGAAAGAGACAAACACGCTTAACGAGCGAGGGAGAGCGACGGCTGACCTCACAAAAAAAAAATATAGGACAGAGACAGAGGAGAAGACGTGTGGCTGTGTGCGGCGCGGAAACCAATGAAGGAAACTACGTGTGGCTGTGTGCGGCGCGAAAACCAATGTTGGAGAGAGGAAAGGAAGTAGCAGGAAAGGGGGGCTCAGTGGTAGGTGGCGGCTCTGGGTTGGTGGCATGCAAAACGAGGAGAAAGGAAGAAAGAAAGAAGGCTGCACTGTTGGGCGCGAATCTCGAGGAGCTTCGATTTGGGATTTTTCAACTAAACAGAGTTTTCCTTCTTTCTTCTAATTTTTATTATGATAAAAGCCCTAGAACTAGTTTTTGCAATTAATAAACAACAAAATTTCAGATCTCGTTCTTTTTACTTAGTTTAGTTAGTTATTTAGATTAATCTAATTTAGTTCCTGATGCTGTTTATTTCTGAGGAACGTGTGGAAGCACCAGGTGTGAGTTCGAACTCAATTTGTATTGAAGGAGATTGCCGCTCGTCTGCCGACCTTCAGTTGACCTTCTGGGACCTACGATGAGCTCGGAAAGATGTTGAAGGTTGGGCTCGGATCGGAAGGGTCGGATCCGAGGTCTTGTGTACCTGCAGACGGTCCTGAAACACCGGGGTTTGTCCCGGTGGCGGACCCTCCGACGCTCTAGTCAGTCTCTGTGAGAGAGTAGCAATAACTAGGTATATTAAGTGGCAAAAGATTGATTACCTCAAAAGGTGGGTGTGGGGCTAGTATTTATAGAGAATCCCAACCGGGTTTGGTTCCACTTGGGGGCCGGGTTTGGATCCGAAAGCCCATGGGCCTGACGTGGCAGAAGGCCCAGGGGGTTTAGGGCGGACGTGGCGATACCAGGAGTGGTATAGGGCTGACGTGGCGAAACCCTTGGCGGTATTTGGAGCTGACGTGGCCCATCGTGAGCCTCCTGTGCCTCTGGGGGGAATCGGAGGGCCTAGGCTGCACCAGGTCATCCTTCTGCCCCGCCAGAGAGGGGGGACGGCCTGTGGGACTGCCCCGGATCGGACTCCGAGGGCTACTGAGGCTCGTCGGTACGAGGAGGCCAGTACCGTGAAGGCAAACACGAGGTTTGGCACCGACCCAGAAGTGGTCCGGAGCCGAACCAGGTTGTTATTTTTACTTTTCTGAGTAGGAATAGTATTGGGCCCTGGTTGGGCCTCAGGCCATTTTTACACTGTCACACAAGCCCCCCACTCCTGCAGGGGGTGCGGGAGCTAGCCGTGGAGGAGTGCTCGTGGTTGTAGAAATGGGATGGTGAGTCACTGGGTCTTCGTGAGAAGACTACCCTGGTGCTAGACCAGACCTCGAGTAGGTCGAGGGATTACGGGCCAACAAGGGGGGTGGCGAGCCGTTGGCCTTCCTGAGAAGACCATCCTGGTGCCAGACCTGACCTCGAGCTTGGCGAGGGATTACCAGAAGGCAAGGGTGATGGCGAGCCGTGAAGCCTTCCTGAGAAGACTCCCCTGGTGCCAGACCCGACCTCGAGCCGGTCGAGGGATTATGGGCCAACAAGGGGGGTGGCGAGCCGTTGGCCTTCCTGAGAAGACCGCCCTGGTGCCAGACCTGACCTCGAGCTTGGCGAGGGTTTACGGGAAGGCAAGGGCGATGGCGGGCCGTGAAGCCTTCCTGAGAAGACTCCCCTGGTGCCGGACCCGACCTCGAGCTGGTCGAGGGATTATGGGCCAACAAGGGGGGTGGCGAGCCGTTGGCCTTCCTGAGAAGACCACCCTGGTGCCAGACCTGACCTCGAGCTTGGCGAGGGATTACGGGAAGGCAAGGGCGATGGCGGGCCGTGAAGCCTTCCTGAGAAGACTCCCCTGGTGCCGGACCCGACCTCGAGCTGGTCGAGGGATTATGGGCCAACAAGGGGGGTGGCGAGCCGTTGGCCTTCTTGAGAAGACCACCCTGGTGCCAGACCTGACCTCGAGCTTGGCGAGGGATTACTGGAAGGCAAGGGCGATGGCGAGCCGTGAAGCCTTCCTGAGAAGACTCCCCTGGTGCCGGACCCGACCTCGAGCTGATCGAGGGATTATGGGCCAACAAGGGGGGTGGCGAGCCGTTGGCCTTCCTGAGAAGACCTCCCTGGTGCCAGACCTGACCTCGAGCTTGGCGAGGGATTACTGGAAGGCAAGGGCGATGGCGAGCCGTGAAGCCTTCCTGAGAAGACTACCCTGGTGCTAGACCTCACCTCGAGCTAGTCGAGGGATTATGGGCCAACAAGGGGGGTGGCGAGCCGTTGGCCTTCCTGAGAAGACCACCCTGGTGCCAGACCTGACCTCGAGCTTGGCGAGGGATTACTGGAAGGCAAGGGCGATGGCGAGCCGTGAAGCCTTCCTGAGAAGACTACCCTGGTGCTAGACCTGACCTCGAGCTGGTCGAGGGATTTCGGGCTAACAAGGGGGATGGCGATCGGTTGGCGCCCCAGAGTGATTGAGCGGGGATATCCCACCATTCCTGTGGAGCATTGAAGGCTCTCCGAGAACGGTGTGATGGTCCAATTTCCTAGGGGAATTTAATGGCGCCGCCTAATAAATGTAGATGGTACATGGTTTTCCGTTGATTGACCTTCCCTGCGCCTCAACGGTTAGTCTCTGGGGGAGGTTATAAATACCTCTCCCCTCCATTGTAGGTATGATCAAAACAGGGGTGGCCCATTGGCCCTCAGAGGTGTTTGCTTCGGCAGACGCCTGTCTTTTACTAATATTTTCGACCCTAGCAGCGTCGGAGAGGTGGTTACTCTGCCGCCCGGATCTTCTCTTGGATCTGATGGACCTTGATATGGCAGCCAGATCTATGGGAGATCAGGGCGCGAGGGGTGGCGGCCGAGATCCGTGCTGTTGGAAGAGGAGCTTCGGATTGGTGGTGGTTTTGCCGTCTGGATCCCTTTTCGGGTCAGACTACCATGTCATGGATGTTTGGCCCGGGAGAGATCCAGACGAAAAGATGCACCAACCGTATACCGGTCTTGGGGCTGAAGGGCCTCGGATGGGGGGACCACCTCCCATCGGGGGTCGGTCAGTCCGTCTTGATAGGGCTGCAGGCGATGGCCGTTTCTGTCCCACCCTCGAACTGTTCGGGGTTTCGGCTGCCGAAGCTGTAAGTCCCGGGCTGTTCGAGGGTGAGAGGGGAACTGGTCGAACGCAGGAGCCTGGGGCGCCTGTCATATGATGGCGCCTTAAACCTTAAGTAAAAAATGTTTTCTCCATCGCGTATCCCTCCCGAACCGACCCCAGAGTTAGGCCGTCAGTCTGGCGTCTGATGACGTCCTCCGCACAGGTTTCGAGGACGCGGCGCGATTTTCCAGGCGGCAGTTGTGCGTCAATCAGTGAACAGTAATCGCGGAAGTCGAGGAGCCGTTCTTCCCTTATATAAGTATTCCCCTCTTTTTCCCTTTCGCCCACTTCAATCTTGCTGCTTTCTTCTTCAAAAAATCTCCCAACCCTTCAGCGATTGTTCCTGCAGTTTGCCGTACTTGGCTCGCCTTCCCGAAGCGGTCCCAGGTTAGTTTGGTAAGTTTGTTTTATCTTTAGGCACAGATGGATAGGGCTCAGTCCGGTTCGTCGGCGTCGTCGTCCAGGGGGGAAGTAAAGCCTGACTCTCCGTCGACGTCGTGGGAAGAGCCCGTGTTCGAGGAGGGGTCGGCGCCCGTTGTGGGCCCTACTGGCTCGGTTTCTCTGGAGGACTCAGTGGGTGAGGGGGAAGCGGTACACAAGACGAGGCCGTCGCGTTCCCGACGTCCCTTTGTGGTGGAGAGTAGCGAGTCGGAGGGAGCCGGCGAGGGTTCGGATGGCATTCGCGTGTTGGAGCTGTCTTCCGATGAGGAGAAGGGCGAGGGTAATATAGCGAGGAAATCCACCGCTCAGGGTCGAGGACCGTCGGAGCGAGTCAAGAAGGAGAAGAGGGCCCCAGGAAAACCGGGGTCGAGGACCGGCGGTTCGAGCAAGGCGCCTGTTTTCCGTAATCTGATGACGGGTTCGCCCGTTCAGCCGAAGCATTTCCGTCAGTATCCCGACGACCTTTCTGACCAGGAGCTCTTCGGAGTGCAACCCTCTTCGCCGAGCCGGAGGAGGGTGATGATGGACGCGATCTCGACCATTTTGGAGGACGGGGATTTGGAGGTTCTGCAGCTGGCGTATCATATAGGGCCTTGTTACGAACTGCTGATGCCGAGCCCTACTCTGCGTCCCACCGATCCCTTATCAGCTTGGTACTGTGTCTTCCCAGTGGACGCTTTTATCTCTGTCCTGAGGTTGCCAATCCACCCGTTCATTAGGGACGTGTTGAACTGGGCCTCCTTGGCGCCCATGCAGTACGGGCCGAACTCTTGGAAGCAGATTATCTGCTTTATGCTGATGTGCGAGGAACAGCAAGTACCCCTGCGGCTGAATGTGTTCCGTGCGATGTTGATGGTCAATCCGTCGGCCGAGGGTGTATACTATATCTCTCCCCGGAGTGGGGGGAAGGTCGTTCGCCACCACCCGGATTCCATCAAGGGATGGAAGGAGAAGTATTTGGTAATCTGGAGTGAAGAGCCATGGGACATTCCCACTCGATGGAACCACTCCAAGCCGAACCACCCACCGCCGAGGCAGGGGGATCTGTCGGCAGATGAATGGGGGTTTGTCGACCCCTCGCGATCGCAAGGCGATGGAGGGTGAGCCCGTAGAGGTGGCGTTCGCCCGCCTGGCGCAGGCCACTGTGCAGGTAAGTCTGTCGACTCTGTCCCTCCTTGTTGATTTTTGTGTCGAGGCCTGATCTTTGTCTGCCGTTGGTTGTAGGCTTGTATACAGGGGGCCAACATTAAGAACCTGTACGAGGCGTCCCTGGCTCAAGAGCGAGCTCGAGCGGAGAAGAGCGAGCTGGAGATGAAGGAGATGCGAATCGAACTCGAGGGTTCGCATAAGAGAGAGCAGCAGCTGGAGCTCCAGCTCAAGGCCAAGGATGTGGAGTGGGAGAAGAAGATGGCCTCCCTGAAGACGAAGTTCACCAAGGAGGCGAAGGAGGTGCTGCATACGGGCCAGCAGATGGTGATCGCGGCCCAGGACAAAAGCTATGAGAGGGCCCTCAGCCACGTGAGGCACTTCTTCCCAGCCCTCGATTTGTCCAAGTTTGAGTATGATATGGAGATCGAGGGGACGTCGAAGACTCCTGGCGAAGAAGGGCCCGCCGTCGACCCATCGGCCGATGCTCCCGTGGATCCGTCCGTCGGCGCGGAGGTGGGTCAATGAGTTGTGTAATTTTTGTCTTTCTTTTTCTCTCCCTCGATTGTGTTTGCCTCCCGCGGACTGGCCACCGCATTTTTTGTAAGAAACACCTGGATTTATAGTGGCAAGAAAAGTTTTTTTGACCGGCCGGTTGTTTTGACCTCGGACATTTCTGAATCTTCTTGAGAATGTGTGTTGAGTTGGTTGGTTATCTTGTAGGTCGCGGCTCTCCTCCCTGAGGGGGACTCCCGTAGTTTCTATGTGGCGCGACTCCGGAGTAAGGTTAAGGTCCTGGAGGCCGCGCTGGCTCGTCATCGAAGGGGGGCTCGGGACACTGATGAGGCTTGTAACTTTTATCGGAATAAGTCCACGGTCTTAAGTGCGGAGGCGCGCCGGTTGAGAAGAGCGATGTGGGATCGGGAGCTCGGCGGTGCAGACCTTAGACAGGCCGGGCTTAGTACCTTGGTGCCGAGGTCCTCTCCTGGGGGGTTACCTCGCGACGTCTTTGTGGAGAAGGAGATGGAGATGCCTCGTTACAAGGCGATGTTGGGTGCCTCGTTCTCTTCCTCCTTGGGTCGACAGGCGGAGGGGGTTCCCTCTGCGTTGCTGCTGTTGCAGTGGGCGCGACCGGATGACGCCCAGAGTTCTGTGGCTGGACTGTCGATTGTGGCTGAGGCTAAGGAATATCACAACGAGGGGAGGGGCCCCTAGTTGCTTGGTCGAAGTACTCTTTGTCCCCTCGTTGTGATATTCCTTAGCCTCAGCCACAATCGACAGTCCAGCCACAGAACTCTGGGCGTCATCCGGTCGCGCCCACTGCAACAGCAGCAACGCAGAGGGAACCCCCTCCGCCTGTCGACCCAAGGAGGAAGAGAACGAGGCACCCAACATCGCCTTGTAACGAGGCATCTCCATCTCCTTCTCCACAAAGACGTCGCGAGGTAACCCCCCAGGAGAGGACCTCGGCACCAAGGTACTAAGCCCGGCCTGTCTAAGGTCCGCACCGCCGAGCTCCCGATCCCACATCGCTCTTCTCAACCGGCGCGCCTCCGCACTTAAGACCGCGGACTTATTCCCATAAAAGTTACAAGCCTCATCAGTGTCCCGAGCCCCCCTTCGATGACGAGCCAGCGCGGCCTCCAGGACCTTAACCTTACTCCGGAGTCGCGCCACATAGAAACTACGGGAGTCCCCCTCAGGGAGGAGAGCCGCGACCTACAAGATAACCAACCAACTCAACACACATTCTCAAGAAGATTCAGAAATGTCCGAGGTCAAAACAACCGGCCGGTCAAAAAACTTTTCTTGCCACTATAAATCCAGGTGTTTCTTACAAAAAATGCGGTGGCCAGTCCGCGGGAGGCAAACACAATCGAGGGAGAGAAAAAGAAAGACAAAAATTACACAACTCATTGACCCACCTCCGCGCCGACGGACGGATCCACGGGAGCATCGGCCGATGGGTCGACGGCGGGCCCTTCTTCGCCAGGAGTCTTCGACGTCCCCTCGATCTCCATATCATACTCAAACTTGGACAAATCGAGGGCCGGGAAGAAGTGCCTCACGTGGCTGAGGGCCCTCTCATAGCTTTTGTCCTGGGCAGCGATCACCATCTGCTGGCCCGTATGCAGCACCTCCTTCGCCTCCTTGGTGAACTTCGTCTTCAGGGAGGCCATCTTCTTCTCCCACTCCACATCCTTGGCCTTGAGCTGGAGCTCCAGCTGCTGCTCTCTCTTATGCGAACCCTCGAGTTTGATTCGCATCTCCTTCATCTCCAGCTCGCTCTTCTCCGCTCGAGCTCGCTCTTGAGCCAGGGACGCCTCGTACAGGTTCTTAATGTTGGCCCCCTGTATACAAGCCTACAACCAACGGCAGACAAAGATCAGGCCTCGGCACAAAAATCAACAAGGAGGGACAGAGTCGACAGACTTACCTGCACAGTGGCTTGCGCCAGGCGGGCGAACGCCACCTCTACGGGCTCACCCTCCATCGCCTTGCGATCGCGAGGGGTCGCCAGCTTTTCCACCACTTCAACGGCTTGGGCCTCCTCTGTCAGGCGGTCCCCCATCAGAACCGACCAGTCAGGAGCCCACCGCTGCCGCAATAGCTCCACCACCGGATCCTCTTCCTCGGCCTCGACCCAGGGACCTTTCCCCTTGTCGAGAACAGGGGCCCCCGCTAGGCCCCGACCCTTCGAAGAAGCCACGCCCTTGCTCGTCTCGGAGCGACCCCTCTTGGTCCTCGGCTCGAGTTGGACTTCCGAGATAACAAGGGGCAGCTCCCTCGGCCTCTTCGCCGCCTCCGCCTTCTTCTTCTCGGCATTTTCCTTCTTCATGGCGAGCGGCCTTGCTTGGATCGATGCCTCATCCATATCTGCAGAAAAAACCATTAAGAGCAATGAGCAAGAAAGCAAGAAAGGACCCAGAGGAAAGGAACAACTACATACACATAACAGCTGGGCTCAGTCCAGCGCTCGCCAGAGTGGTCTCCGTCACCTCCGTCCAATCAATTCTAGGCGACTGGCGAAGGCGCTCGACAAACCCCCATTCATCTGCCGACAGATCCCCCTGCCTCGGCGGTGGGTGGTTCGGCTTGGAGTGGTTCCATCGAGTGGGAATGTCCCATGGCTCTTCACTCCAGATTACCAAATACTTCTCCTTCCATCCCTTGATGGAATCCGGGTGGTGGCGAACGACCTTCCCCCCACTCCGGGGAGAGATATAGTATACACCCTCGGCCGACGGATTGACCATCAACATCGCACGGAACACATTCAGCCGCAGGGGTACTTGCTGTTCCTCGCACATCAGCATAAAGCAGATAATCTGCTTCCAAGAGTTCGGCCCGTACTGCATGGGCGCCAAGGAGGCCCAGTTCAACACGTCCCTAATGAACGGGTGGATTGGCAACCTCAGGCCAGAGATAAAAGCGTCCACTGGGAAGACACAGTACCAAGCTGATAAGGGATCGGTGGGACGCAGAGTAGGGCTCGGCATCAGCAGTTCGTAACAAGGCCCTATATGATACGCCAGCTGCAGAACCTCCAAATCCCCGTCCTCCAAAACGGTCGAGATCGCGTCCATCATCACCCTCCTCCGGCTCGGCGAAGAGGGTTGCACTCCGAAGAGCTCCTGGTCAGAAAGGTCGTCGGGATACTGACGGAAATGCTTCGGCTGAACGGGCGAACCCGTCATCAGATTACGGAAAACAGGCGCCTTGCTCGAACCGCCGGTCCTCGACCCAGGTTTTCCTGGGGCCCTCTTCTCCTTCTTGACTCGCTCCGACGGTCCTCGACCCTGAGCGGTGGATTTCCTCGCTATATTACCCTCGCCCTTCTCCTCATCGGAAGACAGCTCCAACACGCGAATGCCGTCCGAACCCTCGCCGGCTCCCTCCGACCCGCTACTCTCCACCACAAAGGGACGTCGGGAACGCGACGGCCTCGTCTTGTGTACCGCTTCCCCCTCACCCACTGAGTCCTCCAGAGAAACCGAGCCAGTAGGGCCCACAACGGGCGCCGACCCCTCCTCGAACACGGGCTCTTCCCACGACGTCGACGGAGAGTCAGGCTTTACTTCCCCCCTGGACGACGACGCCGACGAACCGGACTGAGCCCTATCCATCTGTGCCTAAAGATAAAACAAACTTACCAAACTAACCTGGGACCGCTTCGGGAAGGCGAGCCAAGTACGGCAAACTGCAGGAACAATCGCTGAAGGGTGGGGAGATTTTTTGAAGAAGAAAGCAGCAAGATTGAAGTGGGCGAAAGGGAAAAAGAGGGGAATACTTATATGAGGGAAGAACGGCTCCTCGACTTCCGCGATTACTGTTCACTGATTGACGCACAACTGCCGCCTGGAAAATCGTGCCGCATCCTCGAAACCTGTGCGGAGGACGTCATCAGACGCCAGACTGACGGCCTAACTCTGGGGTCGGTTCGGGAGGGATACGCGATGGAGAAAACATTTTTTACTTAAGGTTTAAGGCGCCATCATATGACAGGCGCCCCGGGCTCCAGCGTTCGACCAGTTCCCCTCTCACCCTCGAACAGCCCGGGACTTACAGCTTCGGCAGCCGAAACCCCGAACAGTTCGAGGGTGGGACAGAAACGGCCATCGCCTGCAGCCCTATCAAGACGGACTGACCGACCCCCGATGGGAGGTGGTCCCCCCATCCGAGGCCCTTCAGCCCCAAGACCGGTATACGGTTGGTGCATCTTTTCGTCTGGATCTCTCCCGGGCCAAACATCCATGACAGGGTAGTCTGACCCGAAAAGGGATCCAGACGGCAAAACCACCACCAATCCGAAGCTCCTCTTCCAACAGCACGGATCTCGGCCGCCACCCCTCTCGCCCTGATCTCCCATAGATCTGGCTGCCATATCAAGGTCCATCAGATCCAAGAGAAGATCCGGGCAGCAGAGTAACCACCTCTCCGACGCTGCTAGGGTCGAAAATATTAGCAAAAGACAGGCGTCCGCCGAAGCAAACACCTCTGAGGGCCAATGGGCCACCCCTGTTTTGATCATACCTACAATGGAGGGGAGAGGTATTTATAACCTCCCCCAGGGACTAACCGTTGAGGCACAGGGAAGGTCAATCAACGGAAAACCATGCACCATCTACATTTATTAGGCGGCGCCATTAAATGCCCCTAGGAAATTGGACCATCACACCGTTCTCGGAGAGCCTTCAATGCTCCACAGGAATGGTGGGATATCCCCGCTCAATCACTCTGGGGCGCCAACCGATCGCCATCCCCCTTGTTAGCCCGAAATCCCTCGACCAGCTTGAGGTCAGGTCTAGCACCAGGGTAGTCATCTCAGGAAGACTTCACGGCTCGCCATCGCCCTTGCCTTCCAGTAATCCCTCGCCAAGCTCGAGGTCAGGTCTGGCACCAGGGTGGTTTTCTCAGGAAGGCCAACGGCTCGCCACCCCTCTTGTTGGCCCATAATCCCTCGACTAGCTCGAGGTGAGGTCTAGCACCAGGGTAGTCTTCTCAGGAAGGCTTCACGGCTCGCCATCGCCCTTGCCTTCCAGTAATCCCTCGCCAAGCTCGAGGTCAGGTCTAGCACCAGGGAGGTCTTCTCAGGAAGGCCAACGGCTCGCCACCCCCCTTGTTGGCCCATAATCCCTCGATCAGCTCGAGGTCGGGTCCGGCACCAGGGGAGTCTTCTCAGGAAGGCTTCACGGCTCGCCATCGCCCTTGCCTTCCAGTAATCCCTCGCCAAGCTCGAGGTCAGGTCTGGCACCAGGGTGGTCTTCTCAGGAAGGCCAACGGCTCGCCACCCCCCTTGTTGGCCCATAATCCCTCGACCAGCTCGAGGTCGGGTCCGGCACCAGGGGAGTCTTCTCAGGAAGGCTTCACGGCCCGCCATCGCCCTTGCCTTCCCGTAATCCCTCGCCAAGCTCGAGGTCAGGTCTGGCACCAGGGTGGTCTTCTCAGGAAGGCCAACGGCTCGCCACCCCCCTTGTTGACCCATAATCCCTCGACCAGCTCGAGGTCGGGTCCGACACCAGGGGAGTCTTCTCAGGAAGGCTTCACGGCCCGCCATCGCCCTTGCCTTCCCGTAAACCCTCGCCAAGCTCGAGATCAGGTCTGGCACCAGGGCGGTCTTCTCAGGAAGGCCAACGGCTCGCCACCCCCCTTGTTGGCCCATAATCCCTCGACCGGCTCGAGGTCGGGTCTGGCACCAGGGGAGTCTTCTCAAGAAGGCTTCACGGCTCGCCATCACCCTTGCCTTCCGGTAATCCCTCGCCAAGCTCGAGGTCAGGTCTGGCACCAGGGTGGTCTTCTCAGGAAGGCCAACGGCTCGCCACCCCCCTTGTTGGCCCGTAATCCCTCGACCTACTCGAGGTCAGGTCTAGCACCAGGGTAGTCTTCTCACGAAGACCCAGTGACTCACCATCCCATTTCTACAACCACGAGCACTCCTCCACGGCTAGCTCCCGCACCCCCTGCAGGAGTGGGGGGCTTGTGTGACAGTGTAAAAATGGCCTGAGGCCCAACCAGGGCCCAATACTATTCCTACTCAGAAAAGTAAAAATAACAACCTGGTTCGGCTCTGGACCACTTCTGGGTCGGTGCCGAACCTCGTGTTTGCCCTCACGGTACTGGCCTCCTCGTACCGACGAGCCTCAGTAGCCCTCGGAGTCCGATCCGGGGCAGTCCCACAGGCCGTCCCCCCTCTCTGGCGGGGCAGAAGGATGACCTGGTGCAGCCTAGGCCCTCCGATTCCCCCAGAGGCACAGGAGGCTCACGATGGGCCACGTCAGCTCCAAATACCGCCAAGGGTTTCGCCACGTCAGCCCTATACCACTCCTGGTATCGCCACGTCCGCCCTAAACCCCCTGGGCCTTCTGCCACGTCAGGCCCATGGGCTTTCGGAGCCAAACCCGGTTGGGATTCTCTATAAATACTAGCCCCACACCCACCTTTTGAGGTAATCAATCTTTTGCCACTTAATATACCTAGTTATTGCTACTCTCTCACAGAGACTGACTAGAGCGTCGGAGGGTCCGCCACCGGGACAAACCCCGGTGTTTCAGGACCGTCTGCAGGTACACAAGACCTCGGATCCGACCCTTCCGATCCGAGCCCAACCTTCAACATCTTTCCGAGCTCATCGTAGGTCCCAGAAGGTCAACTGAAGGTCGGCAGACGAGCGACAATCTCCTTCAATACAAATTGAGTTCGAACTCACACCTGGTGCTTCCACACGTTCCTCAGAAATAAACAGCATCAGTGGTAGTACAACCAGTTCGCCTACAACCGTCTACTGGGATTCAGATATACCCATTGAAGTTGATGCGCCTAGCCCTCTCTCGTGATCACCTGGACGAAAAGCAGAGAAGAAAAAAGAAAAACGGACGGCCGTAGCATCTGATTTTGCTGCAATGGTAAAAGAGACAAAAGTTTTAACTCATTTTATAAAGAGACGCAGGAGAGGAAGATGGCAATGAAACAAAAAGACTACGAATTGAAGGAACGAATGGAAGAAGACTGCATAATGAGTATGGATCTCAGTACCTTACCTGATACTCAACGCTATTATTTCATGTGTAGACAAAATGAAATAATGCAAAAACGAGGTTACCATCCAGGGTAAAGTAGCAATTATAAAAGGATTTTATGTTTCATTATCTATTGTATCACCATCTTATTGTGGACGAATGTAGTTTTATACTACTACATGATATCAATACACAACCGTACTATTCATCAGAATCGAATTGTGTACATGGAACAAATTTGGGTACTGACAATTGCGACGTCTAGTTATTTAAATAGGCTATATTCCTTTGTGCTCTCCATTGTCTTAATGAGGATGGTCGATCCCCAGATACAGATCTCCTACGAGAAACATATTGAGTCGGAACAGATTCTTTCAACACTGTTTCGGATAAAATGATATGCCGTAACTGAGCCTTAGTATTCAAATATTCCTTGCAACGTCGGTATAATTCTTCATGTGACAAAATTAATGAATAGCCGATACAGTGTTATATATTTCAAATTAATGATATAAATATACATACACATTTACTATGTACTCACATAAGATAGTGCGCCACGTGGCACAAACTCAGAAGATTCATGCTAGAAAGTTCTCGTAAATGTAGCGCTGCCAAAAAAGTGGCAATTTCACTACACATTAGAGGTACTTGACAGGTCGTTCAATGGGGGGTTGTGTTGCATACTCGGCTGGTGCTCAGAATGGTGGAGATGGAAAAGGTAATTGAGCAGTATGATCACTAATACTCGCTGGTCCAACAAAATCAATATTTGAAGCATGCGAAAGTGTTTTCATAATAGCACCTATTGAGACCGTAGGCCAATACTGATTGTATATGTAACACCCTAGAATTTTAAATAATATTTTTGAGATTAATTAATGAATTAAAGTGATTTTTGGTGATTTAATAAACATTTTTCTGGAATTTATCTTTTTGCTCGTGCAAAACACGTGCAAATATTTTCTTGAGAAACTCAAAGTCAAAAATTATTTTGGGGAAACCTAATATTTGTTAGTAGGTATTATTTATGAATTTTCTGGATTTTTCTGATATTTATTTGGCATGTTTGTAAATATCACAAAAAGATGAGCTTTTGTGCAAAATTACCACTTGGAGTAAAACTCCAGATTTTCGGTTTTATGGGCTGAGCATGATGGCTAGCCAACTCAGAGGTAAATATTTTATTTTTTTTCCCAATAGATTTGGTTTATTTCGCAAATTTGTTAATGAAGGGTATTTTTGCAAAATTGCCACTTAAAGGCCAAAATTACAAAATTTATTTTTCTGGTTTGAAACTGATGCCGACCAGATATGGGGAAGTTTTTTTTTATTTTAATCTCAATTAAATTGGTTAATCTAATTACCTAGTATAAATGATCTATATATGAAAAGATATATTCTAAAGGAAATTTTGCAAAATCTTCTCAAAACCCTAATTACCCAGATTTCGACTATTAAAAGAGCAGTGGCTGCCGTCTCTTTGCCGCACAAAACAAAAGTGTATTTTATTATTGGTTTTCTTGGAGTTTCGAAGCGAGGATCTTGGATTTTTGCGAAAGGAAGGGCTTTTTTCTTTATTCTCTTTATTATTTTTTGGTTGATTCTTCAATAAGGTATATGTTTGATTTCTTGTTGTTCTATGCATGTTATATATGATGATTTGTCTAGTGGAATGAATGATAGATGATTTTATGATGATATAATGAAATATTGATGGATGGATGAATAAAAATAGAAATTTTCATGAAAACTATGCGTTGAATGAATGAATTTCTATATGGATGACTTAATAATGTTAAGAACTTAATATTACTCATGGATGTACTGTTTCCCTGCTGATTTGATTGTTTATGATGAGTTGTATGATGTATAATGCACAAAATTGGTTAAAGAAGGGTCCTTACTGTGTATGCATGTATATATACACTGTTTTGATGTTTGGATGAAGAAAAACTTGACTAATACATGTTATAATTGTATATAATCATGGAAAAACTGATGTAAATAGTTGTATGTGTGGTTAAAAAATTACAAGAGAGGTTTTGAATTCAAAAAGATCAAGCTTTTATGAATTGAAGTGAATGTTTGATTTCGGGTCTGACATTGTTTAGCCAAAATTTAATTTTTTTGAAGTTTTGTAAAGTTTCGATGGGATCTTGATTTCTATATGATGTTGAGATTTAGATAAACAAAATACTACTCAACTACGATGAATTTTGATGTTTTATTGATGCTTAAACACTCACATACACATACATATATATACTTTTACTGATATGCAGAGTTTTGTTGAAAAATTGATTTGTGAATTTGATGAGAGTATGATTTGATTTATAAACTCCAGTATGTTAGATATGTTGTATTTGATCATCTCAGGATTTTAATTTTACAAATTCATGCTTTTAAAGATTATAATCGAAGTATCAATTGAAAAGTGCACGAAATTCAAAGCTGTTAATTTTCGAACATGTCAGTCGACCGCCTAGTTTTTGCATTAGAGATGTCGGTCGACTGTCAGGTGAGGATTTTGGATTTTTAGCTCGACAATCGACCGTCGCTATTTTGAACTAGCATGACAGTCGACCGTCAGCTGTGATGGTGATTGTTTTGTTGAGTTTTTTGTCGTTTTTCTTGAACAATTATTTTTTCGCACTTATGGATTATTGATCTACTATTTTAAATGAAGTTTTTACTACAAATTACTGTATTTTACAGAGAGTTATATTTTGATTAATAATAGAATTTAATTGGCAATTCTATAACTTTAGAAAGCGAATTATGTATGGATTTCGAAGGAATTGATGTTTTATGATTTTCTATGACTTCAACATGCGAAACTCAGTTGTTTAAGAGATTTAATCTCAAATTTTGTTTCAGAAAATTTGTGACGTATTTGGATAAATTTTGATTTGTTTGATTTAAAGAAGTTTTCTTGATATAAATGAATTGATGATGGAATTAAGAGTTTTAATGAAAGATATTGTGTTGATATTTGAGTTGTGAGTCTCTAGGGATTGAATGGGATTCCTGTAAACTGGCAAATGAGATTTTGTGGACATTGTCCAGTTGGGGCCTTGGGGTTGTTTGGGTGGAATTAAGTCTGGCAAGGTACACCAACTCTAGAGAAAGAAAAATTGTGCACTAGTGGAGAAGTGATAGAACTTGGGAAACGTAAGTATATGCTCTGTTGTTAGTCCTATGAATGCGTTCCAGGACTGTGTGTTGTTGTGTCCCGAGAGGACAGTTGGTATATTCGCGTGTCGAGGGTCGGCAGGCCTATTCACGGAACATACAGTGCATTCACGTGTCGAGGGTCGGTGGGCCTATTCACGGGATGTACTGTGTATCTGCACGTCGAGGGTCGGCAGGCCTATTCGTAGGGTACACGACAAGGAGGTGATTCTCCGTTTTTTGAGCTATGCTTATATGATGCTTGCACGTCGAGGGTTTTCAGGCCTATTCGCGGAGTATTCTAGATATTGTTTCTATTACCGTAGTAGGATTAGTTGCATAATGATGGATTTAACCCTATAAAGTGGATAACAATAAGGGCTTGCACCGGACCTATGTAGTATGGAATGCATAGAATCCGACAAGTATGCATTAGAGAGTCATCATACTGAATTTGTGTTTTCTTGACCTGTATTATGCATGATGTTTTTTGTTTTCCTACACTTAACACTTAGCTTAGTTTCACTTGATGTCTTCATGCTTTATTTATCGTTATTTCATTATCCATGTGTTACTACTGTGTGAATGTGTTGATTATGAATTTATTCTTAATGTTTAATTTATATTGTATTTCTTTTGATGTCACTCACACTGTTATGGCTGACCCCTGTAGTTTTGGGGTTAGGGTTATCTCTAGTCTCATGTTTTACAGGTAGGTACCATTAGCTTGGGATTTGAATGCATGTGGTAGAATGATAATATGGCTTATGAAAATTGTAAAAGAATGAGTTGTAAAAGAAAGAAATTGTAATTCAAGGTGTTTATTTTCCGCTAGTGCTATGTAAAAAAATTGATGTAATAAAAGTTGAAAATTTTTCTGTGTTATGGCTATGTTTACTATTACGTTGAGGTAGAATTGTGCCACGTATTTCTGAGTTTATTATATTGGAAAATCGGGATGCTACAGTATATATGCTGTTGTACATGCTGGACTAGCTGATTAGCGTCAATAGGTGGATTAAAATCTTCTGGGGGGGTATTCGAGACATAATAGTCGGTGGATCTCTTGGGATAGAAATAGTCCCAGTCAATTGGCGATAACAACGATCGCCAAGATACCATACACCCTGCATCACAATGTTACCTTTATAACACATAAATTTTTTCAATTAAGTTCATATAATATAAGTGTGTTGTCGAAAATCTGAGGTGTTACCTGTTCGCAAAATTGGAATACAACCTCGATGTCGAGACATGATGTTAGCAAGGACAATATCATGTTCGCCCTCATACGACGATCCTGGATAGGGTTGCCAAATAATAGATGCTGATGTCCGCATCTCCTATTACTGTCTGTCCACAGATATATTGTATCTAGCTTGATCCGTTCTTCTCATCTCCAATTTGTTGCAATTCCAACGAGCAATTTTGGGCCGTTTGTCGGCAGCCTATAATGTGTCGTCGATATTTTCCGTGGCAGCACTTATTGGAACACATACATATGCATGTATTCATACGCCCAGTACCGAGAATAAGAATGATTGTATTATAATTCGTACCCAAAACTAGTTTAATTTTTAATGTTTTAGGCCCTACATGGATCGCTAAATGCTACTCTTCAGTAGACTTTGGCTATTAGATAATTGTCTCTACCTACAAACTTGTAAACCTTTATTTATAAATCCTAAACCCCTAGTTGCTTGTATGATTAGTTTTAAGACTTATATCCCTCAACTGGTCTTCGGGTAGTTTCATTCCATAATATACAAACGACGATGAATTAAATCAGTAAATAACGATTACATTAAATTTAACATCGAGTACTTGCCATGGGCCGTTGAATGCCTTCACTTTATTTCTGCAACAAGAATCAAAAGACAAATACAATAGTGCAAGTGCGGGACTACCCCATTATATGTGCCCACTTTAGTAAGATCTTCAAGTGCCGCAAGCCAACCACATCTTGCAACTGAAGCAGAATTGGAGAAAATAAATTCCCTAAAGAAGAATAAAGAAGTTGCTTCACGTCAAAGTGTCATTCTCAAATCCAGATATTACGAGTCTTCCGTCTCAAAAGCTTTCATTATTCTGGAACATATAAAATGCTCGTGCAACCGTCAAAGCTTTCATATTATCAACTTTTGCTGCCTCGATCATACTAGTATGAAAATAATTTTTCAGGAATGATAAACGTATTTCGTGAGATTTCCAATCAGCTTCAGTTAATTTTGGAAAGAACCGGGTCTGAACTAATTCGAAAGGATAGGTTTCATCGTTGCACAGAGGCTTTTCACCGACTCCAATGGATATTCCCGTTAGCATTGCCCAATCCAACGAGGTGAATCCTAACTCACCACACGACAGGTGAAATGTGTGGATAGTATCCCACCTTCTCTCAACTAAGGCCTCGACTAGCCGATAAGAAGACTTCTCGGTATCAATTGTAAAAAAACGGAGCCACCCTGCATTATCAATTATTTGCTTCACTATTGGGACACGAGAGCATATCTTGTATGCTTTAATTGGACTATTCCAATTTCCTCTAAATGTACAAAATCTGGCATAAGATATCTCGGTAATATGCTTACAAATATGAGGCCGATCGTCGACTGACCGTTTCCACATTGTTGGATCGCTGAGAATGATATCTGGAAAATTTGATTCGGCTTCTTTTCTTCTACTGACATGATCTGAACCGGCTTGACTCTTTGATTAAATCCTTCCAATAAATCTTTGAATCAACATGATGTTATCGATTATATGTAGTGGAGAATCAATTAAGAGTAGAGTGAAATTTTTTAGTTGAGATAGAGGAGTGAACTCAGATTGAGGAGTGAGCATGGAGTAGTTCAAATTGTATGTATATATAGAGTGTTGATGCAGAAGGTTTGTATAGTGTATAAGGGTAAATTAGGAATGGGAGAATATAAAAGAAAAGTAGAGGGACCCATATTTTCACGGACGCAATATCATATTGCGTCTGTGTCAATTTTGTGATATTGCGTCTGTGTCAATTTTTTTTTTCGATCGCACGCAACATCATTCGGCATGTGAGGATTATTTTTTTTTATATATATAAAAAAATAGGATCAGACGCTAGATGATTCTGCATCTGATTAAAAAAAAATTTAATTTTTTTTATCGGACACAAGTTCATCTTGCGTCTGATTTTTTTTATAAAAAATCATCTTTTCTTGGACGCAATAACATATAGCATGCGATGAAATTTTTTCCCCTTTCAATATTAAATTTATTACAGATGCAATATGTTCTTGCATCTCATTTCTTTTTTACGCCGAAAATTTTGGAAGTTTTGAACGGGACGCAAGATCATATTCATTCTCTCATTTTTTTCAATTTGAAATTTTTGAATATAAACGACTGCAGGATAAACTCAAATGTCCTATTTTTATACCCCGAAGTATAGAAAATTTGAGTTTCAACGATGCTCTATGTCTACCTTCACACAGCAGAATAAGAAATTTGAAGTTAAAAAAAAGCGGTAACTTTGCCACTAACTAACTCCCCCAGAGTTGTTGAGCTCCTACCAACTCCCCCACCCTGGAACCTTACTGGAGACACCCTCAGCCACTTCCCCAGCCACTTTATCCTCCTTTTTCCGATCTTGATGCCCATCTCCGACTTCTTCCCCACCCCCTTCCTCTCATCTTCCTAGAGCTCAACAACAACAACAATACTCCCCTCCACCTTCAACCCCTTCCTCTTCTTACCTCACTTCCCCACTGTATTTCCACTAGTGCTAATTTCAGTACTAGGTTTGCAAGGATGTGGGTGACTAGAGGGTCTTTCATGGAGTGGATTAGCAACTCCTCCAACCAACGTGATCAAAACCAACATCACCAATGCATCTCGGACCATAGGCCTCACTCCTCCATGTTATCGGAGCTGGAGTTGAGTGGGTGCGGGCCCAATGAGGGAGTCCGAAACCCACCAACCCCCCCTTCCCTGCCCCCCACTGCAGTTACCGCTTCCCCACCCCCCACTTCCCCTCCACCTTTGGCTTCACCCCCTAACCCCATCATCATCCAACCCGTTCCACTCATTCACCCCCCTCGGAGGGAGGAACCTCCTAGGCTCAGAAGATCGCTCACTCCGCCAAGGGCACACCGAAGTGCACCTCATCGACAATCAAGGAGTGGCGTCGCTCATCATCGCCATTAGGAGCGTGCCTCGAGAGAACGGGCCCATAGAGGGAGTCCTTCTACGAGCTGCAACGGGCATAAAAGTAATCCCCCCCCCCCCAGTTCCAGCGCTTATCCCAAAGGCAACAGGGTGAGCGGCACTATAGAGATGCCCTTAGACGGAACTCTTACAGAGAAAGTTACAGAGAAACCCATCACAGAGAGTCTCATCAAAGCCACAAAATCTACAGAGAGAGGGAAGTTAGCAAGGATGCTCACCGCCCCCACCAACACAGAGAGCAGTGGCAACGCCTTCACCAGCCTACCAACACTTCACCCCATCCCTCCTCCAACCAATAGAGTCCCCCCTTGACACTCATCATCCAATGATATCCAACAACCAACAAAACTTCCCACATCTTCCCCCATCCTCCAACCAAAACCTTTCACCTTCAGAAGTTAAGAATCCAGCCCCCCCCCCCCTCCCGAAGCAACCCCGACCACAACCCACACCGGCCGACCCCCTCAAATCCACCATCACCTGGGCCCAAAGAGAGGGACCAGAGGGGACGAGAGAGGGTGGGGCACAGGTTGAAGGGGGGAACACTCCGAGAGTTGGCAAGTGGTTTCACGAAAAGGTAAGGGCAAAGCCATGTCATCCCTCCCTCCACGACAAGAAAATCAAAATAAGCAAAGTAAAGGCAAAAGAAGGCCGGTACCATGCTTCAACTGCGGGGAACTAGGACATTTCCGCAAGGATTGCACCAAGGAGGTACGGTGTCTCAAATGCATGAAATGGGGTCATCTTTCGTACGTGTGCACCAATGTCGTTGTAACTCCCCTTGATGAGGAACGCCCAGTCAACAGAGGAAGATCACCTGACAACCCCCGCACCGATCAGATTAGCCAACAGTTTGGACATCATCAAGAAGGAGGAGAGGTGGCTGAGGCAATGGTGCACAGTGGCCAGGGTTCGGTCAGGGAGGCCCTTCGAGACACACCTTCAAGCACTGGAGGCTAAGTGGCCAATGAAGGCGCACAAAGATTGGGTCGCTAAGAAGGTTTGCCACCTCCAATACTTGGTCTCCTTCCCCTCGACAGAGAAAGTTGTGGAGGTCACAGGAGTGGGGATAGTGGACTTTGGCCATTTCTCAGTGGAGTTCTTCCCATGGTCCCCGAGTTTTGGAGCGGAGCTCCCCCAAGGCGAGCTCTATTGGGTTTGGATATACAATGTGCCGTTGCACTTTTGGAAAAGAGAGGCATTACAAGAGATTGTTGCCGACTTCGGCTCAGTGGAAGAAGTCGACAAGAAGACGGTGTGCCGCTCCGATATCGTCTCAGGAAGAGTGCTTATCAGAAGCATTGACATAGCGCAGATGCCGAGATTTGCAAAGGTATACTCATTTGATGCCTCATACCTTATCCGCTTCGTGCTCGACATGCGAGCTGAGCCAGCAGCTGAGCGAACGGCCATCACCTCCCCTAAGCCACACAATGCCCTCAGAGACTGCCGCTCCTACTCCCAGGTGGTTTCTCTGGCCAGAGACGCCACCATCGATGGAGCGCATGAGATCGAGTGAGCGCATAGAGAACTCAGTAGGGAGGCGAGAGAATTGGAGCAGCGACGGAGCCTTGTGGTTGAGGGATCAGCACCGCCGAACGGATCTCCGATTAGGGTTGGGCGGGAAGGAGCTTTGTCCACCAGATCCAATGGTCCAGATGTAAGGATTTCAAATCCAAGCTCAAAGCCAGATTTGGGTGGTTCGGCTGTCAGTGAGGAGACCCACCAAAAGGAGGGTCAAAAGAGACCCAAAAATGGCAGCTTACACATCGGAGTTGGTGGAGTTGGTAGGAGGGAGGACCGCAGAGAAATTGCAGTCTGTGAAAGAGCTGCAAAAGGCAAAAGCGCGAGGCTTGGCATCTTGCATAACGACATGCAAGGTCGTTTTGGAAAGAGGCAAGATCAGGTGCTCAGAGAGGCATAGGGTAGGGAGACAGGTTGTGAAGGGGCCAAAAATGGCAAAAACACAGTGGGTCTCAACATGCAAGTAGTACCGCACAGTCGAAACCCAAAGCAGCAAAGTGTTTTAGCTTTGGATGGAGGGTCGAGTGGGTCTCTTGCCATACTAGGTTACACGACGAGCGACGACCAAATGGGTGGCAGAGGCCCCTCCCAAAGTGGGAGATCTACTGGCCCTAAGGCCTTCGCCCTCGTAGAGGCGAGAGCTCAAAGAGGAAACAAAAAAGGAAGAGAAGAAAGGGTGTGAAGGTGTAGGAGAGAAAGGGGTTTTTGAAGCAGTCAGCGCTTCGGGGACAGAGCGCTCTGAACCAACCGCTGGCCCACCCAACCGAAGCGTGACAGATGGCAACGTTCTGCAAGCGGCAGGTGTGCCAATCGAGGCGGCAGATGTTTTGATCGAGGAGGGGGTTGTGGTGTCTCACGGAGGAAGGGAGGGTTTAAACGTTCACAGTGATGTGGACGTTAGTGAGAAGAAGGGGAGATTATTTTATATTTGTATTGGGCCCAAAGAGGCATCCAAGTTAATTTATTCTGTTATTGGGCCCAAAGAGGGGTCCAACCTACGTTTCCCTGTTATTGACTTGTCTCCAAATAAATTAGCGGGCGCAAACGAGTGTGTCCCAAACTCACCTCAATATGAAGAAGACAGAGAGGATCGACTTAACCTTGAGGACGTTTGTGGTTACTCAGAGGGAGATTTGTTGGACTCCGATGAAGAGACAGAGGAGGTCCCGAGTCAATCACCAGACCGGGTTCCATGCACTTTTTCTCCAACTCAAGCAAAGACCACATGTGCGTCTCACAGCGATACTGATCTCAGAGGTCATAAGAGGGCTATGGAGGAGTCCTTAGAAGACTATTTGGAGGTTGCGGTAGCTGCTAAGGCAGCTAATACAAGCGTTGGAGGTACAGGATCTTTCCTAGCTTCAATTTTTAATTTTATGACCGATACTGAAATTTTCTATCTAGACGAAACATGTGGTCTTGTGGTTAATGATATTGATAGAAACGCCCGACTTCTCAATCAAATTAGAGGGTAGGAGTCTGATAGGGTTAGGCTCATCTTGGAATCGAATGAAGGTTCGAGTTACGTACCCCCATCTGATTGTTCTTAATGGATGCTCTCTTCTGGAACGTTAGGGGCCTGGGTGAGCGGGGTAAACGAGAAATGGTTAAGAAAGTTGTCGCCAGATCGAAGGCGAACGTCGTGGGACTTCAGGAAACCAAATTGTCTCACATGGCTAGACTTAAGCGAGTGGGGGGTTGTCGAATCTCCGAGTGGAGGATGTTACCATCAGTTGGGGCATCTGGGGGCATCGCTCTAGGTTTTAATCCAACGTCTTCTGCTGTGTTGACGTATTGAACGGGCAATTCTCTCTATAGGTACTACTTCAGAGAAAGTCCGACCAATGGCTCCAATCGGTCACGGTGGTGTACGGGTCCCACACGTCCACTGCTAGAACGGCCTTCTGGGCGGAACTGAGATCTATCAAAACACACTGGCCCCACCAGTGGGTTGTGGGGGGTGACTTCAATATCACTAGATTTGCCTCTGAGCACAGAGGTAGAGGCGCCAGTGAACTAGATAGAGAAGCGTTTAACGAAGTCATCACAGACCTGAAATTGGTTGACATCCCCATTTCGGACAGACTTTACACCTGGTCTAACATGCAGGCGCAGCCCACTTTAGCCAAGTTAGATAGGGTCATGGTCTCCACAGAATGGGAAACCAAATTCCCTCTCGCATCTGCTAAGTCCGTCCCTAAGCCAACTTCGGACCACGTGCCAATTCTCCTATCTTCAGGGGAGGATCAACCCAGAATGCCAGTAAAATTTCGGTTCGAGAAGGCCTGGTTAGAAATCAAAGGAGACCTGCTAAAACTGTTCGATGACTTCTATGAGCATAAACTAAAATTGGGAAGAATCAATTACGCGGAGGTGGTACTCATTCCTAAACATGAGGATGTACGACGCATTGGTGACTTCCGCCCCATAAGCCTACTTAATGGTTCGGTAAAGATCATGACAAAGACCCTAGCTAACAGATTGGTTAAGGTTATGGACAGTCTCATCAGCCAGGACCAGACAGGCTTTATTAAGGGGAGATACATCCAGGACAGTATGGCCACAGCTGAAGAGACTATTCATCAGTGTCACGCTTCCAATGCAAAGAGCTACCTCCTCAAGCTTGACTTCGAGAAAGCCTATGACTCAGTGGAATGGGATTGTTTATTGGAAGCACTGGCGGGACGGGGGTTTGGGGACAGATGGATCAGATGGATCCACGCGTGTCTCACCACTAGCAAAACGGCCATTTTGATCAATGGTTCGGCAGGCCACCCATTCTCCTGCAAGCGAGGGCTCAGACAGGGAGATCCACTATCCCCCCTCCTCTTTTCCATCGTGGCAGACGTGCTCAGATCAATGATGACCAGATGCAGCAGAGCAGGCTGGATTGTACCAGTGGCTAAAGGGGTACAGCGGCAAGGCTGCTCCATACTTCAATATGCCGACGATACTCTGCTTTTTGGCAATGGAGACCTAGGGGAAACTATCATTTTCAAAGGAATTCTATATTGCTTTGAGGCTTGGTCCGGACTCAGAGTTAATTTCCACAAAAGCACCCTTATTTCCATTGCCCTGGCCCCAGATGAGACGCTAGAGTCTCAACTGCTTCGTCAAGAGGTTCCCTATCCAGTACCTTGGATTGTGCCACTGAGACCCGGAAGACTCAAAAAGGCGGACTGGCTCCTAATCATTGACAAGGTCGATAAACGGCTAGCAGGATGGAAATGGAAAGCCCTCTCCTTGGGAGGGAGAGTAACACTCATCAATGCAGTCCTATCTAACCTTCCTACTTATTACCTCTCTTTCTGCGAGATGCCACGATGGGTTATTTAAGAATTGACCGGACAAGGAAATGCTTTCTGTGGAAAGGGGTGGACCCAGACCGAGGAGGATATCATCTCATTAGGTGGGAGAAGGCATGCATGAAAAAGATCCAAGGAGGCCTGGGCATTATCGATCTTCGGGACATGAACCTGGCACAACTGGACAAATGGTGGTGGAAAGTCTTTCACCCCAATGGAGAAGGGTGGCAGCAGTTTGTCCAGGGTTATATGCATGGGGATGGTACTAGAAACCTAGGCTTCAGGGTAGGCCCTAGAGTATCTCACTTCTGGAAGGGTATCACCAAGGCATACGAACCCTTCAATAGCTATGTTAAGTCAGTCATAGGTAATGGTAGACTCACCAGGTTCTGATGGGATAAGTGGTGCGCGGCCCACCCACTCAGGTCCATGTTCCCAGACTTATACGAGCAAGCAAATCTACCACACTGCACGGTGGCAGCAGCCTGGAAAAGAGGTGCTTGGAACCCAGCATTCAAACATCCACTTGACGTGGATTCCCAACGCAGATTGATGAAACTCCAGGCATACATCTCAAACACTGGAGTTGGCTGCTCTCAGGGGATTGACAAGAAGACCTGGGATCTGGAGAAGAACGGCAAGTTCACGGTCCGCTCAATGTACAACCGAGTCCACTTTAGGGATTGCACACCAAAATGGTCGAACATTGTATGGAAAACGAAAGCGCCCCTGAAAATAAAAGTTTTCATTTGGCTAGTGCTGAACGACGCAATCCTCACTAGGGAGAACCTGGTTAAGCGCCAACCTAACTTGGACGATTATTGTGGGTTCTGCTAGGTCAACCTGGAGATTAGAAACCACCTGTTCCTTCACTATCCTAGGAGCAAAGCGATTATCGTCGAGGTCCTCAGTGCACTAGAGACGTCTCAATACCCTAATACATACGACGACCTATGGGTGGGGTCCTTATTCGCGACGGAATGAGGGGCTATGAGAGAGGCGTGGTTTATCGCGATTGCCGCTATGTCTTGGGTGCTTTGCCTAGATAGAAACAATCTTTACTTCCGTAGAACTTGCAATACTATTTCTGGCAATTTAAATCACATTATGCATCTGATTTCATTTTGGGCTAATGTGGCAGCAGCAGGTCCCAGGGGCAGGATCGCCACAGTGTTCCAGGTACAGGAGTTCGACGACGAGGAGATCGAGATTGGCCCGACGATTGACTGAGGCTTGAGCAGTGGGAGATAGTGATCATAACCACCACCCCAGGGCTTGTTGGGGGAAAGGTGTATTAGTTTCGGCTTTCTTATGCTCTGTCTGTTTTTTGTCCCACCCACCATGTTTTTGGGTGAAGAATGTTTTTCTGTTTTCTTTCTAGGATTTTGTTGTTTACTCAGTATTCTGAGTTTTGTTTATTAATCCCTGATTAATGAAACTGGGTGGCCGATTCCACCTTTTCCTTAAAAAAAAAAAAAAAAAACTAACTATTACTGAATTTCTTCGAAAAGAAAAAAAAAAAAAAACAATCAATTAACAGATACGGATTACTGAATGCCTCCTTATTATAAACTCGATCAGAACCCACTCTCCTCCTCTTCACTCATCCCCCATTCCTCCGGCGCACAATAGCCCCCACTACCGTGCGCCGCCGACGGTGGCGCATCTCCAGCGGCTGCAATGGGTCAGTCGCTAACATGCGCCCTCTCTACTATCGGCCACGAATTTTTCAGCGCAGTCCGAACCGGAGACTTGGATTCCGTGGACTCCTTCCTCTCGTTTGCGCCTAAAATGCTCCGCCGGACCACCGTATTCGATCGCCTCTCCGCCCTCCACATCGCCGCCTCCAATAACCAGTTCGATTTCGGCATTTTACTTTTCCTTTTTTTTTTGTTGTTGATTTTTTTGATTTTTTTTTATCAGGTTCTTTCGATGCTTTTGGATCGATCTGAGGATCAACTGAACAGACACAAGCAGGTAATTCGTTAGCTACAAAATTTGATTTTTTGGGTGGGTTTTGAATAAAAATCTGATCTCGTTGTTGGGTTGTGTAAGACTCCATTGATGCTTGCTGCAATGCATGGGAAGATTGCTTGTGTGGAGAAGCTGCTTCTAGCTGGCGCAAACTTAATACAAATTACATCTCATATACTGCTTTGATTAGATGCTGAAATTTGAAGAGAAGATTGAGTTGGTTTGGTTGGTTTTTTGTGTTTGGTGTAGATCTTGATGTTTGATTCATTGCATGGGAGAACTTGCCTGCATTACGCGGCTTGTTACGGTCACACGGATTGCCTGCAAGCTATTCTGTCAGCTGCTCTTACCACCTCTGTTGCAGATTCTTGGTGGGTTGGTTGTTTACAAATTTCTCTTTATTGTTCTGATAATTAATTAAGTAGATAGATATTGTTGCAGGGGATTTGCTCGATTTGTAAATGTTAGGGATGGGAATGGGGCGACTCCGTTGCACCTTGCAGCTAGGCAAAGAAGGCCTGGTTGTGTGCATATTCTTCTGGATAAAGGAGCTCTTGTCTGTGCTTCTACTGGTGGATATAGGCATAGTTCGATTAGTTGCTCTTTATAAGAATTCCTTGTATTGTTTTTTGTTTTTGAGATATTAATGAAGTAAACCTGGTTTCAGCTTTCCGGGGAGCACCGTGCTTCATTTGGCTGCTCGCGGTGGGTGCTTGGATTGCGTTCGGGAGCTGCTCGCATGGGGAGCTGACCGGCTTCGGAGAGATTCATCTGGGTAATCATCTAGTTGATACTGTCATTTTGTCATTGAACATAATATATATACAGAAAAAGTACAAAAAGTTTGTAGAATCTAGTGAATGGTAATTGCAAGAATGACCTGGGTATATGATTCATTTAAAAAAAGGGTTAGCCTCCAATTTTGAATAAGTTTGCATTCTCGGATTTGAGATCAGACTCGCCAGATTAGTTTTAATGAAACCATGAATTCGAATTCCAAACCAACACTAGCAGGGCCGGCCCTGAGTTCCTTGGAGCCAAGGCGAAATGCCCAAATAATTATTTTTGGAGGCCCCTAATTACAATCTATTTTTTTTACACGTAAAATACATGACTATATTTACAAGTGGAATACAAATTAGAGGGCTCCTAAAAGTGCAAAAAAATTGGGGACCTGAGGCGGCCGCCTCACTGTTGGAGTTTGTGGATCCAATACACGATAATGAGTTGAAGAAGATAGGCGAAAAGGAGAGTCGAAGTGGGAGCAAAAGGTCAAGAGTAGTTGGAGGCTACAGCAGAGTTGCGGTCGACCGCACCCCCCGACCGCACCCAGGCAAGACGACCGGTTGACTGCGCAGTCGACCGTTCCGTCCTCTGACTCAATTCTGTATCTTGAAGGAATGACCGGTCGACCGCGCAGTCGACCGACCCGCTCTGTTGGAACTCGTGCAGTCGAAGGAGAAGACCGGTTGACCGTTAAGATGGTGCGGTCGACCATCCCGACACTGATTATGAGCGGCTGAGATGGAAAGTTGTGGAATCCTATATATATTGTATTGTGTACGATTTTAGGGTAATGTGAAAGGAAAAGAGAGATCTACCAGCCATCATTAAGAGAGAGGAAGATAGAGAGAAACCCTACACCTTGATGGTGAGTTCTTGAGAGATTTGTAAAACCTTCATATTTCTAGTGGAATTCGCAGAAGTGCCTCTGTGCGGAGAAGTAGCCATTATTTGGGTGAACCTCGATAAAAATTTTGTGTGTTCTTGTGTGTTGCTTTTGGTTGTTCTTTCTTCTCTTGTTTTGATTCTATAGTTCTTGCATCTCGTCGTCGTTGTTGAGTTTATTCCGCAGTTAGAATTCAACAAACTGGTATCAAAGCTACAGGTTGGTAGTCTTGATTGAGATGTGGGACAAGAGTAGAGTCAAGGAGTTCGATGGAACGGATTTCACAATGTGGAAGATCCAAATAATTGCATATATCCGACAGAAGGATCTAGATGATCCGTTGTTTGGTGTGAAGCCAGAAGGGGCGGAGGTCGATCCGGTTGCGTTGGCGGCCTAGAATAGATTGGATCAGAAAGCATTTTGGCATATTCAGTTTTCGCTGAGCAGGAAGACGCTATTTCATATTGAGAAGATAAGAACCGCAAAGGAGGCAATAGAGATATTGACAGACATGTTTGAGAAGCTGAATACAGCGAATCAGATCTTACATCTAAAGAAGTTGGTTAACTTGAAGTTGTCAGAAAGGGGTTTGGTTGTTGAGCACATCAACAATTTCTGTATGGTTTACAATCAGATGGAATCGTCGGGTTTAAAGTTTGAGGAGAGGGTACAATCGTTGTTGTTGCTATCCAGTCTTTCCGACAGTCACGACACAGTAGAGCAGATTATTACTAGCACCATGCCTGATACGACAACCCTAAAGGATGTTATAAGCAGCATTATGAACGAGGATGCAAGGAGGAAAAGGCATGGAGAGACTTCGATGTCATATCCTAGCAATATCGTGCTGTCAGTTGATAACCGTGGTAGAAGTAACAACAGAGGGAGGTCACAAAGCAGGAATCACAGGTCCAAGTCAAAAACAGGACATCGCAAAGGTGAGTATTGGTACCGCAAGAAGCCAGGACATAGGAGAGACCAATGCGCGGAGTATAAGAAAGCATAAGCAGGGTCACAGGTAGCCAATGTGGTAAGTATTGAACCCCGTCTAGATGAATTGTGTTTATCTGCTGGATTTAATATTTTACAAGATGATTGATGTATAGACTCGGGTGCGTCTTATCATTGTACCCCCATGAGGGATGTGTTTTAGGATTACAGGACAGGTAATTTTGGTGCAGTTTCAGTTGGTAATGGGCAGATATGTCCAGTTGTAGGTAGAGGCACTGTGAGTGTGAAGGCTCGCAATGGTGGGCAATTGGTCTTGTATGATACAAGACATATTCTGAGCTTGAAGAAAAACTTGATCTCGAGTAGCAAACTAGACAAAGAAGGATTCACGACAACTTTTGGGCATGGAGAATGAAAGGTGACTACAGGTGCCAGGTTGGTGGCAAAAGAAAAGCGTGGTGACATGCTGTACTTACTCAGGGGAGGTGATTCAGGTGATATCATTGCTACAGCATCAGCAAGTAGTTCCTCTTCAATTCTATGACATGTCAGGTTAGGGCACCTTGGTGAAAAGGGTGTCAAGCAACTTTGTTCTAGGGATCTTCTGCTGGGGCTGAAGAAGGTTGAGATAAATTTTTGTGAGAATTGTGTGATGGGCAAACAGAAGACAGTTAGCTTTCAATTGGGTGGACGTGAGAAGAAGCTTGCGAAGCTAGAGTTGGTACATATAGATGTGTGGGGTCCAGCTCAGGAAATCTCTTATGGTGGTAAGAGATACGTCACATTCATAGATGATACTACAAGAAAGGTTTGGGTTTATGCAATTCGCGAGAAATCAGAAGTATTTGAGGCATTCAGAGCTTGGAAGGCCAGGGTTGAGAATGAGACGGGTTGCAAGGTGAAGGCAATAAAGTTAGACAATGGAGGTGAGTACACAAGCAAAGAGTTTGTTAACTATATGGCTAAGGAAGATATCAGAAAAATCAAGACAGTTCCTAAGACTCCACAGGAGAATGGTGTAGCAGAAAGGATGAACCGCACGATACTCGAAAGGGCGAGATGCATGAGACTTCATGCGGGTCTTCCGGTCCATCTTTGGGCCGCTACGGTTGATACAGCAGTGTACTTGATTAACCGTTGTCCGTCTAGTGCCCTTGATAGGGCCATTTCAGAAGAACTATGGTCAGCTAAAACTGTTAATTATTTACCATTTGAAAGTTTATGGTTGTATGACATATGCACTAATTGACATGGAAGAAAGAAAGAAGTTGGAATCTAAGTCCAGGAGGTGTGTGTTCATTGGCTACGGTGGCGATAAGTATGGTTACAGACTTTGGAATTTTGTAGATAACAAAGTCATTCGCAGCAAGAATGTAGTGTTCAATGAAGAGGTCCTATACAAGGACAGACATGCAGGTCAAGACAGTACAACCAGTTCAGAGTCAGATTGGGGTTCAAACTCAGACTCAGATTTAGATTCTAAAGGTGGCCCTAGTGGTGGAGGCCCTACAGTGCAGTAGCAAGTACAGGTACCACAGGTAGCACAGGAGGCTCATGGTGAGCCTGTTGGGAATGAGCAGGTTATCCAAGACGAACAGGTACAGCCAGAACAGTTCGGGGATCCTGAACCGGTCGGTGAACCGGTACCCACACTGAGGAGATCGACAAGAGAGAGGAGGCCAACCAAGATATTTGATTCATCAGCTAGTGTTGTTCACGAGCATGTTTTGTACACGGATTCGGGGAAGCCAGAGACTTATGAGGAGGGTTTGACGGATTAGGCTCGAATTCAGTGGGAGTCAGCCATGAGGGACGAGATGAACTCTTTGGAACAGAACCAAACTTGGGAGTTGACCAAGTTACCTGCAGGGAAGCGCGCTCTTATGAACAAATGAGTTTTCAGAGTCAAAGATGAGGCAGATGGCAGTAAGAGATACAAGGCGAGGCTTGTGGTGAAAGAATTCTCTCAAAGAGAAGGTGTCGATTATAGTGAGATCTTTACATCGGTTGTGAAGATGGCTTCTATTAGGGTTTTGCTCAGTATTGTGGCCGTTGAAAACTTGCACTTAGAGCAGTTGGATATGAAGATAGCATTTCTCCATGGTGATGTCGAAGAAGAGCTGTATATGAAACAACCCACATGTTTTGAAGCTAAAGGAAAGAAAGACATGGTGTGTCGATTGAAGAAGAGTCTTTATGGGCTCAAACAAGCACTGCGGCAATGATACTTGAAGTTTGTTTGCTTCATGAGAGAGACAGGTTTCGATAGATGCGAAACAGATTATTGTGTGTATGTTCGTAGATATGAGGATAATGATAGTTACGTTGGCGTTGTACGTGGACGACATGTTGGCAGGTTCATGTATGGAGAAGATCAAGGAAGTGAAAAAGGCGCTAGCTTCGGAGTTTTCAATGAAGGACTTGGGTGAAGCAAAACAAATCCTTGGCATGAAGATCAGTAGAGACAGGAGTAGCAAGAAGCTTTGGTTATCTCAAACGGACTATGTGAAGAAGGTGTTGAAGAGATTCAATATGGATGGCGCGAGGCCAGTCACTTGTCCCTTGGCTGCTCACTTCAAATTATCAATGGACTTGTGTCCTAAGACAGATGCATAGATGGAGGAAATGGCTGCTATTTTTTATGCCTCAGCCGTTGGGAGTTTGATGTATGCGATGGTGTCTACAAGACCGAACATCGCACAAGCAGTGGGAGTTGTCAGCCGTTACATGAAGAATCAAGGTAAACAGCATTGGGATGCAGTAAGGTGGATTCTTAGATATCTAGCAGGTACTTCAGATCACGCTTTTTGTTTTGGGAGAGATTCTTTGCATATACATGGTTATATAGATGCAGATTTTTTGGGCGGTCGTGATGGTTGCAGAAGTACTACAGAGTATATATTTACAGTTGGTGGAACAGCTGTTAGTTGGGCATCGCAGTTACAAAAGGTTGCAGTGCAGTCAACCACGGAGTCAGAGTATATGGCACTTACGGAAGCGACGAAAGACATGCTGTGAATTTCAGAGCTTATGAAACAGTTGGGCAGGAAGCAACCCATAGGTGAACTATGGTGTGACAGTCAAAGTGCAGTTTTGTTGGCGAAAAACTCGGCATATCACTCTAGGACTTGGCACATTCAAATGAGGTATCATTTTATCAGAATGTCGGTTGAGAAGAAATGGTTGAAGCTAACAAAGATTCTTAGCACTAAGAATCCGGCGGACATGCTCACTAAGGTGGTGGATAGCAAGAAACATCAGTTTTGCTATACCGCTATTGGATTGTCTCCAAGTTAGTTGTTGAGGAGACTCGCAAAGGCACAGGCCTAGACTAGGCCAATGGAAGAATGAAGAATAGGTTAGAGACTTTGTGTATATGTCTCCAAGTGGAAGATTGTTGGGGTTTGTGGATCCAATACACGATAATGAGTTGAAGAAGATAGGCGAGAAGGAGAGTTGAAGTGGGAGCAAGAGGTCAAGAGTAGTTGGAGGCTACAGCAGAGTTGCGGTCGACCGCACCCCCCAACCGCACCCAGGCAAGACGATCGGTCGACCGCGCAGTCGACCGTCCCGCCCTCTGACTCAGTTCTGTATCTTGAAGGAATGTCGGTCGACTGCGCAGTCGACCGACCCGCTCTCTGTTGGAACTCGTGCAACCGAAGGAGAAGACCGGTCGACCATCAAGATGGTGCGGTCGACCGTCCTGACGCTGATTGATGAGCGGCTAAGATGGAAAGTTGTGGAATCCTATATATATTGTATTGTGTACGATTTTAAGGTAATGTGAAAAGAAAAAAGAGATCTACCAGCCGTCATTAAGAGAAAGGAAGATAGAGAGAAATCCTACACCTTGGTGGTGAGTTCTTGAGAGATTTTTAAAACCTAATCTTCATATTTCTAGTAGAAATCGCAGGAGTGCCTCTACGCGAGGAAGTAGCCATTGTTTGGGTGAACCTCGATAAAAATTTTGTGTGTTGCTTTTGGTTGTTCTTTCTTCTCTTGTTTTGATTCTATAGTTCTTGCATCTCGTCGTCGTTGTTGAGTTTATTCCGCAGTTAGAATTCAACACCTCACCGGCCTCAAGGTGGAGGCTGCCCTGGACACTAGCTTTCGTATTAAATCTATGTTCATTTTGTTTATCTGGATATAAATCCTTGCTATTTTTTTTTTTTGGTATTATTAATTATTTTTGAGTATTAAACTCATTGTTTAGACAAAGTGAACAAGCCATTAGTTATGATGTATTAGTACCTGCATTTTAATGGATTAAGTCCTTTGCTCTGCATCTTCAGGAGAATACCTTATGTCATAGCTTTAAAGAGAAATCATGGAGCACAACAGCTCTACTGAACCCATCAACAGCCAAGCCTATGGTTTGGCCTTCTTCGTTCACATTCATCAGTGAACTCAATCAAGATGCAAAAGTTCTCTTGGAAAATGCCCTAATGAAGGCTAATAGAGAACGGGAGAAGAACATCTTAAAAGGAACATCATATTCCTTGTCGTCTACTGCTCATTCAGATGATAGTATTGATGATGACGATGATGATATCTCAGAGGTTGTTTTCTTTATTTCTGTTTGCATTTAATTTATGTTACAAATTGAACAATGACTACCATTTCTATATGCCTATATAATGTGAGTTTTGGCATATTTTCACTCAACTTATAGCATTTGTTATTGTTCATTGTTACTCTACTTTCCTCATTTTTGAATCACACATTGGAAAGTCATTAAACGGCTTATGTCAAATAAAATGATTTCATATCTAGTATTCACCTTATACTTTTGATTTGATCAAGTTGCAGAAATCGTGCAGGCCAGTGACACTGAGCTCTGCTGCATCTGCTTTGACCAAGTATGCACGATCGAGGTTCAAGATTGTGGGCATCAGATGTGCGCGCACTGCACACTCGCTCTCTGCTGTCACAACAAGCCCAACCCTACGACTTTATGCTTGGCCACCCCAGCCTGCCCCTTCTGCAGAAGCAGCATAGCCCGGTTGGTGGTAGCCAAGACCAAAATCAATAACAAAGAGGAGTTGGACAAAAACAACAATTCTTTCAAAATAAAATCTGGGAGAAGGTCTAAAAACTTTTGGCGAGGGAAGCAGTAGCGTCAAAGGTTTGTCATCAGCAATGGGATCATTCGGCAGGATGAGTGCTCGTGGCTGTGGTCGTATAGCTGATAGCAGTGATGTACTTGAGAAGCCTTTAGATAGTTTCCAGCTTGATGGTTGAAGTTTCTAGGTTTGTCGATATTTTTGATTGATTTGGATTTCTTTGTATCATTGTATGTACACCTCCAATATTGTAAGGATTAAATGCAACATGTAAATGAATAGATGATGTTGAGAAGGCGTTGCATAGACTTTTTTGTCCTGGGTTTACCTAGAGGGAACCAGACAAAGTGTTTAGCATACTCAATCCCTGTAGGACTTGTCTACATTCAGAAGCTTGTAAAGTTCAATGAGCAATTCAATCTACAAGGTCTCGATCCAATTTCCATGTTACTGTTATTCTTCTGTAACAGATTCCTCTACCCAGGCATTCCATAACAAAGCATAACCTTGATGATCAAGTTAGTAGACCACTCAAGGAGATTTCTGCCTGAGAATGAGATGAACGGATTTGATTCCTTTACTTATAGGTATCGGACATTATTATATTGTGTTGGGATTGGGGCGTCACCAACGTCCGTTGTCGCAGCGGAACTAAATAGAGCAATAAGGAAGTCAAAGTAGATTAGACGAATAAATTGAGTAAGCAAGTAGATCTACCAAACTAACACAAACACAACGATGACTTCTTCCGGTTAGCTTTTGCTTAATCCGGGGGAAAATAGAGGTAGATCTGATATTCAACTAGAAGAGATTACAAGGAGCTACTGATTCACTCAATACAAGGAATTAAATTCGCCCACCAAGAACTATCTCTCTCGAGTCTCTCTTTGCAATGGAGAAAAGAATCTATGAAGTACTCTCTCTCATATTGGAGGAGTTTACAATATATATAGAAGAATAGATAGAAACCTGGGTCTAATCTTGATTCTCAGTCGTCCGATATAACCTGAAAAAGAAGTAACTGAACAGGAGTCGCACGATCTAACTTGGAGTTGAAGATTGGGTTGAAACGACCTAACAAATCGAAACCCAGAAACGAACACAGCGCCGCGGGCGGTCGACCGTCCAACAAGATTGGTCGACCGTACCACTCTCTGACAATCCCTGTACTACGAGCGGTCGGGGGGTGCGGTCGACTGCAACTTGGGACAGTCGAACGCAACTATGCCTGCACCTTGCTGCTGCTGTTTTCTTCTTTTACTCACTTCGACGTTTCAACCTCCGTACTTCATCTTACCTTCTTCTAATTTGAACAACGAGTATTCAAGACACAATCCTAACAAACTCCACCTTGGCTTGCATACGAGTGCTATCACATGATTTGTTACTCATCTCCAAACTCAAATAAATTTTACTTGCAAAGAAAATATAGAACAATAGTTTTTTCTTCTAGTTGAACTAATCTCTACCCAATCTCACCAAATCCAGGATACCCCTTCAAGGGTACACCTCCGTAGATGTACTCACGAAGTTGCCAAACCCCGCACGAACTCCACCTACCCTTAGGCTTTCTCCACCTCTCGACGATATTCGAACGTCGTGGTCTCGTCTCGATGAATCTAGTTGCGGCAAACTATTTGAGCTTGCGGGAATAACGAGAAAAGGAGCAACACTTGCGCAAGTATTTTGGATTCCCCACAGCTTGTAGAGATTTGTTTTGGCTTGGCCCAACCACTCTCATACCGCTAATCACCTTACGACGACCTTGAAAAACAGACAGATTTTCACCTCGAGCTGTGTACCTACAGCCCCGTGCATCAAGAGTTCCCAAGGAAATCAGATTCCGTTTCAGCAGAGAAATATGAAAAACATCCCTTAAAGTGAACATGTTTAGACCTGGCATCTTCAACTCAACTGTCCCCTCATCTACTACTTCACAAATCTCCTTAGTTCCTGTTGTCACACAACACCTCATAGTAGACTTATAAGTAGAAAACAACTCCCTCTTGGAGCAAATATGAGAAGAACTCTCTGAGTCAAGAAACCAACTAGAATCCACTTCTAAAGAATTTGAAAGAAGAAGACAAGAATCACTTGAATCAAAGGCACAACCACATTAGCAGCTGAATTTCCATTCTTTGTGCTCTCCTGATTCTGCAATTTCCAACAGTCTTTCTTGATATGTCCTGGCCTCTTGCAATATCGGCAACGGATCGAATCTTTTTGAAAAGCACTTTGTCTTCCCCCTGAAGGACCATCCACTGCTAGACAACTTGTAGGAATAGACGATGATGATTTATGGGTCTCCTTCCTAAGTTGATTTTTGTTTAATGCTTTGATTACACCATCTACCGAAATACTCACCTTGGCAGATCTACCGTGTAGCATGGTAGTGATCAAAGGCTCGTACGAATCCGGCAGTGAATATATCAGGTTGAAAGCTTTATCTTCCTCACACACATCTGCGTTGATCGCCTTAAGTTAAGATAATACCTTATTGAACTTGTAATGTGGTCTTGGAGATCGGTACCTTCCTTCATAGATAAACGAAACAACTTCCTTTTCCAATGCAGCCGATCTAATAACGACGAACCAGAGTAGTCAGCTATGAGTTTTTCCCACAAACTCGCCCCATCAATTTCTTCAAGAAATCTGCACTTGACCTCGTCCGCCAAGGATAGTCGGATCAGACTTATGGCTCTTTCATGAATGTCTTCCCAACTGTCATCCTTCATATCAGTTGGCTTTTCTTTCTTCTTAATGGCTAACTGCAAACGTTCTTGAACAAGAACATCATACATGTCAGTCTTCCAAAGATTGAAATTGATTTTTCCATCGAACTGCTTGATTTTCAAAATACTGTGGTCTGTCATCTTAACCAAGGGACTCGACAACCTGAAGCTTTGATACCAGTTGTTGGGATTGGGGCGTCAACCAACGTCCATTATCGCAGCGGAACTAAATAGAGAAATGAGGAAGTCAAAGTAGATGAGACGAATAAATTGAGCAAGCAAGTAGATCCACAAAACTAACACAAACACAATGATGACTTATTCCGGTTAGCTTTTGCTTAATCCAAGGGGAAATAGAAGGATCACTGATATTCAACTAGAAGAAATTACAATGAGTTATTGATTCACTCAATACAAGGAATTAAACTCACCCACTAAGAACTCTCTCTCTCTCGAGCATCTCTTTGCAATGGAGAAAAGAATCTATGAAGTACTCTCTCTTATATTGGAGGAGTTTACAATATATATAGAAGAACAAAGAGAAACCTAGGTTTAATCTTGATTCTTAGTCGTCCGATATAACCTGGAAAAGAAGTAACTGAATAGGAACTGCACGATCTAACTTGAAGTTAAAGATTGGGCTAAAACGACTTAACAAATCGAAGCCCAAAAATGAGCACAGCACCGCGAGCGGTTGACCGTCCAACAAGACCGGCCGACCATACCATTCTCTGACAATCCCTGTATTACGAGCGGTCGGGGTGTGCGGTCGACTGCAACTTGGGATAGTCGACCGTAACTATGCATACACCTTGCTGCTGTTGTTTTCTTCTTCTACTCACTTCGACGCTTCGACCTCCGTGCTTCAACTTACCTTCTTCTAATCTGAACAACGAGTATTCAAGACACAATCCTAACATATTGGACATGTCAACTCTAGATTTTTAGTACTTGTTATCTCTGTTCCGGTCAAATATTCGCATGAGACTATCCGTACTGGAAATTAGATTTCAGGACTTAGAGCATATGTAGTCGGTCCTACTCAAATTTTGGGTATTTGGCATATAAGAATAGGAAATTTGGGTTTCAGCTGTAGTCGTTTGAACTCAAATTTTCGGTTTTAATTTTAAAAATCGACGGACGAGGAATGATTTCCCATCCATTAATTTTTATTTTTTTAAAAATAAAAAACCAACAGACGGTGAATCATTTCTCGTCTGAAAAGTAGAATATTTTCTTAAAAAAGTAACTCCTAATTAATTCCTAATTTACTGTTAAATTAATCCTAATTAAATCTTAATAAATCTTAATTCTTAATTAATTTCAATTAAAACATAATCTATACACATAGAAATATTTATAGGCTATAGTTTATAAGATTTTTCCAAAATTTCTCAAAAGAAATGGGCTGGATGGGGGATCTTTTCCTACCCGTGCCCTTTTGATTGATTTATTTATTTCTAATCGGATGGGGAATCATTTCCGGTCCGTGCTCGATTTTTTTATATAAAGTAAATTAGAACGGACGGGAAATTATTTCCCGTCCGTTGAATTAAAAAAAAATGGAACAGGCGGGAAATGATTTTCCGTCCGTCGATTTTTTTAAAAAAATATTTGCGATCTTTTGTCCGATCGAATAGAAGAAATATCATCTTTAGTCGGCTATTTTTTTCATATTTCTATATCGTCTGCCAAATATAGCAGACCACTGTTCACCAAATACCCAAATTTTGGGTATATAACCAACGATTACAGCACTATTTTACTTATTTTTTTTGCAAAATTTGGGCAAAAAGCCAATGACTACAAATGCTTTAAAAGCCATACCTTAAGCTATGTGAAGGAACTGTATAGGATTTAGTGTGTTGATTCACTGACTTGACTAGCATGTTAAGAGCTCTGATAATTGAGCATGGAGGTTTAGGCTCCACTCAGGACTCCTCTGCAGTAGGGATGGCATACCGTACCATACTGTACATTTATTGCTTTACCGTCTATCAGGATATTTGGTATACAAATATCTCTATCATTATCGTACCAAAATTTCAGTACTACTGAGTTCGGTAATACCGGAATATCAGTACGGTAATGGTAATATCACTGTAGTATCGTCCCTTAAAAAGAAAAATGAAAATTTCAGTTGAGTAGAAGTATATATATCTGATTAGCGAATAAACAGATACTTGAAGTTTTGAATCATCAACCCTGCAATAATTTTAGAAGTAACTTGGTTATTGCAAGTGCTAATAAAGCTTCTTAACCACACAAAATCAACATTTGTTTTGGATCTAGCGCCTCAACCATCATTCATTATCAAAGGTACACGAACGAACGATTACAAATGATAGAGAATAACAAAATATGGAGTTCATAAGACACTCAACATCCACACAAATTCATCATTAAGCTACATCACACAATATTCGCATTAAGCTACAATCCCATCGAAGGCAAAAAGAGCATCCAGAAACAATATCACAGCAAATGAAGTACAGAGAACATGAACAAGAAAAAGGTACAGAAAGAATGTCATCATGCTTCGGGCTGAACAAGCGCAGCGAGAAGAGAGCGCATCCAGAATACATCAGGCAGCCGCCTGACAGAACAAATCGAGCATCATTATGAATACTAGGACGAAAACATAAATACAACAACATGAATACTAAGGACGAAAACATAAATACAACAGCATGAACAAAAACAGGATGACAATGGTCAATAAAATAATGAAACTACAGTAGCATGAATACTGAGGATGAAAACATAATTACAACCAACTATATTTATACATAAAACTTCAACAAATTAATATTTCTACAAATAGTAAGTGCTTTAAAAGAAGTAAGTAGTAAAGGTCAGATCCTTTCACCAGCATCAACTAGCATACATGGGCATGCATCTTACAGAGGCCAGACAATCCAGCATAGGTATTAGAAATTAGCTATAAGAAAAGGCAATAGAAATTAGCTTCTAAAGGGCATAAAAGGTAATACAAACTCAATTGATGAAACTTATAAGCAACTCAAAATTAAACATACAAGAGAAAACACTAATAAAGGAAAATTAAACATACAAGTCCAAACTAACTGATAGTCAACTCAAAATTGCAACAACTCAAAACAAATTCAAAACCTAAAAACTTATTATAACTGAGCTAACATAAGATGTATCACAAATATAAGAGTAAACACTAATAAAGGAAAATTTCTTGAAAACATACATATTCTGATACATTGATTTCAGTACAGTACGGTATACCATCAGTATCAATATTTGGTACCAGTACTGTACCATATCATATAATCTCGGTATGGTACAATATCAAGATTACGGTACGGTATTACTGAGATTTCGGTAACATTCGGCCTGGTAACGGTATGGTACCAGTACGGTACAGTATTGTGATATTTTTTGACACCCTTACTCTGCAGCTCTGCATGGTTTTACATGGGATGAGGTTTTTTTTGATAATCGAAAGAGACCCAACACCCTTCTCTCTCTCTCTCTCTCTCTCTCTCTCTCTCTCTCTCTCTATATATATATATATATATATATATATATATATATATATATATATATATATATATAAAATAAAATACATGACAAAGCTATCAAGTGGTTCACCTTCAATTGAAACAAAATCAACGATTTAGATTCACTCTCCCGAAACATATTTTCCCTCCAAATTTTTTCCCCAAACCAAAATCCTCCTCTCCCCCCCTCCCCCCCCCCCCCCCCCCCCCAAAAAAAAAAAAAAAAAAAACTAAAAAACTCAATACTTTATCACTATCTCTCTCTTCTCTCTTCACCTTTTCATATTTCTCTCCACCCCCCCCCCCCCCCCCCCCCCCCATCTCCGTTTTTCTTTATTTACTTATAAATTTAGATATTTAGATTTCAGGTTAGTAAATTTTCAGAATTTTTATATTTTTTTAATTTCTCATGTTACATTGAAAATAACAAATATTTCTTCAACAGTTAAATTTTATCGTTTTCCATCCTCAAAGTTCTAAGAAGTTGGATTTTACACCCCCATTTATAATTATTTTTCAACATATACTAATGGAAACATGGACTTTTATTTACAACTAATTATTGTCATATTATTTGTTGCCGCTAAATTCGGTGTGGGGGCAAGCAGATGAATTTGTGAGTTCGTAGAAAACCTGAATAGCGAACACCTAACCTGTTCCGCCGGAGCTTGACCGTTGACTCCCGCCGTTCACCTGCAAGGAAGTGCGAGACACCGGGGTTGATCCCGGCGACGCACCCTCCGACGCTCAAGTCAGTAACCAGAAATGATTATGAAAGAGCGTTTAACTAGAGAAAGATTGATTACCTCTTAATGGAGATGGGTGAGGGGTATTTATAGGCGTCTTAGGGACTGGTTTTAGGAATGTAATCCCCGTGATTAGATAAGGAATATTCCTCGTAATCAGATAAGGCATGCAATCTGATAAGGTATATTCCCTATAATCAGTTAAGGAATTTAATCCCTAATCCCCAGTGAAAAGATAGATGTGAATCAGAGCCGTTGATTAGGATTAATCAGAAACCCTAATTCTATCTTTTCTGGACTGGGTGTGTTTCGGGTTGGGACCCGTACCCAGTTGTGGTGGATCCGTTCACGGGTTATTGGGTCTGTGAGAAGGAGACCCAGTACCCGCTTTGGACCCATTTGCACGTGAAATTACCGTTTTACCCCTGAGCTTTAAGATTCGAGTCCGATGTGAACGGTCCCGATTTAATCCTATTTTTAGCCATATCATTATTCAAACTCGAGCTACATAATTGTTGTTTTACTGTTTACAGGGCTTTTTGTGTGCTATATCGTTCCGAAGACGTGCCATAGGCAAATCTAGTATATATATATATATATATATATATATATATATATATATATATATATATATATATATATAGGCAAATGCTCGGTTTGGAAAATGCGATTCTGGGCCCTCCGATCTTGCAAGATCTTGATTAGCGGATCAGATCGAAACCCGTTAAAGTCTCCCACTAACGGCTTTAAAAGTGGAGGGACAATTTCAAAAATTCACGCCAAAAAACGTTTCACACTTAGTGTTATTTTGGCGTGAATTTTTTTTTTCCGTTACCTATACTTAGGCCGTTGTTGGGAACAACGGTCTAAGTTGTTTGAAGTTTTTGTTTGAAGAAAATTGTACTTAGGCCATTGTTGAGAACAACGGCCTAGGTTGTTTTTTTAACAAAAATTTCAACCTAGGCCGTTGTTCCCAACAACGGCCTAAGTATGTACAAGTGTTTTTCCAAACACTTGTACATACTCAGATCGCCATCTCCCACACAACTCTCTCACTCACTAGTGGAGCTTGAGAAACCCATTTCCACAAACCCTAGCTCTCTCTCTCTCTCGATCTGAAAACCTTAACTCTCTTTTGCTCGTTGCTTCTCACTCAATCTTTCCCTATTCTCACACTCTTGCCCTCTTCCTTTGAAGATCCCAATTACAAAAACTCTAACCCGTACGAAATCTCCCTAACCCTAAAACCCTAATCCTAAAAAAAATAGCCAAACCCTACTCCCCTTCATTTCTCTACAGCAGCGCGCAAGAGCCTCCTCTATCTCCTTTTCGAATGCCTTCATTGTGAAAGGTATTAATTTATTCCTACTTTAGTAGATCTAACTAGGTTAATTGTTTGGAATTTATTTTTCCAATATTTGAGTGTACAATTTCTATATTATGCGTAGGTATTTATAGAATAGGTAATTCTAGTTTTATTGTGGATGTATATGTAGTATTAGTTGTTGTTGGTCGTTATTCGATGTTAGTAATAGCGCACAAAGAGATAAAAAAATTATGCAACTTTGCGAGTACGTCGGGTTCGCCACGCACAAGCCAACGCAACTTGTAGAAGTGTGTTTGGATTCACGATTTGAAGTGTACGGCCGTGTATCGCTTTCGAGTATTTTCCGCGAGTGAAAGCGATACATCGGCGTATATTGCAAACCGTGAGTCGAAACCCACCTCTACAAATTTTGTTGGCTCATGTGTTTTGCGTCCGTCCTACTCCCAAAGTTTCGAAATTTTTTTGATCTCGTTTGTGCGGATTTGTACCGTATATTAAACAACATTCTCAATTAATGTTTGATTTCTGTCGAGGGTAGTTTTCAGTACGAAACGACATCCAAAAAAAAGGAAATTTTGTGAGCATATTGGGCTTACCGCTTGCTACCAAACTGTACTTGTAGTTGAGAGTTCAGACCCCCGGTTTGGGGCCTAGGTCAATGTATCGCATTGTTGGCATTTTTCATGAATGAATGCGATACACGGCCGTATCTTGAAAACTGTTGGTCGGAACTCGCTTGTACAAGTTGCGTTGCCTTGTGTGCGGGGAGCCCGACCCAATCACAAAGTTGATTTTTTTTTTACCGTCGATTGTGCAGGTTTCTCATGAATTTTGTTATGTTTTGAGGGAGTTTTCAATAGAGAACCCAATTGAAAAATCTGTAATTTTGCGAGTAGGTCGGTCTCACCACTCACAAGTCATAGCAACTTGTAGTTGCGAGTTGTCACCCATGGTTTGCTATATGCATCCGTGTATCGCATTGTCCTCATTTCCAAGAGTGAAAGCGAGCGAGATACGGCCGTATCTTGCAAACCGTGGATTGAAACTCGCTTTCACAAGTTCCGTTACCTTGTGTCTGGCAAGCCGGACCCAATCACAGAGTTTCATATTTTTTTGACATCGTTTTTGACATTTTGTCACTTTTTTTTGTTTCGTATGTATATATATCACAATCGTTTGTTAACAAGCTGTTTTATATATGATGTGTGTATTAATTTACCAATAATATATTTTTACCCCAGATGAACAACGATACGGAGAGTTCTGCTGCCAGCGATAATTTTGAGTGGGTAGAACCAATCATTGATTCCATGCCGTTAGTCGAAGAATATCTAAAACCAAAGCTAGGTATGACGTTTCCCACTTTAGTTGGGGTTGGAAATTTTTATTCTTCATATACTCGTTGTGGGGGTTTTGCACTGCATAAGGGTGAGAATAAATTAAAGGGAGGAGTGGAAGTAGATAAGTCATATCTTTGTAATAAAGTCAGGTCGTCGTCGAGTCAACATAGTGATGGTAGACGGGGAACAACCTGTAGAACGGATTGCAAGGCTTGTGTTCGTGTAAAATTGAATGAAGCAAATAATACGTGGGTGGTGTATTCATTTCACGAAGAACACAATCACGAATTCACCTTACCCGGTAGAAGGCATCTTTTGCCCTGAAACCGTTTCGTGTCAAATACAAATAAAAGGATAATAGAGCAATTCAACCAAACTAATATCCAGACATGTCAACAAATGCTCTTCTTCGAAAGTACTAGTGGTGGTCACGATCAAGTAGGATTCACTGAAAAAGATGTTAGAAATTTACTTAGAGATTCGCAAGAAGCATTGAAAGGATATGATTCTACAATGCTAATTAATTTTTTTGAATTTAAGAAATAGACGGATCCTTCATTTTTTAATGAAATTCAATAGATCCCGAAGGGCGGTTGTCACATTGTATGTGGGTTGATGATATTTCTAGGATGAATTATCAAGAATTTGGCGATGTACTTTGCTTTGATGCCACGTACAATACGAATCGGTATGGATTGTTATTTGTTCCCTTTGTTGGAGAGAATCAACATTGGCAATCGACTTTCTTAGAAGGTGGGTTCATTCCAAATGAGACGGCCTCTTCGTTTGAATGTTCTTTGAAAAGTGGTTAGGGGTTATGAATCTTGCTCCATCCAGTATCGTCACCGATCAAGACCGTGGGATCGCCGCCGTAGTTAAGAAAGTTTTCCTCCAGACCCGGCATCGTTTTTGTATTTGACACATTTTGGATAACTTATCGTAGGAGGTGCGTATGTCGAACGATGTCAACAAGTTTAGCGAATCTTTGAAGAATGTCATCTACAATTCTGAATATGTACATGACTTTGTAGGAAAATGGAATTTTTTGATTTCGCAATACGGATTAGAGAGTAACAAATGGTTGAACCTTCTATTTAATATCTGTGAAAGTTAGGCATCTGTCTACGCTAAAAATTCTTTTTGGGCTGGCATGTTGAGTAGCCAACAGGTTGAGTCAGCACATTCTGCCTTGAAGCATCATACAGAAAAAAAATATTCCTTGCATGAATTTGCCATCATCTTCGACCGTTTTTTGGGAAGGAAAAGACACGATGAACTGAAAGAAAATCATCGTAACCGTGAGAAGAGACCGAAGTTGAAGAGCGAATGGGCTTTGGAGGCATAAATGGCGAAAACATACACTTTAATTTTTTTTTACAAATTCCAAGATGAAGTTACAAAAAGCTTCAAGTACAATGTGAGTTACGTTGGCGATCTTGAGACACCGGATAGTTCAACCTTCCATGTGATACTTTGTGGAGAATCAGAACCGGCTCGCCTTCTTCAATTATGCAAAATCAATGGAATTATTACATGTGCATGTCACTTCTTCAACTTCGTTGGCATTCCTTGTAGGCATATTTTAGCCGCTCTTCGGTTCAGCCATCACACTTCCCTTCCGGATGTATACATTAAAGAAGATGGACCCGGGATGTGATGAGAAGAAGTTATACATCTGTTCCAACCAAACCCAATACCGAGAATTTTGTTTCTCGATATTGTGAGTTGAGCTACCATAGAAAACAGATTGTCAATCTTGATTGTTCCTCCAATGAAAGTTACAAATACACGTTGGAGAATTTGCAGAAGATCATTGACAATGTCTCTCAGCTACAACCCGGATTGGGTGAACAATCCGAACAGGCCTCACAACCACATGACAGTGTAGAACCGGGAGGTAGTTCACAACCGCATGGTAGTGCACAACCTCATGATGAAGGCAGTGGATACATAGCTACACGCATAAGTGACCCATAACAATGCACGACAAAGGGAAGACCTCGCGCCAAAAGATTGAGGCCGATAAGAGAGCAACACCGCATAAAAAAACTGAGACGGTGCCGAAGATGTGGCATTGTGCAAATGAATCATGATTCAAGAAACTGTCCAACATTATTTGAGGGGTAAGACTCATACTTTCTTTGTTTGTCCCTCTTTTAAATTTATTATACTTCATCTGTGGTAAATGAGTTTCTCACTAATTAAAACTTATTTTTGGATGAAGGCCAAACAATCTGCACGAAGTGATTCTATCCGATGAAGAGAGTTCTGACGAGAGATATGATGATCCATTGCGAATTGGAATTTTTTTAATGCACTGTTTCAGTATATTACATATTGATGCAAGTGTTGTTAATTACCTTTTGTTGTTAATTGTAAATGTTCTTGAGACTCAAGTGTTGTTGGTTTGTGTCGATTGTTAATATTGTTGTTTTTGTTGTTGGGAGATTATAGCTGATGGGGTTGTATATAATTTAGCTGTAGTGTAAAAGTGTTGTTGGGAGATTGTAGCTGCAGTGTGAAAGTGTTGTTATTTTTTTTTCTTTTACTTAGGCCATTGTTGAAGACAACAGCCTAAGTTCTATGTGCAAAATTTATCTTTGGATCAGTAGCTTTCTATATTGGCCTATTGGGAAGAAGTAAAATTTTTTATACCTCAGGTTATAGGCCAAAAGTTGAAGTTTTTGGGGTGCTCTCTGACTTGGCCAAGTTAAAAAGAGCAATAAGTCAGAGAGCAACACCCCTATTTTTTTATACCTTAGGCCGTTATCTCCAACAACGGCCTAGGTTATAGGCCAAAAGTTGAAGTTTTTGGGGTTCTCTCTGACTTGACCAAGTTAAAAAGAGCAACAAGTTAAAGAGCAATACCCCTATTTTTTATACCTTAGGCCGTTGTCACCAACAACGACCTAGTTTATAGGCCAAAAGTTGAAGTTTTTGGGGTGCTCTCTGACTTGGCTAAGTTAAAAAGAGCAACAAGTCAGAGCGCAACACCCATATTTTTTTATACCTTAGGCCATTGTCTCAAACAACAGTCTAGGTTATAGGCCAAAAGTTGAAGTTTTTGGGGTGTTCTCTGACTTGGCCAAGTTAAAAAGAGCAACAAGTCAGAGAGCAACACCCCCTTTTTTATTCCTTAGGCCATTGTTGGAGACAACAGCCTAGGTTATAGGCCAAAAGTTGAAGTTTTTGGGGTGCTCTCTGACTTTGCAAAGTTAAAAAGAGCAACAAGTTAGAGAGCAACACCCCTATTTTTTAATACCTTAGGCCGTTGTCTCCAACAACGACCTAGGTTATAGGCCAAAAGTTGAAATTTTGGGGTGCTTTTTGACTTGGCCAAGTTAAAAAGAACAACAAGTCAGAGAGCAACACCCCTATTTTTTATACCTTAGGCCATTGTCTCCAACAATGGCCTAGGTTATAGGCCAAAAGTTGAAGTTTTTGGGGTGCTCTCTGACTTGGTCAAGTTAAAAAGAGCAATAAGTCAGAGAGCAACACCCCTATTTTTTAAACCTTAGGCCGTTGTCTCCAACAACGGCCTAGGTTATAGGCCAAAAGTTGAAGTTTTTGGGGGACTCTCTGACTTGGCCATGTTACAAAGAGCAACAAGTCAGAGAGCAACACCCCTATTTTTTTATACCTTAGGCCGTTGTCTCCAACAACGGCCTAGGTTATAGGCCAAAAGTTGAAGTTTTTGGGGTGCTCTCTCACTTGGCCAAGTTAAAAAGAGCAACAAGTCAGAGAGCAATACCCCTATTTTTTATACCTTAGGCCGTTGTCTAGGTTATAGGCCAAAAATTGAAGTTTTAAACTTTTTACAACTTTCTCTTCACTCTTTACGAACAGTGTCTCTGGAACTATATACCAAAGACAGAAGATCTATGCTTGTATATCGTTTATATTTTTTATTACTTTCCATTTTTTCCACCTATCTAACCAATATAAAATCATAAAGGTTATATGTTTAAAAATAATTTCAAAAAATAAAATTTGATATTTTCATTTGTAAAAAATAATTTCTTAAATATATTCTTACCCCTAATATGTAAATTCTTCTGCAATGCGTACATCTGTCCGGTTACTGTTGAGTATAGGGTTTCAACCCATGTAGTAACTTGTAGGTTGTTTGAGGATTGGGTTAGGATAAGGTTAGGGTTAGGGTTATGTTTTTTATGCTTTTTACAACTGGGGTTAGGGTTAGGGTTAGTGTTAACAGGGGTTAGGGGTAGGGTTAGGGTAAGCTATGGTTATGGCAGGGTTAAGGGTTATTGTAGGGTTAGGAGTGTAGGGTTATGGGATAGGGTTAGGGTTAGGGTTAGTGGTTATAAAAACATTCCAATTTTCAAACCCATTTGAATTTTCCAAAGACGCCTTACCCTACTCATAAGTAGGGTTATAGTAGGGTTATGGTAGGGTAAGGGTTGAGTGTATGGTTATGAATAGAGTTATGGTGGATTCATTTATTAGGTTAATATTTGAGTTGGAGGAAGTAGTGCACATTGAATCTTTTTCCTTATTGGGTTATACATGTGGGGATCTACATGTGGTGCCCACTTCGTAGAGTGAAATGTAATAGTAGGCAAGTTAGGGACTTTAGGTTTTTTCCATATGGATCTGATGACTCTCCGCTTTAAAGCGCACTGAATCTTTACCCTTATTGGATTATACATGTGGGGATCTACATGTGGTGCCCACTTTGTACAGTGAAATGTAATAGTAGGCAAGTTAGGGACTTTAGTTTTTTCCTATATTGGATCTGATGACTCTCCAATCTAAAGCGCACTGAATCTTTTCCCTTATTGGGTTATACATGTGGGGATCTACATGTGCTGCCTACTTTGTGGAGTGAAATGTAATAGTAGGCAAGTTACGGACTTTAGGTTTTTCCCATGTTGGATCTGATGACTCTCCGCTTTAAAGCGCACTGAATCTTTACCCTTATTGGGTTATACATGTGAGGATCTACATGTGGTGTCCACTTTGTAATAACAAATGTAATAGTAGGCAAGTTATGGACTTTAGGTTTTTTTCATGTTGGATCTGATGACTCTCCGCTTTAATGCGCACTGAATCTTTTCCCTTATTAGGTTATACATGTGGGAATTTACATGTGGTGCCCACTTTGTAATAACAAATGTAATAGTAGGCAAGTTATGGACTTTAGGTTTTCTCCATGTTGGATCTTATAACTCTCCGCTCTAAAACGCACTGAATCTACATGTGGTGCAACTTATGGAATCCATGAGTTGATAAAACTCCATTCCATTCTCATTCACACGATCCTTGTAATACTGCTCTTTGTACTTGTCATAGATTTTGCATATATTGGCCACAAAGAGCATTATAACCACTAACCCTAACCCTAACCCAAACCTTAACCCATAACCTTACTCTCCTAACCCTACACTAACCCTTAACCCTACCATAACCCTAACTTACCCTAACCCTACCCTAAATATCATATTTTATTGATTTTTACGAATGAATATATCATATTTTATTTTTTCTAATTTTTTTTACATTTAACCTTAACGATTTTATATTGGCTAGTTAGGTGGCTATAAATGGAAATTAACAAAAAATATAAACGATGTACAAGCATATGAATGTCTATTTTGTAGAGTTCAGGAGACAATGTCTGTAAAGAGTGGAGAGACAGTTGTAAAAAACATAAAAAACATAACCCTAACCCTAACCTTACCCTAACCCTATCCTTAAACAACCTAGAAGTTACTACTTGGGTTGAAACCCTACACTCACCAGCAACAAGTTTTAGGTGTACGCTATGCAGAAGAATTTACATAGTAGGGGTAAGAATATATTTAAGAAATTGTTTTTTACAAATGAAAAGATCATGTTTTATTCTCTGGTATTTTTTGTAAACATCTAACCATCATGATTTTATATTGGTTAGTTAGGTGGAAAAAAATGGAAATTAAAAAAATATATAAACGATATACAAGCATAGATCATCTATGTTTGGTATAAAATTCCACAGAGACTATTCGTAAAGAGTGAAGAGAAAGTTATAAAAAGCATAAAACTTCAAACCTAGGCCTAAGCTATTAATAAAAAGGGGTGTTCTCTGACTTTTTTCTCTTTTCAAGTTGGTCAAGTCAGAGAGCAACGCAAAAATTTCATATTTTTAGCTATAACTTAGGCCGTTGTTGGGGACAACGACCTAGGCTATACATAAAAGGGGTGTTGCTCTTTGACTTGGTGTTCTTTTTCACTTGGCCAAGTCAGAGAGCACCTCAACTAGTTGAAATTTTTTCCTATAATCTAGGTCGTTGGTGCAGACAATGGCCTAAGGTATAAAAAATAGGGGTGTTGCTCTTTGACTTGTTGCTCTTTTTAACTTGTCCAAGTCAGAGAGCACCACAAATACTTCAAAAAATTTTCTTTAACCTAGGCCGTTGTTGGAGACAACGGCCTGTACAAAAAAAGGGTTGTTCCTCTCTGACTTGTTGCTCTATTCAACCTGGCCAAGTCAGAGAGTACCCCAAAAACTTAATTTTTTTGCCTATAACCCTGGACGTTGTTGGAGACAGCAGCCAAAGGTATAAAAAAATTGGGGTGTTGCTCTCTGACTTGTTGCTCTTTTCAACCTGGCCAAGTCAGAGAGCACCCCAAAAACTTAAAATTTTTGCCTATAACCTAGGCCGTTGTTGGAGATAACGGCCAAAGGTATAAAAAAAAGGGGTGTTGCTCTCTGGCTTGTTGCTCTTTTCAACTTAGCCAAGTCAGAGAGCTCCCTAAAAATTTCAAAATTTTTTGCCTATAACCTAGGCGTTGTTGGAGACAACGGCCTTAGCTTGTTGTTCTTCTTCTTGAGGTGGAGGTGACGATGTAGCTTGTTGTTCTCTGAGTTGTTGTTGCCCTAGCACTGCAGCTGGCCTACCCCTCACGCTCTTACGTCGCCCTCTCTGTGATCTTAATGTTCTATCTAAACGTTCACCCTCTCCTAAAACATCCAAATTGGTACGACATGAAGTGAGCATCTTCTGAGCGAACCTATTCATAGGCGTGCCAGCATTACTTTTGATTACCTCCGGGCATTCTTTTGCCATGTCCATCGTATTATCAATCTAAAACAAAAAGCCAAAAAAATAAAATTAAACACATTCGAAAAAATAAACAATTTAATAACTTTAAATATAACGAACATTCAACAAAATTTGAACATTATACTCACCAATGTACGTATAGCTGAGGCCTTCGGTTGGAACGTGGGTTGTGAACTAGAATAGGCGGGTGGTGGTTCAATCTCCCTCTCTTCAATTACTCGTTGAACACCAGCAAGTAGTTATGTATCGGGAGAGATGTACAAACATGTAATTGATCTGAACCATTGCATGTACTTCCCTTGCAGCTTGCCATCGTACCCTGGAACATTAACAATTACAAGTTCAAACCGTCCCTCGTTCCATTCTGCAACGTGAACACGATGGAAATCTGCCCAATCATGAGTAGGCATACAACCGGTACCCCTAACGGCGTGTAACTTATGGTCATATAGCTTTGTGCAGCTTGGGGGACTATCTTGTTGAAGATCGAACTGCCGAAGGACTCTCTCTGGCCGCGGATGCTCCACTATACCAAAGTTGATGAGTGGAGCCGTAGTCATCCACAACTGCGACTCGGTCACTACAATCGGTGGTAGTCTTCCACCCCGCTCGGGTGTATACGACACCCAAATCATGAACTCTTTTCGTAGTTGGTCGAGCTCGTTTCTGTAGTACATTAGTACACCTTTTGGGTTGTCTTTGTAACTCCGACTACCTGCCCAATATATCCCTAAAGGTGCTAATGTATGAGAATTGGGTGGTTTGGCCATCCAACCGTCTGTCGGTTTCCTAATTAGGGGACGACCCAAGTGTAGTCGTTCCCATGACCAAATCTGTAACAAAACCATTAGACCGGTCATCTCGGTTCCATCTAACACTACAGAACACAACGACCTGTATAGCGTTACCTACGCGCAACTTTTCCAGCTGTACCAGCCAGTTAAGCCTAGGTCGGCTAGCAATCGTAGATAAATAAGGTGCACCGTATCCCCGGATGAGTTAGGCAAGAGAACCCCTCCGAGCACCGTTAGAATGTACCCTCTGGTGTAGGATTGTACATAGTGGTCGGGCGATGCATCGGTCAACGTCCCTTCAAAATGTCCCTTCAACCAAGATAGCCGGATTGATTGTCCGACAAAAATATCCTTATCTTTCGTGGCCTCCTCATCAAACTCTGTACCGAGAAGTTGATTACACAGCTCTATTTTATCAAAGTTTATATTACCCGTCACGGCCAACCCATCTATTGGAAGATCAGAGATCATCGTTATATCCTGTAGCGTCACCGTCATCTCTCCGACCGGTAGATGGAATGTGTGTGACTCTGGCCTCCATCACTCCACGAGTGCTGAAAGAAGTGCTCGGTCGAGTTTTACCTGACCCATCATGCTGATTCCGTAGAAACCGACCGGAACTAGGTACTCGACCATACGCGGGTGCACCGGCATGGTCTCGTGGGTGCAGAAATTACACCTCCGTGTTGTCCCACCCCACACTGCCGTGGATCTGTGACGGTCTTGCAAGATCAGTTCACCGGCATTTATTGGTCCTGGACCACGACGTGGTGCCATCGAAGAGGATGCACCAACATACACGAACACAAAATACAATTATTATTAGTGTACTAACAATATCACTAAATACAAAATGCACAATACAAATTAATAGTTATCTTACTTTTGTGGAATGTTCCCCCCGAGCACTAACAGATGTCCTTCTGGTTCCCCTCGTTCTAACCATTTCTCTGTAAGAAAGTTCACATATATAAAACAAATTGTTTACAACAAAAAAAGCAAACACAAGCCAACGAGATGCAAAAATTTCGAAAGTTGCGTCAAAACAACCCAAACGAGATGGAAAAATTCCAAAATTTAGCCATCAAGTCTGGCACATCAAACACAAGCCAACACAACTTGTAGAAGCGAGGTCCGACCCACAGTTTGAAAGATACGGCCGTGTATCGCTTTCACTCTTGAAAAAAAAGCGGAAAGCAATACATTGACGTATCTCGCAAACCGTGGGTCGGAACTTGCAAATACAAGTTGCGTTGGGTTGTGAATGGTTAGCCCAACCTACTAGCACAGTTTCGTATTTTTTGGACTTTGTTTAAGTATTTTTCTATTGAGACCGTACTAAAAAAGTTCCGAGGAATATTGAAGTTTTTTCATATACACGTCAAAACAACACAAACGAGATGCAAAAATTTCAAAATTTGGCCGTCAAGTCTGGCACACCAAACACAAGCCAACACAACTTGTAGAAGCGAGTTCCGACCCACAGTTTGAAAGATACGGCCGTGTATCTCTTTCACTCTTGAAAAAAGAGCGGAAAGCGATACATTGACGTATCTCGCAAACCGTGGGTCAAAACTCGCAAATACAAGTTGCGTTGGGTTGTGAATAGTTAGCCCAACCTACTCGCATAGTCCCAATCAATAGTTCAAGTCACACACTCCCATAATCCATCATCTCTTCGGAGAATCCACTGAAACGCGCTATTTGTATAAAAGTCTAAAAGAAAAAAACAAGACTTCTAAGTTGAAGATAAGTATCCAAATAAGATGTTTCGTATTTTTTGGACTTCGTTTAAGCATTTTTCTATTGAGAACGTACTAAAAAAGTCCCGAGGTAGATTGAAGTTTTTTCATATACGCGTCAAAACAACACAAACGAGATGCAAAACTTCATAAATTTGGCCGTCAAGTCTAGCAAACCAAACACAAGCCAATGGAACTTGCAGAGGTGAGTTCCGACTCTCGGTTTGAAATATACGGCCGTGTATTGCTTTATATCTATTTTATTGAATAAAAGTGATAAGCGGACGTATCTTGCAAACCGTGAGACGGAAATCGCCTCTACAAGTTCCGTTACCTTCTACGCAGTGAGTCCGACTTACTCGTAAAATTTGGAAATTTTTGGATCTCGTTTGTTTGCTTTTCCTATATTCTACAACTACAACTAACACTACATTTACAAAATTGTCAACAAAATATATACAACATACATGATCTGAGCTAGTTGTATCCTCTTTAAATTATAGACTACTACGCATAATACAAAAAATCAAACTCAAAAATTAAAAAAAATCAATAAATTAACATAGTTAATTATAGTAAATTGTGATTAAGTAAATACCTAGTCCAAAGAGAGAGAGATAGAGTTGGCGAAGATGTGAGAAGCCGCTGCTGTAGACGAACAATTTGTGCTAGGGTTCAGGCGATTTGGGATATCGGGTTAGGTTAGGGTTTAGGGTATTCGGGAGAGGGAGAGAGAGATAGAGAGGCTTCGATAAGAGGGGGAGATCGAGAAGGCAAAGAGATCGAGAAAAGGAGTTTGGAGAGAGAACTAGGGTTTGGGGATGGGTTTCGGGAGCTCAAGAGAAAGAGAGAGAGAGAGTTCGTGACGAAGACAGAGTGAGGGAGATCTGGGTATGTACAAGTGTTTGGAAAAATACTTGTACATAGATTTTTTTTAAAAAAAAAACAACCTAGGCTGTTCTTTCCAACAACAGCCTAAGTGATTTTTTCGACAAAAAAAAACTTCACGCCAAAAAACCGAAGCGTTTTTTGGTGTGAAGCACCAAAAATACTCCTCCGCTAAAACACTAAGAAACCAAACCGATCAGAGCGGAGCGAATCTGGGTCGTTGATCAAGATCATGAGCGATCCAACGGCCCAGAATCGCGTTTTCCAACCCGGTTGAAAACGGATCCGTTTTCAACCGAGCATTTGCCATATATATATATATATATATATATATATATATATATATATATATATATATAGGAAAATCTTCCATTGTGCACTCAGCCTTCCCGCCTTCGTATCGACGATCTGAACTGTTCACTTTGATCTATACATCTAAATTAGTCTAAATATATAAATCAAATCATTTGAAATTCATTTGCTCATCCATCATGTGACTATAAAAAATAATGATTTTCAGCCATACAATTTTGTAATACTTGAATGGATGGGCAAATGAATTTTAAATGATTTGATTTTACATATTTAGACTAATTTAGATGTGTAGATCAGTGTGAACTGTTTAGATCGTCGATACGAAGGCGGGAAGGCCGAGTACACACGCCGTGTGCACTATAGGTGGTGCACAACGGAAGACTTCCATATATATATATATATATATATATATATATATATATAGCATAGTACAACCAAACACCATAATTAGCAGATGCAACAAGTCCAGAATCACCGAAACAAAACAATAAGAACGTCAATAAGAAGAATATTATGTCCAGCATCAACAAGCATAATTATAGATGGTGCACAACGGAAGACTTCCATATATATATATATAGCATAGTACAACCAAACACCATAATTAGCAGATGCAACAAGTCCAGAATCACCGAAACAAAACAATAAGAACGTCAATAAGAAGAATATTATGTCCAGCATCAACAAGTCGAAACAAAACAATAAGAACGTCAATAAGAAGAATATTATGTCCAGCATCAACAAGCATAATTATAGGCATCAAAGTATAAAGGACGGGAAAAGAAGCCAGCACAGAAAACTTGCAACTGCATATAGTGGAGTGCAGTATTGAGCAAGAAAACATGAGGGCATCTAGTCAGAGGTGGTTTGGTTGGTTGTAAAATATATCCTATTTAGAATATTATTATTTGGAAAATAAATATTTGGAAAAAGTTCTATAAAAGTGGTTTGTTTGGATATAGTTTACTATAGTGTAAGATAGAGAGAAGATAGAAAGAAATTTATAAAAGTAGTAAAAAATAATTGTAGATGTGTGGGTGGAGTTGTTTTATTGGATAATGTGAAGAAAGAGAAGAGAGAAATTAATTTAAAAGCTCATGAATAGTATTCTCCTCCATTTTCCTCTCGTTTTGAGTGGAAAACGAAATGGGCTAAATCAACTACAGTAATCTAGCGGGAAAACAAATTTCAACCTCTTTTACTCCTAAACAAAGCTATGAGTAGTGCACTTCCATCAAATTTATTTTCCTATAGTAACTTTTCGATCAAACAAACCATCCCTAAGCGAAGGGAAGGGGAATCCAGGTAAGGGGCTGTTTGGATGGCTGGATTTTAATGTAGGAAAAGAAATCCAAGGAAGAATCACGGTTCACGGGTTTGGATGACTGTATTTGGCTTGGATTTGGATTCGCACTGTAGCGCTACAGTAGCTACTGTAGCGCAATATGAAATCCGAAAAAATCTCAGGAACTCAGCTGAAAAGCACTGTAGCGCTAATGTAGCAATTTTTTTAATTGTTTCTCTCTCCTTTTTTTTTTTTTACACTATCCAATAAAACAATTTAACATAATGCTCTACATTAAATTTCTTTCTTTCTCATCTCTATCCTATACTACAATATAAAACAACATCTAAACATGCTACTTTTTTAGAACTCATTTTCACAGTTTTTTTTTTTCTACAATAATCTTTATAGTTTGGAAATTGTTTACAACCAACCAAACACCCTCGCTAAAAGAACCAGCGAAAAATAAAGAGACTGATGAGGTTGCTGTAGTACTGTTCGTTACTGCTGAAAGAAAGATGTATAACAAGCGAATTGAAGGTAGTTGTGATATTTTAGAATCTAAAAACTGAAAGTGAAGAGAAAGCAAAGGATGGATGTTTGTTTTGGAAGAGAGATGTTTCACCAAACTCAAATATGGGTCCTAGTGTTTGCTTGGCTGTGTTTCAATCTGTTGACTTCTGAATCGTGATAGTTACCTATCAACCAGCAGCGCTTTGGGGACCTTTCTCAAATATCTATTTCTTAGTTGTCTTCTCTGCTTTTCCCTTTGAGAGAAAGGTGGATCCAAGGTTAAGGATGAGTTGGGTGCCATAAACAGGGGCCGGTTTTGCTTGTTGAGAAGTGAGTCATTTTAGCACTCATCAATTAACTTGAAAGGCTATTGATTTAGTGTATGGAATATTCACTACACACACTCATAGCATGCATGAGAGAATGCTACATATTCATATATAAAGTGTAAGAGGTTACAAGTTCGATTTTAGCTTTAGACGGAACTATTGGGATGTTGGAGTCCTTCTAAGACCGAATGCAAAATTAAAAAATAAATAAATAATAAAACTCTTCCATCAATTTTTTGTTTCAGGAGAACTAAGAGATGGTATAACAGTGGTTTGCCTTCTTGCATCGTGCAGTAGATCTGAATTCTGAAATTCTTCTCGATATATTGTTACAAGCTTACAATCCTATCTTTCGCTAAATTAAATGAATCTAATAATAGCATATACTGATCAGCATATGTAGTTAGTTTTTTCCTAGCATATAAATTTACCGTCGGATGACCTTTGTTAAATTTACCGTCGGATGATCTTTGCTAGAGTGTGGTATAGACAGTAGTATCAACCATTCTCAGGATAGTACTATTAACTCTTTAAGATTACGAAAAGGTTTATAATTGAACACATCATCAGTGTGGTTGAGATCATTACTAGTAATTATTATTGTGCTTTTGGTTGAAGGTCTACTTAAATTGGATAAATCTATTTAATTAAGCTATCATCTTCAGACTTGAAGAACATCTTTACAGCTGAAATATTGGCAAGTTTGAGATTTTGTGGTCCCTTATATAGGCCAAGTGGTTGGAATCGAAGTTATTGAAAAAGACGGCACATACAAAGCCATCATCATTTAGTAAAAGGAAAGACCCAGGATAAAGATTTGATACACAGAACAGTACCTAATTTAGCATAGAGTGTCTCTCTTTTCACGGAGAAGATGGAATGCATCTGTTCGAAAGATGATGTGAATTTGACCCCCTTAATCATTTACTGATTACAGTTAATATTAATATATATGTAATTAGAATTATTAAGGGTCATGTCTTTAGCAGAAAATTCATACATACTTCACAAGAGTTGTACAAATCCCCTTAATCATTTTTTGTTATATAGAGATCTTTCAGTATATGAGCATATGAGTGTCGTAGATTGTTTTTGTTGTATTTTCCTTCCGCATTAGAAATGCACCATTAAAATAATTAAATTCCATGGAGCTGTACCAAATATGAACTTTGCTACCTAAAACTTCGGTTTTTTTTTTTTTTGGGGGGGGGGGGGGGGGGGGGGGGGGAGGGGGGGAGGGATGGGGACATATCTATAAACTACTCAAGTTAGCTAAAAAAAACTAGCACACTATGAATGTATAAACTATGGAATTCTTTCTTTTTGGTAATATATTTAGTTACTTGTATGCATAGTCACTGTTTTAAATTTCAGCCGATACGGCTAAAATTTTGTTTCTGCACCTTGCCAATACGAAATCACATATTTTATACTTTATATTGTTTTAGACCGAAATATGTAGATTTTAGCCGAAACTGACACATTAATGTTATTGTGAATATATAACTTTTTTTTGTTTTACTTTTTGCATACAAATCTTTCAATATATGACCTTAAGTTAAGATAATGTGAGGATTTCGTCTCTCTATTGTTTGTGTATATGCAAAGTTAAGTAAGTCTTCTATTAACTAATACATCAATATAGCAAATTCAATATAGTTATATACTTATATTACATTCTCCTTTATATTGTTGTTAAATTCTACGAATATTTACTGTAATTGATTTATATCATTAGTTACATTATACAATCTTTTATATGATAAATGACATGCAGAACATATAATATCTTATTTAGTAACAAAAAGATATGTCTATTGAGTGTCCGAAATGAACATCCGAGATGATCACATTTCCCGAGATCTCCTCCGATATCTCCGATCCGAGACGAAACATTCATTGCCGAGATGAGTCCGAAATCCGAGATTTAAAACCTTGTGCACAGTAACAATAACATTAACAATTAATATTTAATGATAATAATCATAATATGTGTTGCATACTAGGTTCGCTGTGAAGACAAAAAGGGTGAAGCGAGAAGATGTTTGAAGCAAAGATGGAGGCAGGAGAGTTGTTTTTTCTGGGCTACTGAGGAGATGACAGTTTACTGCTATAAATAGCAGTCGACTACAAGTGTCAGTGTGCTCCTCGACCCCTATAGCAGTTGACTGCTTTTATAGGTAGTCGACCACCAGTAGTCTGCGATAGCAAATGGGCCAAATCCGCAGGATTAGTTTGTGTTCTCCGAGATATATCATATGACTCCGATTGTTTGACTTTCTCTGCAAGGTATATCGGACAGTGAAGGATCAAGACTACAACCTAGGGTTTTCCCTAGATATCTATAAATCATTGTAATGACCACCATTTGAGGTAGTACTACATCTGAGAGTTTTCCATTATAAACAATAACGTATCTTTTAGTGAGGCTTGAAACATAGATTAGTTCTTGGTTAGAGTATTGTAACTCTTGTATCTTCTCTAGTTGAATAATACCTCGGTTATTTTCCCCCCGGATTATAGGTTCACCGAACCGGACAAACTTACATGCTTTTATAGTTGGTGTGATCCATATTACTTGGTTGTTCATTGTGATCAGTTGTAGGATATATCACTGCCTAATAATTTCCGCTGCGCCGATCAGATTGTTCTACAATATGATTGTCAATTCTGTATCTAATATTCCCCAAATGCAATTATCACATCATTAAGTTCCTTTTACTTTTAGATAAGCAATTAAGTTGATTCTGATTTAATGTGTTAGGTCAAAATTGCGGAATTAGATAGAGACCCAACAACTTGTTATTCTTCGGCAAAATAAATCGGACTTGCAACAAGTTAGAAAAGATAAATTCAAAAGTCTAATTTAAATATTAGTTGGTTCATAACTTAGAGTTAAGATAAATATAAATTTCAATTTAAATATTCAGTCCCTATTTAAAATATGATTAAGTCTCCAACTAATATAAAAATTATATTAAATCCCTAACTAATATTTCAAAGTATATCAAAGAGATTATATCAAATAAATCACATATATATATATTCAAAACTCTAATTTTTAAATATTAGTTGCTTCATAACTTAGAGTTAAGATAAATATAAACTTCAAATTAAATATTCAGTCCCTATTTAAAATATGATTAAGTCTCCAACTAATATAAAAATCATATTAAATCCCTAACTAATATTTCAAAGCATTTAAAGATATTAAATTAAATAATTCAAATACACACACACACACACACACACACACACACACACATACACACATATATATATTGCGGTTTCATTCGGGCTCATCTCGAGTCGGTTTGGCTTCATATTTTACTCTTAGGAAAGTTATGGGTCAGAAGCTACCTCACAACTAGAGTGAAATTGAGAAGGTGGAGATAAAATGGACACATATTTTATGTGGAATACCCCAAACGAAGTGGTAAAAACCATAGGCAAGTGTAAGAGGATTTCACTATTGAAAGTAGTGTAGGAGGATTTCACTATTGAAAGTATGGATTAGAGTAAGTTCTCTCTAAATATAAGGAGAGAGCAATTTCACTCTCTCTTATAATAAGAGAAACAACCCTTACAAATTTGAGAAAAATACAAAGTAGACAAACTATCTCTAAGAAGATACAATATTATCTATCTTGAGAAAACTCTTCTAATACTCTATTTTCTCTTAATTCTTCTTTCTTCTTCCTCATCTTCACTCTTCCCTGAGATGCCAATTATAGAGAGTGGGAGAGAAGAAACTTCCAATTCGGCCATTTTTTCTCCAACAATTACGACACCGAATTCGGCCTTTTTCAACAATGACGACACCGAATTCGGTTGCCTCCTCTTTTCCTTGCTTTGTCAAAGTAGTGGGTCCGACTGCCTCATCTTTTCCTTACTTTGTCAAAGCAGTGGGCCCCTCTTTCCTACTACCGTCACATTCTCCCACTTGGAGACTTGATTGATGATTAATCATGTCTCCACACCATCCTATCAACCTTGCCATTACCATGCTGCTTATGTTACTACTAAACACACGAGGATCCACATCATTCAAACTTGCCACTGTTTATCGGCTTAGTCATCATATCTACTAGGTTCTCATCGGTGTGAATCTTTTGTATATCCACACTTCCTTTCTCCACTACTTCTCAAACGAACTGATACTGAACTCATTTGTGCTTTTTCTGTGAATGAAATGTTGGATTCCTGGCAATGTGCAAAGTAATCTGATTGTCACAAAACAGAACAATATTCTCCTGCTTGCGCCTGAGCTCTTCCAATAACCTTTGAATCCAGATTACTTCCTTGCAAGCTTGTGTAGCCGCAATGTATTTTGCTTCTATTATGAATAGAGCCACAATAGTCTGCAGTTTCGAAACCCAGCTTACAACTCCTCTTGCAAGTGTAAACACATAGCCTGTAGTGAATTTGCTTTTGTCAAGATCCCCTGCAAAATATGGGTCCACATAGCCCACGACAATTAATTCTGATCCTTCGTAACATAATGCAACATATGAGGTTCATCTGATGTACCTCAAAATCATCTTCACTGTGCTTCAATGCTCTCTACCGGGATTCGTCATGTAACGACTAATCGCTCCCACTGCTTGTGTATTGTTAGGTCTTGCATATATCATAGCGAATATCAAACTTCCTACTACTGATGCATTTACTCGAGACATCTCCTTCCTCTCTACTTCATTTCTAGGACACATCTTGGAGGATAACTTTAAATTAACAGGAAGTGGGGTAGAAATTGGCTTACAATCTTACACATTGAAGCGCAATAAGATTTTGTTGAAGTAGTTCTTTTGAGAAAGCCAAATCTTCTAATTGTTTCTATCTCGGTGAAGCGGCATCCATAGAATATTGTTTGCTGGTCCCAAGTCATTCATGTTAAACCCCCTAGCTAACCGTGCCTTCAATTCTCAGATTCGAGCTTTGTTGGGGCATGCTACCAACATGTCATCCACATACAATAACAAAATAATGAAGTAGTCATCACCAAAAAACTTTTTGTAGTCCGTACAATAGTCTGAACGGAGTCTGTTGTATCCAAGGCTAATAATGAAGGAATCAAATCTCTTGTACCAACTTCTCAGTGCATGTTTAACACCGTACTGAGATTTGTTCAATCTGCAATCCAAGTTCTGCTTACCTATTTCAGCAAAACCTTCTGGTTGGGTCATATAAATTTCTTCTTCATGATCTCCATTGAAAGAAAAGAAGTTTTCACATTTAGCTGCTCTAGATGTAGGTCAAACATAACACACATCGCTAAGACTTCTCTGACTGTCATGAGTCAAACCACTTGTGAAAATATCTCATTGAAGTCAATACCTTCTTTTTTAGCATATCCTTTCACCATCAATCGTGCATGGTATCGCTCCACTTGGTCATTACCATTGCGTTTGATCTTGTAGACCCATTTGTTGTCGATGACCTTTCCTTCTTATGGTAGCATAACAAGATCCCACATCCTGTTCTTTTGTAGAGCTTTAATTTCTTCCTACATTGCTGCCATCCACAGGGATACATCCGAGCCTTTGATTGCCTCCTGAAAAGATGATGGCTCTCTATCCTCTGTTAAAAAAAGTATGTATCATTGCTTTTCGTAACATACTCCGAGTGCCAAGCTGGCAGTCTTCTCTCACGAGTTGACCGATAAACTTCTGGCCCCTCGAAATAGACTAGTTATTGTACCTCGTGCTTTGGTGCTACTTTAGAAGAAACTCATCTGGCTTATCATCCACTTGAACCATAGTAGTCTCTGGATTCTCCTTCGACGTGCTTTCATTGCCATCTTTCCATTGTAGCTGATCTTCTGCAAAGATCATATCCCTGCTGACAACCTTGCGGGTTGTGGGATCCTACAGGTGATATCCCTTCACATAGTCAACATACCACAAGAACATGCACTTCTTGGGTTTTAGATCCAGCTTCATTCTTTCTTGGACATTGTACATCTCTTACGTAAGACATCTAAACCAATGTAAAGTAGAGTAATCAGCTGGCTTGCTAGTCCACATCTCCATTTGTGTTTTTAGCTCAATTGTCGTTGATGGCGACTGATTTACCACATAACATGCAGTTTTGACTGCTTCTGCCCAAAAAGAATTGGGCTGACCCATAGTCTGCGACATAAATCTTACCATTTCTGCAAGAGTCATGTTCATCCACTCTGCCATGCTATTTTGTTGAGGTGTGTATGTGATTATGAATGTCTTAAGATACATTCTTGCTTACAAAGTGCAAAAAACTCACAGTCTGTTTACTCCCTTCCATTATCTGTCCTCAAGCACTTGATCTTCTTCCCCAATTCATGTCATGCCCCGTTTTTCAAAAGAATACGGAATACGGTACGTGACTAAGCCCAGCGGATAGTTTTCACCATCCATAAGCTGTACGGATCTGCTTGACTCATCACAACAATAAATATAATACTATACTCCAACCAAGCATACATAAACAATCATAACTCAACAGTATTTATTGCAACAATAAATAATATCCCAACAAATACAAGATCTAAAACAAAATAATAATCCTGGGACTACAAGCTCAAATACAAGCCTCAATACAATTACAAATATAAATAGTTCATCAAAATATTTTAAGCAAATGATTCCAATTGCGCAGTTCAAAATTTTTGCTCACCAACTCCAGTAGGCAATTGATCAGCAAAACCTGCTCATATGGCAATTACAAGGAAAAATAGGAAAACAGGAAACCTAACCCCGTTAGATGCAAGTCCGGGCTGCAAGCAGTACAAGTAAGGAAATGGGGGGAAAACTAACTATACAGGAAATACTAACATGGAGAAGCAGTAAATATAACAGTCTACAAATGGCAGTAAACAGCGGAATAACAGTAAAAGTAAGGGTCAACAGTAACGGTGAATCAACAGTAACAGTAAATCAATAGTAACAGGATGTGACAGTGTAAACAGTTATTCTTATGTCTAATGTTCATTACTAACTAGGTAGCACTTCATGCGTCCCAAATTATACCACATGGTTGCTACAGCAAACAGTTTCAATTTACGATTTCGTAGTGGAACTTCTATTAGGCAGTATATTCAAACAAACAGTAACAATAACAGTAATAAAAAAATATGGTGTCATGGATCATGTCCTTATGCATCCAGAGATAAACAGTAGGTACTACAGTAAACAGTGGGGAAAATGAGTTCCCTCAGAATATGCATTTCTATATTGTCCACTACTCGATCTTTTCCCTTAAAAACCCCGGCTTGATTTCTTTTCATTATTAACAAAATGTGTGAATGAACACAACAGGCTAAAGACATGGCATGAACAAAGGATAAGTCTAAGATGAAGTAGTAATTACAACGGTTGATAAAAATAACTCATAATAGTCAAAACAATGAAATTTTCAGTTCTGGACAGCAAGACACTACCGTACCAAATCCGAGATTCCTGTTTCTACAGAACAACAAATCTAGATCTGTCAGAAAATCTAGAAATTAGACTCTCTGCCGATTCCAGCACATATATATATAAGTCACATATCAGTCACAGAAATAGGGTTGAAAACATCATTTAATACAAAAATCGTGTTCAGCCAGAAAATGCAAAATCTTGTTTATGAGCATGAAAAGAGTTTAAAACATCATAATTAAATGTGAGAAAAATCTAGAAGATTCCCTAACATATCTAGTTTCAAAATATAAAATATCATGAAATTATAATACAAATAGCATAGTCTACAAAATTGGGAAAACAAAGTAATGCAACAAAATCTCAATTCTGAAAGTTCAGACATAGCAGTACCAAAACTGAGACAGTTCACAAAATGTAATTCGAAATCCAGATCCGTCAAAGGGGTATAAAAATAGACAAATCAGGATACAGTTTATATTCATAAAGTTTTCATAAAAAACGAATAGAATCAGGTTGAAAACATAATTCTTTACTGAACAGCACGCAGTTTGGAAATATTTTTATTGATTTCGAAAGCATGAAAGGAGATATAAAAGTCAATAAATAATTCCCAAAAAATTAGGGATTGATCCCAGTCATATCTAAACATACTCAGGGAAATATAGAGTTCAAATTCTACTTTTAATATCAGTTTTAAAATAAAATTCCATACAGAATACATATAGTTCAGAATCTAGAATATAGGATACGACGGCAGTAATACAGCAATAACTCATGCATCAAAAATTGGAATTCAGATCTGTCGAAACTTATGAAAACTAAAGACAGAGGCTATAAATTATGTTCACAAACTTATTTATTTTACTGATTGTAACAGGGTCGAAATTACTGTACAAAATAGGACAGCAGTAGACAAAAGTTTTTTTATGCATTTTATCAAACAACTTAATTACAATTGGTCCAATCTAAGACATCATACAAACATGATATATGTGGATTACTCAAATCAGCATGGCAAGTGAATAAATGGTCTATAATGAGATCATACATCCAACAAATATCTATGTAACAGTCATCTACAACATACGGTGTGCCACAAACAACATACAGTCAAAGTGTCATCTAATTTAATTGTTTTCATGCAACGGGTGTCAATTCTTGTAACTACTCATGATCAAGAGATGATGTCAACGGTTTAATTAATAGGATAGGATCATCATGAGAGTACACATATTTTCATACTAGACTACTTACGGTATTAACTTGTATGACAAAAAGAAAACATACAAGCTACTTGCCTGTTATCAAGACGACAGAAACGAAGAACAGAATAACGGGAACGGATCCCGAACAACGAACACAATGAACGAAAGACGAGATTCCACAGCTGAAACACGTGCACAAGACGTACGAGCACACCCACCCAAAGTGACAACAGCCAACAACAGCAAGGTCGGCGGTAACAACCACCAGGGAAAATGACGGTGCGGTGGCCTGGGGCTAGGGGTGTCGCGGCTGTGCTTGAACAAGACGAAGGCAGCAAGGGGCTCGGTCTGGGGTGTTGTCGACCACAGAGAAGTCGATGGCAGCAGAGAGGGAAAAGGACGAGGGTGCAGTGATGGTCTCCGGCATTGGAAGTAGATGACGACGACGAGGAGAGGGGATGACGGTCGGGAGATGAGGTCGGGGGATAGATGAGGGTGATGGCTAGGAGGATGAGAGAGAGAGAGATAGTTTATTAGGGTTTGGTAATTAGGGTTAGGGTTCAATTAGGGTGTTTATATAGAGACAATATGTGTTTGGGTTAACCGGGTAATATCCAATTGGAAGAAAAGAATCAAATAAGAGACAAATAGGCCATGAAATAGGTTTAAACAATAGCTGAGATCAAAGAAAAAATGTGGATCAAATAAATGAGAATAAAAAGTGGAATCAATGCAAAATGAATCAAAAGAGAGAAAAGAACAACACACGATGCAAAAGAAATGAAAATAAATACAACAAAAAAAAAGTAGAATAATCAAGAATTTTATGAAATATAATTAAAAATACAAATGCGAGCAATATGGGTTACAATTCAAGTTCCATATGTGCTTTGAAGTATTTGAATACATGGAACTCATCCAGCTTCTTCTTGATTGGAAACACCCAACATTTCCTGGAGTAATCATCAATGCAAGACACGAAGTACTTTCCTCCTCCTAGGGATCTTTCCGTTGATTCCCATATATCATAATGAATCAAGTCGAGAATGCATTTAATTCTGACTTCATTTATGCTAAACTGTAATTTATGCTGCTTACTTGTAACGCAATGCTCACAAAAGGTAAATTCAACGATTTGAGCCATGGAAGTAGCTTCCAATAAGAGAGGACCTTCAAACATCATTTAGACATATGGCTTAGTTTGAGATGCAACATCATTGTCGAATCTTCTCTCTTGCTGGTAGATGCAACACATGCATTAGTATCTGTAGTGTTTCTTCTTTAAGCATGAATAGATTTGTTGCAATCTCTTCTAATTTCATGATCACAAGTGCATCTCTGGTTATCTTCATGACCCCATTTTTGACATTCGTCTTGCATCTAAGACTATCTATTTTCTCCGAAGATAATAGATTCTTCCTCATGTCCTTTACGTGTCACACCTTCTGAATGGTGTGAACCGTACCATCAACTTTTTTAGTTTGATAGTACTAATACCAACGATTTCCAAAAATAATGATCATCACCCATGTGTACATAATCTCCTGAGATTGGTTCATATGTGTGGAACTACTATCTCTGAGAAGTCATGTGCCATGTTGCTCCTGAGTCTAGTAACCAGATGTTTCTGTCTCAAACCACCGTTATTTCCTCACTGTATAGAACTTCACCATCATACCAGGTATTCGCCACATTTCCTTGAGCATTGGATGACTCTAGGTCTCCACTCTTTCTCTTATACCAACAATCATTCTTGAAATGCCCTTTCTTGCCATAGTTGTGACACTTGTAATTCTTCTTACTTCTTGATTTTGATCTATCATAATTCTGACTCCCACTGGGGTTACATTCCATTGATCTCCCTTTCATCACCGTCAAAGCTTTCACTTGCTGCGAACTTGCATGTATGTCTTCCTTGTTTTTGCGCCTAATTTCTTCTTCCAAAATAGCAGCTGCAACTTCGTTAGAGACTAGATAATCCGTCAGGATGTTGTTTGTCAGGTTGATGATGAGTTGATCATACGAGTCATGTAAACTTTAAAGTAGAAGCTCTGCATGTTCAGTTTTCTCTATTTTGTAATCCATTGATGTAAATTGAGAAAATAGAGTATGCAAGGAGTTAATGTGGTCGGTCACCGATGTTGATTCCTCCTACAAAGAGTGTACAATCTTCTTTCTAAGAAGATTTTTGTTGTGAAGTGACTTGACCTCATACAGTCTTGTCAGAGTGTCCCAAATCTCATTTGTCATCTTCCTTTCCGCCACACTGGATAGCACTCCATCGGCCAGGGTTAAGTGCAGGTTGACAATTGTGTTGTCGTCCATCTTGTTCCACTTGCCGTCATCGGTGATCTCCACTGGCCTAACTCCAATTGCTGCCAATCAATTGTCTTTTATCAAGATTAGCTTGATCTTCATTTTCCACAAAGAGAAATAACTTCCGTTGAATTTCTAAACATCGAACTTTGTTGTTGTAGACATTTCCGCTTCATACCCCACAGCCAAGACTCTAATACCACTTTTAGGAAAATTATGGTCAGAAACTCCCTTACAACTAAAGTGAGATTTAGAAAATAGAGATAAAATGGATACATATATTTTATGTGGAAATCTCCCAAAAGAAGACGGGGTAAAAATCACAGACAAATGTATGAGAATTTTACTATTGAAGGTAGGGATTACAATGTCTTCTTTCTAAATATAAAGATAAAATAATTCTACTCTCTTACAATAAGAGAAACAAACATTTCTTATAAATTTGAGGAAAATATAAAGTAGATAAATTATCTCTAAGAATTTCAATTTACAATATTATCTCTCTTGAGAAAACTCATATAATACTCTTTTTTTCCCACTTAATCTCACTTTCTTCTTCCTCACATTTTCATCTTCTCTCTTCCCTGATATGCCAATTTATAAAGAGTGGGAGCGAAAAAACATCCAAACCGGTCAAAAAAATTTTCCAACAATTACGGGACCGAATTCGGCCTTTTTCAACAATGACAACATCGAATTTGGTTGCCTCCTCTTTTTCTTGCTTGTTCAAAGTAGCGGGACCCTCTTTTCCACTGCCATCGCATTTCGGATAGACTAGTTGAACTAAATGCAAAGAATTACTAAGAGATGACATCGATATGAACATTAATCCAGTTTTTTTTTTTTTTGAAGAAAAAGGTGGAGTATGGCCACCCTGTTTCATTAATAAAGAGTTAATAAAACAAACTCAGAGTACTGAGCCAAATACAAAGCCTACAATACATAAAAGAAAACATAAATCCTCCCCATCATGCATCATGAGGGGGTGGGACAACAGGAAGGTACATATATGCTTTACAAAGTACATCAAAGCATCTAACTTTTCCCAACAAAAGTACAACAGAAATAACAAACGCCCTCTAAAAAAACCCTGGGGTGGTGGGGATCAACCAATCATCAGTACATGTCTGACAGGCAGGGCACCTCCCTCAGTCTAGCATCGGCCCCAACTCGACTTTCTCATTGTCGTACTCCTCCACCTGGAAGACGTTCACTATCCTCCCCGTAGGATCTGCTGTGGCAACATTTGACCAACATGAAATAAGATGCATAATGTGAGTCAAATTACTAGATATACTATTACATGTCCCACGAAAGTAAAAATTATTTTTTTCTAGCCAAAGTCCCCAGGTCGTAGCGGCGATAGCAATAAACCAAGCTTCTCTCATTGTTCATCTCTCATTAGCGAATTTTGGTCCTACCCACAGGTCCTCATACTTACATGGATACTCATTCGTCCCCAGGGTGCAAAGTGCCTCTATAAGGGCTCTATGCTCCTGGGGCACTTTAGAAATAGGTGTACGTTCTCTAGTTTCCAGGTCCGCATTGCAGAACCCACAGGTATAGTCCAAATTCAGTTGGCGTTTAGAAAGTTTCTTTCTAGTCAATACTGCATCATTTAGCACAAAGGAACACTTTAACTTTCAGTGGGGTTTTCGCCTTCCAGACCATGCCCGACCAACTCGGACTGCATCCCCTAAAGTGCAAGTGGTTGTAAAGGGAGCGAACAGTGAATGTGCCATTCTTTTCCAGTCCCTAAGATTTCCTATCGGGGCCCTGTGAGCATATAATTCCGTTGCTGGCGATATAGTTCTGAAGTTCCCTTAGCCTATTCTGGGAGCCCGGGTCAATGGGGTGTTTAAAGGCTGGTTTCCAGGAGTTTCTTATCCGGGATGCGGCCACCACACAGTACGGATGTGTTGCCTGGTCATACAAATCAGGGAACAAGGCTCTAAGTGTGTGCCCCCACACCACTTATCCCACCAGAATCTGGTGAGCCTGCCATTCCCAATAGACGACGTCACACAGCTAATGAATGGATTGTAGGCCTTAGCGATGCCTCTCTAGAACCAGGAGACGCGTGGGCCTACCCTGTAACCTAGATTTCTCATCTCATTCCCATGCAGGTATGATTGAACAAAATACTTCCACCCTTCTCCATTTGGGTGGAAGACTTTCCACCACCATTTCCCCAAGAGAGCCAGTTTCATATCCCGCAGGTCAATGATGCCTAATCCTCCGTGAATCTTTTTCATGCAAACTTTTTCCCATCTGATGAGGTTATAATCGCCTCTATCAGGGTTAGCCCCCTTCCAAAGAAACCGTTTACGAGTGCGGTCAATTATCTGGATAACCCAACATGGCATTTCAAAAAAGGACAAATAGTAGGTGGGAAGATTTGAGAGAACTGCATTGATAAGCGTGACTCTTCCTCCTAAGGATAAGGTTTTACCTTTCCAACCAGCCAGACGGTTTTCTACACGATCAATGATTGGTAACCAGTCCACCTTCTTTAGTTTTGCCGGTCACAACAGTAACCCCAGGTATTTAATGGGGAAACTATCGATGGTGCAGTTGAGAATCGTGGCATGCTCTTGTGCCTCCTCTGTTGATAGTGCGATGGGGATAAGAGCACTTTTGTGGAAATTGATCATGAGTCCAGATCAAGCTTCAAAACTATAGAGGATTCCTTTGAACGCGGTGGTTTCCCTGAGATTGCCATTTCCAAAAAGGAGAGTATCGTCTGCATATTGAAAGATAGAGCAACCTTGGCGATTGACTCCGCTGGCCACTGGCGATAACCAGTTGGCCCTACTGTAGTTAGCTATCATGGAACGCAATACGTCTACCACAATGGTGAAGAGGAGGGAAGAGAGGGGGTCTCCTTGCCTAAGGCCCCGTTTACATGACAAAGGTTGGCTCGCAACCCCATTCTCTATAATAGCAATTCTGCTGGTGGTGAGACATGTGCAGATCCATCTGATCCATCTATCCCCAAATCCTCTACCAGCCAGCGCTTTCAGGAGACATTCCCATTCCACCAAGTCGTACGCTTTCTCAAAGTCCAATTTCAGCAGATAGCTCTGAAATATAACTTCGTCGGAAATTTAAGGAGATAACATTAATCCAGTTACGGGTAGACTAGTTACTTAAACACACATGAGAGGCTAATATAACTTCGACTAAAAAATCGTATTGTTAAGATTTTCAAGTAGATAATTTTATACAAAACATACAACTCGCAAATCTTTATAGTAATTTAGTATAGAAACTAGTAATTTACACGTGCGCAGGGGCGGAGCCACACCCAATCCAGGGTGAGCGACCGCTCCCCCTGAGTTTGGGCAGGCCCTTTGTATAGGTGTTTTTCTTTTTTTTTTTTTTTTTAATGGAAGTCCATGCAGCGCTCTCCCTGAGCGTGGTTTACAAGTAAAGGCCCATACAATCGCTCCTCACACCACACGACCCGCTCCCTCTTCTTCTGCTGCTCGCTTCTTCTTCGTTTAGTTCTTGTGATTTCACTCCTGCTGGATGGAAATCCTGGCTCCGCCACGGCACGTGCGATGTATGTCTTAATAAATATAAATTTTTTAAAATAAAAATTTCGATGTCATTTGGTCTTGAACCATGAGTCCTATTTTATATTAGTTATGCACGAACAATGCACGTTTTAATAATTTTTTTTATTTTTTAAAAATAAAAACTCTGACGTAGCGAGTACTCGAACCTGAAATCTTCTTCATATTAGTTATGTACGTGCGCCACATGCGTTGATAGATTTACAGATAATTCTAAGGCCTTTTCCCATTATATATTAGAGATATAGTGTGGGTTCTTCGAAAAAAAAGAAGTGTGGATTCCTTGAGAGCATGTACAAGTACACAATAAGGAGCTCAAACTGACAAATAAAGTGGTACCATCACCCAAAAAAAATAATAAGAACGACCAGTGTAGCGATTTTTCAGTGGAAGAATTCAATACTGAAGTCATGACATAAATTAATTAATTTAAAACCCATTAAGTTTTAAAAACACCAGAAGACCCAATATTCAAACCGTAACCAATACATATATAGAATTAAACCCAATCTCATCTAAAACATCCAAAGGCTAAGCAGAAGTAGGGTTTTAAGTTGCTAGCAACTTAAAATGATTTAATAGGGTTCGTCATTAGTTTATGTAAAAATAATCACTGTTCGATAATTTATGTAGAAAAAGTTACTTGTTTTTTTCGCACAAATTAATAAAAGATTTAGATATAAGTTAGATGTTTTTTTTTCCCTTCATGTAGTTGAATATCACAGTGAAAGAGGAGTCAAAGAAGAAGTCGGAGGCATAGTGGTATGGAGAGTCTTGATAGCGGGGTAGGGAGGGTGGCGACTCCGCTGGAAGAGGCAAGTGGGGTAAGAGGAGATGATGTAAATCAAATGGATGATAACAGAATATTTTTTGAATATATGCATTTTTTTCGAAACTAATTGTAAAAGGAAGACACTTGCTAAACTAATTGCATTCGGGGACTCAACAACTATATTTGCCGTTCTCAACGGCGAGCTTAGTTATTTCGTGCTTGCCGTCATTATTATTTTTTTGGAGAAACTCGCTGTAACCAACGACAAGTATAGTTCAAAATTTCAAAGAAGACTCGTCGTTCCCAAAGGCGGTGTTCTTTATACAAGACTTGCTGTTGAGAACAGCGAGGTTATATAAAATTCACTAAGTCCAAAAGAGAGGAAGCATAGCGGTATGGACAGCCTTGATAGCGGGGTAAGGAAGGAGGCGACTCTTCCGGAAGAGCCAATGGGGTAAGGGAGGAGGAGATGATGTGGATCGAATGGATGCTGAGATAAAAGATATATATTTTTTATTTGAATATATGTCTTTTTTCACAATTATTTGTAAAAGGAGGACAGTTGTCAAACTAATTGCGTTCGGGGACTAAACAACTACACTCGCCGTTCCTAACGGCAAGCTTAGTATTTGTGCTCGCCGTTAGGAATGGCGGTCGTAGTTTTATTTTTTTTTGGGAAACTCGCCGTTACCAACGATGAGTTTAGTTCAAAAATTTTCAAACAAGACTCGCCGTTCCCAACTGCGACGTTATTTATACTAGACTCGTTGTTGAGAACGGCGAGGTTATATGAAATTTCACAGAGAGTGAAACAGAGTTTTTCCAACATTCACCAAGTCCAACAGAGAGTTTCACTCTTTGTGAAATTTCATATAACTTCGCTGTTCCCAACAATGAGTCCAGTATAAAGAATCTCACCATTGGGAGCGACGAGTCTTGTTTGATAATTTTGAACTACACTTGCCGTTAAAAACAGCGAGTTTCTCTAAAAATAAAAAGAAACTAGGCCTGCTGCTGTCAACGACGAGCACGAAATAACTAAGCTCGCTGTTGGGAATGGCGAGTGTGGTTGTTGTAACACCCCACAAAATTGAATTATGACAATTTTGCCCCACGCATGTATTGAACTTCTGTTTTGTACTTTATAAATAAATATTTATGTTTTTGTATCTCCTTTCGTTCTTTCAATTTATTTTGATCTCTTATTTGAACCCAACCCAAATATTTTTGTATCCCTTCTAAATTTCTAGATTTTTAATTGGAGGTTAAATTTAAGTTTTAACTCTAATTAAATCTTTAGTCCTAACTCCTAATCCTGATTAAATCCTCTAACCTTAATCCAACCGTCAACCCTCATCTCCCCAACCACATTTTACGGCATTAAATGCCCACCTCCCTACTAATCCTACTCTACTGCCTCCACCTCCTCCTACAAACATCACCAGTCTTCTTTTTCCATCTTTTTCTCCCTCCCTATATGACTCTATACCCTATAGTTAAACCCTCACATGCACATGCAGCACTCCCTCACCCCCTATATATACGTGTACACATTTCAACTCACACACTGCCTACCTTCTTTCTCTCTCTCTATCTCAGACTCTCTCTTATATATATATATATATATATATATATATATATATATATATATATATATATATATATATATATATATATATATATATATATATATATATATATATATATATGGGAGCCCTTCGGTTAAGAACTAATTTGTTGAGAACTCCGTGAGAACTCACGGAGTAGACCCCCCATGAAAAATCCGAACCGACCATCTCACTCTACACACCTTAGATAGCATAATATAAAAAAGTCAAGTAATTTGAAGTTCATTTGCCCATGATTTACATCATCGCAAAATTGTATGGCTGAAAATTCTACTCCATTTGATGGATGGGCAAATGAACTTCAAATTACTTGATTTCTGTATGTTATGCTATCTAAGGTGTGTAGAACAAGATGGTCGGTTCGGATTTTTCATGGAGGGCTACTCTGTGAGTTCTCACCAAAATTAGTTCTCAACCGAATGGCTCCCTACACACACACACACACACACACACACACACACACACACAGTCCTCCCCCCTTTCATCTTCTTCTTTCTTCTTCTTTTTCTTCGATGAAACCGAAGGCGAAACCCAAACCCCGCGCTATCTCCACCTGCCTTCGTCATCCACCTCACCAAACACCTCTGCAACCACCTCCCCGTTACTCCTCATCACCACCGCAACTCGCCAACCACCAGCCACCCCATCGTCACCCCGTCCAAATCCATCGCTACTGCCTCCCGCCACCCCATCAACCAACCGCCACCACCGCAACTCGCTAACTCCCGCCATCGAGCACTCCCTGCGCTGATCTCCACCACCACCGCAAACCTTCGCCAACACTCCACCTCCACCATCGCCGCGAACCCACTGCACCGTCGCCATCGCCAACCTGCACCACCACCTCAAAGCTCCTCTTGCTATCACCAACCACCACCGTCGTCATCCCACTCCTCTCGCTCGACCTCAGCCCCTCGCCGTGCCACCATTACCGCACCTCAGCCTCCTTCATCATCTTCCACCTCCTCTCCTCTGCTCGAATCTCCGAGCCTCCATCTACCGCTCGCCATCACCCTTCATCTTCTTCCTCCTCGTCTCCTTCGTCCCCACCTTCGACCGCCGTGCCTCTGAAGCTCATCGCCAAGCTCCTTTACTGTAGCATCCCATAATTTCTAAAGAGATATTAGGTATAGTATATAGTATATAATATAATAAATGAAGTTGATGGCAATTGTGTAAATATGTGAAATTAGGCGGGGGGGGGGCACGGGTTGAAAAGGGTAGCAGAGCTGCACGTTATGTGAGTTGTGGTGACTTCATGATGACGTCACCAATGGGGGCCACCCGGAATTAAGAGAGGGGAAATACCATGTGTGTGTCTCTGTGGTTGATGACGTGCACATGGGGCCCCGTGCTCTTGTGTGCTGTTCATGGAGAGAGAAAGAGGAGAAATGTATGGAAAATAGTCCCATATCGGGATTGAACAAGAATAAAATAACTATAAATATAACATTCTATGATCAAGAGTCACCAATCCGGTTAACCACCTTTTGAAAGGCAGCCTGTGGTGGGCAATTGTACTATACTATAAATAATTTATCTGATAAATTGTATAAATTGTCTGAGCTAGGGGGAGGGGCGTTACAAATGGTATTAGAGCCGACTTTCGACACCGAGTGTGGGGCATGTCTATATAGTCGGGCAGTGGATTCCGGGACTGTGGTGAGCCCTCAATTAAATCTGGAACTGTGATTGATCGGGAGGTGGATTTTGGGATCATGATTAGTCGGGCAGATAGGAGGGCAACTCAACTAAATCTGGGACTATGATTGATTGGGCAGTGAATTCTGAGATCATGAATAGTCGGGCGAATAAGAGAGCAGATGGTCCACATCGGCAAGAAAGTAGATCCTGCACTAGATTGTGCATGCCCCGTGGTCAGCGAGGACGTTGATTTCTAAAGAGGGGGTGTATGTAACATCCTGTAATTTCTAAAGAGATATAAGGTATTGTAAATAGTATATAATATAATAAATGAAGTTAATGGCAATTGTGTGAAATTAGGGGGGGGGGTACGGATTGCAAAGGGCAGTAGAGCTGCACATTGTGTGAGTTGTGGTGACATCATGATGACGTCACCAATGGGGGCCACCCGGAATTAAGAGAGGAGCAACACCATGCATGCGTGTCTCTATGGTTGATGACGTGCACATGGGGCCCCGTGCTCTTGTGTGCTGTTCATGGAGAGAGGAAGAGAAAAGATGTATGAAAGGTAGTCCCATATCGGGATTGAACAAGAATAAAATAACTATAAATATAATAGCCTATGATCAAGAGTCACCAATCCGGTTAACCACCTTTTGATAGGCAGCCTGAGGTGGGCAGTTGTACTATACTATAAATAATTTGACTGATAAATTGTATAAATTGTCTGAGCTAGGGGCAGGGGCGTTACATTCACCGCCATCGTCAATCACCAACATCATGACAACTCCTCATCGCCTCGTTGCTGCCACCACCCTGCCCCCTCTTGAGCTCCACCGCAGCTCACCCTCTGCCTTGAAGCTCCTCGCTGACCTCCTTCGAGCCACCACCGTAACCACTGTCACCTTGCAGCACCGCCACCGAGCTCCACTCCACCTCCGAAGCTCCTCCATCGCCATCGCTGAACACCCCGAGCTCCCTCCGAGCTCTCGACCACCACCGCTCCACCTCCGAACTCCGTCGCTGTCGTCAACCTCCTTGAGTCTCACCGTATGTCGCTCTCTCTCGCTCTTGTTCTCTCTCTCAGTCTATCTCTCTCTCTGTTTCTCTCTCTCCCCCCATCAGTCTTTCTCTCTCTCTCTAGCATTTTCTCTATCTAGCTCTCTCTCTCCTACTCTACTATTTATATCTATATAATAAAACACAAAGAAAGCTATCAAGTGGTCTCCTTTAATCCTCCCAAAATCAAAGGCCCAAATCTAACCTCACAAAACACATTTTACCTCTCAAAAGTTTTTCCCCAAAACTCAAATTCAAATCCCCCCAAAACAACTCATTTATTTATTTAATTATTTCTCTCTCTCTCTCTCTCTCTCTCTCTCTCCCCCCCCCCCCTCTCTCTCTTATGGAAACATGGACTTTTATATTCCAATTTATAATTATTTTTCAATATATATATACTAATGGAAATATGGACTTTTATTTACAACTAATTATTGGCATACTATTCAAACTTGAGCTACATAATTGTTGATTTACTGTTACAAGGCTTTTCATATGCTGTATCGTTCTGAAGACGTGCCGTAGGCACGTGCCCATGGGCAAATCTAGTGTGTGTGTGTGTGTATATATATATATATATATATGTATGTATGTATGTATGTATGTATGTATGTATGTATGTATGTATGTATGTATGTATGTATTAATACAATTTTCATTTCGTTTGCTTCCCAAATTCGTCGAACAGTTGCGGCCCGTAGAGCCATTGTCGTTGTTCATATTGTTGTAGTCTTCAAATTGATCGCAGAGTCGATCAAATCCAGAAATGATAAAAAGTGGGCAACAACTTTAACCAAATCTTTTTATTGAAGAATGTGTGCATGCTAGATAATTTAATAAATTAAGTAATCGTGCTTAGATTGTATGAATGTTGTTTGATTATGGGTGTTAATTGCTTTTAATTAATTTGTGAGATTATGATATGATTATCTTATAAACGTTATTATAATTATGTCCGGAATTTGATCTCACTTCAGAAAATCATTTCTTTTTAAATACATGGATTATGAGATTAAAACTTTTGTATGTTTATCATGTATGTGTGTAAAACATCTCCTCAAAATTTCATAATTTTTGAATGTCGTTTGGTATTTTAATAAAATCTGTATACATTACTGGTTTAGAAATGAAACAAAATTTATTTCATAATTCTGACTGAATATCATACTTATTTTCTAAGAAATCCAATTTCCAAGAAGTGTGGGATTTTCTATGATTTTTAAAAGTTGCAAGAGCTGCGATTTCTGGATTCTGAACCTACTGTCTTATAAATAGTTTTGGACAAATTTAATTGGATTGAAACTAGAGGTTCTTAACTACAATGTTGTAGTAGACTCATTAAGGTTTCATATGAGACTAAGAAATCAATTTTTCTAACAAGTATTGGAATTTATATAATTATTGGTATATTTACCTGTCAAGGGGACATGTGCGGCGTTGTCTCGACTGTTAATTTTTGGGATCTAGTGTTAAGAATCCTGTCGGAACTTAGGGGATGGACCCATAAGTATCCCGTTGATGTTCTATGTTATTGAATACGAGTGAGGCGGAGCAGGTAACACCTGCCAGGGCGTCTTATACTCGTCATAAATTTTAGTGAGGTTCGAAAGTGAAGAGAGACCACCAGGGCTGGGCACCATTATGGATGCTCAGGAGTGGAGAAAGACCGCTGGGGTTCGGGCAGTGTGGAATATGTAAGGCCGGGAGTGGAGAGAGACCACCAAGGCTGTGCATCATTATAGATGCTCAGGAGTGGAGAAATACCACATGGTTCCGGCATGACCACTACCGACTGCAGGAACGGGATTGGACCGAACAACTGCAACTTTACTAGTCACTAGATAAATGTCAGAAACAGTGTAGAATACATGAGCATGTTTTGCATAATGAGGGATTGAACCTTGTAATGAGAAGAAATGCTAGTAGCTTGCATTCGGAAACTATGTTGTATGAGCGACATATCGTTCCAAACAAGCGTGCATTAAAAAAGCATATTTGGATTGTCCATGTTTTCATGATAAATATATGTTTAATGTTTTAATAAATTGTTTATACACACACTCATATGACACGTATGTTTGACTATTTTCTGTTTACATTTATTGATTTCAGTTTTATTTCTATATTATGTATGTTGTTATGTTATTTTTGGAGTTAGTTAAAGCTGTTGTGATTCTTACCATCAGCCTCACACGTTGACGAACCCACAGATTGTGCTGTGCAGAAAAGAGTACCTGGAGTTTAAGCATAAGAGTTGTGACATCCTGTGCCCATCATCTTATCAATCCAAGAGGTTTGGATTTATATTAAGATTTTCGCATTTTCCTATATTATATTATGTTTATGTACTCAATTGAAGGAAAAGATTTCTAGGTGTGCTATGATTTTCCTGTGTATGAAAATCGGGGCGTTACAGTTGTTGAGTCTCCGAGCGCAATTAATTTGGCAAGTGTCCACTTTTTACAAATTGTAACCCCAATTCCCGATTGTACAGATTTTTTTTCTTTTTCCCGTATTCTTGTTTCAATTTTCTATAAATTTTTCTACTTTTAAACCTAATTACTTTCATTTGGATATCTAATTAATTTGTTTGAACCCATAAATTTTAATCCATACTATTATATTATTACTATTTGATTATTTGATTATTTTGTCCAAGCCCAAACTCCTAACCCATTCTATAATTTGTTATTTATTTATTTACTTTATAAGCTCAAGCCCATACTTTTAAATCATCATTTAAATCCAAAACAAAACCTAACCCAAATCCCGATCCAACCCAACTAATCTAAACCCAGGCCCACTACCCCACTCCCCTACTAACTGCATGAACAAACTCCTCATTTATCTCCATCATCTAATCCCCACTACCCTTAAATCTCTGCCCTCTCTACTCCCTTCACATTTAATTCCCTAATCAACAATTATTATTCTTAATCTCTTATTCATCTTCATAACGCCAACTCTGACTTCTCTTCTCTTTCACAGTATATTCCCTTGCAACCTAAAACCCATCTCATCTCTTCTTCACCGAGCCCCGAGCAGCTCCTCTCTTCTTCTTCTTCTTCTACTACTACTACTTCAAACCTCCACTACACCAAGATCCACCTTCAGCCACCATTACCTTCTTCTTCCTCCTTGCTGTCTCGACGCCAACTGCACCAGAAGCCCCTCCGCATCTTCTCTTGCCGCTGTCTCCCTCATCACTGCAACACCTTCCTGTTGGTATTTTATATACATTTAAGAACATGCATAAAATATTAATAACAACCTAAAACATGTTTCTATGAATCTAGATCTTAATCATATTGCAAAAATGCTTTAATATAAAATCGTAAATCAAGAAACTATAGATCTTTACTAAATCAAAAGAAGAAGAACATTAAAAGCGGAAGCACTAACCTGAAGCCATTGATGGAGATTGCGCAGAGGGTTTGGTTCATCCTATATGATACACACTACTATGAGATGCCGTCTCTCTATTCTTCTGTTGATGGAGATGACAGATGGAATAAGAAGATACGTATATATAGGGGACCATAACCCTAATTAATAATTATTGATTTTCAATTTTGCCCATCACAAAATAAGAAATTTACTTTGCGGTCTCTACACGTGTTATATCACACTTTAAATTATATGCTTTTAACCCATTACTTAATCTTGATTAGATCACTTTAATTTGGGTTAGACTTTAGAATAGCAATTATACATTTAGTCACATATGTGAGCCCACATAGATTATTTTCTAACAATCTCCCACTTGGGCCACATATGTTACTCCTTATAAATGTACATACTTTATGAGCTCAAAATTTTGCTATCATAACCAAAAGCATAGCCAAACAATCTCGTCCATTAATCATGTAAATATAGGATCAAAGCAATTTTCGTTATATTTATCATAACTAAATTCATCAATGGTCACATATATCAACATAATCAAACGACATAGATTAAGTGTGAATGTGTAGCATAAAAATTTCATGCAATGTGATCTATACACATGCCTATTTCCAACTGGTCCTCTTTAAAACTAAAGTGAGGTCAGAACCAAAACATGAAAAATGAGTGAGAAAACTGAATTCTTTATTTCTGATCAGAAAATAACCAAATGTATAAATGTCTCACACAAACATAATGCAAATAAAATACAAACTCCCACTAAATCATGATATCCTCAAATAATACAACACCCATATGAGCAGTCTGCTCATGAAAGACCTTGGGTGGTAATCCCTTTGTAAGCGGATCCACTATCATGGAGTTTGTCCCAATGTGCTCTATGGATATCTGTCCACTCTGCACTCTTTCTTTCACAACTAGGAACTTTATGTCAATATGCTTCGACTTTGTCGAACTCCTGTTGTTGTTGGAATACATCACTGTCGACTTATTATCACAAAATAACTTGAGTGGTCTTTCTATATTCTCCAAAATGTGCAGCGCAGTGACAATTCTGCAGCCATATTCCATGATTCGATACCTCATAGCATGCTACATATTCTGCTGCCATAGTGGAAGAAGCTATAAGTATCTGTTTGACACTTTTCCAGGATATAGCTCCTTCAGCTAACAGGTAAATATAGCCTGATGTAGACTTTCTGCTATCTTGGCACCTAGCAAAATCAGAATCAGAATATCCTACGACCTCCAAATGATCTGATTTTCTATATGTGAGCATGTAATCTTTTGTTCTATTAAGATACCTCATAACCCTCTTGGCTGCTATCTAATGGTCCATACCAGGTTTGCTTAAATACCTGCCTAACATCCCAACAATGTACGCAATATCTGGACGCATACATACTTAAGAATACATTAGACTCCCAATAGCTGATGCATAGGGGATCTTTTGCATTTCCTGAATTTCAAGGTTACTTTTAGGACACTGATTGAGACTAAATTTGTCTCCTTTAGCAACAGGGGTATCCCCTGGTCTACAATCTTGCATGCCAAACCTTTTGAGTACTTTATCGATGTATCCCTTTTGTGATAACCCTAGAATACATCGAGAACGTTCTCGGTGTATCTGAATTCCTGATACAAAAGAGGCATCCCCAAGATCCTTCATCTCAAAATGCTTGGACAGAAACCTTTTAGTTTCGTGCAATAAATCTATATCATTAGTGGCAAGCAATATGTCATCGACATATAGAACTAGGAATATATGCTTACTCCCACTGAACTTGTGATACACACAATCATCAATTATATTCATCTCAAAACCAAATGAGATAATTACTTGATGAAACTTGTGGTACCATTGACGAGAAGCTTGCTTGAGTCCATAGATGGATTTTGTCAATTTGCAAACCATATTCTTTGGATCTCCTGGCACAAAGTTTTCTGGTTGCACCATATAAATTGTCTCGTCAATGTCGCCATTGAGAAATGCCGTCTTGACATCCATCTGATGTAGCTCAAGATCAAGATGAGCAAAAATTGCCATAATTGTTCTAAACGAGTCTTTCGATGAAACTGGAAAGACAGTCTCTGTAAAATCAGTGCATTCTTTCTGAGTATAGCCTTTAGCTACAAGACGTGCCTTATACCTCTCCACATTACCATTTGTATCCCTCTTGGTCTTAAATATCCATTTACAACCAATTGGTTTTGCACTTTCTGGTAAAGGGACAAGTTCCCAAACTTTGTTGTCTTGCATAGACTTATACTCATTCATAGCATTAATCCACTTTTGAGAGTTACAACTTTTCATGGCTTGATGAAATGTGATTGGATCATCTTCCATCATTCCATTGTCATCCTCATATTCTTGGAGAAATGCAATATAATCATCCGGAATAGCATTCCTCCTTTCTCTCGTGGATCTCCTTAATGACACTGGTTCTTGAGGTTGTTGAGTTTGTTCTTCTGGAAAAATTACCTCATTTTGAATGGAGGGGTTGTTCAACATTGTCTTGTTGAGGTTCCGGATTCACTTCTTGATCAATAATAGGTGTGGGAACCTGAATATTGTCAAAAGTGATAGTAGGAATTGAGTTTGTAATTGAATCCAATTCCTCCTCAAAAGCAATGTCCCTAACTTTATTTCTCCCCCCAAACTCAACTTCCTCAAAAAATATTGCAGTTCCCGTCTCAAAAATATTCCTATGTGGGATCATAAAACTTATAGCCCCTAGATCGTTCAGAATAACCAATAAAGTAGCTGCTCACTGTTTTGGAGTCCAATTTCTTTTCATATGGCCTGTAAGGCCTTGTCTCAGCTGGACATCCCCAAATGTGAAAGTGCTTTAGACTAGGCTTTCAACCTGTCCAAAACTCATAAAGTGTTTTTGCAGCTGCTTTAGTTGGTACTCTATTGAGAATGTAAGTTGTTGTCTTTAATGCTTCTCCCAGAGGGACTCAGGTAAGGTGGAATGAGCAATCATACTCCTTACCATATCCTTAAGAGTCCTATTTCGTCTCTCAGCAACACCATTCATGCTCGGTGATCCTGGCATGGTGTACTGTGGTACAATACCGCATTCCTCTAGGAATTTAGCAAACGGTCATGGATGTTATTCACCTGAGCCATTATATCTGCCGTAGTACTCACCACCACGATCAGATCGGACAATTTTAATCCTTTTGTTGAGTTAATTCTCAACTTCAGCTATATAAGCTTTGAACACGTCCATAGACTGTGATTTTTCATGAATAAGATATAGGTACCCATAACGTGAGTAATCGTCTATGAATGATATAAAATATTGTTGACCATTCCAAGATCCCGTAGGGAATGGCCCACAAATATCTGTATGAATCAATTCTAAGACGCCTGAAGATCTATTGGCACCTAATCTCTTAGTTTTGGTCTGTTTTCCCTTTATGCAGTCTACACAGATATCAAAGTCTGTGAAGTCCAGGGACTATAAAATGCCATCAGACACAAGAAGCTCAACTCTACCTTTTGAGATATGACCTAAGCGCTTATGCCATAATAATGCTGAATTTTCTTTATTTAATTTACGTTTAGTGCCATGTGACTCTACTTGCAAGGTTTCATTATAGGATGCACTTGTTTCAAGCAAATAAAGGTTGTCATAAGCATTCAAGTAACCAGTTCCAACAAGATTCGAATTTAAAGACAAACTAAATTGATTGTTTCCAAATGAACAATAATAACTAGATTTGTCCAACAAGGAAACAGAAATTAAATTTAGTCTAAAAGACAGAATAACAAAAGTGTCTTTCAAATCCAAATAAAAACCAGTTCCTAATAACAACCTAAAATGTCCAACTGTTTCCACTTCTACCGATTTTCCATCGCCCACAAAGATGTGTCTTTCATCATCATTTGGCTTTCGGCAGCTCAGACAACCATGCATAGAAATACTTATGTGAGTAGTAGCACCAGAATCTATCCACCAAGTGTTTCTAGGTACTGAAGATAAATTAACTTCATAACAGACCAAAGTCATTTCAACCTTATTGTTTTTAGCAAAACGTTTCTCAATTTGATCTACAAAATCTTTGGCCTTAGTAATCTCATCGGATTCTGTGCCCCTAAAGGCTTCTGGAATGCTGTGTTTTATAATCATTAGACTTGCGATTTGAATGATCCCACCTCGCAAAATCTCTTTTATCATCAGGAGTGCTTTCCGTAGTGAGAGGTGGAGGTTGTTCTTCCCTTAATGCATGGTCTAATTCCATATAGCCAAGAGTTATCAGTAAGATCCCTTTCCAATCCTTGAAATTTGTCCCATTAAGCATGGGAATAGACCTGATGTTAGCAGTTATTGAGGCAGCAGATGATAAACTAGCTGAATGTAGAACAAAAACAAACAAAATAAGCTCACATGAGAATCCATATAAAACAATAAATTCAAATAATGGTTAATCCCATCTCAAGATACCAGGCACAACGTTAATATCAAGTCTTTGGACAGTAACATTAACTGTAAGCGGTACTCTTGTTGTAGTAATCAAATATTGACAATAAATCCTGTCAAATAATAAGTCATTCTTTGGACTGACTTATTGTTCACATGGAATACCTCATAATTGTCACATATTTATTACCACAGATGTGTATGAAATTCGGCCAAATATCAACTTACCTTTGGATCATTTAATAAACGCATGAATTACAAACACACAATCATCTTGATATTTTAAATAAATTAATCTACACAAAAGAGGTCACTTTGGCAACATTTTGTTTCAATTGATCTATTCAAAATATTAGACATTCATAAGAAAAATCCAAAACCAAAATTTGAATTTGATTGTTATTTAGAAAAAATGTATTTTCCTTAACTTTACAATTTTACTTTATTTTAGATAGATAATGTAAAGATAATATCAAATTGATTTTTATTTATTCGTTCATAGGACAAATATCTTCACTATTTTGATAATCACAATTAGTAGGATTAAATAGAATATTAACAGAAATTCATAACAGAAAATAAAATTAATAAATCCCATTTTCCGAAACTTTTCGTGAAAGCAATAGCCGAAACCCAAAAGTCGGGTGGTCCCCACCAAAGGCACACACTGAAACCCCTCTTCTTTTCTTTTCTGGGCGGCGGGCCCCACATGCGCCAACATCACCCCGTGATGACAGCAACAATCAAAAAATAGCAATGCTGCCTTCCCGTGGGCCCCACCCCCATGTGCAGTTAGATTTATCAAAATCACATCTTAAAACCAACATTAATTATAGATAACAGAATCCAATATTAATTAAAACCACATCTTAAAACCAATGTTAATTAAATTGCTTGATATTAATTATACACAACAGAATCCAATATCAAAACCACATCTTAATTTTTTTTTAATATCAAAATCCAAAACCGTAACAAGTAAGTACTTGCGGTTTTTTTTAATAATTTTTTTAAATTTTAATTTTATTTTTTTAATTCCAGATTTGGTGAGATTAATCCAATTACTTCTATGAATTAAATTCACCAATTGAATTTCTTAAACATGAAGATAAAAAAGAAACCCTAAATTTCCTAAACAAAAATCATCAATTCTTCAATTAATTCAGCAAAGATGGCTCTGATATCAATTGTTGGTATTTTATATACACTTAAGAACATACATAAAACATTAATAACAACCTAAAACATGTTTCTATGAATCTAGATCTTAATCATATTGCAAAAGTGCTTTAATATAAAATCATAAATCATGAAACTATAGATCTTTGCTAAATCAAAAGAAGAAGAACATTAAAAGCGGAAGCACTAACCCGAAGCCATTGATGGAGATTGCGTAGAGGTTTTGGATCTTCCTATATGATATGCACTACTATGAGATGTCGTCTCTCTATTCTTCTGTTGATGGGGATGAAAGATGGAATAAAAAGATACGTATATATAGGGGACCATAACCCTAATTGATAATTATTGATTTCCAATTTTGCCCATCACAAAATAAGAAATTTACTTTGCGGTCTCTACACGTGTTATATCACACTTTAAATTATATGCTTTTAACCCATTACTTAATCTTGATTAGATCACTTTAATTTGGGTTAGACTTTAGAATAGCAATTATACATTTAGTCACATATGTGAGCCCACATAGATTATTTTCTAACACTTCCACCTTGCTGCATCCCCCGATGGCCACCATTGACATCCCCTCGCTGCCCCCCTCACCCACTCATCTTCTTCCCCACTCCATCTCCTCATCCCCTAAAACCCGACCTCCATCGCCATACTTGAGCCACATCCACTATTGCCATCTCCATTGCAACCTGCAGCACCTCGTAGCCCCGCAAACCCACCTCTGGAACCCATAATCCTTCATCTCGATACCCCAAAGGCTTGAACACACACACACACACACACATCTCCATCCTGAGCCCTCTTCCTTCAGGCTTCAGAGCCGCCGCCGACATCTCTTTCGGAGTGGGTTGCTGTCTTTCATTCCGAACCCGCACGCCGATCTCGTCTATGCCTATGTTGGGATACGATTGCAGAATGTGGAAACTCTAGTGAATAACCAGCTTGTGACCAAATGGTGAAGGAAGATTGCGATCTCCAGCCTGGCAAGATCAAGACCAGAGAAAAGTCTTTGCCCACCTCCAAATGGAATGAACCTTGATGCATCTATGTTCTCCTATAAATATACCAGACATCAAGCTGCATCACAGCAGTACACAAATCACGAGATTGATTCACATGAGGCCGAACAGCAACAACAACGCAACCAACCAGCAATCGCAGTGCCATGCCATCAAGCCGTTGCAGCCGTCGATTTGTCCTCTTCACATCACTCTTTGCACATTCACAGTCGTCGTTAAAGGCAAGCATCTCTTGAACTCAATTTATTGTTCATGTTCAAGCATTTTCTTGATCTTCTGCAAGTAGTTTCCGTCTTTGATTGTCATATCGTGAAATTCGTTTATCGTCCATGTTCATGCAAATATTCTTTATAGATCTCAATTGTGGAACCATCATATTAGTACATGCCTTGTAATCTTTTCATATTTGAATCAATTGTTATATATTTTATTGAATCATTCCATTTGCCTCTGTCAATTCAATAACCACAAAAGGATTGTAAACCTCATTGTTAATGTATACATTGCACGGACACGGAGATATATGTAGATATGTGTATTTCTCGCATTTAATGAATTAAGCTTGTACATCATGCATTGCATAATTCCTGATACCTTCTTGTCATTGCCTTGATACCTGTTTCCATTGGTTGCATGCTCATGAGTAATTATTGTAAAAGAATAATAAGTCAGGGTAATAAAGAGTAGGACCTAGTAGTGGACAATATAGGTGAGTGTAGTCGGAAGGGGCCCCATGTTTTGCATAATAGTGACTCTCATTTACAAGTTACATGGAACTAAATGCCACGTCGTGGGATGACGGGAGCCACTTCTAGAGTCTATGGGTGTAACTCCTGTATTCCCTTTTCGTGTATTAATGTATTGTATTTATTTTTCCGAGTATTTATCCTGATTGTATTCTTTCGTTCATTTTGAACCGTGTAATTTTTCTTTCTTCGTTCTCAATAAAATCTTTCTATTTTCGTCATCTGTGATTTCAATCTTCTTGGTTCAAACCCTTCTATCAATTATTTGTCTTTGGATGAATTGTTTAATTCTAAATTTATTCATTCATGGCCTAATTGTTCAATATTTGATTTCTGCCCTATTGGATCTGGTTTCTAACCCCGTCTACTCTGTTTAAACCCCTATTATCCATCCTATTGGATCCTAAACTTGCTGCCTAATACCCTCTTCTTTTACCCAGTCTCCTTCAAATCTTTCCTCATGTTCTCTATATCTGCCTAACAAGCAGATCATGTTCCTCATTATCTTCCCTTGATTCCTCAAAATCCTAACTTGCCAAAATTTCATTATAATCACAACCAAATTTGTTATATCCCTCTCTGCAGTCATTATCTCCCAAACCATAAACTACAATATCTCTCTCCAACTCACCTCTCTCTCTCTCCCGACCCCCGCCTTTCGGCCACCTTCCCGGTGTCGACCAGCCGTCGCACCACCCATCACACCTTCCCCCTCGCGACCCCCGTCCAGCCTCCCTGTGCCTCATTGCACGCCCTGCCACCCTCCATCTTCCTCCTCGGCCTTCACCCTATCCCGCACCTCCTCACGCCAGCGACACCACGTCGCAACCCCCCTTCCTCGCCGTCACCGTCGACCCCCACCTTCGTTGTCGTCGTCTCCACTGCCGTCCTCCCGCCCGAGTGCCGTCGTCGACTTCCAATCCCTCAAGCTCTCGTGTTCGTGGATCGTGTGTGTGTTCGTTTCCTGGGATCTATTCCCGTTATTCTCTTCGTCGGATTCATCATCTACACCCCAAGGAAAGTAACTTGTATAATATTTTTGTTTGTATACAAGTACAAAATACCACATGTAGTCTCACTCCATTTTTGTGTTCGTTCCCATGATGATCTCTCGAAAATCCAGATTCCATTCTTTTGATCCATTTATAGTCATGATCCATCATAGATTCATAATAAGTTGTCACACCACTACATGAAAATAATTAGACCTAGATAGTTTTTCTTGATGTATATATATACGTGTGCGTGATCTATTGTATGTTGTAGATTTGTTACATGATTGATGTGCTAGATGTGTTATCTCGTTGTAGACATGTTAATACCCATGCCATGTTGATTTGAATATCTAATATATCATGTTTTACATCATACTCTAATTTGGATCTATTGTAGATGAGTTGTTTGATTAAATGCATGAAAAAAAATTTGTTTTGCTACTTCCCTTATTTGGTTCAGCATTTTAGAACCTATTATGGTCAGTAAAGTAAATTATTTTGAGAATATGATTAGTATGCCTCGATGTCTATTTTCATAACTTTTGACGGATCTAATTTTTGATTTTTGATGTGTGAGTTACCGCTGTTTTACTGCAGCTGTGTCGAAATTTTCAGATTCTGATTTATGAGATTGCTGCATGTTCTATTATTTTAAAACTGATGTTTAAAGTAAAATTTGGATTTAATATTTTACTGAGTTTGCCTAGACATTATTGGGATCAACCCCTAATTTTTGTAGAATTGTTTAATGACTCTTATAATTTATTTCATGTTTATGAAACAAATCAATACATTTCCAAACTGCATGCTGTTAAGTGAAGAACTCTATTTTCAACCTGATTCTAGTCACTGTTGATTAAAACTTTGCGAACATAAAATATAGCCTGGTATGTCTATTTTACAACCCTTTTAACGGATTTGGATTTCGAGTTGTATTTTGTGAATTATCACTATTTTAGTTGTAGCGCCCCGAATTCCTAATATGATATCTTAGAAATACGTGGCACAATTCCCAGCATCAACTTCAAATGTAATATTAAACACAACCAACACTAATAAAATTTTCACCCTTCATTACATTAATCTTTATATAACACAGCAAAATACAATACACCTTGAATTACAAATTTCTTTCTTACAACAATACATAACCCATTACACCACTTTAACTCATGCATCTAAATCCCAAGCTACAAGTAATCACCTGTAAAATCACGAGGCTAGAGATAACCCTAACCCCCAAAACTAAAGGGATCAGCCATAAAGGTGTGAGTGACATGGAACAAGAACAAGCAACATAAATAAACATGAAATCTGGAATCATAAACTACATGTAATAAAGACAAGAATAAATGAATTAAGAAATAACAATGGAACATGAAAACATCAAGTGTAGCTAGACTAAGTGTCAAGTGTAGGAAAACAAGGAGAATACATGCATAAAACCAAGCCAAGAAAACACAATTCTATATGCTGACTCTCTAATGCGTACTTGTCGGAGTCTATGCATCCCACTCTACATAGGTCCGGTGCAAGCCCTTAACGTCTCCACATTATAGGGTTTAATCCCCCGCTATGCAACTAATTCTAACACGATGACTACTACGAGATAAAGGTAAACTGTGAGTATTAGCCCATGCCCCAATAATTCCGGAGGTCAATCTCTATCCACAGATAATTCCGGAGACTATTTCACTCACACCTGGGAGTCTTCGAGAATACCCCACACCGCAAGCGATGGCACCTCATACACGAATACCACATGTGCGTCGCCTCGATCCCGATAATTCTGGCGATCAATCCCATACCACAGGTAATTCTGGAGACTATTTCACTCACACCTGGATAATTTCGAGGATTATCTCACACCGCAAGCCATACTGAGGTCCATAACCCATGTTCTCATTCATCATATCACCACTAGTGCCTGTCCTTATCATTTAGGTTATTTGATTACTTTACGAATCTCCTAGAGTTGGTGTACCCTACCGGACTTAACTCAACAACTGATCAACTAAAATTGCCTCAACAGGCCCAAACATAAATATCTCAACTGCCGGTATACTAGGGTCACACACACCCTCTAGAGACTCACACCCAATATCCAAACTAATCTTCCAATATAAATTGCTCAGTTAAACCACTTGAAAATATATGTTCAGTAGCAGATAAAGTAGAGAATAGTAGGTTATAGATTAAAACATTTAGAGAATAAACCATTTAAGAGAACATTCAAAGATATAAACATACATCAGTATCAGTCGACTATGGACAAGCATAGGTCGACTGTCCAGAGAGAAAAATCCAATAACTTTAAGAAAATAATTCTATGTATTATAAGTCGACTGTAAAAGGTCATCGGTCGACTGTCCAGAAACAAAATCCAATATTTTTAAGAAAATAATTCTAAGTATAGTAGTCGACTGTAAAAAGTCATAGGTCGACTGTCTAGAAAGAAAATCCAATATTCTTAAGAAAATAATTCTAAGTATAGCAGTCGACTGTAAAAGGTCATAGGTCGACTGTCCAAAATGAAATTTCAAGAAAAAACTAGAGAACACAGCAGCCAGGTCGCGTCGGTCGACTGTCGACCTACAGACTGTAGACTTTTGGTTGTGCACATTTCAACCGATACGTAGTTTTACTTTATGAAAACGATTTCTACAAAAAATATATTTCTTATGTGATCAATTACAACCTGTAGGATTTATAATAACCCACCAAACTAATTCAAAGTTACTTGAATTCATAAAAGTAGTGATTTGTTGATTTCTTTCGATTAAAACATAGATTGTGCATATAGTCAAAAATAGAGTTTCTAAAAAAAAAGTTATTCATTGAAATAGTTTCGTATTCAGATCCCAACCATATAGATATCAAAATCTCAAGAAAAGCCCCAATTTGGATATATTTCTTCAAACTCAACTAAATTCCCAAATTTCAATTCTCAAGACATGATCTATTGAATTCATACTTTTCTTTCAAATTTCTCAAAACTGAATCACCATTATAACTCACAACCATAATCAATTTATAACATCACCATATCGTGTTTCGTTCAACAAATACTCAAAAGTGATAAAAGTCTCATCTTTATTAGGTTTATGCATAAAATCCACCATATTCAATCAATCCAACATTAATCCAAAAGAAATAGCCTAGCCACATCAATTTTATTCATCAACAACTAGAGTTTCACAAGATCCAATTTTTCATCCATCCATCCATTTCATCATGTACATATTCATACTCAAACCCTAAACATGCTTTCTAGTAGATGAAATTCAACATCTAAGAACAATCAAAGCAATTATATCACTCGCATACTGTATAAACAAAACAAAAGAAAACAAACAAGTTACTCACCTCAAATGACGAGATCTAACAAGAAAAGCCTTTCTTTTGCGAAATCCAAGATCCCCTCCTTAAATCTTCAAGAAATAATATAACCTTTGTGTTGTGCAGCGAAAGACGGCTGTACCCCACTCTTATATATATATATATATATATATATATATATATATATATATATATATATATAGGCCGAAATAGGAGAATTAGGGTTTTAAACATATTTGCAAAATAACCATTTTAAAGTATAACTTTACATAACTAGATCCCTTTACTTGGAAATTTGATAAAACCAATTAAATTGATATTTAAAAGCAAAATAAACACTTTATTTCCAGTCGGCACTGTTTGGAAAGTCCAGAAAATAGTTTTGCACTTTCACTCCTCAAAATGACAATTTTGCAAAAAGATCTCTCTTTTCGTAATATTTGCAATTAGGTTTAATAAATATCAGAAAAATCTAGAAAAATTATAAATAATCTCAAATAATAAATAATGATTTTCCACAAAATAATTTTGCCCTTTTGAACTTCCCAAAAAAATATTTGCACGTGTTTTGCACGTGTAACTATAAATTTTCAGAAAATATTTACTAAATCCCCAAAAATTATTTTAATTCATTTATAAATCTTTAAAAATAATATTTAAAAATAAGGGGTACTACATTAGTACTGCTGTGATAAAAAAATTACATTCATAAGTTTGTTGTATCATTTTGTTTTCCAGATTTATTCCACTATAATATCTGTAACGAAATTTTTTAAAATTTTATATGCTGAGACTAGATATGCTAGGGAACCATCCAGATTTTCCCTAGATTTAATTGTGACGTTTTTATACATTTCTCATGCTTATAAATAAAATTTTGCATTTCTGGCTGAACTTGAATTCTGTGTAAAACGTTGTTTTGAACCTTGTTACTGTACTTGTTATATGACTCGTGTATATGCGTTGTATTCGGCTGAAAGTCTAGTTTTTAGATTTTCTGACGGAACCAGGTTTGCATTCTTGTGATAACGGGAATCTCAGATTTGGTGCAGCTCTGTCTTTCTGTCCAGAATTGAAAGTCTCGTTGTCCTATCCTATTATGAGTTATTTTGTCACCCGTTCATGCCTTCTACCCAACTTGAACTTGTTCCTCATTTCTTGCCATGTTATCTTGCCCTGTTTGTGCACTTGCATGCGTTTTCTAATAATAATAACAAGAAATTAAGCCGAGATTAAGGGAAAGATCTACTAGTGAAAAATGTAGAAATGTGTACTCGGAAGGGGCTTAATACTTGATACTTTATACTTGACACAAAATACTTGACACTTGATTACTTGACACGCGACTACTTGATACTTGATACTTGATACTTGACACGAAATACTTGGCACGAAATACTTGACATTTGATTACTTGACACGCGACTACTTGGTACTTGCTACCTGAGTATACGGTCCTAGATGATCCACTAAGAAATCTAAACGCAACTTGTCTGAATGTAGCAACCATGTGGTAAAATTTGGGATGCATGATACAAGACTTGAAAATAACATGATCACTTGCTCATTCCTATTACTTGTACATGCTACTTGACACTAGTTACTTGTTACTTGCTTGCATGCTACTTGATACTTCTTACATGCTACTTGCACCTTGTTATCTTATCATGTTACTTGATTCTGTTCTTGATTAAGAGTCAGTTGCTCTATTTTTCTGTCACATCCCCTCTATGCTTACTTCACTACTTGCTTCTTGTTGCTGCTCTGTATATTCTTTATCTGTTTTTCGTACTTGTTGCTTGCACTACATGCGGCCCGTAACTTGCACTGATGGTCATTTTGTTTCCTGTTATCTTTTCCTGCAATTTATCAATTTGCAGACTTTGGAGACTAGCTGCCTGAAGGTATAAGTGACCAAGTGTTCTAGGCTTGGCTAGAGCACCTGCTTGAATTATTTCCTGTTTTTGAATAAATTGTATTAACTGCTACTTGAATCTTGTATTGGGCATTTTTGTCCCAGAACATGTGACTTGTTGTTTCCAGATCTGATTATTTGAGAATTTCATATTTGATTCAAGTAATTCTGTTGATCATATTAACTTGTTTCATGTTTATTCTTGTTTATTCTTGTGTATTATTGTAAAGATCCTTACAGCTCATGAATGGTGAAAGCCATTCGCTGGACTTTTGTAGCGTATTCGTATTCCGTATTCCTTTTTGGAAAGCGGGGCGTGACAACGGGGGCCACCTCTAGAGTCCATTACCTAACTACATGTTTCCTGTTTGCATGTTACCTGTTTACAAGTTACATGGAACTAAGTTCCATGTAGAACTAAGTGTCAAGTCGCGGCATGATGAGGGCTACCTCTAGAGTCCATTACTTAACTACATTTTTTGTTTACATGTTCATGTCACTGCAATACCTGAGTACATAATCCTGTAGAATTCACCACTAGAGTCTAAACGTTCATTTGATTGCATGCACCCGAACCTGTGGTATGAGACACAAGATTGCGTGCATTAGATATGATTAATAAAAGATTGATAGACTTAAAACTAACATTGAACACGTACATGTTTCCAGCTTACAAATTACATGATTCATGATTACAATTTACATGATTCATGTTTACACGTTTGCATGTTCCCCGTTTACATGACATGTTTCCCGTTACATGATTTCTTATTACCGATTAATTATACATTGAAGTCCTATTTACATGTTTCTCATTTTCAGTTACAAGTTTACATGTGTTCTTGTATCGTACTTGATGATATTGTTCATTGTTCCTTGTTATATCGTACTTCCTTGTTTCACTGCTTGTTGCTACTTGCTGTCCAAAACTTGCTCTAACGGATTTCCGCACCCCCCCCCCTCCCCTTTTTTGGTTAATGTTTATACAGGTACAGGCGATGAGATACCGAAGAAACTTGATGATCAGACTTTTTAGACGGCCATGGTGGAATTGCTACTGCTATTGCTCTATTTTTCTGTCGCTACTAGTTGTAGTGAACCGTTTATTGCATTGTATATTCTCGGGCATTTTGATCTGAAGTTCTTGTATTTCAGGTATTGATTATTGATCTTATTATTGTTTATGTGATTATTATTATTACATATGTTGTTGAGCTTACTAATATTGTACAACTTATGGATAATATGAGTTTGTATACTTATATCATTCGCTGAACTTTAGTTGCGTGTCCGTACTTACGTATTTTGAGAAGCGCGACGTGACACAAATAGTTTCGAAGAAAGACATATTCAATTTTTTTTTGAGAAAACATTTCCTAGCTTGTCAAATATTAATGTAGGGTTTGTTAGATATTATTGCAGATTGAGTGAATGGTGAGAATGAGTCTTAGTTGAAATTAAACCAATTATGATCGTCACTTAAAAATCAACTACCTATCACAAAGTTTGTGCGATTTGCATGAACGATCTTTCACGTCCATTTTATATAAGTTAAATTCAATAAAATTTTGCCTTGCTTTTAGGCTTTAACCAACAAAGCAATTTTTTTGTTTGGAAAACTATAGTCAAGCATTGGAAGCAGATATTTATAATAAGGGAGAAGGACCTAGGACCTGTTGGCACCTAAAGTTAGTATTAATACTCTAAACATACCTAAAGTTTCTATAATATCCTAAACACACCCAAACTCTTATAAATTGGACCTACAGAACCCCGCCATTAATTTCTCAGTTAAGTTAGTGGAATATTCTGGGAATATTTCTCTTAACGGGTTTAAACCCGTTAAGAGACATGTGAAATTACAAAAATACTCCTCTCCAAAAAAAACTGATTTGTGAGCAGCATGTGCCTATAAGTCCAATTTCCAAAACTTTGGGTGTCACTGAGGAATATTACTGTAACTTCAGGTGTTTATAGGGTATTATTATTAGCTTCAGGTGTTATAGGGTATTATTCTCATACTTGCTTTTAAGCTTCGGGTTCAATTTCTTGCGATTTATTTTGGTTGTGTGTGTAGGGAATGATGATTCACAGCTGGATATAAGTTGGTTATTGCAATCTCTAAACTAGAATTTCATCAAGTTGGTTCTTGTAATTTCAGACTTTACAAATAGGTCTAACATCTCCATTAAAGGATAAAGGTTTTGAATATTATGTAACCTGTTTAATTTAGAGAAAAAAAACATCTTATATGCCAGTTACTTATATGCTATGCTATGCTGACTTATATGCCAGTTACTTATATGCTATAATATGCTTATATGGTTATATGCTATGTTATGCTTATATGCTTATATGGATTGTCACTCTTAAACAGTCTAGTACATATCTTCTATTTTTGTTTTATTAAACTTGTTAACAAAAAACTATGCTTTATCAAATTCTGCTGTAGGTTGAATGGTTCATGAGTAGATGAAGTTAATCATTCATGTTACTCAATTGTGAATTTCATATTTATCATAGAATCTGGACTTGATACTTCCTGTTAGTCAATTGTAAATTTGAATATGAGGGAGGGTTATTTTTGCATTTGAACTAGTTGGCATGGCATTTCAATGTAGCCGTAGTGACACAATTTTTTTTTTAATCTCTTTGTTACACCGATGCTTGAATATTTGACAAATTTGATAAATCCTTGCTGAAAGTTGTGTTCTGAGCCTACTAGTAATTATTTCATGTATTGTTTAGTTTCATGTACATACAAATACATGATTATTTCTGATTTTTTTTTTGGTTGGCAGCAGCAGCAGAAGAAGCAGCAGCTTGCTTCGTTATGTAATATTAATTGTGTAATTGTTTCATGTCATGAAATTGTTTTTTCATGTAATGTAATTGTTTCATATTATGTAATACTGATCGTGCATTTGAAATATACAAAATAGTTATGCATTTAGGATTAAATCTATATTCTTCAGTTCTTTCTTTGCTATCTGTTGGATACTTATAATCTAGAGATGAACATATATCTCAATAAACTCTTTGCTCTATGTTGGTTCTGAATAATTTGTTTGTTCTTGATGTTATGATATATTGATATATTATGATTAAATATTTTTGGTTCTGAACAAACAATGGCATCTGTTAAGGATTTAGAGAACAATCTTTTAAAGGAATTTTGAAGGGTTTTTGGTTCAGTTGGCACTCTCAATTGCAGAAATACTCTCTATTTTGAAGGACTTTTTGTTCTATTTTAAAATTAATTGTAAAGAAATTTTAGATAAAATTTTAGAGAAATTTTTAGGAATTTTTAAAGGAATTTTAAAGAAAATTTAAAGGAAATTCAAAGAAATTTTAAAGGAATTAAAAAAAATTAAAGGAATTTTAAAGGAATTTTAAAGAAATTTTTTAGGAATTTTAAAAGGAAATTTAAGGATTTTTTTTTAGGAATTTTAACAAATTTTTATGAATTTTAACAAAATTTTGAGAAATTATTAAAGCATGAGGGTAAAAAAGTCATTTTACCTCTAAACTGTTAGAAAATTAATGGAAAAACGGCGGGGGTCTGTAGGTCCAATTTATAAGAGTTTGGGTGTGTTTAGGGTATTATAGAAACTTTAGATGTGTTTAGAGTATTAATATTAACTTTAGGTGCCAATAAGTTCATTCTCCCTTATAATAAAAGAAATGAAGCGTTGGAAGCAGATATTGTTTTTGACACATGAAAATATATGTAATAATATTATAAGTTAATGTACTTCAAAACATTTATGTAATATAGTGCAATATTGGAGAAAATTAGATATAGAAGTTCTCAACACAACACAATTGTTTGGTAACTTCAAGAGTTCTTGTACATGCTTGTGACGTCGCCGCAGATTTGTAGTAGATCCACCTGTTGGAGTGGATTTGCGGTAAAATGTATAACAATCCAAATTAGTCCTTTTGCATTTTCTTTTGAGTCAAACTATTTTTTATAACATTTCTGTCAAAAAAAAATTTCTTTAACCCAGTAGAGAATGTATATTAGAGAAGAGGCGTCTTTGAGACGGGCATCCCCAAATACGTACATGTTGCAAACTCGGTTTCCATCCTTTGAATAGCTCAAAAGGCGTCTTTGAGACGGCCTTGGAAGGAACCCGATTTAATATGTACACTGCCGTCTTAAGAGCTTCTACCCATAAAAATGATAGAAGTTTAACATTACTCCTCATACTTCTCACCATGTCCATTAAGGTTCGATTTCTTCTTTCTGCTACACCATTCTGATCTGGAGAACCAGGCATGGTGTATTGGGCAACAATCCCATGCTCTTGAAGAAATCTTGCAAATAGACCTGGTGCTTGTCCGTTCTCGGTGTATCTACCGTAGTACTCTCCACCTCTATTTGATCTCACAATCTTAATGTGCTTATCACATTGTTTCTCTACCTCAGCCTTAAACAATTTAAAGGCATCCAAAGCTTCGTCTTTAGAACGAAGTAAGTAATGATACATATATCGTGAATAATCATCTATGAAGGTGATAAAGTATTTCGGATCATTAGCGTTCATGTCTGGACGAAAAATATCCGTGTGTATGATCTCTAATAGGTTAGAACTCCTTTTGGCACCAATTTTGTGTTTGTTAGTTTGCTTTCCCTTAATGCAACCAACACAAGTATCGAAATCAGTAAAGTCTAAAGTACCAAGTACCCCATCCTTTACCAATCTCTTAACTCTCTCAATGGAGATATGCCTTAAGGTCAGTGGGAGAAAGATTTGTTTCCTTGTGTTATATGTGGATGATATTTTGCTAGCAACCAATGATAAAGGGCTGCTATGGATCACGTAAATCCACATCAGAATATGTGTTCATGCTAGCTGACGGGTCTATATCCTGGAGGAGTGCCAAGCAGACCTTGACAGCCACTTCTACGATGGAAGCTGAGTTCGTTTCTTATTTTGAGGCTACCTCACATGGTGTATGACTGAAAGGTTTCATATCTGGGCTAAGAGTTGTTGACTCTATTAGCCGACCGATAAGAATATATTGTGACAATTCAGCTGCTGTCTTTATGGCTAAGAATAATAAGAGTGGAAGTCGAAGTAAACACATCGACATAAAATATCTAGCCGTAAAGGAACGTGTGCAGGAAAAGAAAGTGATCATTGAGCACATTAACACTGAATTGATGATAGCTGATCCCTTGACTAAAGGCATGCATGTTAAAGGATTCAAGGATCATGTAATCAGGATGGGACTTGGTTCCATTATGTAGCACATTCATTGTGTTTGTCTGAAACTTTCATTTAGTTGGATTATTTCTCAATTTTGGTTCCAAACTCTCCTTTCTCACTTTAGATGGTGTATATCAGAATTGTATGAGAGAGTGAGTTTGGTGACCTTTTCATTCTCATCTTTATACTACTCTAGCCATCATAGAGTAGTTATGATAATTGCAAAAATAGTGGGTGGTTTCCTAAAATGATGGGAGAGAATCATGGGGAAGTTTCTTTAATCAGTTGTAACTTCCCATTTAAATGGATCACATAAATCATGGGGAAGTTTCTTTAATTAGTTGTAACTTCCCATTTAAATGAATCACATAAATCATGGGGAAGTTTCTTTAATCAGTTGTAACTTCCCATTTAAATGGATCACATATTTTTCCACATAATTAATTAATCAAATTAATTATTACAAAATAAATAAAACATCTAACAGTCAAATTGCTATTCTTCCTTCGGCAAAGGCTATTTGGACAAATCTTTTAGATACTTATGAGCACTCTTGTCATGCTCATGAGTATATCTTGAATCAGAAACTTGCTGCAACCACTCAAGGTGATCAATTCGGATCATATTTTTTTGTTTGTCACTTCACAATCTTTGACAACAAATTGATGAAATTGAGGAGCCATGTGAGGAGGAAAAGCATGTAGAATCGCAAAAACATCTTTGTGAGTTTTTTTATGAGGCTTCGTCCAGAGTTCACAGTTGTTCGCAATCAGCTTATGTCTCGTGAGACAGTTCCTGCATTGGAGCATGCCAAATCAGCTGCGTTAGCCGAGGAGACCAAACTTCGGACTAGTTCTCTTCATCCTACACCACAATCTACTCCTTCTATGTTGGTTGTCACATCGACTATCCTTTCACCACCATCTTACAGCATATCAATTCCTTTGCTCCATATTCTTTTCGTCTAATGAAGCCAAAATAATAATGTAACTATTCCCACATTTATAGGCACAGTATAGATCAGTGTTGCAAGCATTTGTGCTTGAATCAGAGACGTCCTATAGCTGCTCCTATTGAGACCTCTAATACTTATCTTCATAACTAGCTCACCCAGCTCATATCTTAGTAGCTCAGTCGTCAGCTCCATCAGATGACCATCACTGCTCCAAGTGTCTCTTCTTCTTCTGGCACTCCAACTCATCCGCCACAACCTATAACTGTCACTAGTCCTATCTCATCCTCATAGCCTACATGGTGTTGGTTCTTGATTTTGATGATCACAACACAGTGCATCATGTGTCTATATTATACAGCTGACATTGCAGTGCAGAGACTAAAGACAATTCTAGATGAACAAACAGTCAAGCTCAAACAGATACAGATGAAGAAGACAAGGATCTTATTTCAACTCAAGACTCAAGACTCAAGACTTCAAGCTCAAATGTTGTATAAATATTGTATTTTTTCTCTTGTTGAGTCTTAGTACGATGTAAAGCCTTGTCAACACACACACACACACATTCTCAAAATTTCATCATGTGTGTCTCTTAAAACCCCCAAAAATAAGTCAAAACAGTTTGAAAAATTTTAACATTTAAGTACCAGTCGACTTAAGCTCTTGCCAGTCGACTGCCTAGTACAAAACTGTTTAAAATTATTCAAACTCTGATCAGTCGACTCATATGGCAACCCAGTCGACTGTTCAAGAGTTTTTGACAGTTTTCTGTTTTTCAAAAACGAACTTTTTTCAAACTCAAACGGTCTGATCCGTTGGTTGACAGTTATGTAACTGCTTTTCAACGTTCAGAAGATCAAAACTCTTTATATAGAGTTTTTTCTCAAACAGAAAAATTTTACTTGATCTCTTACAAAAACACCCGAGCACTCTTGAGAAAAATTTTAAGTGATTTTTAGTAAAGAACAAAGCTTTCAAGTTCTCATACTTTGGTTCTCTACACTCAGTCCAGTATAGCATTGAATTCGCTTTGGACTGAGTATAGAAGTCAACCTACGTTTTAGCCACGTGCATCAACACATACAACAACAAGGCTATAGGTTGATTGTAAAATTCCTCTTGTACTCTTGCTCTCGGTTGGAGAGTGTTTTTTGACTCTTGGTTGTAGAGTCGGTGTCTTTTCACTCTTGGTTGAAGAGTGGGTCTGCTTTCTCTGGTTGAGAGAAAGGACTACGGGTTAGACAAGGTTGTTGTCGTAACGCCGTAGGGTATTCTTGTAATTTTTCAAGAATAGTGGAAATCTCAAGTGGGTTGCTTGGGGACTGGATGTAGGTCGGGAGGACCGAACCAGGATACATCTTGTGTACTCTGTGATTGGTTATCTTGTGATTGCATTTACTTTTGGTCAATTATACTCTGCAAAACTTGTCTGACCAGTCGACTCAGCTTCGTATCAGTCGACTGATCAGTCTCGTATTAGTTATTCTCTTTGTCTCATCAGTCGCCTGCATTATCTATCAGTCGACTGTTTCGAGAGGTTAAATTTATTTTATTTTGGCTATATCAGTCGACTGGTTCCCCACTTAGTCGACTGTGCCGAGAGAAATTTCTTATTCCGCAATTTATTATTATAAACACTATTCACCCCCCCCTCTAGTGTTTGTTGCTTAGCCTACAGGATCCAACACTTGGTATCAGAGCGAGGTTACAGGCAATGGCAACTACATCAAATACTAATCAGTACCATGAAGGCCAATCTACACAACGGCCACCACTATTTGATGGAACGAACTACAACTATTGGAAGTGCCGAATGCGAATTTATCTTCAATCAATCAACTACGAGATATGGCAAATGACAGAGACGGAATACACTGCCCCAACCATTCCATATGCACAATGGAATGATGATCAAAAGAGTCAAACTATGAACAATGCCAAAGCAATGAATGCTTTATTTTGTGCACTGACGAAGGAAGAATTCAATCGTGTATCCAATGCTACAACCGCATATCAAATTTGGCATACACTCGAGGTAACACATGAAGGAACGAATAAAGTAAAAGAATCTAAAATTTCTGTTCTTGTCCACAGGTTTGAAATGTTCAGAATGAAGGACAATGAAACTGTGTCTGAGATGATTACAAGATTCACAGACATCAAAAACTCTCTTGTGGCGCTTGGAAAGACTTATACCCAAGCAGAGATGGTCAGAAAAGTTCTACGAGCACTCACTCCAGAATGGGAAAAGAAAACCACAGCAATAGAAGAGGCAAATGACTTGTCAACACTTACTCTCGAGAATCTTGTTGGTAATCTCATGGCATATGAGGTCCAACTTGAAGATCGAAAGAAAGATACTGAGTCACACCAAGCAAAGAAGAAATCGTTGGCTTTTAAAGCCATGACTGATTCAGAAGATGAGGAAGAAGATGAAGAAGAAATAGCAATGTTCACTCGGAGATTCAAGAAGTTCTTAAAGAAGGGTAAGTTTCATTCTAAGAGTAGAGATTCTAATGAACCTCCTACATGTTTCAGGTGCAATAAAATAGGTCACATAAAGAAGGACTGTCCCTTAGAAAATGCAAAGAACAAGGGAAAATCATCCAACTTCAAGAAGGACAAATATCCAAAGAACAAATTTGCCAAGAACAAGAAGGCCTATCAAGCCACATGGGATGATAGCGATTCATCTTCCGAAGAAGAAACGGATGAAAATAACGAAGTGGCAAATGTATGTTTTATGGCTGCACAAGAACATGTAAGTAATGATTATGATTCCGAAGATCTTCTTGATGCATTTAATGAAATATTCCAAGAATTAAAGAAAGAAAAGATTAGAGTTAAGAATCTTGAGAAAGTGAATCAAACACTTAATCAAGAAAATCTTAATCTTGATAAGGAAGTAAAATCCTTAAATTCTCGCCTTGCAAGTCTAGATACTGATCTTGAAACTCTCAAAAAGAATTATGAAGAGATCTCAAAGAATGTATCTAAGTTTAACAAAGGCAAAGAGAATTTAAATGATATGCTTCATCATCAAGTTGCATCTAGTCATAAATTTGGGCTTGGTTTTAAGAAATCTTCTATAAAAGAATCTCCTGTTATAAACACTAGTAAGACTAAGTCAGCATCTATTTCTAGTGTTACACACAAGTTATATGATTTTTTTGCAAAACCAAAGGTTGTTCAATTCAGTGATAAAAGTAATACCAACATTCGGTTAAGTCGACTGAACCATACCAACGGTCGTCTGTCCAGAGAAAATGGATCTTATTCCACGAGATCAAAACCTCTTATAAGTCGACCTAGTGGATCTACCAGTCGACTGATGTACACTAACAGTCGACTGAGAAACACTGGTAAGTCGACTGGACAGAACAAACTAGTATGGGTTCCAGTCAATCTTAATCAGAATGATAGAATTGCTTATATCAATTCTTATATGCTAAATGTGTGTAATTCTGCCTATTATATTTCTGCTTATGGAGGAAGATCAAACTCTTCATGGGTTTGGTTTCTCCCAAACTAATGTGTTTTGGACCCAATGAAAAGGGTACCATATTTACCACTAATTTTTTATAGGTACCCAAGAAAGAACGCTGGATATTAGACAGCGGATGTTCAAAACACATGACAGGACATGCCAACCTGCTATCCACCATTCAGAATATAGATGGAGGAACCGTCACCTTTGGAGATAACAACAAGGGCAAAGTCATCGATATTGGCATGGTCGGTAAAATATCTAACCCTATTATAGAAAATGTGCTATTAGTTAATGGTTTAAAGCATAATCTCTTAAGTATTAGTCAATTGTGTGATAAAGGTTATAAAATAGTCTTTGAAAAAGATGCATGTTTGATTTATGATTCTACAATGCAAAATATTGTTTTTCAAGGTTTTCGCAAAAATAATATTTATGAATTAGTTTTGAATGCAATAGATGTTTCAAATGATTTTTGTTTAATTGCCTCTAACAATGAATCTTGGTTATGGCATAGAAGATTTGGACATGTGAACATGAAAAATCTCTCAAAATTATCTAAATATAACCTAGTTAAAGGACTGCCAAAATTATCCTTTAAAAAGGATAAGTTATGTGATGCATGTCAACTAGGAAAACAAATCAAATCCACTTTTAAAACAAAAGACGTAATCTCTACTAGTAGGCCACTTGAATTAATTCATATGGACTTATTTGGCCCTACTAGAGTTGCTTCTTTAAATAAAAGTAGATATGTGTTTGTTTTAGTAGATGATTTTTCAAGATTCACTTGGACATTCTTTTTAAAACATAAAAATGATGCTTTTGAAGAATTTGCACATTTTTGTAAACGTGTTCAAAATCAAAGATCTCAAACCATAGTCACTATTAGAAGTGATCATGGTGGAGAATTTGAAAATGAAACATTTACAGAATATTGCAACAAGAATGGTATAACACATTCATTTGCATTTCCTAGAGCTTCACCACAAAATGGTGTGGTTGAAAGGAAGAATAGGACTTTGCAAGAATGCGCACGTACTATGCTTGTTGAAAGCAATCTACCAAAGCATTTTTGGGCTGAAGCTGTTGCTACAGCTTGTTATGTTTTGAATAGAATTCTTCTAAGACCTAAACTAAAGAAGACTTGTTACGAGTTATTTTTTAATAAAATTCCTAAAGTCTCTTACTTTAAAACATTTGGTTGTAAGTGTTTTATTCTAAACACAAAAGATAATTTAGACAAATTTGATCCTAGATCTAATGAGGGTATCTTTTTAGGATACTCAAATAGGAGTGAAGCATATAGAATTTACAATAAGTCTACTATGACTATTGAAGAATCAATGCATGTTACATTCGATGAATCCTTACCTTCATCAACATTAAATAAGGATGATGAAACTGATTTATCACCTTTAGATAATGTGATTACATCCTTAGAGCAAACTAATCTATCTGATAAGTCGCCTGATAAAGTCTCCAAGTCGACTGACTTAAACCAGTCGACTGAAGAACAAGTTAAGTCGACTGATCCGATTGAGATATCTTCAACTTTACCAAAGTCATTTGTTGAAGTTAAAGATCATCCTCATGACTTAATAATTGGTGACATCTCCCATGGTATTCAGACACGTTCACATGTAAATATGATCTCTCATACAGCATTCTTGTCGGATTTTGAACCGAAAAATATACAAGAAGCTTGTGAGAATGAATATTGGATGAATGCCATGCAAGATGAATTAAACCAATTTGTAAGGAATGATGTATGAGATTTAGTTCCTAGACCTCCTGATCAGACTATCATTGGTACCAAATGGGTATTCAAGAATAAGTTAGATGAATCAGGACAAGTTGTAAGGAACAAGGCTAGATTAGTTGCCCAAGGATATAATCAAGAAGAAGGTATAGATTTTGATGAAACATATGCTCCTGTTGCTAGACTAGAATCTATTCGTATTTTATTATCTTTTGCTTGCTTTATGAATTTTATACTTTATCAAATGGATGTGAAAAGTGCCTTTCTTAATGGGTTTATTAAAGAAAATGTTTATGTTAAACAACCACCAGGTTTCGAACATGAACAATTTCCAGATCATGTTTATAAATTGAAAAAGGCTTTATACGGTCTTAAACAAGCACCTCGTGCTTGGTATGATCGCTTAAAAACTTTTCTCTTAGAAACAGGATTTGAAATTGGTAAAGTAGACACTACCTTGTTTATCAAAAGAGTTAAGAATGATATCTTAATCATACAAATATATGTTGATGATATAATTTTTGGTTCTACTAATAATAATCTATGTCAAGAATTTGCTAATACCATAAAAAATGAATTTGAGATGAGTCACATGGGTGAACTCAATTATTTCCTTGGATTGCAAATTAAACAGTCCTCAAATGGCATATTTATCAATCAAGGGAAATATGCAAAAGAATTACTCAAACGTTTTCACATGGATAGTACTAGTAGTAAATCCACACCTATGGCTACTACTACTACTCTTGACAAAGATTTATTAGGTAAGAGTGTTGATCAAAAACTCTATCGAGGTATGATTGGTTCACTCTTATATATTACTGCAAGTAGACCAGATATTATGTTCAGCGTATGTTTATGTGCTAGATATCAATCTAGTCCTAAAGAATCTCATTTAAAAGCAGTGAAACGAATTTTAAGATATATTAAAGGCACATCTGAATATGGTTTATTTTATCCACGCACCGATATTTTTCAACTTTTGTCTTATAGCGATGCCGATTTTGCTGGAAGCAAAACTGATCGCAAGAGTACTAGTGGTACATGTCACTTTTTGGGACATTCCCTAGTATCTTGGTGCAGTAAAAAGCAAAACTCCGTATCCCTATCTACAACAGAAGCTGAATATATCGCTGCAAGTTTGGCATGCGCTCAAATTTTATGGATGAAACAAACTTTGTTAGATTATGGTATTTCATTTGAGAAACCCTCAATTATGTGTGATAATACCAGTGCAATTAATTTATCTAAAAATCCGATTCAACATTCACGTACGAAACATATTGATATTCGACATCATTTTCTACGTGATCATGTTTTAAAAGGAGATATATCTTTAGACTTTATCTCTACTGATCAACAAGTAGCAGATATATTTAGCAAGCCCCTTAAAGAAGATACTTTTATCAAGTTAAGAAGAGAACTTGGAATTTGTGATTTTATTGATATTTGTTAAGTCGACTGTGTTTTGAATTAGTCGACTGTACTGAATTGTTATATATACGTATTTTGCTCTCGACTAAGTCGACCGATTATCAATCCAGTCGACTGGTCAGCAGATATAAAATGTTATTTTCTTCTCGACTCAGTCGACTGATATATCATACCAGTCGACTATCGCAAGATCAATCTGTCTTCAGCGACTATTCATCACAAATTTTGAGATAAAAACTTTTCACTATCTCACCCGTGACAACCCTATCTGACCGTTGATTTCATTTCCCTTTAATCTGAGCCGTCTATTCTCAGTTAAAACTACATCTTAACAGCCGCTCTCTTTCACTTTTACCCCAATTTGGAAACCCTAAGACAAGAAGAAGTAGAAGAAGCTCTAATCCGCCTAGTCGACTGCTGTTTTGTATCTATCTCTCTTCATTTTTGGTAACTTTTCTTCTTGTTGTTTCCTTTTCAACACCCTAATGGCTCCAAAACGATCAAAAAGATCTCACGAGGGTTCTTCCTCTACACAGGAGTACTCCCAATACCTTTTGAGCCCCGATCTTCTTGATCGATGGTACTTATTTTGCACTATTCAAATCTTCCCCGGAAGATTTGTCAATTTCAATGATTTAGATCGTTTTAACCTCATTCCCCTTTTCCAAAATTGTAGTCTTTATGACTTTTTATCATTATCTAATCAACCCAATTACTACCCCCAACTCATATATTTGTTTTACACAAATATGAAAATTGTGCAAAGACCTAGTGGGGAAGTCTTAATCCGGTCATCGGTGAAAAATATTAGAATGCAACTCACACCGACTAGGATTAATGAAATTTTGGGTATTGATGATGTCGGATCACCTCTTGATGACATTGTGTTAGATAATCCCTCGATTTTATCTAGAATTCTTTTACCACATTCTAGACTACCAATGACAAGCAAAAATCTACAACCAATTGCTAAGCTTGTTGGTAGAATATTAGCTTATAACATCCTTCCTAAAAAGGGAAGTTATGACCAATATTCTATTGAATTACAAAAAGCGATATATGCAATTTTTGGTAGAATAGCTGTTAATTGGGGTCATGTCATCTTTTCAAAACTCAATCAAGATCATACTCACTTTTTACCCTTTGGTGGTCTTCTCACTAGAATCTTTATTGCTTATAAAGTTGATCTTGAGTCTGAGACACATGTTGTCTCTAGATATGAGTGTTTCGATCGTGCTAGTTTGGCACGAATGAAACTTCTTGATACACCTCCTCAATCACCCCCTAGATCTTTTCCTATGTCCCAAGCTCCTTTAGGTTCAACTTCTAGACCTAGAGCTCCTCAACCTTCTACTTCTGATGATCCACCTCTCCCTCAAGCCAATTATGATGATCCAAGAACCATGTATGACTGTGTGTCTTATCTCATTAATCATTCAGTCCAAGTCGATCGATATCTTTCCTCTCTTGGTTCCCAAATAAACCAAGTTGGTTCTGAGGTAGCCCATCTTACTCACCTCTTCACTAATCAATTTCCTACTCCTTCTCAAGATGAAGATGAAGATTCTGAAGAAAATGATGATTGAAGATTTTATTTTTTTTACTTTTTATGTATTTGTTTTTTCTTTTCTATGTATTGAACTTTCTTTTTATGTATTGAACTTTCTTTTTAAAATGCATTATCTTATTATTTTCTGTTTTTTGATGATTCCAAAGGGGGAGAGATAGCTTCTAGATAGCTTTTGTGTTCTGAGTTATGTTCTGTTTATCTGTGCTTTATATGTGCTTTATTATCTGTGAGTTCTGTGATCTATGTTACTTTCAGTATTATCGTTCTGGTCAGTCGACTTGGCCAAGAATATAGTCGACTGATGCTACTGTAGCTTTTAAAATCTGATGCTACTGTAGCTATGAAAAATATAATGTATGCAGGTTCTGCTCAGTCGCCTGATCTATTCTCCAGTCGACTAATACAGTCTGTATATCAGTTTTATGTATGCATATTGTGTATTTAACAGGGGGAGCTTTTAAAATCTATGCTTGTATGTCTGTTTATAAATAGTTATCAGCTATTGTGTTGTCATCATCAAAAAGGGGGAGAATGTTGGTTCTTGATTTTGATGATCACAACACAGTGCATCATGTGTCTATATTATACAGCTGACATTGCAGTGCAGAGACTAAAGACAATTCTAGATGAACAAACAGTCAAGCTCAAACAGATACAGATGAAGAAGACAAGGATCTTATTTCAACTCAAGACTCAAGACTCAAGACTTCAAGCTCAAATGTTGTATAAATATTGTATTTTTTCTCTTGTTGAGTCTTAGTACGATGTAAAGCCTTGTCAACACACACACACACACATTCTCAAAATTTCATCATGTGTGTCTCTTAAAACCCCCAAAAATAAGTCAAAACAGTTTGAAAAATTTTAACATTTAAGTACCAGTCGACTTAAGCTCTTGCCAGTCGACTGCCTAGTACAAAACTGTTTAAAATTATTCAAACTCTGATCAGTCGACTCATATGGCAACCCAGTCGACTGTTCAAGAGTTTTTGACAGTTTTCTGTTTTTCAAAAACGAACTTTTTTCAAACTCAAACGGTCTGATCCGTTGGTTGACAGTTATGTAACTGCTTTTCAACGTTCAGAAGATCAAAACTCTTTATATAGAGTTTTTTCTCAAACAGAAAAATTTTACTTGATCTCTTACAAAAACACCCGAGCACTCTTGAGAAAAATTTTAAGTGATTTTTAGTAAAGAACAAAGCTTTCAAGTTCTCATACTTTGGTTCTCTACACTCAGTCCAGTATAGCATTGAATTCGCTTTGGACTGAGTATAGAAGTCAACCTACGTTTTAGCCACGTGCATCAACACATACAACAACAAGGCTATAGGTTGATTGTAAAATTCCTCTTGTACTCTTGCTCTCGGTTGGAGAGTGTTTTTTGACTCTTGGTTGTAGAGTCGGTGTCTTTTCACTCTTGGTTGAAGAGTGGGTCTGCTTTCTCTGGTTGAGAGAAAGGACTACGGGTTAGACAAGGTTGTTGTCGTAACGCCGTAGGGTATTCTTGTAATTTTTCAAGAATAGTGGAAATCTCAAGTGGGTTGCTTGGGGACTGGATGTAGGTCGGGAGGACCGAACCAGGATACATCTTGTGTACTCTGTGATTGGTTATCTTGTGATTGCATTTACTTTTGGTCAATTATACTCTGCAAAACTTGTCTGACCAGTCGACTCAGCTTCGTATCAGTCGACTGATCAGTCTCGTATTAGTTATTCTCTTTGTCTCATCAGTCGCCTGCATTATCTATCAGTCGACTGTTTCGAGAGGTTAAATTTATTTTATTTTGGCTATATCAGTCGACTGGTTCCCCACTTAGTCGACTGTGCCGAGAGAAATTTCTTATTCCGCAATTTATTATTATAAACACTATTCACCCCCCCTCTAGTGTTTGTTGCTTAGCCTACAGGATCCAACACATGGTTGTTGGAGGTGCTCCCTATTAGGAAACAAGCGGCACTACGGTACTACTTGTTTAGGGATTTAGTGGAATTCTTCTATTTAGATGATCTTGTTGAGTCTTCGACACAATCAATGCAAACCACCAAGCAAAACTAGATCACACCAATCACATAAAGCACACATGAATTGTCCCAGTTAGGGCTTTCGCCTTAATCCACGGGAGGAAAACCCGAGATGTTATTTCAACTAGAGAAGATACATGAATATCACAATTCTCACCACTCATGTCTCTCAAGCCTAACTGGTACTTGCTTGTTGTTTACAATGGAGAAATCTTTCACCCTCTCAGATGAAGTACTCTCTTCTTCTATTCAACACTCAATAGCATCATATCATTCTAGGAGCCGTTACAATTGATTATATAGAGATCTAGAGAAACTCTAGTTTGATACACTTGACACCCTAACCATCCGATTACAACTGAAGAGATAACCCTGCATTGAGAGCCGTACGATTTGACTTGAAGAAGAAGTTGGGCGTCTCACAAATCAGCCAGACCCGATCCCAAAAAACCCATCAGCACCGCGACCGACCCAAGGTGCGGTCGACTATCCCTCTTGCAGGAAACCCTGTACAGTCGGGCAGTCGACCAACCCTAAGTACAGTCGATCGTAATTTGCTCTAGTTGCTGCTGTTGACTATTGTCTTCTCTATCTTCAATTATTTGCTTCGATTCATCTCATCGCTTCATCATCTTCTTCATCGAACATGTGTATGCAAGACATATAAACCCAACAATCTTCACATTGGATTGCATACTCATGAATCCAAAACTATGTAATTAAAATTCTTCTAGATCCTTCATCTCCTCTTTGTAAACAACGTGTTTCTATGGCTTCTTCTGCTAGTTGAAATCTACCTCCACATGTTTTCCTCCAGTGATTCGAGACAAAAACCAGAATCTTTCCTTCAAACAGTTACAATACAGGAAAATGTAGGAAAAATTTAAACAATTATATTCCATGATGTACAAGTTCAAGTGTTACAATTATATACTGTCTCAGAAATTACAATCAGAGTTTACAAAAATAACAAGGATGTAAATAATGAACATTTGACACCATCACTTGGGCACACCATCTGGCTTGGGCTTCCTGGACTACCTGGGTCGACAATCTAGCACCTAAAAGAGTGGGCATGTTAGTAATTCTATCGACATAAGGATGATAAAAGCAGCAATCTCCAAACTAGACAATCAAGGTTGAAAGCAAAAAAGAAAAAGTGACTAGAAGAAGGGAAAGTGGAGTCGGGTCAAGGGTGTCCGTGTATGATAAGCCCTAGTAATCTAATGCACAGGTCAGGATGTACTTAAACTAAATGCAAGCGAGACTTTGGAAATGTATGTATCCCATACTACATACTTTCCAAATCAAGTCGTTGCCTCCAAGTTCAGGGTTTTGAACCCTCGCCATGCAACCTACTCTTTTACTCGTCCTGTTCCTGAAAGATAGATCGTGGTTGATGAGGTTGCAGACTAATCGGTCCCCATCTGTTTCTGCAGTCACTTAGTAGAGTCTCGGTTTGTCACTAGTGCCCGACGTACGGACCCCACTCAACAGCTATGAAAAACTTGAAGATACACCGCAGCATACCTATGGTGCCGAAGATTCACAGGACCGCAGCCCATATGATCCGTTCGTGTCCACTAGCATAGAACTTGACGGCCTTGAAGGTTTACTCCCCCTATCCGCCAGGAAATCCCATCCCGTTCTTACCACGGTACTTCAGAAATCAACAGTGCAAGATATGCACCGCAGCACGTATCCTTAATGACAGGAGAGTACATCACCCGAATACTAGTTCACTAGAAACTAATGCAGTTATAGGTGATGGCAAAACTGACCAAAATTAAGTCCACCTAGACATGTTACATGGGCATGGTTACTAACTGATTCCTAGTCTAAGTTATGCCTAGTCTCAAGCGGTTTCCCTACTAGAAACCCTCGTTCCAGTATATCAACCTGCGGCTCCGGCAACGCGATCACTTGCTCCCACTTCCCCCATTGAGTCTCGTCCTTAACTCGGCCCGTGATCATCTCCCATGATTTCGTCGGTGCCTGAGATAGTCACTTTCAATCGTTAAGGCGGAAGTCCCCAAGTTGGCCTAATAGTTGATAAGTGTCGGCAACTAACTCAGACAAGGTCGACGACTCGAATGTCGTTCAAGTCTCTAACCTTGTCTTAATCAACCTAAGACACAAAAATAACCAAGAATTGAGGTATAAAAATATCCCTAACTCTCAATTCAACACTTGAGAGTTGATAACAAGTCACACATATGCGAAGTGATGACTTCCAAGGGTGGCTGGATCTGCCCAGCACTTTGAAAAATCGTAACAATTACCACACAACTTGGAATTACAAGTTTCTCGGTTTTTTGGAAATCTGAGAGTCTCTACTAAAAGTCCCTAGTTCACCACTTTGGCAAATTCCAACCACATTTTCCCAAAAGCTCACAAATGTACAGACTATGCAATCAGCACCAAGTATCGAACACAGTCTAGTCTAAATTCCATATAAAATCAACCCTTGTCCAAAGCTCATAAAATTTAAGAATCTATAACTAGACATACACCAATACATAGTGTCCAAAATTGCATCTAAACTCCCATTACGCAGAGAGTTATGACTCTTCAAATACCGCACAAAGTTCCCACTGCTTTTCATACAAGGTTTTTTTTTACTTCTACTTACAATTTATTTTTGAAACTTTATCAAATGTCATCTAAAAATTCTAAAATTTTAGAATCATCAAACAGACTCATACCACAAGCTAATGCAAAAGTTTCATGGAAATATCATTGATACACAAGTAGTTATGCATATATGAGCTTCAGTCCTTAAACAAAAAAAATTCACTTTTGCCTTCTCAGACCAGTTGAAACTTAGCAATTATTTTGAGGCATCAAACAACCTCAGAAAAATGTAAAATTTGGGATTATGGTTGTAGTCATATACAAGAGTATCCATGAAGAATTTCAGCTAACATTACGCATCCAATATTTAGTTATGATTTTTGGAAGTCACGACAGAAATTCTCAGAACACCAGTTTCTGCCTTTGGTTGCTGTCCGAATTTGGGACTGGTGTTTGGGATATTATATGACTTCCAAATATTATGAAAAAATTAATGTGGGTTCTAGATACATAGCAAAACAAGTCCCCAAAATTTGAGCCCCAAATTCCACACCGTTTGAGAACTAGAAATTTCCAAACTCACCTATTCATACATGTTTTTTTAACAAAATTTCATGAAGAGAGATATTCTACCATACAAATTATTTTTCTTAGCATGTAAATAATCACACATGGTACCCAAGATTTTTCTCAATTCCTACTACATGCTAAAATCACATACACAAAAAGAAACTAGATTTTTTTTTGAGTTTAAGAGAATCAACCACATTTGTGTTTGTAAGAGACTCCTTGTATGCTTGCTCCTTGCTACTTGAGATTGCACCTTGATCCTACTTATCTTCTTCTACTTTACTTTTACTAACAAAATATCTCTTCCTTTTCTTTTCCTTTTTCCTTCTCTCTTTTTTTGAACACAAGAACAAGAATAAGTGGAAAGAGAATGAGAGAGTGAGTGAAGTGAGCATTTATAGGGTGAAGTGGGAGTTAGGGTTTCCTCTCTTGGGCCGACCGAACAAGGTGTATGGTGAGGATGAGAGGAGAGTTAGTTAGTGGAGGTGAAGGGTTGAGATTAATGCCAACACACCAAGACTAGAAGCTTCAAGAGTCAACGGGAAGTCTTCATGAAGAGCCTCACATGGCACAATGTCCCCCCTTGGATCTCATCAAGATTGGTGTTAGGGTTTGATTAGGATAAGGGTTAGCTTTAACCCTAGGTTACTAACCCTAAGTCACCATACCTTAACCCTAACCCTAGTGCACAAATGTGCATGGTTATTTAATTCATTAATCATGCACCAATTCAATTCAAGTCTTAACTTGGTTTTAATATATATATATATATATATATATATATATATATATATATATATATATATATATATATATATATATATATATATATATAATAAAATTATATATATAATAAAATTATTTTGGGATATTACATTACTCCCTCCTTAGGGTAGTTCTATCCTCAGAACTATACTTAGTCGGGAGAAAAAGAAAAACACTACACTTCAAATAATTCAGGAAAAGAAGCCTTCATGCGGCTCTCTGGTTCCCAAGTGGCTTCCTCCATGAACTGATTTCTCCAGAGAACTTTCACCATCGGAATGGTCTTGTTCCTTAGTATCTTTTCCGGACAGTCGAGGATTTTGACCGGTTGTTCTTTGTATGAGAGGTTCACTTGCAAGTCTTCAGGAATCCTTGACAGTCGATGACTTGGATCTGGTATGTACTTCCTCAACATTAAGACATGGAATACGTCAAGTACCCGAGACAATTCTACTGGTAATTCCAACTTGTAGGCCATCTTCCTGATCTTCTTCAGAATCTTATATGGCCCGATGTATCTTGGTACCAATTTCCCGCTTTTGCTGAATCTGAGCACACCCTTCGCTGGTGAGACCTTGAGAAATACAAAGTCATCTTCCTCGAATTATAGTTCTCTTCGGCGACTGTCAGCGTAGCTTTTCTGCCTGCTCTGTGCTATCTGCAACCTTTTTTGAATAAGCTCAATCTTCTCAGTGGTTTGTTGTACGATCTCCGGTCCAAACATCTGTCGTTCTTCTACTTCGTACCGGCACATGGGTGTCCTACACCTTCTTCCATATAAAGCTTCATACGTTGCCATGCCAATGCTTGCCTGATAGCTGTTATTGTAAGCGAATTCCACTAAGGGTAGATACTTCTCCCAGCTTCCTCCGAAATCCATAATGCAGTCTTTTAGCATATCTTCAAGAATTCAGTTGACTCTTTCGATCTGTCCGTCAGTCTGCGGATAGAAAGCTGCGCTAAAATCTGTCTTGGTCCCTAATACTGATTGCAGACTATGCCAGAACTGAGACGTAAACCTCGCATCCCTATTAGAAACTATTGATACTGGTACTCCATGTAGCTTCACTACGTTCTCAATGTATACTTCTGCTAACTTCTCAAGTGACCAGGTCGTTTTTACTGGCAGGAAATGTGCGGACTTTGTTAGCCGATCTACAATGACCCAAACTGAGTCATTTCCCCTAGAGCTTCTGGGCAAACCGGTGATGAAGTCCATACTAATGTTTTCTTATTTTCACTCCGAAATGGGCAAGGGTTGCAATAATCCACCTGACTTCTGGTTTTCGGCTTTGATCTACTGGCACGTTAGGCATCTGGACACAAATTCTGCTATGTCCCACTTCATCCTAGACCACCAATGGTACTGCTTCACGTCCTGATACATTTTGGTGCTTCCAGGGTGCACTACAAGTAAGGTGGAGTGAGCCTCCTTCATGATATCTTCTCTTAATCTTTTATCCTTCAGTACACACAGCCTACTGTCATACCAGAGCGATCCTTCTCTTATGCTGAATTCCAAAAGTTTTTCCTCATTCACCTGCTTCTTCAGTGCCTCAACCTCTGCGCCTACTATCTGAGCTTTCTTCACTTGCTCGTTCAAACTTGACTGTAAAACTAACTATGTTAAAATTGTACTCAAGTCTTGAGTAATTACCTCGATGCCTGCTTGTCTGATTTCATCTTACAGCTCCTTCCTCGTTACAGTAAGTGTGGCAATACTCCTCTTCCAGCTGAGCACATCAGCTACCACATTGGCCTTCCCTGGGTGATACAAGATTTCTAGCCTGATATCCTCCAAGACTTCCAACCATCGCCTCTGCCTTAGATTTAGATCTCTTTGCTGGTATATATACTTCAAACTCTTGTAGTCTGTATACATCTCTACCTTCGCTCCGTAGATGTCACCATAACTTCTAAGCAAAAATTATGGCTGCTAGTTCCAAGTCATGAGTAGGGTAATTCTTTTCATGAGGTCAGAGTTGTCTTGATCCATAGGCTATGACTTTCCCTTCCTACATCATTACACATCCAAACCCCAAATATGATGCATCGCTGTAGATGACATACCCCTTGCCACCTTGCGGCAAGACCAAAATAGGTGCAGAGATCAATCTGTTCTTTAGCTCTTGGAAACTCTCTTTACACCTTGTTGTCCAATTGAAGCTCTGGTTTTTCCTGGTTAATGCTGTGAGTGGCACTGCTATCCTGGCATAATTTTGAATAAACTTCTGGTAGTATCCAGTCATACTCAGAAAGATTCTTATCTCCTTTATTGTCTTCGGTTGTAGCCACTCCTTGACTGCTTCTATCTTCTGCGGGTCTGTGGCCACTCCCTCCGTAGAAAGGATATGGCTAAGAAATGCAACTTTTGGCTCCTAGAACTCGTACTTGGACAATTTGGCATACAGTTGATGCTCCTGTAGCTTGCTCAATACTGTGATCAAATGTTCTGCATGTTCTTCTTCTGTCCTTGAGTACACCAAAATATCTTCGATGAAGACCACGACGAATGAGTCGATAATCGGCCGTAAGATTCGGTTCATCATGTCCATGAAGATTGCTGGAGCATTGGTCACTTCGAATGGCATTACTAAAAACTCGAGTGCCCATGCCGTGTCTGAAAGGATGTTTTGGGTACATCTTCTTCCTTAACTCGAACTTGATGATAGCCGGACCGTAGGTCGATCTTGGAAAATATGGCTGCTTCTTGAAGCTGATCAAACAAATCATCGATACTGGGAATTGGGTACTTATTTCGAATAGTGACTTTATTCAATTCCCGATAATCGATACACATTCATGTAGTCCATCCTTTTTCTTAACCAGCAAAACCGGTGCTCCCTAGGGTGATGCACTTGGTCTGATGAGTCCCTTCTGTAATAGTTCTTCAACTTGTTTCTTGACTTCATTCTGCTCCATAAATGCCATCCTATAAGGCATCTTCGATACTGGAGCAGTTCCTGGTTGGATTAAAATGCTAAATTCTACATTTCTGTGTGGGGGCAGTCCCGGTAATTCTTCAGGAATATGAGTGGAAAATCCCTCACCACTGGTATCTTCTTCACCTCTTCAGGTATCTTCATCTTCTTGGTAGCTGCAATAGTCACTTCCTTGGGCCTCTTCCCTCCGTGGAACACGAGCTCCGTTCCTTTAGCTGTGATGACTACCTTCTTCTCCTTACAGTTGATATTTGCTTCATGCTTCGACATTCAATCCATGCCAATAATCACATCTATTTCGGCAAAACCCAATTCCAACAAACCGATATTCAGAGATTCTTCGTTAATCTGAAGCTTACAGTTCTTTTAGCATTGATCTGTAGTGAGAGTTTCCCCTCATGGTGTATCTACCATTAAGGATAACCCTAGAATTGCTGCTTGGGTGTATCTTAACTTTCTTGAGAATGATTTGGACACAAAAGAATGAGTTGATACACTATTGAACAAAACAGTAGCCAAAATTCCATTGATATATATACTTCCAGTGATCACGCCCTCATTGTTCTCTGCGTCTTCTTCTTTCAAGGCAAATTCTCGACCTTGGCGAACAGGTTGCTTTCCTTTACTAGTGGTTCCTGATGCTGCCTTGTCGTTGCTCTTCAGGTACTGGGGCAATTCGGCCTGATATGCCCTTCCTTCCCACAATAGTAGCACATTTGAACGGTTCTCCTTTTATTCCTTGGGCACTGATATATGAAATTCCCCTGTTCCCCACAGAGGAAACAACTTCCTGGCTTGTGTCCTCCCATCTTGTCACCTGTCCTTTGAAATTTCTGGTTTCTGCCATGCTTCTTGAACTTCGATGCTGGGGCAGGCCTCTTCCCTCGGTTCCAAGTCTTGGTTCTCCCTTGAGGTGCTTGACCTTGGTTCATGTCCATCTCTGTTGCAGCCGCTCACCTCACCAGTTTGTCAAATCGGCATATGCCCAGAGGCACCATTCAGAACCTCAATCCTGGTCTAAGTCCTTGTTCAAATCTCTTGGCTTTCTTCGTCTCTGCTTGAACCATCTTGGGTGCATATCGCGATAGCTGTGTGAACTTGGTTTCATATTCTCTGACTGACATATTCCCTTGCTTCAGATTATGGAATTCCATCGCCTTTTCCTTCTGCACGTCCAAGGGAACGTAGTGTTCCCTGAATTCCTCCAAGAATTCCTCCCATGTTATTGGTTCTTCTCCCCAGCCGCGCTTTACCGATTGCCACCACACCCTGGCGTCTTTCTCCAGTAGAATTGTAGCCAACCGAACTTTACTATCTTCTGGTGTCATCAGGACTTCAAAAACTGTTTCTACTTAGCGTACCTAGTCATCTGCGGCGGTCGGGTCAGCCAATCCCTCGAAGACTGGCAACTTCATTCTCTTGAAAGATTCGACCATTCTGACTGGATCTGCAGTTGCGTGTCCTTGAGGGACTCCCGGTGCTGCTGCTGGTGGTGCCTGTGTTCTGTTTGCCTACACGAACGCTCCTAGAATTTGATATAGTCGAGCAAATTCTGCTCCTATGTTGAGGCCAACGTCGTTGTCCCCGCTGCCTTCACCTTCTATTTTCTCGCTTCAGCTGTTTCGGGTTCTTCCAGACTTCTGAAAGCTAATTCTTATTACTACCTTGCAATAATAGTGTAAACTCATTTCATACTACAAGTAGTCAAAATATTAGTTCTTCATTTATACATAAGAAAGGTTACATTTAGCATTCCATTTGTACAACCAAAACACTACCACCATTGATGTAGCCAAAACATTACACCATAAAACATTACCCCAGGCATCATGCGCTGGCAGAAAGCATTATCATTTATACATAAAAATATCAAAACAAGACATCCTAGGATCCTTCACAGGGCTAGGTCACATATGTCCTGACATGGTGAGCGCCGGTAGCAGAGTGCTCGACGGTCGTCAACTACTCTAACCGTGTCTGCTGCTGGGCAACCTTGGCCTGCAGCACTCCAAGCCTAAGCTCTAGCTGAGCCATCCTCTCCATATGCTAATGCATAATCAGCATTATCTTCCTCGAGAGTCTCCTCTTCGACCTCTTTAGTCTAGCCACTTGCCTGTCAGTGGCCATCAGGGCATGGCCGCAATTCTCTAGGCGGTCCTCCAAGTGCCCATGGCTTCATCGGTAAGGGGCAAGGTCTCTGAACAGTCTGCTGGTGGCTTGCTCCACAATAGTGGGCTTTGGAGGTGGAGGTGGAGTAGCTGGAGTACCTGCTGGATTCGGTCCAGCCTGGGTCCCGTTCGCCAATTCATTGTGTGCATTTGCCATCTGTTAGGAGAAAACAATACAAGAATTAGTCCAGATATAGAAAATTATAAAACATAAGTTGAAAAAGAACAACAATATGAATTATAACAATCTACTACTAGCTAACCCGACTCTGCTAGTGACATCCAAGTCTATTTTCCTGTTATATTGGACTATAGTCTGAAGGTTGTTCTTATACCAACTCTGTAGCGCCCCGAATCCCCACACTGGTGATTCGTGACACAAACCAGAATCTTTCCTTCAAACAGTCACAATACAGGAAAATGCAGGAAAATTTTAAACAATTTTATTCCATGATGTACAAGTTCAAATGTTACAATTATATACTGTCTCAGAAATTACAAATCAGAGTTTACAAAAATAACAAGGATGTAAATAATGAACACTTGACACCATCACTTGGGCACACCATCTTGCTTGGGCTTCCTGGGCTCCCTGGGTCAGCAATATAGCACCTAAAAGAGTGGGCACGTCAGTAATTTTACCGACGTAAGGCTGATAAAAGCAGCGATCTCCAAACTAGACAATCAAGGTCGAAAGCAAAAAAGAAAAAGTGACTAGAAGAAGGGAAAGTGGAGTCGGGTCAAGGGAAGTGTTCTAAAAAGCGGTCTAGGCGGTGCTTAGGCGCTAGGCGGCCCTACAACGCCTCGCCTAGGGGCTAGGCATTTAAAAAAATCGGTTAATGGTTCTAGGTAGTTAAAAGCGGGTTTAGGTGGTGCGTAATCGGTGTAAGCGTGTCTAGGCGGGTTAGACCCGCTTAGGACTTAATTATTAAAAAAAAGGGACGCGACTTATTCCATCCTGACCCGCTCTAATACATGCAAAGCCCTCAAACTTCTCTTTCTCCTCTAAATCCCCCGAAAAAAACCCCCCAAATCAATTCTATTATCTAAATCCCTAATTCCGCTTCTCTAAAACCCCCAAATCACCTCCTCCGCCTCCCTCCTCGCAGTCGGAGGCTCGCAGCTCGCAACGCGCTTCAATTTTGACCTCCTTCGCCTCCCTACTCCTTTGCCTCCCTCCTCACAGTTGTTGCTCGCATTTGTCAACACAACCTCCTCCGCCTCCCTCCCGGCAGTCACAGCACTCACTCTCTCTATCACTCAGTCGTAAAAACCTCCTCCTCCACCCCCCTCCTTGCAGTCGCAGCTCGCTTCAACTTCAACCGACGTCAACACAACCTCTCTTTCCTCTTTTCAGCTTCAAAGTCAAGTCGGCAACATAACCACACACTGCCTCCCGCCTTTCTTCACCTCCGACGTCAACACTACGTCCTCCTCTTCTCTCTCAAACTTCTCCTGACGCAACCCTCCCCCATCCCCGGACTCAAGCCTCCCGCTTCCACACATTGTTTGATCCTTGGACTGGAACAGCCGAACAGGTAATCTCCACTACTGATCTTCGTCATAGATTAATACTAGTCTAATAGATGAGTATAGGACTATACAAAAAAAGAAAAAGACTAATAATAATACACCGATTTGATTTTGTAAAGCTCATCCTACAATTGTAAGGAGAAATATCAAGAGTAAGAATTGGTAACAACAAAACAAAATAAAATGATAAAATATATAAATAAAATATATAAAGAAAACCGCCTAGTGCCTAGCCGCTTAAGCTTCGCTTACATGGCCTAGGTCATCGGCCGTTCGACTACCGCCTAGCGACTTTTAGAACATTGGTCAAGGGTGTCCGTGTACGATAAGCCCTAGTAATCTAATGCACAGGTCAGGATGTACTTTAACTAAATGCAAGCGAGACTTTGAAAATGTATGTATCCCATACTACATACTTTCCAAATCAAGCTGTTGCCTCCAAGTTTAGGGTTTTGAAACCTCGCCATGCAACCTACTCTTGTACTCGTCCTGTTCCTGATAGAAAGATCGTGGTTGATGAGGTTGCAGATTAATCAATCCTCATCCGTTTCTGCAGTCACTTAGTGGTGTCTCGATTTGCCACTAGTGCCCAACGCCCAGACCCCGCTCAAAAGCTGTGACAAACTAGAAGATACACCGCAGCATACCTATGGCGTCGAAGATTCACAGGATCACAGTCCATATGATCCGTTCATGTCCACTAGCATAGAACTTGACGGACTCGAAGGTCTACTCCCGCGATCCTCCAGGAAATCCCATCCCGTTCTTACCATGGTACTTCAGGAATCAACAGTGCAAGATACGCACCACAGCACGTATCCCTAATGACAGGAGAGTACATCACCCAATTACTAGTTCGCTAGAAACTAATGTAGTTATAGGTGACAGCAAAACTAACCAACATTAAGTCTACCTAGACATGTTACAAGGGCATGGTTACCAACTGATTCCTAGTCTAAGTTATGCCTAGTCTGAGGCGGCTTCCCTACTAGAAACCCTCGTTCCAGTGTATCAACCTGGGGCTCCGGCGACGCGATTACTTGCTCCCACTTCCCCCATTGAGTCTCGTCCTCAACTCGGCCCGTGATCATCTCCCATGATTTCGTTGGTGCCCGAGTTAGTCACTTACAATCGTTAAGGCAAAAGTCTCCAAGTTGGCCTAATGGTTGATAAGTGTAGGCAACTAACTTAGACAAGGTTGACGACTCGAATGTCGTTCAAGTCTCTACCAGTGTCTTAATCAACCTAAGAAACGAAAATAACCAAGTATTGGGGTATAGGAATACCCCTAACTCTCAATTCAACACTTGAAAGTTGAGAACAAGTCACACATATGCGAAGTGACAACTTCCAAGGGTGGCTGGATCTGTCCAGCACTTTGAAAAATCGTAACAATTACCACACAACTTGGAATTACAAGTTCCTCAGTTTTTTGGAAATCTTAGAGTCTCTACTACAAGTCCCTAGTTCACCACTTTGGCAAATTCCAACCACATTTTCCCAGAAGCTCACAAATGTACAGACTATGCAATCATTACGAAGTATCGAACACAGTCTAGTGTAAATTTCATATAAACTCAACCCCTTGTCCAAAGCTCATAAAAATTTAAGAATCTATAACTAGACATACACCAATACATTATGTCCAAAAATTGCATCTAAACTCCCATCACGCAGAGAGTTATGACTCTTCAAATACCGCACAAAGTTCCCACTGTTTCTCAGACAAGGTTTTTTTACTTCTACTTACAATTTATTTTTGAAACCTTATCAAAATTTCATCTAAAAATTATAAAATTATAGAATCGGCAAATAGACTCATACCACAAGATACTGCAAAAATTTCATGGCACTATCATAGATACACAAGTATTTATGCATATATGAACTTCAGTCCCTAAACAGAAATTTTCAGTTTTGTCTTCTCAGATCAGTTGGAACTTAGCAATTTTTTTGAGGCATCAAGCAACCTCAGAAAAATGTAAAATTTGGGATTATGGTTTTAGACATATACAAGAGTATCCATGAAAATTTTCAGCTAAGAATACCCAACCAATATTTAGTAATGATTTTTTTAAGTCACGACAGAAATTCTCAAAATAGCAGTTTCTGCCTTTGGTTGCTGTCCGAATTTGGGACTTGTGTTTGGGCTATTATATTACTTCCAAATATTATGAAAAAAATTCATGTGGGTTCTACATACATTGCAAAACAAGTTCCAAAAATTTGCGCCCCAAATTCCACACCGTTTGAGTGCTAGAAATTCCCAAACTCACCTATTCCACTACAAAAGAAAGTAGCTTTCCCGGCGCTTTTTTCCGTCTATACCGGCGTTTTTTTACGCCGGGGAAACTTTCACCGGCGTTTACAATAACGCCGGTCCAACTGCCGCCGAAGCGGGCGTCGCTGAAACGAAGGGGCCTACACCGGCGTTTTTGGTGGACGCCGGTAAATATTAGGACTACACCGGCGGTCATAAAACGCCGGTGTATATCGGTTTCTGGGTGCCGTTCTTGTGTGCCTATATACATACACCGGCGGTCGTAAACCGCCGGTATTTATCCATTCACCGGCGTAAATAAAAACGCCGGTGTAGATCGAAAGTATACCGGCGGTTAAGAAATGCCGGTGTATGTCCGTTTATGAGCGCCTGCTTTTCCCTATTTACGAACACCGGCGCGACCAAAAAACGCCGGTGTAGTTATATACGCCGGCGTTTATAAAACGCTGGTGTATGCCTGTGCCGTTACAGCTGAAAACTTTCACCGGCGTGCGTTGAAATGCCGGTGTATCATACACTCCAACAATTAAATTATATACACCGCCGTTTTTTAAAATGCCGTTCTGGCTATGCCCGTTTATTTTCGATACTCCGCTTTTCCGTTCGATTTCAATTCACAGTTTCATTTACAAAACCTGTAAACTAATTCTCACAACTGATTCAATCAATTTCGTTGCATACTACTGCGCAAACCACAACCAAACACAAGAATAATTAAAGATAATCAAGTTTCACACGTGTCATATCAACGTCCAAATTCATTGATTAATTAACAATGTCATAATTAACAAATTAATATAGAGACTAACAACCAAAATATCCAAACAAACCAGTCTGACAAATATCCAAAATATCCCAAATTCAAAGTATGACATAACTCTCATAAAAAAAACCAGTCTGACATAACAACAGCAAGGAGGAGGACATAAGAACAACAACCATATAGCAAGGAGGACATAAGAACAGCAAGGAGGACCGCAGATTCATACCCCTCGAGTAGCTTCAGCTCTGATCATCTGCATTTCCTTCATCTTGACGACCGCTCTGTGAATAAAAAACAATAGTTTAATTGAACAGTAGATCACAATACAGAATATACATATTTTTTGAACTTGCAAAAAGAACTACCTGTGTCTCGAATTATAAGATGAAAGTGCCAACTGCAAATGGAATTATTAATGATATATACAGAGGTAAAATAATTACATTGCAATGCTAAAAATTCCGTACTTAATTTTGTTTTTAAATATATCTAAAATAACAAAACAAATAAAAATTCAGTATCTAACTTGAAACCTTTATATTCTCCTCTGATTGGGAATATCCACTATCTAAAACAATAAAACAAATGAAAATTCAGTATCTAAGCATGTCCTTCATGGATTGTTCAGACAATCCATGAAACTGTCATCGTGGACGGAAACCAAATATAAGAAAAATAAGAAAAATAAGAAAAATAAGATAGGGCTCATATCAAGTGTATTTTTAGGAAACTGTCATCGTGGAAGGAAACCAAATATATATAGAAGCCAGAAATGGAAACAGAAAGAAGAAAGGTAGAGACTTTGGATACACCAGGCTACCATAGCGGAATTTTCCTCATCTCTCTCTCATCCCTTATTTCCCTTCAGCACACGAACAAAAAGAGACATCAGCAACCACCTTAAGAGCGACAAGAACAACAATAATAATAAATTATTATGAACAAGATGTCTCTATATGGGTTTCCAGTTCTCCACTCGAGCCCACTCTTTCTAATCACAGCCCAATTAAGAACATAGACCACATCCACTAAACAATCCAATCATAGCCCAGTCAAAATTTGCCATCCTGGATCTTAATGAAATATGCTTCATTAACAGTGAAAGAAAATGAGGATGCTAGCAGCATACTTAGTTTGGAAGTGAACCCATTTTTTGTTAAAAAATCATGCCAAAGATGGCAATCAGCTTCATTAACAGTATCTGAAAATGAAAATTTCCATTAACTGAGCTTATATGTTGCTCTACTAATTCACTGTGCCCAACTAAATCTAAAACCCAATTGTTGTGCGTATCCGGAGGATTTTGGCATACGTACCTATAGCATCCTCAGTTCACAGTAAACCCGTTTTGGTCAAAAAAACATGCCAAGATCACAATCAGATGCATGAAAAAAAGCTCCACTATCAACAAAAGAAGAACTGAGGATGCTATGCAGCATACTTAGTTTGGAAGTGAACCCATTTTGTGTTAAACAATCAGGTTACATTGACAGTATCCGAAAATGAAAATTTCTCCATTATCTGAGCTTATATGTTGCTCTACTACTTTTTCAGCCCAACTATATCGCAAAACCGAAGTGTGGTGCATATCCGGCCGGAGAATTTTGGCATACGTACCTATACAATATCCTCAGTTCACAGTGAACCCATTTTTAGTATAAAAACATACATGCCAAGAAGACAATCAGGTGCCTGAAATCAGCTTCACTAACAGTTAGTGAAAATGGGACCATAGAATAGCTTAAGAAGACCATCAGGTTTGTGAAGTAAGCTTCACTAACAGTGATAGAAACTGGGGATGCTATGCAGCATACTCATTTTGGAAGTGAACCCATTTTGTGTTAAAAAAACCATGCCAAAGATTGCAATCAGGTTACATTGACAGTATCCGAAAATGAAAATTTCTCCATTATCTGAGCTTATATGTTGCTCTACTACTTTTTTAGCCCAACTATATCGCAAAACCCAAGTGTGGTGCATATCCGGCCGGAGAATTTTGGCATACGTACCTATACAATATCCTCAGTTCACAGTGAACCCATTTTTGGTATAAAAACATACATGCCAAGAAGACAATCAGGTGCTTGAAATGAACTTCACTAACAGTTAGTGAAAATGGGACCATAAAATAGCTTAAGAAGACCATCAGGTTTGTGAAGTAAGCTTCACTAACAGTGATAGAAACTGGGGATGCTATGCAGCATACTCATTTTGGAAGTGAACCCATTGTGTTAAAAAAACCATGCCAAAGATTGCAATCAGGTTACATTGAAAGTGCCCGAAAAAGAAAATTTCTCCATTATCTAAGCTTATATGTTGCTCTACTACTTTTTAGCCCAACTATATCGCAAAACCCAAGTGTGGTGCATATCCGGCCGGAGAATTTTGGCATACGTACCTATACAATATCCTCAGTTCACAGTGAACCCATTTTCGGTATAAAAACATACATGCCAAGAAGACAATCAGGTGCTTGAAATGAGCTTCACTAACAGTTAGTGAAAATGGGACCATAAAATAGCTTAAGAAGACCATCAGGTTTGTGAAGTAAGCTTCACTAACAGTGAAAGAAACTGGGGATGCTATGCAGCATAATCATTTTGGAAGTGAACCCATTTTGTGTTAAAAAAATCGGTTACATTGACAGTATTTGAAAATGAAAATTTCTCCATCATCTGATGACCACAGTGAACCCATTTTTGGTATAAAAACATACATGCCAAGAAGACAATCAGGTGCTTGAAATCAGCTTCACTAACAGTTAGTGAAAATGGGACCATAAAATAGCTTAAGAAGACCATCAGGTTTGTGAAATAAGCTTCACTAACAGTGAAAGAAACTGGGGATGCTATGCAGCATACTCATTTTGGAAGTGAACCCATTTTGTGTTAAAAAAACCATGCCAAAGATTGCAATCAGGTTACATTGACAGTGCCCGAAAAAGAAAATTTCTCCATTATCTAAGCTTATATGTTGCTCTACTACTTTTTTAGCCCAACTATATCGCAAAACCCAAGTGTGGTGCATATCCGGCCGGAGAATTTTGGCATACGTACCTATACAATATCCTCAGTTCACAGTGAACCCATTTTCGGTATAAAAACATACATGCCAAGAAGACAATCAGGTGCTTGAAATGAGCTTCACTAACAGTTAGTGAAAATGGGACCATAAAATAGCTTAAGAAGACCATCAGGTTTGTGAAGTAAGCTTCACTAACAGTGCAAGAAACTGGGGATGCTATGCAGCATACTCATTTTGGAAGTGAACCCATTTGGTGTTAAAAAAACCGGTTACATTGACAGTATTTGAAAATGAAAATTTCTCCATCATCTGATGACCACAGTGAACCCATTTTTGGTATAAAAACATACATGCCAAGAAGACAATCAGGTGCTTGAAATCAGCTTCACTAACAGTTAGTGAAAATGGGACCATAAAATAGCTTAAGAAGACCATCAGGTTTGTGAAATAAGCTTCACTAACAGTGAAAGAAACTGGGGATGCTATGCAGCATACTCATTTTGGAAGTGAACCCATTTTGGCTTAAAAAAACCATGCCAGAGATTGCAATCAGGTTACATTGACAGTATCTGAAAATGAAAATTTCTCCATTATCTGAGCTTATATGTTGCTCTACTACTTTTTTAGCCCAACTATACCGCAAAACCCAAGTGTGGTGCATATCCGGCCGGAGGATTTTGGCATACGTACCTATATACCATCCTCAGTTCATGGAAGAAAAATACGAATAGGGCTCATAGCAAGTGTAGTTTTAACTGGAATTGTCATCGTGGAAGGAAACCAAATATAGAAGCCAGAAAGAGGAATGGTAGAGAATGAGGATACACCAGGCTAACATAGCGGCATTTTCCTCATCTCTCTCTCACCCCTTCTTTCCCTTCTCCACTCCAACTCGTCTCTTTCTAATCACAGCCCAATCACAGCCCACGCTAAGCTATCGAGCTCAAATGCATCAACTTTACCAACAGTGGTGCCAGCGGTATCAAAAAGATATTGTGCACCATCAAGGTTGGAAATGTCTGGATTTCTACGTGGTCTACTGGAAGATGTCTCCACACCAGGCAAATACCTGGAAAAAAAATGTGAGCACTCCTCTGATAGATATCCCTGGGCTATTGACCCTTCAGGATATGCTCTATTTTTCACATAACCCTTTAGCCGGTATAGGTACCTGAACATGTACAATTAATAAACTAGAGCGGATTAGGGGATTAAAAGAAATGAGCTTTTGAAAATTCAATTTCGTAAGATGAACGAATTATTTTACCTCTCAATGGGGTACATCCACCGATAGTGAACAGGACCACCGATTCTGGCTTCACCAGTAAGGTGGATTATCAAGTGAATCATAATAGTGAAAAACGATGGAGGAAATATCATCTCCATTTTACTAAGTGTCAATGCCGCCTGCTGCTCCAATTGGTCCAGATCTTCAACACGAAGCATTCTTGAGCAAATACCTTTATATATGCTACAAAGATCTTTCAGGACAGTAGTGACTTGCTCACACATTGAAGACCTTAGGGCCACAGGAAGGAGATCCTGCATTAGGATGTGGTAGTCGTGTGACTTTAGCCCCTGAAGCCTCTTCTCTTTAAAGTTGACACATTTTGCCATGTTAGAAGAATAGCTATCAGGGACTTTCAGTTCAAGTAGTACTTTGCAAAACAACTCCAACTCTGATTTTGACATTGAATAGATTGCAGGAGGTAGGAGCACTTTCCCGTTCGGCAATTCTTCTGGGTGCAACTCATGTCGGATGCCCATTGACTTCAAATCAAGTCGGCTCTTCAGATTGTCCTTTGTCTTCCGATCATCTCCCATAACTGTTCCTATACAATTCTCACCTATATTTTTGCCGATATGCATCACATCTAAATTATGTCTCAGTAAGTTGAATTCCCAATACGGCAACTTGAAGAAAATACTCTTCTTCTTCCATGCACCTAAACTCGTCAAGTTTTGATCCTCATCCTCGCCATATAGATCGGTCTCCTCATCTTGCTCCAGCCTTGCCCTTTTCTTGCCCTTTGTCCTGACTTCTGGTTCCTTTCCATATTTGAATTGATGACCATCTACCCGCCTCAAAATATCTGAACCAGAGGAAGACCCAGGAGCATGTTCCCACTCGTCGGTGCCATCAAATGTTGCTGCCTCTGCCCGAAATATATGTGTGTCAGGCAACCATCTCCTATGACCCATATAGCAAAACTTTCTGCCATTGTACAACCACCTTGAACTAGTTTGGTCAGCACAACATGGACATGCATAACGTCCTTTAGTACTATATCCAGATAAATTTGCATATGCTGGAAAATCATTGATTGTCCAAGACAACACGGCACGAAGAGAAAATGTTTCTTTAGCCACAACATCATAGGTTGGAACACCCAACCACAACTTCTGAAGTTCATCTATTAACGGTTGTAGGTACACATCTATATCATTTCCAGGACCTTTCGGTCCAGGAACTATCATGGACAAAATAAATGAGGACTGCTTCATGCATTTCCAAGGCGGCAAATTGTATGGTATCAACACAACCGACCATATGCTGTATGTACTACTCATTTGCCTGAAAGGGTTGAAACCATCACTAGCTAGTCCAAGTCTCACATTTCGAGGATCTTCCGCAAAATCAGGATATCTTTCATCAAATCTTTTCCAAGATTGAGAATCAGCAGGATGTCTAAGAATCCCATCATTAGTGCGGCCTTCAGCATGCCATTTCATATCAGAAGAAGTTTTCGTGGACATAAACAACCTTTGTAACCTAGGGATCAGAGGAAAGTAACGCAATATTTTGGCAGGCTTCTTTTTCCTACTTCGCTTAGTAGATCCACTGGCTCCCTCGTCTTGATTTGGTCTTTCTTTCCATTTCGAAGAACCACACACTTCGCAATTCTCCAGACTTTCCTTACCACTCGTGAAAAGCATACAGTCATTTGGACATGCTGCTATCTTCTCATATCTTAGATCGAGAGAACTTAGGAATTTTTTGATTTTATAGGCTGAGTTTGGAATACAGATTTCAGGAAATGCTTCATTCAACAATTCAAGTAGCATAGTGAAGGACTTAGCAGACCACCCGTTTAAACATTTAATCTGAAATAGTCTGACAATGAATGAGAACTTAGAAAATTTGGTGCAGTCGCGGTACAACGGGATACTAGCATCTTCAAGTAACTTAGCGAAGGATTCTTGCTACTTATTATTTTCATGGGTGGGGCCAGACATTTCCTCGTCCACCCCACCACCAATCTGGTTTGTTTCTATTGACTCATTGTGAACTTCGGTTGTTGGGTCATTGGTGTGGAAAGGAACATTATGATTTCCCATGGCATCTTGTAATAAAGCATGCATCTCATCGGGAACGCTTAAGTCTTCGTTCACTAAGGGCTCAGCCTCATTTTCTAATACAACCGGACGAACAGGAGCTGCCGTATAATCCTCTCCATGACAAAACCACCTTGTGTACCCTTGAAGAAAACCGTTGACAGCCAAGTGTGTATGTACTACGTCACATGTCCTCAGCATACAATTTGTACAGCGAAGGCATGGACAAAGGATTAGGTTGGGATCACGGGAATGTCGTTTGGCAAAGATAATAAAATCTTTAATACCATCACGGTACTCCTTGGATAATCGTGGTTTACTAATCCAACTTCTATCCATTATATCAATAGCACACAGTCTGAAATTAAAATTTGATATATTAAATAGTAATAACAGTAAAAGGCATTTTGTATATTAAATTTCACCTATTTGAAAACCATCCCTAGCTGCAAATAAATAAACGATATAATCTTTAACTGTAAAATAAAGAAATTGTGGCTCCAAAAAATGTACAAAAAAAAACTACTTCTTAACACAATCTACTCTATTCACCAAACCCTAAACGACCTTTTGTGGAAATGATCACAACCACCTTAGACGGTATTTTATCACACACCCTGTGTTCGAGCATAAAAAAAAATCGACTATAGTCTCCCCTGTATTTGGCTTTCCGTTCAAGGAGATGATGATGGTAAAGGGTATTTTGCTGATGAAGAGGAATCGGCCGAATAATGAGTGCGTCGTGCTGTAACTACGGTAACAAGAAGATCTGATGACTCATGAACTATTCTGTTCATGACTACTAATAATCACTTATCTCATAATAATAATAATAATAATAATAATAATAATAATAATAATAATACTAAACAAAAGAAACAGTAAAAGAAAAATTAAAATGTCTAGTATGTAAGCATATATTTTGCAGATTGAACCAATTGTTGTACATAGCCGGAGAATTTTGGCATAGAGCTATAGCATCCTCAGTTCACAGTGAACCCAGTTTGGTCAAAAAAACATGCCAAAATGACAATCAGATGCATGGGATAAGCTTCAATTAATTAACAGTGAAAGAAACTGGGGATGCTATGCAGCATACTTAGTTACGAAGTGAACCCATTTTGTTAAAAAACCATGCCAAGGATTCCAGTCAGGTTACTTTAACAGTATCTGAAAATGAAAAATTTCCCATTATCTGAGCTTATATGTTGCTCTACTACTTCTTCATCCCAACTAAATCTAAAACCCAATTGTAGCCGCATATCCGGCCGGAGGATTTTGGCATACGTACCTATACCATCCTCAGTTCACAGTGAACCCATTTTGGTAAAAAAAACATGCCAAGATGACAATCAGATGCATGAAAATAAGCTTCACTAACAACAAAAAAAGAAAATGGGGATGCTAGCAGCATACTTAGATTGGAAGTTAACCCATTTTCGTATAAAAAGCCATGCCAAAGATTGACAATCAGGTTACTTTAACAGTATTTGAAAATGATAAATTTTCCATTATCAGAGCTTATATGTTGCTATACTACTTCTTCAACCCAACTAAATCTAAAACCCAATTGTTGTGCGTATCCGAAGGATTTTGGCATACGTACCTATAGCATCCTCAGTTCACTTAGTCTGGAAGTGAACCTATACAAACTGGGGATGCTATGCATGCAGCATACTTAGTTTGGAAGTGAACCCATTTTGTGTTAAAAAACCATGCCAAAGATTGCAATCAGGTTACTTTAACGGTATCTGAAAATGAAAATTTCCCATTATCTGAGCTTATATGTTGCTCTACTACTTCTTTAGCCCAACTAAATCTAAAATCCAATTGTTGTGCATATCCGGCCGGAGGATTTTGACATACGTACCTATAGCATCCTCAGTTCACAGTGAACCCATTTTGGGTAAAAAAACATGCATGCCAAGAAGACAATCAGATGCATGAAATCAGCTTCATTAACAGTGAAAGAAAACGGGTATGCTATGCAGCATACTTAGTTTGGAAGTGAACCCATTTTGTGTTAAAAAACCATGCCAAAGATTGCAATCAGGTTACTTTAATAGTATCTGAAAATGAACATTTCCCATTAACTGAGCTTATATGTTGCTCTACTAATTCACTGTGCCCAACTAAATCTAAAACCCAAGTGTGGTGCATATCCGGCCAGAGAATTTTGGCATACGTACCTATACAATATCCTCAGTTCACAGTGAACCCATTTTGGGTAAAAAAACAAACATGCCATGAAGACAATCAGATGCATGAAATCAGCTTCATTAACAGTAAAAGAAGATGAAAATTTCCATTATCTAAGCATATATTTTTCTATTAATTCTTCATCTCAACTAAACCGTTCATGCTAAGGAAATCTAAATGAATAAACTGAAAAAAGCTGCCTTTTTTGGAAAATAAGGGAAATCAAGAGATCATACCGAAGAGAGAGGGAGGGAGCGGGGCGACGAGGGCGGGGGCGTAGGAGAGAGAGAGAGAGGGGGCGACCGCCGATTCACCTCCAGATCGAGAGAGGGAAGAACGAAATCGAAAAGGACGAAGGGAATAAGGGACGATTTCGAATGGTCGAAGGCCATCGAAGAGGACGAAGCGGCGGAGGCAAACGCGCGGGAAATAGAGCAGGGAAGGAGGGAAACGAAGCGCCTTTTTTCCCCCTTTTTTTTTTGGGTAATGGGTAAATGGCGAGCGAACGATTAGGGTTCGCGGGTTTTATTCCCAGTTATTCACCGGCGTTTTAATTGGAAACGCCGGTGAATGTGCCCGTATATTCGCCGGCGTTTATAATAAAAAACGCCGGTGAATAATAAACTTCACCGGCGTGTTTAGGTAAAACGCCGGTGAATACTAACATTCACCGGCATTTTAAATCGACTGCCGGTGTATGACCATCCCATCTGGCGCCCAATTCCTACTCGCTCCCTACCCCAGCGCTACTAGTAAAACGCCGGGGAATAATCGCCGGTAAAAGCAGTATCTTTTGTAGTGTTCATACATGTTTCTTTAACAAAATTTCATGCAGAGAGATATTCTACCATACAAATTATTTTTCATAGCATGTAAATAATCACACATGGTACCCAAGATTTTTCTCAACGACTACTACATGCTAAAATCACATACACAAAAAGAAACTAGATTTTTTTTTGAGTTTAAGAGAATCACCCACATTTGTGTTTGTAAGAGACTCCTTGTATGCTTGCTCCTTGCTCCTTGAGATTGCACCTTGCTCCTACTTCTCTTCTTCTACCTTACTTTTACTAACAAAGTATCTCTTCTTTTTCTTTTTCTTTTTCCATCTCTCTTTTTTTGAACACAAGAACAAGAACTAGTGAAAAGAGAATGAAAGAGTGAGTGAAGTGAGCATTTATAGGGTGAAGTGGGAGTTAGGGGTTCCCCTTGAAGCTAGGGCCGGCCAAACAAGGTGTAGGGTGAGGATGAGAGGAGAGTGAGTTAGTGGAGGTGAAGGGGTGAGATTAATGCCAACACACCAAGACTAGAAGCTTCAAGAGTCAACTTGAAGTCTTCATGAAGAGCCTCACATGGCACAATGTCCCCCCCTGGATCTCATCAAGATTGGTGCTAGGGTTTGATTAGGATAAGGGTTAGCTTTAACCCTAGGTTACTAACCCTAAGTCACCATACCCTAACCCTAACCCTAGTGCACAAATGTGCATAGTTATTTAATTCACTAATCATGCACCAATTCAATTCAAGTCTTAACTTGGTTTCATAATAAATAAATAATATATATAATAAAATTATTTTGGGATATTACAACACACTAGTAGAAGTTATCATGGAGGTGCCACCTTCCACACGAACTCCACCTACCCCAAGGCTCTCTCCACCTTCCAGCAGTATTCGAACGTTGCAGTCTCGTTTTGGTAATTCTAGTGACAACTTACTATAAGATATTTCAGGAACAATGGGCTTCCATACACCCGACCAAGTTTTTAATGCTCCCACAAAGTTGGCAGAGGTTGTGATAACCCTACTCAATCCCTCAATCCCCATCTTACCCTTCATTATCTTACAACGACTATCTCAAACTGTCAAAACTCCACCTCGAGCTGTGAACATGCAACCACGGATATCAGATTCCGCTGTATCAAAAGAATATGCGTGACCTCTTTTAGTGTGAACCCTTTACCATCTTGCGTCTCTAATTCAACTGTTCCCTCACCCACTACTTCACAAATCTCTCCTCACTTTACGACCTGTTGCCGCTAAATCTGGTGTGGGGGCAAACAGATAGTATTTGTGGATTCTTGGGAAACTTTTGAATAACAAACCTGTTACCTGTTCCGCCGGAGTTTGACGCTGACTCCCGCCGTACACCTGCAAAATGTGCGAGACACCGGGGTTGTTCCCGGCGATGCACCCTCTGATGCTCAAGTCAGTAACCAGGGATGATTATGAAAGAGCCTAAATTGGAAAAAGATTGATTACCTCTTAATGGAGATGGATGGAGGGTATTTATAGGCGTCTTAGGGATCAAATTAGGCATGTAATTCCTGTGTATAGATAAGGAATGTAATCCCTAATTCTCAGTGAAAGGATAGATATGAATCAAGGCCGTTGATTAGGATTAATCAGAAACCCTAATTCTATCCTGGTGGACCTGGTTCGCTGCGGGTTGAAACAAGCACCCAGTTGAGGTGGACCCGTTCGTGGGTTATTGGATCTTTGGGGGTGAGATCCAGTACCTGCTTCAGGCCCGATAGTAGGTGAAATTACCATTTTACCCCTAAGCTTTAAGATTCGTTCCTGATTTGGACGGTTCTGATTTAACCCCGTTTTTTAGCCATATCACGAGCCCCCCACTCCCGAAGACTGAGCTTGATCAGCCTTTGAGGAGTAGTTTTACTATTTTAACGGCTAGGAGAGTTGTATCGGAGTCCATATGGAAGGTTTTGAATCTCTGCAGGGGGTAGTATGGTTATTTTCTAAGTTAGACACATGCTCAGAGTTGTTTTTGAACTCTTCTGGACCTTTGGTGATTTTTATCTATTTTTTCAGAATATTTACTTAATTTTTGCAAAGTGTTGATTCGTTGTTCGGGGGTCTTAATAAATAGTCCTAGGCGATAATTATTCACTTGGGGGTTCAAAAATATTTCCCCGATTTTATAATTATTTTCTAGGATTTTTAACTAATTTTCCCGAATTTTTAATCATTTTTTCGCAATTTTTTAAGTAAATAAATCAATTTTAATAAATAAAATACCGAATTATTGCGTGGTGTGATCTGAACCGTTGATCTCGAGCGAGCGCGGAATTCTGGAAGATCGGATGGACGGAGTCGCTCAGCAATATTTTTCTCGCTTTTGTGGGTCGGATGGGCACTTGCTCGGAATCCAAGCGAAGTGGCTCGGCTCTTCCTCCGCGCAAGTGGCTCGGATCGCCAGTCGCTCGGCTCGAAATACCGAGCAACGTGGAGCGATCTGAGCCGTTGGATCTTAAAGCGAATCTTGAGACTGGCACGGTCCCCAAGAAAACACTATCTTGTCGTTTAGTGGACGTGGTGCAATCTGGATCGTCCATCATCTGAGGTGCAAATTTTGTGATGATCCAACGGTCGGAGACGCTCGGCAGCAATTTTCTTCACTTTCGAGGGTCGAATGGGTACTTGCTCGGAATCCGAGCGAAGTAGCTCGGTTTTACCTTCGCGCAAGTGGCTCGGATCGCTAGTCACTCGGTTCGGAATGTCGAGCGACGTGGAGCAATCTGAGCCGTCGGATCTTGGCACGAATCTCGATACGGGCTCAGTTTTCAAGAAAACACTATCTTGTCGTGTAGTGGCGCTAGCAAGATCCGAGCCGTCTGATCGAAATTTAGCGCGAATCTTGAGGAGAAAGTTGTTTTTCTCCATTTCGTAGCTCGGATTGGCACTTGCTCGGAATCCGAGTGATATAGCTCGGATCGCCTGTCGCTCGGCTATTGGGTCCGAGGGACGTGGGGCGATCTCAGCCGTTGGATTTGGAGCGCCGAGCGGCTTTACTTAGGTTGAAACGTTGCTTCTTTTGCCAATAGTTGTGTCTCCTTATCACTTAGCCGTTTGGGCTTTTGTAACGGTTCAAGGGAGGCTCAAAAGTCGCGCCCTAACGTTACAAAGCCCAAGAGACGTCATTTTTACTATAAGTTTTCACCCCCCTCCCCCCTCCAACACTTCACCTTATTTCTCACTTTCACTTTCTCACTCTTGATTTTTACTTGCAAGCGAAGCCTTTAGCTCTCGAGCGGCACTACTAGCTGTCGCGGCCAGACATTTTAATCTCCGGTGATCTTTCCGGCCGTAATAGTCACCTCAAGGTCAGTATCTATCCCCATCTTTAAAAAATGGTTAAGATTTCTTCCACGGACGAGACCCCCTCCTCGGGCGCTGGCATCGACCGAGAAGTCAGGCCGTGCAAAGACAAAGGGAAGAGGGTCGTGGAGCCGACCGAAGAGACTTTGGTCCGACCAAACACAGACGGGGAGATTGCCGAGCCTCTACAGGAGGTTGAGGTCCGTTCTTCCAAGGGCAAGGGTGTGGAGATGATTATTGAGCATCCGAAGACGGCAGGGGAGCTGGGTCGGCAGCCGAGCATTTTGTCGAGCGTTAGCGGTGTGCGGAGCTATTCTGAAGAATTATTGGAGAAGGTGACATAGGGCACCGCAAAGTCAGTCGAGGAGAACGAACCGAGGGAAATATTCGAGGTGGACCATATCTCTTTGGTCCTGACCGAGGCGGATCTGCATCGGATCCGGAGCGGGTTCCAAATCCCAGCAGAGTACGGACTTCTGCTCCCTGGCCCCGGCTTCCGAGCGTGCACCTCATCCTCGACTGATGTTTGTGTTTTTCCCGCTGATTCACTGAATGCCGGACTACATCTGTCGTTGCACCCCTTTGTGGTCGAGGTGCTGCAGTGGTACGGCTTGTGTCCGGCTCAGCTGATGCCGAATACCTGGCGGCATGTGATGGCGTTCGTTCTTCAATGTCAGGAGGTCGGCGTCGAGCCAAATATGTTCATCCTTCGGAGCCTCTACCGACCTTGCCAACCCAGCAAGAACGAGCAAAGGTATTACCTTTCGCCGAGGAGGGGCATGAAGTTGATCGAAAACCCGGACTCGATCAAGCATTGGAAGGAAAAGTACTTCCTCGTCCGAGCTCCCAAGCCGTGGGAGATACCGACGGTGTGGTCGAAGGACGGCCTACCGAAGCGGGTGAAGAAAGTGCCCGGACATCGTGGAGAAGTTGCTCGCTCTTCCGATACTTAGTTGGAAGGATATTACGGAGGAGGCATTATTCCGAGGGGGTCTCAGTCCGATCAACCCCAGTATGCTTCTTTTATTCTGTTTTCGTATTTGAAGTTTTTGAAAACTTTTCTAACTTTTTCCACTCGGTTTGTGCAGAATCCTCTGGCATGGACTACAAAGGTTTGATGGCGAAGGCTCGAGCAGCTAGGGAGCAAGAGACGAGGAAGAGAAAGAGGACCGTCTCCGGACCTCAAGGCGGCCGAGCGCCAAAGGTACCCTCGGTTTCTCCGACCCCCGAGCATCCGGTCATCGAGGTTTCTCAGGCCGGGATCGAGCAAGGGCCCATCGCACCAATCGTTGTACCTACCTCGGATGTGCCGAACCCGCCGGCGCAGACGGATGTTCCGGGGTCTTCTGGCGGAGCGTTCAACATCGGCGCGCTGTTAGCTCTCGACGTTCCGCCACTCACCGCCGAGGCGGAGCGGATCTTGACCGAGGAGCACAAGCGCATCTTCGTTCCCGACTGGAGGGTGATGAAGGTCGATGGATTCTTAGGGGACGAAAACATTTGTATGCAGGCGGTGAAACACCTGCCGACCCCCAAAGACCGAGCGGCGTTGAAGGCAGGTGAAGTTGGTGACGCTGCGATGCAGATTGCTCGGAATACTATGTCGGTAAGTAGTGAATCACTTTCTTGATAATTTTTCTAAGTTTTTGTGCTCGGTTTTGACAGTTTCTTCGAGAGCAAGGAGAAGGAGATGATGATTCTGAACGACCGTGAACGGTCGGAACGATCTAGAGCGGTAAAGGAGCTGGAGGCCGAGCAGCTGCGTTCTACTTCGCTCGAGGCCGAAGTCGTCAGTTTGAAAGCTTAGCTTGCCGAGGCGCTGAAGAGCTCGGCCGCCGAGGCCTCCAAGGTCGAGGCTGTGGAGAAGGAGAGGGCTCAGCTTGAAGGGGAGCTGTTGGAAGCTTGGAAGGTAACAGAGGTGGCCTTGATCGAGCAAGAATCGAAGGTGGCGGCCATAGAGAAGGCAGTCCGGGACAAGGCCGAAGCTCACATGCTGTCGAACATGGAGGAGGCATATGGCCGAGCCCTGAAGCACATCGTCGCTCGGAACCCCGGGTTTGACGTCTCGGACTACTATTTCTACGAATCTGTGGAGGGCGAGGAAGAGATGCCCTTGTCCGTGCTCGCACCAAGGCCGGAGGGCAAAAATGCCGAGGACGAGGTGGTGCTGGTCGTGCAATTGTAACTATGCCGACCGTTGACGAGGTCGACCCTTGACTTTGTCATCTTCTGCTCTGTTTTTCTTTTCTTCTTTTTTGTAACGCCTAACTGCGGACTGGCCACCGCCTTTTGTAAACTCTTGAATTTTAATGAAAACTTTTGTGGGGTTTTGGCTGAGGATTATGAAACTTTTACAAAAATGTTTAACTCTTTTTGCTCGGATTGTGTCCCTAAGTGTCGAAGATTTCTCTTGATATTTCTCCGCTTTTCAGGTTGAGTTTGGTCCAATTACTGAGGTCTCCTACCTCCACCCTGAGTTGGAGAAAACGAAGGAGGCTCTTTCTCGCAATCGAAACAAAGCGTTTTATGACTTCTTGAATTTGGAGAAAATCAAAGTGACGGCGAGAGGATACTTAGGCAAGTTAAGGCAACTGCGAAAGCAGTCGCGAAAGACGCCTCTCGAAGGCGAGGTAGAGTTGATCCGTAAGGGTCTCTTTGATGTCGAAGAAAGAAACAGTGAACTGCTGGCGGAGATTCGTCAATTGGAGGTGACGGCAAAAGAACACTCGGCCGAAGAAGAGGAGTTAGCTTCGAAGGTGGGGTTGTTGATGTCCGAGCGTGACGAGTTGTTGGCCAGAATCGACAAATTGAGGAGGATCACGATCGATAGAGGTATCGAAGTGACTCATCTTCGTCGCGTAGTGGCCGATAGTACTAATGTCGCAGGTTCGTCTAAACTTCCTCGTCTCAAAACATCAGTGGCGGACGAGATTCTCAGAGATAGGATCATCGAGCTGGAGGAGGAGATTGCTTTGCTAAAACCTCAGCCTGTAAAGGCCAATGTTCGCAGCACGTCATGTACTCGTGAGGAGAGCGAAAGAGGGATCACTTTTTACGAACTTGCGACTCGATTGCCTGCTGTTAGGCGAAGTCCAGCAGATGCTCAGAGTGCCGTAGCTATTTCGTCCAGTGGGGCCTCATGTAACGCCCCGAATCCCAAATCACTGAATTCGAGATGTTCTACAGGATCTTTTCACTTTCTTTAGTACAATTTTACAAGGAAATTCAAATTTTTCTTCATTCATCAGAGTTACATCAATATTACACTTTTCTTTTACACAGCTGAAGTAAAATACAACAATTAAATAAATGTACAACAACATGGTACAATCTTTATGCATCCATTCCTCTTACACATGCAATTACCTGCATACAAACTGTGGGTACGTCAGTTTATTCAACCGATGATAATTATACATGGCCATCCTCTCTATGCCAGAAACAGTATAACGAATCTCATTTCTTAACAATCACAAACTTGTTCAATATAAGCATATAAATCAAAGGGAACTCTTAAAGATGTCGTGTCGTGATTGTGCACTTAATCCTTAATGCAATTATTTAATTTACATGACACTAATGCACACTTGTTCGGATTCTATGCATCCCATACTACATAGGTCCGAGGGCAAGCCTCTTAACCGTTCTTCATTTTTGTAGGGTTCAATCCCTCGCCATGACTTACTCTACTTCTGTAATTACGGTGAGTATCCTGAATGAATCAATGAGTACAAGCATGTATCCTGGCCCCTGGAGTAGAATTCCGCGCCATGTCTTGACTCATCAAGCATGCATTCTGCAGCAATTCAGCCTCCTCCCTGAACACAATCCTCTTGCAGTCACCAAAACATCCCATGAGCATGACTAAGGTCCGATCATTCTGAGTTGTGCCCGCACCATGTCTTGACTCATCAAGCATGCATTCTGCGGCTCACACACCCGCACCGTAAACCCTAGTTCTCATACTTATGTTTTTCTCTCACTTTCATCACCTCTTCACTATGTACTAAATATTAGAATCATGAATACAAATCAAAGCTCTAGAGTTAGCCTCTCCACCAAACCGGACTTATCATTTCATTTCAATACATGACCAACCTTGGTCTTTCAATTCTCATTTCATTTCATTCATTTCACTGCCGGGGGAGACTTAGCTACTCTTGGTTTCAATTTACAATTCACAACTTCCAATTGAGCACTTTCAGCTCATCATTCATTTAGAGTCTCACAGACTTGCTCATCATGATTTTAGCCTTTCATATTCATTTAATTCTCAATTCCCATTTATGATTTATTTTACATAAATCCACACAGTCATAAAAGGAGTTCATAGAATTCGATCATAAAGTTCACAACTTCCAACAGCAATAAATAAAATGAAATCTCATACATACCAAAGTTCACTCTGTACAGTCGACTTGGAAGGACACCAGTCGACTCATACAGCCAATACAGGTTCATCATAAATACTCGGGATAGTCGACTGCTGCACACAGTCAGTCGGCTGTCCCGCAACCTTTCATGTTCACAGTGTCATCCACATGACAGTCGACTGCTCATCCATCAGTCGTCTGTTCTGGAATTCTTTAATAGTACATTTCCATGTTCAGCTCAGTCGACTGGCTACACGCACTAAGTCGACTGGTCAGTTTCTTAATTCCAAAACAGAGATTATCTTTCCAACCGTTCTCATATGCACTTTCATCACAGCATACATACATTCATATTTTATAGACATTACACTTCTTACTTGTTCAGTAACATGGTAGCATGGAATTTCAAATTACTAATATGTTCTTTTCTTTAAGGAAAACACTTTAAACATGCACTCACACTATTCATAACTTTCTTACGAAGATGAAGATGTAAATCTCAAACCATTATACTAGGTTAACATAATGGAATATCTCATTTCATGGAATTGCCAAATAATCATACTTAAATCGATGCACCAGTCGGCTGAACACCTTGTCAGTCGACTGCACCGACAGTTCTTAGTTTTGTCAATCATCGCTAGTTCTTTTCATTCATTTACCTTCCCTCCATCATATGTGTCATAGGAAAAATGTAAAAAATTAGTGATCACACGATTACGTCTATTTGCACATATGTTTATTCCCACATCATGAAAAATAATTGTCTCGTACCAGTCGACTGGTTCATGCGACAGTCGACTGTACCGACACTTTCGTTCTTATTATCAACAGTATGTTCAAGCAATTTCTAATACATTCAATTTACTTTTTATAACATAGTAGCAATCATAATAATCATGGTATAATTCCTACATTAGAAGTCCTGAGAAACACCCACCTTATATGAAGAAATAATCGAAATCCCGCAAAAGCTCCTCAATATAGTGAACGCCTCCTTGCTCCTTACACCTTGCTCCTTTGCTCCACACCGAACCTTCAGAGTGTTACTCGGCCTCCACAGAAAAGCACACACACAACTCACAAATACCTCTCTTAATAAAGACAATCTTAGTGTAAAAGAGATAGGGAAATGGGAGGGGTATTTATACTAGGAAATAAGTAGAATAGAGGGCTAGGATTTATTGGGGAGTTATGAGATCAAAGGTTAGGATGCATTAGGGGGTTGAGAAACTACCCACACTTCACAAAATAACCACCCATGATCTATCCCACTACCCTACTCACATCCGGCCACAAAGGAAAGGTGCTCAATGCACGTGTATGCGAGATGCACGTGCATGCACAACCCACACTAAATAAAACTTGTACAAAGATAATAAGTTTCTTATATAAAAAGTGTTACACAAAACAAGTTGTAGGAAATAATAAAAAGTTAAATTTATGGGCTTAAATCCATTTGGGCCAAAATAAATATTTTAAAAAGAAAATAAGCAAATTAACATTGGGCTTTAAGAAAATGTTTTATAGAAAACAATACACTTTATTCATCATGTTGAGAAATAATAGTCAACATGCTACACAAGCATACCATATGTAAAAATAAATAATCTTTCATGTATTTGAAAAATCAGGGTATTACACCTCAGTTGGGGCCACCGCTAGAACTAGCGACGAAGGGGGATCTCGCTTCGTAGGTCTAGAGTCGAGCTCAGAAGTGAGGTGGCGCCGCCCTCGCGTGTCTCTGAACCGAAGCGTTCCCCTTCCAAAGAAGCACTGAATAAGTTGTATTATGCTTTTCAAATTATTGTAAAAATCTTGTTGTAGTGTCGGCTCGGTCCGGGCCCTTAATAAAAAAAGTTCGTTTTGTTTCCGATGTTTGAGTGCTGTGATGCCGACAAATTGATAAGTATAACTCCTCCAACTTTTGATAACTACTCAAAATAAGGAGCAAATCTTCCTTCTCACAGGCTGCCCACTCCTGGCTCGCTTAGGAGCAGTCTTGCGGGGCAAAGTCGAGCCAAGTGTTGGACTCCGAACTCGTCGTTAGAGTAGTTCAACGGTTGTGGGAGCAATTCTGAATGGCGACCTACTTCTAGCTTGCTTAAGAGCGAACTCGCGAAGTAGAATCGAGCCAAGTGTTGGCCTCCGAACTCGTCGTTAGAGTTTGTTCAACGGTTGTGGGAGCAATTCCGAATGGCGACCTACTTCTAGCTCGCTTAAGAGTGAACTTACGAAGTAGAATCGAGCTAAGTGTTGGACTCCGAAGTCGTCGTTAGAGTTTGTTCAACGGTTGTGGGAGCAATTCGGAATGGCGACCTACTTCTAGCTTGCTTAAGAGCGAACTTGCGAAGTAGAATCGAGCCAAGTATTGGACTCCGAACTTGTCGTTAGAGTTTGTTTAACGGTTGTGGGAGCAATTCCGAATGGCGACCTACTTCTAGCTCGCTTAAGAGCGAACTTGTGAAGTAGAATCGAGCCAAGTGTTGGACTCCGAACTCGTCGTTAGAGTTTGTTCAATGGTTGTGGGAGCAATTCTGAATGGCGATCCACTTCTAGCTCGCTTAAGAGCGAACTTGCGAAGTAGAATCGAGCCAAGTGTTGGACTCCGAACTCGTCGTTAGAGTTTGTTCAACGGTTGTGGGAGCAATTCCGAATGGCGATCCACTTCTAGCTCGCTTAAGAGCGAACTTGCAAAGTAGAATCGAGCCAAGTGTTGGACTTCGAACTCGTCGTTAGAGTTTGTTCAACGGTTGTGGGAGCAATTCCGAATGGCGACCTACTTCTAGCTCGCTTAAGAGCGAACTTGTGAAGTAGAATCGAGCCAAGTGTTAGACTCTGAACTCGTCGTTAGAGTTTGTTCAACGGTTGTGGGAGCAATTCCGAATGGCGACCTACATCTAGCTCGCTTAAGAGTGAACTTGCGAAGTAGAATTGAGCCAAGTGTTGGACTCCGAAGTCGTCGTTAGAGTTTGTTCAACGGTTGTGGGAGAAATTCCGAATGGCGACCTACTTCTAGCTTGCTTAAGAGCGAACTTGCGAAGTAGAATCGAGCCAAGTATTGGACTCCGAACTCGTCGTTAGAGTTTGTTCAACGGTTGTGGGAGCAATTCCGAATGGCGACCTACTTCTAGCTCGCTTAAGAGCGAACTTGTGAAGTAGAATCGAGCCAAGTGTTGGACTCCGAACTCGTCGTTAGTGTTTGTTCAACGGTTGTGGGAGCAATTCCGAATGGCGACCTACTTTTAGCTTGCTTAAGAGCGAGCTTGCAAAGTAGAATCGAGCCAAGTGTTGGACTTCGAACTCGTCGTTAGAGTTTGTTCAATGGTTGTGGGAGCAATTCCGAATGACGACCTACTTCTAGCTCGCTTAAGAGCGAACTTGCGAAGTAGAATCGAGCCAAGTGTTGGACTCCGAACTCGTCGTTAGAGTTTGTTCAACGGTTGTGGGAGCAATTCCGAATGGCGACCCACTTCTAGCTCGCTTAAGAGCGAACTTGCAAAGTAAAATCGAGCCAAGTGTTGGACTCCGAACTCATCGTTAGAGTTTGTTCAACGGTTGTGGGGGCAATTCTGAATGGCGACCTACTTCTAGCTTGCTTAAGAGCGAACTTGCAAAGTAGAATCGAGCCAAGTGTTGGACTCCAAAGTCGTCGTTAGAGTTTGTTCAATGGTTGTGGGAGCAATTCCGAATGGCGACCTACTTCTAGCTCGCTTAAAAGCGAACTTGCAAAGTAGAATCGAGCCAAGTGTTGGACTCCGAACTCGTCGTTAGGGTGAAGAGTAAAAACAGAGAGATACAAACAATTTTCACAAGAGTAAAGTATGAAAAAGCTTTCTTTATTGATGACTAATGGTCGGCTGCTTCTGAAGTTGCAAGCCGTTATTACAAGAGAGAAATAAAAGAAAAGCAGTACAAGTAATAGGAGAGGAACGGTTTGACATCCTAAAATACTTAGAGAGGCGTTGGTGCTCTCTCTTGGTATTTTAGAAGATGGTCGGCATTCCAGGTCCTGGGGATCTCTCTGCCCTCAAAGTCTTCTAGTTTGTAGGTCCCGGGCCGAACTTCTTTGGCGATCTTATAGGTTCCCTCCCAATTTGGAGCCAATTTGCTCTTCTGACTTGGGAATGAGATGGCTAACTTTCTGAGGACTAAGTCCCCTTCTTTGAGGTCGGTAGGACGGACTCTCTTGTTGTATGCCAACTCGATCCTTCTTCGGTAGCTTTGTTGACGAATGGTCACTCTTTCTCGGATCTCATCTATCAGGTCTAGATTTGCTCGAAGCTCTCTGGCATTTTGTTCTTCTTCATAAGCCATTAGACGAGGAGAGGGTATACCAACTTCTAGGGGGATCATAGCCTCGGACCCATAGGTGAGATTGAAGGGACACTCTCCTGTGGCGGTCCGTTTTGTGGTGCGGTAGTTTCACAGCACGTTGGGGAGCGGATCAACCCATAAGCCTTTGGAACATTTGTCCAAACTCTTCTTAATGCTGGAGAGGATCTGTCGGTTAGCATTCTCGACTTGGCCATTCGACTGGGGATGGGAAACAGAGGAGAATTGGTGTTGGATGGCAAGGTCTTCACATAGAGCTCGGAAGGCAGCCCCGGTGAACTGGGTCCCGTTGTTTGTTATGAGGACCCGAGGGACGTCGAATCGGCAACTGACATTCTTCCAAAAGAACTGAACGACCTTGTTTTCGGTAATCGTGGCCAAGGGCTCGGCCTCTATCCATTTTGAGAAGTAGTCGATTGCCACGACTAGGAATTTAAACTGGCCGGGAGCTGGTGGAAATGGCCCTAGTAAATCCATCCCCCACATTGCAAAGGGGATTGGACTTGATAGGAAAGTGAGTGGAGCTTGTGGGAGGCATCGGATGTTGGAGTTCTTCTGGCAAGAGCCGCATTGCCGAACATGTAGTTCGGCATCTTGCAGGAGAGTGGGCCAGAAATATCCGTAGTTCAACACTTTGCGGGCTAGGGACCTGGACCCTGAATGTGCCCCGTCGATGCCCTAGTGAAGTTCCTACAGGGCGTATTCGGCTTGCTATGGGGAAATACATCTCAAATAAGGCCTGCCATCTACCTGTGTGAAGGAATGCTTGTAAAGGATACCCCCGATGAGTGTGTATCGCTCTGCTCGGGTTCTTACCCTCCGAGCTTCCTTAGGATCTTCGGGGAGGAGACCGTCCCGCAAGAATTTGACGAGGGGTTTCATCCAGTTATCTTCAAGAAAAACAGGCAGTGACTCCATTGAGTCGGAATTTTCATCCTCTATACTTGGCTTTAGGAGGACCTCTATCAAGACGGTCTGCTCGAGACCCTGGAGGGAGGAAGAGGCTAGCTTGGAAAGGGCATCGACCTGGGAATTCTCTTCTTGGGGGATCCGCTGGATGAGGGCTTCTTCAAATAGAGCCATAAGGCCTCTGACCTTGGCCAAATACTTAACCATCCGATCATCACCAGCTTCGTACTCGCCTAGGACTTGATTTACGACCAGCTGAGAGTCGCTAAAGATCCGGAGGCGTTGCGCCCCTGCATTGCGAGCCATCCCAAGGCCGGCTATAAGTGCCTCGTATTCTGCCTCGTTGTTGGAGGCCTTGAAGTTTATACGGAGGGAGTATTGGAGGATGAAGTCATCTGGGCTTGCCAGAATGACCTCGGCTCCACTTCCCTCGTTACAAGAGGATCCATCCACATAGACCGACCAGACAGGTGGTCCCTTCATTGCTTGGCTAAACTCGGGGATGGTACTTTCAACTATGAATTCTGCTAAGGCCTGTGCCTTGATTGCGGTCCGAGGCTGATATGTTATATCATGCTGGCTCAGCTCGATAGACCACTTCATAAGGCGAACCGAGGTCTCTGGCTTGTGGAGGACTTGCTTCAGCGGTTGGTCGGTAAGGACGACCACTGAATGGGACTGAAAATACGAGCATAGCTTTCTTGCGGCCATCACCAGGGCATAAGCCATCTTTTCTATCCTCGGGTAGTGGAGCTCGGCATCCCGAAGTACCTTGCTCACGTAGTAGATGGGCTTTTAAGCCTGGTCTTCTTCCCTTACCAAAACGGCACTGAGGGTCTGCTCGGAGGCTGCCAAGTAGAGGTAGCGGGGTTCACCGGGAATTGGTTTGCTGAGGAGAGGAGGATTGACGAGGTAAGCCTTAAGCTGGTCGAACGACTCCTGTTGCTGTTGACCCCATTCGAAACCTTTAGCCCCTCTGAGGGCCTTGAAGAAGGGGAGACATTTCTCCCCGGACTTCGAGAGAAAGCACCCTATGGCGGCTAGGCGGCCTGTTAACCTCTGAACTTCCTTAACATTCTTGGGAGGGGCCATGTCTAATATGGCCTTGATTTTCTCGGGGTTGGCCTCAATTCCTCGTTGGCTGACCATGAAGTCGAGGAACTTTCCTGACGAGACCCCGAACGCACACTTGTTCGGATTGAGTCTCATGTTGTGCTTCCTCAGAACATCAAATGCCTCTTGGAGGTCGGTTACATGATTGGTACCTCGGATGCTTTTTACAAGCATGTCGTCAACATATACCTCCATATTACGGCCGATTTGAGCTTGGAAAACCTTGTTGACGAGGCGTTGGTATGTGGTGCCTGCATTTTTCAAACCGAAGGGCACAACCCTGTAGCAATAGAGTCCCTAGTCGGTCACAAATGAGGTCTTCGGAATATCCGGGGGGAACATCCGGATCTGGTTGTAGCCTGAGAAGGCGTCCATGAAGCTAAGGAGTTCATGACCCGAGGTGGCATCAATCAGAGTGTCAATACTCGGAAGAGGGAAAGGGTCCTTGGGGCAAGCCTTGTTGAGATTAGTAAAATCGATACAAATCCTCCAAGTTCCATTGGACTTCTTCACCATTACTACATTTGACAACCACTCGGGATAGTTTACCTCCTGTATGAATCGGGCCTTCAAGAGCTTATCTGTAGCACCTCGGATTTTAAAATACCGAAAATATTCGTTTTTACATCTTGTAGGGGTGAGAATTATTTTTAAGCGATATATTATTTTATTTATTTTTAATATCGATACTGGTATTGAATATTTGTGGTAGAATGGTATTTAGAGGTTTAGTTTTTCAAAAAAAAAAAAAAATGGGGTGTTACAGTTTGGTATCAGAGCTTAGGTTAACTAGGAATTTTGTTAATCCTAGTGATCTTGTCATGTGAGTATGGGTTCATTATTGCTTAGTCGAAGATAGAGAGTGTATTTTATGTGGGTGTTTTGTTAAGTATAGATTATATCATGGAATGGTGCGATCCTCATTAGACTTTGGTCTGACTTTGAGTCAGCATTAACATTCATGGCCCTGCATATGGGGTGAACTCTGTAGAAATCTCGGTGTGAATTTGTGTACTATTGGAGTATTCTATTATACTGATTGCTGTGTGCCGTAAGGGACTATTCCCGGGAGATCTTGTGTAGGTCCTATGAGCGTATGTCCTATAGGTGTATATTTTATAGACTGAGGAGTGGTGTGGTTATGGTTTTATCCCATATTCGGGGAGATTGATTGGTTGTGATGGCCTCACGCATAGTTGGGGTATGATACAGGGAGGACTCGGGTGAGACAGCCCGATGAAACCCAGTTTTGATTATATGTAATACCTTGGACGATGAAATTATGCCCGTTGGGTTTGGTGGAAGTATCTAAGGTGAAGATTGAGATTGTTGATGGGGTTTGCAAAGTTTTTGATATATTTGAAGAGGTTTTTGGTCCCCCGCCTTGGTGAACTCTGGAGTTCACGACCGATTTGATATTTGGTATGACTCAAGTTTCTAAATCAGTGTGTGGTATAGCACTTTAGGAATAAGGAGAGATGAAAGAGAATTTAAGGTGATGCTTTTGGAAAAGATTATCGGTTCAAGTGATACGCCGTAGGGCGCGCCGGTAGTTGTAACAAAGAAGGTAGTTCACCGAGAAGGTGTACAGAGTAAAGTGATTATTAGGTATTCGTTGTTGAGAATAGATAATTTGTTGGATTAGTTGCGGGGAGTTCCACTAATCTCCCGGCTAGAGTTGCACCCGAGTACTATCAGATAATCTTTAGAGAGGGAAGTATCCCAGGGATTGTTTTTCGTACTCGGTCTGAATTGTATAAGTTTTCTGTAATGTCTTCTGGGCGGGCGAACGTCCTTGCAGTTTTCATGAATTGGATGAATTGGACCTTTCACCCTTATATTAACAGAGTATGATTGTATTTGTATATGATATTTGGTGTATTTTCGCAGTATGGAGGGGCATAGATGGCACCTCAGAGCTGAGTTGTAGATTCGATGGGACTAGAAGCGGTATGAAAGGTCTGTAAATTTTCATTTTTGGGAGTGAGAAGTGTGATTTTTGAGGGCACATTGTGTCTGCTGAAGGCGTATCTGTGGATCTGAAACCATTTACAGAGGTGAAAAGACGGGAAATAACCCTCGGATGTGTTGGAAATTTAGAGTTTCTTGGTTTTAACTTGCTATTATTGGAGGTTCATTCCTCGATTTTCTATTATTGCTGTACCGATGACTCATTTTAACATAAAGAATGAGCCGTTGGTATGACCTGAACAGCGTGGAAAGATATTTTTAAGGGTTAAAAGGAAGATGAACAATAGTTTATGTTTTGATCATCCCGAGAAGGGAGTGCATGTAGAACAGGATTAGGTGCAGTTTGATACATGAAGGCAAGCTTGTGGCTTATATATTGAGGCAGTTGTGGTTATACGGGGTGCGTGAATTATGCAGATTTGAAATTAGTGACAGGAAGGCATGTATTGAAGGTGTTGAGAAATTAGTTTTTCAGAAAATAGTTTTAGCTTTTTCTGTGATCGCAAGAGTTTGAACACTTGTTCTGTAAATGATTTTAGCAGGAGGCAATAACCGTGGCTTGAGTTCCTCGGTAGTTTGGTATGGAAATAAAATACCACTCGGGAAAGCAATAGGGTGACGAATGTCTTAAATAGAAAGAAGATTTTGGCTTTTAATGGCATCCCAGGAGTGGACAGTGTTAAAGATCATTGGATCAAATTGATTTTATTTCAGTGACAGAGGATGCATAATCAAAATTTGGATGGGATTAATGAATATACTATAGATTGGTCAGTAGGCAGTAGGGGAAATTCTTGTTATTACCGTAAATTTGTTCTTGATGAGGATGGCTTGTGGTAGCGGGTGATGGAGAATGTTCCTTATGCTCAGTATATTGTCTATTCCGGTGGCATGAAGATGAATCAAGATTCTAGGAGAATATTTTAATGGACCGGAACGAGGAAAAATATTAATTATCAGATAAGCATGGATAAGCCGCTTTTGAGGTGTGTAGTCGACAAAAGAAAATGATTATGCAGATTAGTGGCGAAAGTCTTTAGACTATTAAAAGTTGAAGATTGGGTATTTTTGAAGGTATCCCTTATCCACGGAGTACGCCGTTATAGGAACTGGGAAAAAAAAATTAGATCTGGGGGTTTGTCGGCCCCTTCAGAGTTATAGAAAGAATTGGAACTGTGGTATATTGTTTGAAGCTTATCTTTGAGATATCGGGCATTTGTCGTGCAATCTAGACTATCTAAACTAGACACAAATTAAAAACCTCGCAAGTGTACGAATCGTTTATTGAAGCGTAGTGACGAGCAATGGTCGATCCCACAGAGATTGTAGAAATTAACTTACTAACCAATAAAATAGAAATAAGGATCTTAAGGTGTTGTTCTAAAAGAAATGAAAAGATTAAAAACTATCTCAAGAAATTCTGAATCACAAATATTTATCAAATAGTTGGGCTTTGATTTCCACCTGTAGTTAGTAATGCTAAGTCACCTTCTTCACTATTCTAGTTACTCATGTTCGTTCCTTTAAGGGCATGGTATCTACTCCTTAAAGTATTGTTTCCCTAAGCCAAGAATTAGGCATGGTATCTACTCTAATTCGTTCTTTTCCTTAAATATTTAGCATGGTATCTACTAAGTTGCACTTAAGGAAAATATAAGGACAATGGAAACGAACAAACACTGGAAGTTCTAGAAATTGGTATCAGATCTAGATCCTTCAAGTTGATTAAACCAAGAACCCCTAAAGATTCCTGTGTTACAAGTTATGAGCACGAGATACGGGTCGTCCCTATACTCATATAACAGATTCAGACTTATAATATGCAAACTTGATAATCTCAGGTCCTGTATGGCAGTCGACTTGCTCTCACTCTCAGTCGACTGCTCTTAGAACTTCTGAACAAGTTTGTCTATTATAAATCTATACCAATACTCACAGGTTTAATCAATAAGTAACAGAATAGTATTCAGAAGAATAGAAGCATTACATAACTACGGTTTCAATCTACCCAACTATGAAATTAGTTCCACATAATAGATTTTTATTAACTAACAGTTTCGAATACATGATGAACATAAAAGCACTAGAAAGAGAAGAAATAAACTGATATAGATCGGCTGGCTGTCACACAGTCGACCGGCCGTTCCTTTGCTGAATACTTGATCTCTTTCTCCTTCGATGCTGATAGAAATAATCTTCTTGGTTTATGACTTGATGATTCAGAAATTCCGTCTCTCTTCGATTCTCTCTATCTCCCCCCTAAATAACGCCTCTTTGTTTGGTATTTTTAGAGCACGGAAAGGGAATTAGGGTTTTCCCCCTTACCGAAAAAGTCCTCCTCTTTCCTTTATTTCTTTTCTTTCTTAATCTGCGTTGATTTGGATGAGATGCGGATGGATCTTATCTTTTCACTCCACCGGATGCAGTCGACTGGTAAAGAGTGTAAGTCGACTGTGCCGCAACATCTGTGGCTTCATGATTCCTTCAGTCAAGTCGATTGATGTGGGGAAAGTCGACTGTGCCGAGCCCCAGTAAACTCTCTGTTCGGTCGACTGATGAAGAGCCAGTCGACTGTTGCTCTGCAGTTCCCCGTATATCATCCTCTCCATTTGTATTAGTCTGGAATTTGCTTCGTTTTGCTGCTTTTGGTTGTTTCCTATGGAAAAGAGAAAAGAAGAGTAAAATATCACATATAGAGCATTTAAATGTCCAATTGCAATAAGATTATTGCTCCAAAATGTGAATATTGTTGAGTTCATCAAAAACCCCCAAACTTAGCTTTTGCTTGTCCTCAAGCAAAAAGTGAAATTATGAACAAGGGAAAATAATAGTCTCACCCCATCACTCCAAGAAAATATCTCATTATGCAAGCATCAAAATAAACAATTTGCAAATAAAGTAAAAAACAAGCATACCCACTTCTCTAGTGCAATTGTCTATTCATAACTCCAAACCCAACCACACTTGTCATGCAATTAATTATAGTTATAGTATGTAACACTCCATCTTTGATTATCCCTTTTCTCTACTACAAACCGAGTAGCAAACTAGAGTTTTTTTTTCTTTTTTTTTTTTTTAGTCTCTTCTTTAAGTCGTCACTTGCCTTTTGACGCGAATGCGAAACATTTGTGATGAATCCACCCGGTTACTCAACAAGTCACAAACTTTAAGTGCTTTGCATACTCATATTTCAAGTTGCCGTTTGACGTAAAGGTAAACATTGGTGATGAATACCCCTAGTTACTAAGCAACTCAAATCATTGGAGTAGATTGACTTTATTCATATACATATATTCTTTTCATTTTTACTTTATTTACTTAAACTCTGTTCAGGACTAGATCAAAGGAAATAATCACTAGAAAAAGCATCACATTTGTTTTTTATGTATAATCGCATGACTCGTACAATTTTGTAAGGAATTATGAAACTCAACAATCCTAAAGTAAATAAGTATCCTTATTCTTACTTTATAAGAAATTGTTTATCCCAAAAAAAATAAAAAGACTCCAAATGTAAATAACTACCCCCAAACTTAGATGGAACATTGTCCTCAATGTTCGCACAAAACTTAAAGTATAGGCATGAGTTACCAACTAGTTTGAAGGAAGGAAATAAATAAAGAAATAACGAAACGATTAAAGAAATAAATAACTAGAGAGTGTAAGTACTCCCCTGAAAAATTGGGTTGCCTCCCAATAAGCGCTGTGTTTTCTGTCTTCAGCTAGACTTGATGAGTTCATGCAATGTATTGAATGGTTTGAAGATTCACATCTTCCTCGTACGGCTCTACACTCATCTCCATGTACGGCTTCACCCTATGCCCGTTCACCTTGAATGTTTGATTTTTCTCTTTGCTATGAACCTCCAATGCACCATGTGGAAAGACTTTTGTGACAATGTATGGGCCATACCATCGTGACATAAGCTTGCCTGGAAAGAGTCTTAATCTTGAGTTGTATATGAATACCTTCTGTCCTACATAAAACTCCTTCCTTGCTAGCTGTTTATCATGGTACAACTTGGTCCTCTCCTTGTACAACTTTGCATTTTCATATGCGTCGTGTCTCAACTCTTCAAGCTCGTTCAGTTGCAATCTTCTTTTGTCGCCTACTTGTTTCATATCAAAATTGAACCTTTTGATGGCCCAATAGGCTTTGTGTTCCAACTCCACTGGCAGATGACAGGCTTTTCCAAAAACCAACCTGTATGGTGACATGCCGGTCGGTGTCTTATATGCCGTTCGGTAGGCCCATAATGCATCGTTCAAGCGTAGCGACCAATCCTTTCTCCTTGTATTTACTGTCTTTTCCAAGATGCTCTTGATCTCTCTGTTGCTAATCTCCACTTGCCCACTGGTTTGAGGATGATATGGAGTACCCACTCTTTGTGTAATCCCATATTTCTTCATCAAAGAAGCAAATGGAAAGTTATTGAAGTGACTCCCTCCATCACTAATTATTGCTCGTGGTGTACCAAACCTAGTGAAGATGTTCTCCTGCAAAAACTTGACAACAACTTTGTGATCATTAGTTTTTGAGGGGACAGCCTCGACCCATTTAGACACATAATCCACACCCACAAGAATATATAAATAACCAAATGAGTTAGGAAAGGGGCCCATGAAGTCGATTCCCCAAACATCAAAAAGCTCGATTACTTGGATGTTTTGCAGTGGCATTTGATTTCTAGAAGAGATGTTGCCCTTCCTTTGGCATTTGTCACAAGTCCTGCAAAAAGAAAAAGCATCTTTGAATACATTAGGCCAATAAAAACCAGATTGTAATACCTTGAGTGCTGTTCTTTTTGGTCCAAAATGTCCTCCACATGCATATTGGTGGCAATGTTGTAGAATACTCATTTGCTTTTCTTCTGCCACACATCTTCTTATAATTTGATCGGGGCAGAATTTGAACAAATAAGGATCATCCCAATAATAGTGCTTGCACATGGCCACCAGTCTCTTTCTTTCCTGTTGTGTCATACCTGGAGGGAAAACATGAGCAGTGAGATAATTTACAATATCTGCAAACCATGGAAGTTGTATATTTATTTCAAATAAATTTTCATCTGGGAAATTTTCATTAAGTAGGAGCACAATTCTTTCTTCCTCATGCAGTAATCTGGACATGTGATCTGCTACAACATTGTCACTTCCTTTCTTGTCTCTAATCTCAAGGTCGAATTCTTGAAGCAACAGCACCCATCTGATCGACCTAGGCTTAGCATCCTTTTTAGCAAACAAATATCTCAAAGCAGCATGGTCAGTGAAAACAATGACTTTAGAACCAATCAAATATGATCTAAACTTCTCTACAGCAAAAACGACAGCTAACATTTCTTTTTCAGTAGTGGAATAATTAAGCTGTGCATCATGTAAAGTTCGAGAAGCATAGTAAATAACATGGGGTACCTTATTGATTCTCTGACCTAAAACAGCTCCCAAAGCATAGTCACTTGCATTACACATAAGCTCGAAAGGATGGTTCCAATCTGGTGCCATGACAATAGGTGCAGAAATGAGAAGATTTTTTAATGTAATAAAAGCATTTGTGCACTCTTCTGTCCATGCAAACTCAACGTCCTTAGCCAATAATTCACAAAGGGGTCTGGAGATTTTCGAGAAATCTTTTATAAATCTTCTATAGAACCCTGCATGTCCAAGAAAACTCCTAACACCCTTGACTGTAGTGGGAGGGGGTAGCTTTTATATGATGTCAATTTTTGCCTTGTCCACCTCTATGCCTCTTTTTGACACCACATGTCCCAAGACAATACCTTGTTGTACCATAAAATGGTACTTTTCCCAATTCAGCACTAAATTGCATTCCTCACATCTCTTGAGTACAAGCTGCAAATGGTTAAGGCATTCATCAAAACAAGATCCAAAAACACTAAAATCATCCATAAATACCTCGATGAACCTTTCCACCATGTCTGAAAATATACTCATCATGCATCTCTGAAATGTAGCTGGTGCATTGCACAATCCAAAGGGCATCCTCCTGTATGCAAAAGTACCAAAAGGACATGTAAAAGTGGTTTTTTCTTGATCTTCTGGAGCAATACCAATTTGATTATAGCCACTATAACCATCTAAAAAACAATAATGACTATATCCTGCTAATCTTTCTAACATTTGATCAATAAAAGGAAGAGGGAAGTGATCTTTCCTGGTTTCGTTGTTCAGCTTCCTGTAGTCAATGCATACCCTCCATCCTGTGGTCACTCTAGTAGGGATAAGCTCATTCTCTTCATTCTTCACCACTGTGACTCCACTCTTCTTAGGCACCACATGTATAGGACTCACCCATTTGCTATCTGAGATAGGGTAGATGATGCCAACATCTAATAGCTTCAAGACCTCTGTTCTTACCACTTCCTTCATGTGTGGATTAAGCCTTCTCTGTGCTTCCCTGCTAGGTTTTGCATTGTCTTCAAGAAATATTTTATGCATGCATTTGGATGGACTTATTCCCTTGATATCTGCAATGGTCCATCCTATTGCACCTTTGTGTTCTCGCAGTACCCTCAACAACTTCTCTTCTTCCTGTGCACTCAAATTTGCAGCAAATATTACTGGTAGCGTCTGGTTCTCACCTAAATATGCGTGCTTCAGATGTTCAGGCAGCAGCTTAAGCTCCACGTCTGGTGTTCTGGTAGCAGTCGGGACAGTCGACTTGTTCCGTTCACCAGTCGACTGGTCTGCAGAAACACAAGTGTTATCAGTCATAATATTTTCAAATGCAGGTGCGAGTTTACCTGAATATGGCTTTGGAGTTTCAAGGTGATGTACTGTCTCTGCAATCCTGCAGTCATCATATTCCTGTTCAACATGAGATAAAGTTAGAGATTGTGTAATTGTGGCTTGTAGTGGTTCAATGCTATGTACCTGAAATGTTTGATCGACAATCTCCTGTACCACATCAACATTATAGCATTCATGGTCATCATGTGGTAATTTTAGTGTATCAAACATTTTAAATTCAACCTTCTCTCCATTTATTTTCATGCTTATAGTACCATTTTTAACACAAATTTTTATATCAGCCGTACTCATAAAGGGCCTACCTAAAATGATCGGTAGAGAAGATGGCATTGAAGAGTCCTCCATGTCTAACACAACAAAATCTGCAGGCAAAATGAAATCATTTACCTGAACTAGGACATCTTCCAAAATACCTCTAGGTTTTTTGATGCTGCGATCAGCCAACTGCAACGTGATGGATGTTGGTTTGAGTTCCCCCAATCCTAGCTTTTCATAAACAGTGTATGGAAGAAGGTTGATACTTGCCCCCAAGTCTAGCAGTGCCTTTTCAAAGAAGTGCTCACCAACCTTGCAAGGAATGGTAAAACTACCTGGGTCCTTCAATTTAGGAGGTAATTTCCTTAACAAAACAGCGCTCACTTCTTCTGTCAAAGCCACATCCTCCCTAACCTGAAATGTTCTTTTGTGAGTACAACATTCTTTCAAAAATTTGGCATAAGAAGGAATTTGTTTAATAGCATCAAATAGGGGGATATTAATTTCTACCTTTCTGAGAGTTTCAAAGATATCAAATAAATGTTGTTCTTTCTTTTGCTTGACTAACCTTTGAGGGAATGGTGGCAAAATTGTCCTTTCTTTTTCACTTACCTTGTTGGAACCCAAAACTTTTGATGGTTGTGTTTCTGCTTCTTCTGTGTGTGTTCCAACCTTGTTTTCAATTGTCTTACCACTTCTCAGAGTTGTTACTGCTTTGAGCTGTTCTTGGCCTCTAGGATTTGGTATGGTTTGTGAGGGGAGTTCTCCTGCTTTTCTTTCACTCAACTCCTTTGCGATTTGCCCGATTTGAGTTTCCAATTTCTGAATTGCTTGCCCTTGTTGGTTGCTTGTTTGATGTTGTTGTTGGAGCAATTGAAGAACGGTGGATTCAAAATCCAACTTCTTCTGTTCTTGAACTGGCCTATCAAACCCACTTCCCATTTGGAAGTTCCGTGCATGTCCTTGCAAAGATTGAGCGCCTTGATTGTTGCTCCACGAGAAATTTGGATGGTTCCTCCACCCTGGGTTGTATGTGTTCGAGAATGGGTTGTTCTTGGGTGGAAACACTCCTTGTCCCACATAGTTTGCATGTTCCTGATCTGTGAAAGAAGACATGGGACATGTGTCAGTTGTATGATCACCATGAGAACAAATTGCACAAATTTCTTTTGTTAGATTTTTGACACTGCCCATTGTTGTCATTGCATTAACAAGCATATCAATTTTTTTGTTCATGTTTGCCATTTCTAATTGTATGTTATTACTACCAGAAATTTCATAAACTCCCTGTTTTTTAGAAATGCCTCTTCCCCTTGTTGAGAATTGCTGTGAGTTCTCGCTTAGTTCTTCAAATAATTCGATGGCCTCCTCACCACTTTTCCTCATCAAGATCCCGTTGCAAGCTGAATCCACAATTGCCTTGTTAGTATCATTTAAGCCCTCATAAAATGCTTGTACCTGATCGTCTTTAGGCATGTTGTGCGTAGGACACTTGAGAAGCTTGTTCTTGAAATCCTTTCATGCTTCGAAGAATAAATCTCCATCTTTTTGTTGGAAGAGTTGAATCTCTCTCTTTAGTTGTTTGGTCTTCTGGGCTGGAAAGAATTCTTTCAAGAATTTTGTTGCCAATTGCTCCCATGAATTAATTGATCCTGGTTCCAAAGAATTATACCACAATTTAGCATTAAGTTTTAAGGAAAATGGAAACAAGATTAAGCTGATTTGTTCAGGGGTAAGCCCTTGGACACTTTGTGTTCTGCAGAGATCAAAGAAATCTTGCAGATAGAGGTGAGGCTCCTCGTCTGGATTGCCACTAAAGTGGGGAACCATGCTAAGTAATTGGGGAGAGAGATGCATATTCCCTGTGACATTAGGTTGATAAGCAATGCAGGAAGGTTGCTCAATATTCTTAGGCATGAATTTGTCCTGCATTGGTACTCGATTTGGTACTTCCTCAGCCATTGTTGCTCGTGAATTGGGTCTCTGTGCAGTCGACTGGTCCCTTGGTGCAGTCGACTGGTTGGTTGCAGACAGCCGACCTAGTCTGTGCAGTGTGCGTTCTGTTTCTGCGTCAATAGGTAGTAGCTCTGGACGAAGTGATCTCCTTCCGTGCATCCACCAAAATCCTGTAACCTATAAGAGTAAATATTTATTAATAAAAGAAAATAAAATAAAAGAAAAGATTTACTGATTTGTAAGTTAATATACTGACAATCCCCGGCAACGGCGCCAAAAACTTGTTGTGCAATCTAGACTATCTAAACTAGACACAAATTAAAAACCTCGCAAGTGTACGAATCATTTATAGAAGCGTAGTGACGAGCAAGGGTCGATCCCACAGAGATTGTAGAAATTAACTTACTAACCAATAAAATAGAAATAAGGATCTTAAGGTGTTGTTCTAAAAGAAATGAAAAGATTAAAAACTATCTCAAGAAATTCTGAATCACAAATATTTATCAAATAGTTGGGCTTTGATTTCCACCTGTAGTTAGTAATACTAAGTCACCTTCTTCACTATTCTAGTTACTCATGTTCGTTCCTTTAAGGGCATGGTATCTACTCCTTAAAGTATTGTTTCCCTAAGCCAAGAATTAGGCATGGTATCTACTCTAATTCGTTCCTTTCCTTAAGTATTTAGCATGGTATCTACTAAGTTGCACTTAAGGAAAATATAAGGACAATGGAAACGAACAAACACTTGAAGTTCTAGAAATTGGTATCAGATCTAGATTCTTCAAGTTGATTAAACCAAGAACCACTAAAGATTCCTGTGTTACAAGTTATGAGCACGAGATACGGGTCGTCCCTATACTCATATAACAGATTCAGACTTATAATATGCAAACTTGATAATCTCAGGTCCTGTATGGCAGTCGACTTGCTCTCACTCTCAGTCGACTACTCTTAGAACTTCTGAACAAGTTTGTCTATTATAAATCTATACCAATACTCACAGGTTTAATCAATAAGTAACAGAATAGTATTCAGAAGAATAGAAGCATTACATAACTACGGTTTCAATCTACCCAACTATGAAATTAGTTCCACATAATAAGATTTTTATTAACTAACAGTTTCGAATACATGATGAACATAAAAGCACTAGAAAGAGAAAAAATAAACTGATGTAGATCGGCCAGATTGATCGGCTAGCTCTCACACAGTCGACCGGCCGTTCCTTTGCTGAATACTTGATCTCTTTCTCCTTCGATGCTGATAGAAATAATCTTCTTGGTTTATGACTTGATGATTCAGAAATTTCGTCTCTCTTCGATTCTCTCTATCTCCCCCCTAAATAACGCCTCTTTGTTTGGTATTTTTAGAGCACGGGAAGGGAATTAGGGTTTTCCCCCTTACCGAAAAAGTCCTCCTCTTTCCTTTATTTCTTTTCTTTCTTAATCTGCGTTGATTTGGATGAGATTCGGATGGATCTTATCTTTTCACTCCGCCGGATGCAGTCGACTGGTGAAGAGTGTAAGTCGACTGTGTCGCAACATCTGTGGCTTCATGATTCCTTCAGTCAAGTCGACTGATGTGGGGAAAGTCGACTGTGCCGAGCCCCAGCAAACTCTCTGTTCGGTCGACTGATGATGAGCCAGTCGACTGTTGCTCTGCAGTTCCTCGTATATCATCCTCTCCGTTTGTATTAGTCTGGAATCTGCTTCGTTTTGCTGCTTTTGGTTGTTTCCTATGGAAAAGAGAAAAGAAGAGTAAAATATCACATATAGAGCATTTAAATTTCCAATTGCAATAAGATTATTGCTCCAAAATGTGAATATTATTGAGTTCATCAGCATTCTTGATGTATTTCTTGTTTCTATGTCGAGAAAGTGTGAAAGATCTATCAACTGGTGGAGCCGTGGTAGATTAAAGTCCAGCTAGAGGTGACATTGGATGTGATATATCCTATCAAACTAGTAGTTATTGTAAAGCCATAGTGCAGCTAACCCGACGACCTGCTGTGTAGTTGTTAATGGTGCAATGAAGGTTTGATGTTGATAATGTACCTAAAAATCCTAGGTAATGGTGTGGAGGAGGTATCTTGAAATCATTCGGGGAGTTTTCTTAAACCCCATAGCTCGAGGACGAGCTTCTTTTGAGGTGTGTAGAATGTAACACCTCGGATTTTAAAATACCGAAAATATTCGTTTTTACATCTTGTAGGGGTGAGAATTATTTTTAAGTGATATATTATTTTATTTATTTTTAATATCGATACTGGTATTGAATATTTGTGGTAGAATGGTATTTAGAGGTTTAGTTTTTCAAAAAAAAAAAAATGGGGTGTTACAGTTTTTCTACTGAACCCCACGAATATTCAATACCAGTATCGATATTAAAAATAAATAAAATAATATATCACTTAAAAATAATTCTCACTCCTACAAGATGTAAAAACGAATATTTTTGGTATTTTAAAATCCGAGGTGTTACATTATCCACCTCCTCTTTTATAGCTAGTTGGCGCTCGGGGGCGAACTTGCGCCTCTTCTGTTGGACCGGTTTGGACCCCGGGGCAACACTGAGGTGGTGGACTAAGAGTTCTTCGGAAATACCGGGCATGTCTGTAGCTGACCAAGCAAAGAAGTCTCGGTTCCTTCGGATGCACTAGACTATGTCAGAGCATAGGGCGGATGGGAGGGTCTTGCTAACAAAGAACTTTCGGCTTGGATCCTACTCAGAGAAGAGCACTTCCTCCAACTCATCCACCAGCTCGGACGTTGGCCGGGCGACATCTTGGGGGATTTCCAGAGTTTCTAGGGAGAGGACTGGACCGAGGGTAGAGGTCATGTAGCACTTACGGGCTGTTTCCTGATTGCCCCTTACTTCCCCTACTCCGGCCCGGGTGGGGAATTTCATCTTGAGGTGGTACGCCGAAGGAACGGCTTCTAGAGCTGCCAGGCCGGGTCGGCCTAGGATGACATTGTATGCTGCAGGGACATCCACAACCATAAAATCCATCGTCTCCGTTCGGGTAGTAGGAGTTTTGCCAGCAGTTACGTCGAGGGTGATCACCCCTTTAATAGTCACTGGCACTCCCGTGAACCCATGGAGCGTGTATTTGGCGGGCTTGAGTCTATCTCGGGAGAGTTTGAGGCCCTTGAAGGCGGCGAGGAAGAGAATGTTAATGGAGCTGCCATTGTCCACTAGGATCCTCTCCACTTTGAAGTTCGCCATGTGGAGGTTGATAACGAGTGCGTCACAGTGAGGGGTTCGGATGCCCTCGAGGTCTTCATCTGAAAATATGATGGGCACTCCGAGGCCTTTAGGAGGTGGGGTGGCGCGGACCGAATTGACTTCTCTTATAAATGCCTTTTGAGAGGAGTTAGAGGAGCCCCCCATTGGGCCCCCATAGATGAGGTGTAGGACACGCTCCTCTTCGAAGTCGGGCATTTCATCGCGCTCAGGACGCTTGTTAGCCCCCAAGGCGGAGGAGGAAGGTCGGCTCGGTCCTTTCTCACGAACCTGGTCAGCTGCCCCCTCTGGATGAGGGCCTCTATCTCATTCTTCAAGGCCCGACAATCATTGGTGTCATGGCCATGGTCCCGGTGATAACGGCACCACTTCTCTTTATCCCTCTTCTTGCCAGGGGTGTTCATTTTTGGTGCAGGAGGTATTACTCCCTCCTTCTCAACTTCTGTGAGGATTGTGGAGATGTTGGCATTAAGGGGAGTAAATTTTTCAAATCTGGGGGGAGGTCGGCGCTGGCCGCCATCATCCTTCTGAAGCTTCTTGGCCCCCTCCTCTTCTGTTCCCTTTCTCTTAAACCCGGAGGAAGACCCCTCCATGTTGGGGCGGTGCTCAGCTTCTTCGGCCCGAATATACTTTTTGCTCCGGAGGAGGAGGTCAGAGAAGTTCTGTGGGGGCTTTTTGGTGAGGGAGGAGCGGAGGCTGGAGTTGAGGACATTGGATTGAAATGCTGCTGCAGTGACCGACTGGTCGAGGGATGCTATGGACCTGGCTTCAGCTGTGAATCTTTTCACATAGTCTCTCAACTTCTCACCCTTTTTCTGGTGGAGGTAGAGTAGCGAAATGCTGGTCTTCTCAGTTCTGCGGCTACTCACGAAGTGAGTGACGAAGAGTGTCTCGAATTGCTTGAAAGAGAATATTGAGGATGGGGCAAGGCGAGAGTACCATTCTCGAGCTGGGCCCTTGAGAGTTGCGGGGAAGGTTTTGCAGAGGAGAGCATCGGAAGCTTGATGGATGAGCATGAGGATCTTGAAGCTTTCGATGTGTTCGACTCGGTCAGTTTCCCCGGAATAAGTCTCGAATTGAGGAGGCTTGAAGCTGATTGGTACGGGCACATCCATTATGGTTCGGGAAAAAGGAGGTCTACTAGGACGAAGGGTCCTTCCTCTAAGCTCTTCTTCTCGGTCTAACTGATCCAAGTGCCTCTCCATCTCATGGAGACGGCGATAGACTGCATCATCCCTTCGATGGTAATCTAGAGAGCCTCTAGACTGGTCTTCGTACGAGGGAGAGCGGGGGCTACGATGACGGTAGCTCCTCGAGGGGCAAGGACTTGGCATGTGGCGAGGATTGCTAGGAGCTTGTGGAGGAGTTAGGGACCGTTGGCGAGGACTTCGGATCTGAGGAGGAGTGGGAATCCTTGGGGCATTGATGTTGTTGGGACGGAGATTAAGAGCTTGTAGGACGGTTGCTTGGAACTGCTGGAACTCGACACAGGTGATAGGTGCCTCATCGTTCCTAGGATGTTGTCGACCGGCGGGAGAGTGTGGTCTTCTTCTGTGATGCTCGGGGGACTCTCTCCACCCCCTTCGGATAGGGGACCTTCTGTAGTCTCGGTAGCGAGGAGATCGCTCATCCGGACGTTGTTGGCGGGAGGCTCCCTCTCGGGCCCGCTTTTCATCCAGACGGTGGCGAAGATCCTCATCCTTCTGCCGATTGGGGACTTTCTGGCAGAAGTCGGAAGCTTGGGGATTGTGGGAGGCCATAGAGTCTGTAGAGGCATTGTGGATTGAGACATGGTCCTGGTGGAGAGGTTGTTTCTGCGGGTTAGGACCCTTAGGAGGTTGTTGATTCTGCGGAGGAGGCAGGTCCTGTTGGAGTGGATCTTCCGTTGGAGGAGGAAGTTGCCCCAGCTGCAGAGCGGGTTGGATGGGGATTTCTTGTTGCTGATCGAGGTTGGGTCCTCGGTTGGACCCTCTTGATCTGGCTTTCCTAGGAGGCATGGCTGGAGAGAATCTGTTACCTACGGGAAGAGGGGAGGATGCTATTCGTTAGTTTCCCACAGACGGCGCCAATCTGTTGCCGCTAAATCTGGTGTGAGGACAAACAGATAATATTTGTGGATTCTTGGAAAACTTTTGAATAACAAACCTGTTACCTGTTCCTCCGGAGTTTGACGCTGACTCCGGCCGTACACCTGCAAAAAGTGCGAGACACCGGGGTTGTTCCCGGCGACGCACCCTCCGACGCTCAAGTCAGTAACCATGGATGATTATGAAAGAGCCTAAATTGGAAAAAGATTGATTACCTCTTAATGGAGATGGATGGGGGGTATTTATAGGCGTCTTAGGGATCAAATTAGGCATGTAATCCCTGTGTATAGATAAGGAATGCAATCCCTAATTCCCAGTGAAAGGATAGATATGAATCAGGACCGTTGATTAGGATTAATCAGAAACCCTAATTCTATCCTGGTGGACCGGGTTCGTTGCGGGTTGAAACCCGCACCCAGTTGAGGTGGACCCGTTCGTGGGTTATTGGATCTTTGGGGGAGAGATCCAGTACCCGCTCCAGGCCCGATAGTAGGTAAAATTACCATTTTACCCCTAAGCTTTAAGATTCGTTCCTGATTTGGACGGTTATGATTTAACCCCGTTTTTTAGCCATATCACGACCTGTTGACGACTTGTAAGTAGAAAACATCTCATTCTCAGAGCAAATATGAGAAGAACTTCCTGAATCAAGATACCAACTTGAATCCACATCTGAAGAACTTGAAATAAGAAGACATAATTCAAAGTTATCAGATTCACCTGATTTATGTGAATCAGTTGCGCTGACTAGATTGGCTTGATCACCTCCTTTAGTAGCACTCTGCTGACTTAACCACTTGCGACGTTCTCTCTTGTAATGCCCAATTTCTCTATAGTAATAGCAATGAATCTTACCCTTGTGTGCATTCTCCATTCCAATTGAAGTATCACCATCTACCGCTATACGCCCTACAGATATAGACCCTCCTTTACGAGTCTCCTTCTTCAGTTCATCTTTCTTCAGACCCTTAATCACTCTGGCTACTGTAAGTGTCTCATTGGCTGACATCCTATGTAGCATGGTAGTTATCAAGTGATCATAAAAAGTTGGCAATGAATATATCAAGCTAAAAACTTTATCCTCTTCGCTAAGATCATCAGCGTTAATCGTTCATATATTAACTTATTGAACTCCACAATATGAGATGGGTACCTTCCTTCATTAAGAACCTAAATAGCTTCCTCTTCCAGTACATCTAATCTAGCAATGATGACCCCGAGTAGTCCGATTTAAGTCTAGCCCATAGACTCGCAGTACTTTTATCCTCAAGAATATTACATTTGACTTCGTCTGCCCATTAAAACCGGATTAAACTCAAGGTCATCAAACAAATCTTATCCCACTTCTCCTGCTTCATGTCGGTTGGCTTCTTCTCTTTTAAGGCAGGGTGCAAGTCCTTCTGAACTAATACATCATAAATATCCATCATCCATGGATTGAAATTGACCTTAACATCAAACTGCTTGATCTTCTTCTTTTGATTTGCCATCTCCTCCAAAGAACTCGAATAAACCCACAAACCTGATTGCTCTGATACTAGTTGTTAGGAAATAAGCGGTGTTATGACACTACTTCTTTAGGAATTTAGCAGAATTCTTCCCTTTTAAGGATCTGGTTGAGTCTTCGACACAATCAATGCATCCACCAAGCAAAACTAGATCACACCAATCACACAAAGAACATAAGAATTGTCTCGGTTGGGGCTTTCGCCTTAATCTGGATGAGGAAGAACCTGATATGTTATTTCAACTAGAGAAGATACAAGAATATTATAATTCTCACCACGACCCTCTCTCAAGCCTAACTAGAACTTGCTTGTTGTTTACAATGGAGAAACCTCTCACCATCTCAGATGAAGTACTCTCTTCTTCTATTTGGCACTCAATAAAATCATATCATTCTAGGAGCCGTTACAATTGGTTAAATAGAGATCTAGAGAAACCCTAGTTTGTTACACTTGATACACTAACCATCTAATTACTACTGAAGAGATAATCCTGCATTGAGAGCCATACGATCTAACTTGAAGACAAAGTTGGGCTTCTCACGAATCGGCCAAACCTGAGCCAAAAAAACCATCAACGTTGCATACGGTCGACCGACCCCAAGGTGCGGTCGACTGTCCCCCTAGTGGAAAACCCTATATAGTCGGGCGATCGACCGACCCTAAGTACAGTCGACTGCAACCTGTTCCAGTTACTGCCGCTGACTTCTGTCTTCTCTATCTTCAATCATCCGCTTCAATCAATCTCATCGCTTCATCGTCTTCTTCGTCGAACATGTATATGCACGACATTTAAACCCAACACTTCCTATCATATAACCTCTGATGCTTCTATTCTTCACAATTATTCTCCTTCTTTATCATTAATTCTGTGTGTACTGTCTCTGGAGATCTCCTCTCTATCTCTAACAAGGGGATTTCTCATCCACAAAATTTTCTTTTCTCTCAGTTCTTCATGTTCTAATTTATCTATGAACTTAATTTCTGTTGGATAAATTACCAATCACAATTGTGCCATTATATTTGACTATTCTTGTGAGGATGAGGGCACTACTTGAGGGTGACTGTAGCCATAATGGTACCTATGTCATGGATCACTTGAATGTTCCAGTTTCCAAGACCTTTAGTTCAATTGTTTTTACCATGAGTGTTCGACATCAACATTTAGGTCATCCTTATTTTTCCAGATTATCCTCTTAGATTTCTTATGTAGTGTGTCTAAGCATGGGATAAGAGATGGAGAGGTGAGATTGTGGAAGAAAGAGAGAGCGATCAATTGGGCTTTTAGAAAAGTGGATGGCGAGGGAGTTGGAGGGAATGGGAGAGAGATAGAGACCATGGGGTTTGGGGGGGGTTTATTTTTTTTATCTTTAATTATCTAAGAAAAACAATTTATTTGTTTTTCAAATTGTGTTTACAGATGACTGCTTGATTTTGAAATTTGAATTGAATTTTGAACTGTGAAAGTCCCTACTTCTGGTGTCACTTTTTTTGTTTTTTTTTTAAAGAGAAAAATCCTTGAACCAAAAGTGGTCTTATCATAATATATTGTATAGATAGATGCTAGTGTATCCTTGTGCAGTATTGCACAAACTTTTCAAAATTAAAAAAAAATGAATTTAAAAAAAAAGTTGCAATTATTTTCAAATATACAAATATTATAAAATACCATAATTATTTGTGTCTCTTCATACTTCAACATACAAAAAAAATATTAACATAAAAACAAACAGATAATTTTAATCACAAAATTATATTACATGGTTTTGCTAAAAGAAAAAGAATGCATGGAAGTATGTGAACGAGAAAATTTCTCATATACTTACAGTGTGTAGCAATCAATCCAAGAATAGCTCTTAGGTTGAAAAATTGACACTCCTGAAGGCCCGAGGAATGATTCTAACCAACCACTAAGAACCCCATTGTCAGAGTTGAATCCTGAAAATAAAACAATGTGTTTGAAATATTTCAAGAAAAATAAAATTGCAGAGAATGTATACAAAGAAAAATAGACATCATTAAGATAATATATACAAAGAAAAATGAACTTTCATGTCCACGTCTACATATTCTATCTTTACTAAGTTCATGGTGATTAATGTGTACTTGCATCTCATAAGTAGTTTTTCTCAATGGTTTAAGAAATTGCCCGCAAAAATTACTGCAAGTAAACTAAAATTACAAAAAGAAGTTAACAAATAAAATCTAAAACTCTGATGTTTAAAAATAAAAAAAATCATAATGTTGGAAAACCTTATCATTAAGAAAGAGAGTTGTGTTGTGAGGATAATACATTTCTTTTTTTAAATAAATCTAAAAAGAGGAGCAAGAGTGAGGAACATGGATTACAGAGAGAAAGAGAGAGAGAGGTGGAGGAGGCGGTTTTAATGATGGATGAGAGATAAAGAGAGTGGGAGTTAAGGGGCCCTGAAATCAAGGGGATGCAATTTAGTTTGTTATTTCCTTATAAGCTTATTTTATCAATCTAAATTCATATTTTAAAATCATAATTTGAGTGAGAACCCCTACTTTTTCTCTTCATTCTTCATTTCCAAATAAAGAAAACATAGAAGGGGTAGACATTTTTGTTTAATACATAGTATATGTGTGTTTCTTAAGAGCCGGTTACTAGGTCAGGTCAACCTGACCGAACCCACTCAACTAGAGGAACAATAATTTCTATTTTTGAAAGAAGAAGGGTAGTTATTAGGGTTGTTCGCGGTAGGGTTGGGCAGGTTTTAGAGGATTTTTAATTCGAACCCGATAGTGCCGGTGAGTTTTTAAGACACCTAAAACCCATATGAAATTATGGTACTTAAACCCGAACTCACGGGTTCGGGCGGGTTTTGGGTTCGGATCGGGTTTTAATAGCCAGGTTCGGTTTCGGGATGGGTTTGGGTGGGTTAACCTCATTGAATATAACTATTCGAACAATGTTTATAGAAACATCAAAATATAACAATGTTATTTAAGATAACTCAAATACATGTTCAACTTCAATGCACATGTTTATCAAAAAAGATATTCAATGCACAACAATATATATTATCCTTAAAATATAAAACCTTCATACATTTATATATGAAAAAACTACCAACACCTCACTTCATATATGAATGATACATAAATACTAATGATTGTGATAAAAAAAACTAAGTCACGATATATTATATATTATATAGCATATATTTTATATATTCATACCTTATATATTTTTAGCAAAAAGAAAAGAAGAACCTTGTATATAGAATACACCAATGCAATTTAATTTATTACCTTCTATTTAGAATGAGCGGGTTTGGGCAGCTTCGTTGAGGTTTGGGTTCGGGTTCTGGTGGGTTTGTTAAACATATGAAGCCCATCCATAAAAAGGGTTTCAGCGGGTTTTTTTTTTACTTCGGGTTCGGGTGGGTTTTAATGAAGTTTTTAACCCTTTATTTATGGGTTAGGTTTCGGGTAGGTTTCGGTCAAACCCGACCCAATGAACAACCTTAGTAGTTATCAGAGATTATATTTTAATTAGGGGTGTTCATTGATCGGTTTGAAGCTCGAACCCGCCTGAACCCAACCCAATTTTTAAGGGTTCTAGCAGTCCTATAATCCAACCCGTACAGAGATGGGTAGGTTTTAGATTTTCTCTAAAAAAATTGGAGGGGGGGCTTCAGATTGTAGAAACCAGCCTGATGCTATTTTTTTCTATGGGGGAGCAACCAGATAATGAGTTCTTTGATATAAGGAGAAAGCTTAGATCTCACCCGTTGATCAGATTTGATGTGAGGCTAATATTTGTGGATGAATTTGGAATGGATGGCTGAGATACAGCTGAAAACTTGAAAGACAAGCCTAGAATACCCATAGTTTTCCTGGCGACAGGCCATCTAACGGTAAAGTCAGTAACTCAACAGTATTAACTGGGTTTTAGTGGACAAAAGTTGATTATCTAGTCATGGAGGGGGAGAGTTTGTATTTATAGGCCTGATTTGGAGCAGTTATAGGAAGATTTTATAACTGATTTGGAAGATTCCTCTAATCAGAGAATCAAATCAATTATTATCTTCCTATTATTGATTGCTAGCCATGATTGGCTGGTTAATCTCCCCTGTTTGGGCTCCGAATCAACCTCATTCATGGGTTGAGCTGAGATAGTAGGCCTGAGGGAAGCCCATGTTCTTGCCGTGGGCCTGCAGCTATTTGCAAAGTTACCATTTTGCCCTTAGGAACTCCGAGATTCGCGATGGACATGTGTGGACCTGATCAGTCGTGATTTTTACCCACATCATAAGCCCCCCCACTCCTGAAGTTGGGTGTAGTAGCCTTCGAGGAGTATCTTTCTCTCATGGGGCAATTCAAGACTACATCTGGAGTGGCCCAAGGGTGGTGATCGTCTTCCATAATCTCAGTTACTTTCTAGGAATTTTAATTAAAATTTTCCTGAATCCATAATTATTTATTGAATTTCAATTAAATTTTCTAAATTCATAATTAATTTTCTGAATTTTTAAATCAATAACTAGAATTTATAATTAGTTTTTAGAATTTTAACTAATTAATCCAAAATTTTAATTATTTTTTGGAATTTTTAATTAATTCTCCCAAATTTTCTCGAAGTTGTTCAGCGAGCCGAGGCGCGAGTGGCTCGGATGATGCTCCGAAGGACGAACTAAGTGAAATTGGAAGCTTTTCACGAGTGACTTGGATGCCTTACCGAGGGACGAGCCATGCGAAATTTAGGAGATCTTCACGAGTGGCTCATGTACCATGCCGATGGACAAACAATGTGAAATTTAGGAGGTTTTGCGAGTGGCGTGGATACCATGCCAAGGGACGAATCAAGCAAAATTAGAAGCTTTTCGTGAGTGGCTTTTCGTGAGCTTTTCGGATACCATACCACACCGAGGGACGGGCCCTGCAAAATTTAGGAGCTTTTCGTGAGTCACTCGAATGCCATGCCGAGGGACGAGTCATGCTTGCCGAATATCTAAGACTTGGGATTTTTTTATTTTTCTTTGATCTTGCACACATGTGTGCAATATCGTGGCACGTTTGGATTGCGCCATGTCACCATTGTTATAATCGAAGAGTTTTCCACTTCATATCATCATAGCTGTTGGATGGGTAGATACATGGAGAGCTAGGATTAGGCCACGTCGGTATTGTGGATATCGAGGTGCCTCTCCCACTCTGTATATTCCCAACCCCTTCTCATTTCACTATTTTCTTTCTCTCTTTACCGCCAAAGTTTCTCTATCTAGACCTTCTTCAAACTTTCTAGTGATCATTTTGGCAGTCTTTTCGTCCACTTTAACATATAAATTATTAGTTTAATTATATCAAGGATTCGGTCCGGCAACTCGGACTCTTCTTTCGGCCGTGGTGACCTTCTATCGCCATCTACTTTTTGGTCCACTCAAGAGGGCGAACACGAGGAGAACTAAGATGAATTTTGGAGGCAAGAAGAGGAGGAAAGAATAGTAGGAAGTCGAAACTTTGGAAGCTATTATTATTCTCTTTGACGAAGAGGAGGAAATAAAGGAGGTTCCTTCTAGCCAAGAGGGTGATGAATCCTCCTTCTCTGACAATGTAGATGCGCTCACTCTCCTTCGTGCTGATCGGCCACCGAGGAGAAAGGGAAAGTTCATTTGGCCCACTGATCTGGAGCCCGAGCTGATGGAGTACGCAATGGAGGAAGGCCTAGATCGTCCCTTCCTTCAGGACCTATTGATGATGAGAATGTATCCCGATGATGTTAAGTACCTGATCATGTTCGGAACACAGCCATCATCCATTGGCTTTCCGAAGATAGAGACGTATAGGACGAAGAATACCTTGGAGAAGACAGATCTCCCCCTTATTCGGAATGCCTACTTCGTCCCTCAAGAATTTGAGCTATTAATCCCGAAACCCCAGGTCTACCCGATCGATAACCTCGCTCCATGGTTCTGCATGTTCTAGTTGGATGCATTCATCTCGGGACTTTGCCTCCCCAAGCACTCGTTTGTCAAGGAGGTGATGAACAGGGTCGGGGTGAGTCCGATGTAATACGAGCCCAACTCCCGAAAGAAACTCATCAACTTCATCATGCTATGTCGGTAGAAGGAAGTGCCGAAGAGGTTATCTACTTCTAAATGTGCTTGAGGTTATGGACCGCTTGGATGTACGAGGGGCGATGCTTCCTTTCCGTCGACAAAGGAGGCATGTGGTCCACAATCATTCGGACTCTATCAAAGGATGGAAGTCGAAGTACTTCGCTATCCGAAATCCCAAACCTTGGGACATCCCCACCGAATGGGTGTATGATATTCTGAAGCTCAAAGCTCCAAGGGTTAAGGAGTTCACTCCGAAGGAGATGGAGGAGTTCAAGAGCATCTTTAAGGAGGGGAATGTGGACTGGTCGAGAGTGTCTGAGAGACACATGGAAAAGTGTGGCTTGAGTCCAGTTGACCCTTGTATGCTCTTAGTTTCTTTTTGTGGCAAACTTTTTTGCTTCGTTCAAATACTTTTTTGTTTCTTGTTGCAGCCATGCTTGACGAGAAAGAGATTGAGACTCGTCGGGCCAGGTTGGCCAAGAAGGAGGCTTTCAAACACTGTAGGGAAAGATAAGGCCTTCGACGTTGGTCTTCGACTGGTCATCAGAGGGGCATTTTGAGTAGAGGGCCAAAAGGAAAAGGGCCCTAACCATCTTTGAGATGCCTGACTCTCCGAAGGTCACACTGAGCTCGGCCGCGCTCAAAACTGCTGAGCTCACCAGGTCCTCCCTTCCAAAAGCATCCTTGGGGACAAGATCGATGAGACCTGGTAGCCGGACTGAGTGGTGAAGGTGGCAGACTCCCTCATGGAATCCCTGGTCACCTTCGAGGTGGTGAACAAGACCGAGGAGACCTTGAAACTTGGAAGTCTCTTCCCATGGAGACGTATAACTTGAGCTACCTCAAATGGGCTCAAGTCAACGTTGTGGTATGTATCCGATGACCTATGAGTTTGTTTTTGTATTCTTGTTTTTTTTAATTTTCTAAGTGTTTGTCCCTCTTTTCGTAGGTGACTCTCTAAGGAATGGAGATAAAGCGGCAGCACGAGCACGAGCTCAAGCTCGCCAACGGAATGGTCACCCGAGTCAAGAGGGAGTACAAGGACCTCAAACTGAGGTTCGACGACCTCGAGAAGGGGGAGAGGACACTCAAGGCGGAGCTGGCATCCAAGGAATCCAACCGGTAAAAGCTGGAGAATGATAAGGCTAGATGGGAGGCGAAGGAGAAGCAATTAAAGAGCATTCAGAAGGAGGCAGTCGACAGGGTCATCACTGCTGAGGACCAAGGTTATGACCGGGTCGTGGAGCATGTTGAGTGCAAGTATCCCGACCTCAACCTTGAAGGCTTCTCATACTCGATGAAGTTCGATGAAGCTCCCCCGTCCCCTAGGGAGGTCCCCTCGGGTGGCGAGGACGATACCCCATTTCCCGGGGATAAAGTTCAGATGGTCGGCGAAGGACTTTAATTTTTGTTTTGTTTTTGTGTTATTGTCGATCGTGGACTAGGCACCACTCTTTTGTACTCAAAATTTTATCAAAATAAATGAAAGCTTATTTGGGCTGAACTTCCTTACTTGAAACTTTTTGGTTGTTGATTTGCTTCTGTTGTGTTTTCATTCCGAGCTTAGCACTTGTAGAATTTATTAGGGGTCTTCGAGCCCCAGTATAATGTGGTTTTTCTCATTTTCTTACTAGATCGTCTGGTATGTTAAGGCCGACCCTCGGGATACCGAGCTGGCCTACCTTTAGAATAGACTGCACATAGCCCACTATCACAAGGAGTCAAAGGATAGGAGGAAGCATTTTCTTGTGGGTTGTCCCTCCCACCTCCCTCGGAAGGGGCTATTTGAACATTAGACTCTTTGCTTCGGGAAATGCTGGTAGAGTTCGGAGTTGGAGATATATCATTTGAAGAGTTCGAAGAGCGGGGTGGCTGGAATGTTCAGCATGGCTAGCACTCAAGTGGGACCATATTGACAACCCGAGGCGCAAACCAGGTCGGTCAATCTGGACATGGTCTGCGTGAGTTCGGGGAGGAGGGGGGATGGACCCCCTCGATGAGGATGTCCCCTAGAAAACTCCCATCCCTTGGTTTTTTATTTGTACCAGTTAAAGCACCTCGGTTGTGCCAAATGTATTAGTTGGTATTTGACCACTCGACTTTCTAAGCATGTAATAGTTTGTGAAATAAAACATTTTTGAAGCCTGTATTTTTTGCTCGAATTGTATGCAATGACTCATTTTGATTGAATCTTAAATTGTTTCTTTCTCGTATCCAGGTTAACCGAGCTTAGGTGCTTTGTCTCTTCATGAGGTTGGTTCTTGCCGAACCTGTAGACTTTGAGTCTTTTTGGAGACCTAACAAGTTGAAAGAACAACACCGATCGGTGACATATCCATCAGATGCGTAGGTTCACGAGTGAGGGGATTGGCTTTAACCTGCGAGTTGGATGCCTAATTTGTGGTATTGTTGGGGAGGTAACAGCATGCGAGAGAAGTTTCGAATGGTGTGCTCTATTCTACAGTTGCTTTTGTGCTAGTTGCGACAAAAGTGTCGAACCATGGGTTGGACTCCGAACTTGTTTTCAAATAAGGAATCAATTGTTGGAGCAATTATGAATGATGAGCCCCGGTGTGCAAGTTGCGACAGGTAAATCGAACCATGGTTTGGAATCCGAACATATTATTGAAGATCTTAGACTGGTCATGGGTCCGGTTCCTGATGGCGAGCCTTGCTTTTAACTCATTTGGTAATGAGTTGTTGGGGAGACTATGAGCCATGGTCTGGACACTAGGAATGTCGTTCAGGGGACGTGCCAAGAGACAAGCCATGTCAAAATTAGGAGTTTTTGTCAAGTGGTTTAGATACCATGCCAGGGGGACAAGCCATGAGAAAATTAGAAGTTTTTGCAAGTGGCTTGGATACCATCAAAAGGGACGAGCCAAGTGAAAATTGTTCAGGAGTATGAAGCGATTTCAGAGGATGATATCGAAGGGAGAAAGTTGTTAAATTTCATTCATGGATGACAATAAACTTAAGTGGCTGCTTTTTGACGAGCGTTTATTACTTCATTAGCCTTCATGACTTTATTAAAATTTTGCCGCAACTTGTGGAGGAGTGTTAGGCACCCTCATTAAATTTCATCAGCTGTTCTGAATTAATGTTCTTAATATTACCTTACCCCGGGGTGGACCACTTTGGAGACCTTGTAAGGCCCTTCCCAGTTTGGAGCCAACTTCCCCCTTCTGCGGGGGTCAGAAATTTCTAGCTTCCTTAGGACCAGATCTCCTTTTTGATATTGGTCGGCCAAACCTTCTTATTGTAGAACCTCTCCACCCTCTATTGATAGATGTTCCTTCGAAGGTCGGATTTTTTGCGCATTTCCTCAACCAGGCTGAGGTTGCCTATGAGGCTGTCGGAATTGCGTTCTTCATCAAAGGTCATCAGTCGAGATGAATGGATTTCAACTTCTAGAGGAATACATCCTCAGATTCGTATGTTAGATTGAGTGGTGATTCTCCTGTCGGTATCTGTTTAGTGGCACTATACGACCAAAGTATGCTCGATAATATTTCCACCGATATACCTTTAGGGAATCATCAAGTCTTTTTTTAGGTCCATCAAGGATATGGCGATTGGCATTCTTGACTTGACCATTTGACTGAGGGTGGGAGATGGAGAATAAGCTATGTTGAATCCCTAAGTCCACGAAAAACTTGCGGAACCTCTTACTGCAAATTGTGTGCCATTGTCAGTGAATTTGGAGAAGTCCGAACCTACAAATAATATGATTCAAGAAGAACTGCTGGATTTAGCATTCGATTATGGATGTTAGTGGTTTGGCTTCGACCTACTTCGTAAAGTAATGTATAGCCACCACGAGGAAGTTTGTTTGACTAATTTCTGGAGGGAAAGGTCTGACTAGATCCATCCCCCACATTGTGAAGGGGTTTGGGTTCGACATGGACCTGGGCTCTACCTGGGAGCTATGCTTGATCGAGGAGAACCTTTGGCAGGGGTACATTAACGGAAGTGTTCCTGTGCATCGTGGAGAAGGGTTGGCTAGTAATATCCATGGTTGAGGATATTTTGGCAAAGGATCTGGCTCCCATGTGGCAACCGTCTACTCCCGTGCATTTTTTGAGGGCATACTACTTTTCCTCGGAGGAGAGGCACCGAAGGTAGGGTTGTCCATCAACCAAAGTATAAGAATGCTTGAACATGACACCTTCTACGAGTGCGAACCTCTCTTCTCCGGTCCGAACCTTTTGTAACGCCCCGAATCCCATTTTTACTGAATTCGAGATGTTCTTCAGGATCTTTTCGCTTTCTTCACATAAAGTTTTATAAGGAATTTAAAATCTTTACTTTTACATCAGAGTTACAGCATGTTACATTTAATTTTACACAGCGGAAGCAAAATGTACAATATTTACATAAATGAACAACAATATAATGAACTCTTTGTGCATCCATTCCTTTTACATGTGATTATCCTGCATAAAACACTGTGGGTACGTCAGTTTATTCAACCGACGATAATTATACATGGCCATCCTCTCTATGCCAGGAACAGTATAATGAATCTCATTTCTTACAAATCACAAGCCAGTTCAACATAAGCATGAAAATAAGGGAACTTTTAATGATGTCGTGTCGTGATTGTGCACTTAAATCCTTAATGCAATTTACTTAGTTAATTATGACACTAATGCATACTTGTTCGAATTCTGTGCATCCCATACTACATAGGTTCGAGTGCAAGCCTCTTAAACGATCTTCATTTTAGTAGGGTTCAATCCCCCGCCATGACTTATTCTACTACTGTAATTCCAATGAGTATCCTAGATGAATCTATGAGTACAAGCATGTATCCTGGCCCCTGGAGTAGAATTTCGCGCCATGTCTTGACTCATCAAGCATGCATTCTGCGACAATTCAGCCTCCTCCCTGAACACACTCCTCTTGCAGTCACCAACACATCCCATAAGCGTGACTAGAGTCCGATCATTACTGAGTTGTGCCCGCGCCATGTCTTGACTCATCAAGCATGCATTCTGCGGCTCACACACCCGCACCGTACCCTAGCTCTCATACTCATGTTTTTCTCTCACCTTCATCACCTCCACGCTATGTATTTAAGTTATATTAGAATCATGAATAAAAATCAAGCTCTAGAGTTAGCCTCTCCATCATCCGGACTCATCATTTCATTTCACTTGACCAACCTGGTCTATTTCTCAATATCATTTCATTCCACTGCCGGGGAGACTTAGCTACTCTTTTGTTCAATTTCCAATTCACAATATCCAATGGAGCATCATCAGCTCATCATTCATTTTAGAGTCTCACAGACTTTCTCATCATGATTTCACATTTCATAAATTCATTTGATTCTCAATTCCCATCTATGATTCAATTACACAATTCATGTATCCATAAACAGAGTCCATTGACTTAAATCATAAAGTTCACAATTACCAACAGCAAATAACATGAATTTAAGTATACCAGAGTTCACTCTGTACAGTCGACTTGGAAGAATACCAGTCGACTTATACAGTCATACAGGGTTATCAAAAGGGCTCGGGATAGTCGACTGTATACACTACCAGTCGCCTGTCCCGCAACTTTCAAGTTCACAATATTAGTCACACGACAGTCGACTGTTCACACCTCAGTCGTCTGTCTCAGCAATTTCAACAGCATAATTCTATGTCCAGATCAGTCGACTTGCTACACGCAATCGGTCGACTGGACAGATCCATTTTCAGTAGATTATTTACAGTTCTTACGTGCATTTCGTCATGATGTCAACTAACAGTATACATAAGTTCATGTTCCACATACCAGGTTTCTTATCATTCAGTAACACTACAACATGGATCTTCACATTACTAACATGCTCTTTCCTTGAGGAAAAAATAATTAAGACATGCATTCACAATGCTCATGTTTTCTTACAACAATAAAGATGTAAATCCCAAGTCATCAAACTGGGTCCACATGATGAAAATATCTCAATTTGTGAAACTACCAAATAATCAGTCAGATTAAAGTATCAGTCGACTTAGCACAACATCAGTCGGCTGCTTCGACAACTCTAATTTATTAATCACCATTAGTTCTTTTCATTCATTCACTTTCCCTCCATCATATGTGTCATAGGGAAATTATGTAATAGTAATCACACCATCATGTTCATTTATACACATGTTTATCATCACAATCATGCAAAATAATGTCTCGTACCAGTCGACTTGCTCACCTGGCAGTCGACTGCATCGACAGACTAGTTTTCATAATAACAGCATGTCGAGCAATTTCTATTGCGTTTAATTCAATTTTGTAACATAATATCCATCATAGCCATTATAGTAACAATCCTACAATAGAAGTCCTGAGAAACACCCACCTTGTATGAAGAAAACAACGAAATCCCGCAAAGTCCTTCAACGTAGAGAACACCTTCTTGCTCCTTTGCTCCACGCCGAGCTCCTCAACAATGCTGTTTGCCTCCACAGAAGAGCTCCCACACAACTCACAAATACTTTCTATTACAGTAATAATCTTAGTGTAAAAGAGATAGGAGATGAGAAGGGGGTATTTATACTAGAAAATAGATAGAATAGATGGCTAGGATTAATAGGGGAGTTGGTGAATCAAAGGCTGAGATCTAATCGGGAGTTAAGAAACTACCCACACCTCAAGATGTAACCGCCCATGATCACTCCACAAATCCGGCCAAGCTTTAAGTGTCTTGTGCACGTGTACATGAAGTGCACGTGTACACACACAAAACTCCAAGGAGTACATCTTATCCGGAAAAATAAAGAGGGGAAAATGCTACATATACAAGTTATGAAATAAGAGGTTAAGTTCGAGGGTTTAAATACATTTGGGCCAAAATATGTATTTTTATATAAGAAAATAAACAAGTTGCATTTGGGCTTTGAGAAGAATGTTTCATAGGAAATAATACACTTTATTTATCATGGAGAAAAGTAATAATAATAGGCTATCATAAGAAAATAAATCCCCTCCAAATATATTAAAAAAATAAATCGGGGTACTACATCACTCCCTCCTTAGAATAGTTCCGTCCCCGGAACTACAGCCAAGAGCGAGAACAGAAGAAATACAACACACCCAACCAGAACAAAAGGCATAAGATACAAGATACCAGATACAATCAATACAAATACAATCAAGCAAAAAGCTCAGGATAGTCCTTCAACATCTTGTCCTCGGATTCCCAAGTAGCCTCTTCAACCAAGTGGTTTCTCCAGACTACCTTGACCATCGGTATCGTCTTATTCCTCAAGACTTTCTCCCTACGGTCAACGATCTCAACAGGAGTCTCGATGTAATTCAGGTCTAACTGCAAACCTTCCGGTACTTCTGGCAAATGATGACTCGGGTCTGGAATATAACCTCTCAACATAGACACATGGAAAACATTGTGCACCTGAGACAACTCTTCCGGTAATTCAAGCCGGTAAGCAGTTTTCCCGATCCTTTTCAATATCTTATATGGGCCTATAAATCTCGGGGCTAACTTCCCGCCTTTGCCAAAACGAACCACACCTTTGCTGGGTGATACCTTCAGAAAGACAAAGTCACCAACCTCAAACTCAAGGTCCCTCCTCCGGTTGTCTGCATAGCTTTTCTGCCTGCTCTGAGCTTCCACCAACCTTTTCCTGATCAGATCAATCTTCTCAGAAGTCAGCTGTACAAGCTCAGGACCAAACAACTGACGCTCCCCAACCTCATACCAACACACAGGAGTCCTGCACTTCCTGCCATACAAAGCTTCATACGGCGCCATCCCAATGCTAGTTTGAAAACTGTTGTTGTAGGCAAACTCCACCAAAGGTAAATGCCTTTCCCAACTGCCTCCGAAATCTAGTATACAACACCGAAGCATATCCTCAAGAATACGGTTGACTCTCTCGGTCTGCCCATCGGTCTGTGGATGAAAAGCAGTGCTGAAATCTGTCTTGGTACCCAAAGCTGCCTGAAGACTCCTCCAGAAATGCGAAGTAAACCGCGCATCTCGATCAGACACAATAGTCGAAGGAACGCCATGAAGTCGGACAATCTCACCAACATACATCTCAGCCAACCTGTCCATCGAAGCTGTGAGTTTCATCGCCAAAAAGTGAGCGGACTTGGTAAGTCGATCGACTATAACCCAAATAGCATCATTGCCTTTAGAACTCTTAGGCAAACCCGTGATGAAATCCATACTGATGTTATCCCATTTCCATTCCGGAATAGGTAATGGCTGTAATAGACCTCCGGGTCTCTGATTTTCGGCTTTGACTTGCTGACAAACCTCACATCTCGCAACAAATTCGGCCACATCCCGCTTCAAACCTGACCACCAGAAATGCTGCTTGATGTCTTTGTACATCTTAGTACTCCCAGGATGTACAGACAGAAGAGTAGCATGCGCCTCCTGAAGAATACACTCTTTCAGGTCCACCTGATTTGGAACGCACAGCCTGTCTCCGAACCACAGCACTCCATCCCTGGTCTGAAAACCGGGCAACCTGCCAGCACTAACCTGCTCCTTCATCTCCAGAATATCAGCATCAACTTCCTGACTTGCAATGATCCTTGCATTCAGAGTAGGCTGAAGCTTCAATTGAGATAAAGATGCTCCCAATCCTTGCAAGACAACCTCAATACCTGCTCGGTCCAACTCTTCAATCAAATGCCTCTGGGTCGTAATCAAACAGGCCAAACTGCTCTTGCGACTAAGTGCATCAGCAACAACATTAGCCTTTCCGGGATGATACTTGATCTCAGGTCGCATATCCTCGAGCACTTCCAACCATCTCCGCTGTCTTAGATTGAGATCCCTCTGCTGGTAGATATACTTCAAGCTCTTATGATCCGTGTACATGTTCAGCTTCTCACCATACACGTAGTGCCTCCACTGCTTCAAAGCGAAGATAATCGCAGCCAGTTCTAGATCATGAGTGGGATAATTCTTCTCATGCGGTCGCAGTTGCCTAGACCCATATGCGATCACTTTACCTTCTTGCATTAAGACACAACCAAGCCCCCGATGTGAAGCATCGCTATAGACATCATACTCAACTCCTGCTCTAGGCAAAGCCAAAATAGGTGCAGTAGTCAGTCTATCTTTCAACTCCTAAAAACTCGCCTCACATTGCTCGGTCCACTTGAAGCTCGCATTCTTCTTGGTCAGCTCGGTAAGCGGCACAGCTATCTGAGCATAACCTTGAATGAATCTCCTGTAGTATCCAGTCATCCCAAGGAAACCTCTGACTTCCTTCACTGTAGTAGGCCTAGCCCAGTCTCTCACTGCCTCTATCTTTTGAGGGTCAGTTGCCACTCCCTCCTTAGAAAGGATGTGACCCAGGAATGCCACTTCAGATTTCCAGAAATCGCACTTGGATAACTTGGCATACAACTCCTGCTCTTCCAACTTCTGCAAAACTGCTGCCAGATGCTCAGTGTGCTCCTCCTCAGACTTGGAGTACACGAGAATATCGTCGATAAACACCACGACGAAAGAATCAATAAACGGCCTCAGAACTCTGTTCATCAAGTCCATGAAGATTGCAGGTGCATTCGTCACTCCGAATGGCATAACTAAGAATTCGTAATGCCCATGCCGAGTTCTAAATGCAGTCTTATGCACATCTTCAGCTTTCACTCGAACTTGGTGGTATCCTGATCGAAGATCTATTTTAGAGAAGACAGCTGCCCCTTGTAGACGATCGAACAAGTCATCAATTCGAGGAATCGGATACTTATTCTGAACAGTGACTTTATTCAGCTCCCGGTAATCGATACACATCCTCATCGATCCATCCTTCTTCTTTACCAAAAGCACTGGTGCTCCCCACGGTGACGCACTAGGTTGAATAAAGCCTTTTCCCAATAGTTCCTCAATCTGCCGTTTCACCTCATCCTGTTCCACTGGAGCCATCCTATACGGTGCCTTAGAAATGGGTGCACTTCCCGGTTGAACAGTGATGCTGAACTCTACATCACGATGCGGAGGTAACCCAGGAAAATCTTCCAAGAACACAGTCGGATAGTCCCGAGCCACAGGAATCCCTTGCAATTCCACAGGAGTCTCTTCCTTGCGGATAGTTGCCACCAGCTTAGAACACTTCAACTTCCCTTGGAAAGTGACTTCAGGTCCACCTGGAGCCTTCACTGTCACCGTCTTGGCCTTACACTCGATGCTCGCACTGTACACCGACATCCAATCAATGCCAATGATAACATCGACTCCCAAGATAGTCAGCTCGATCAGATCAATGCCAAAGATTCGATCCCCAATCATTATCTCGCAATCAACATAGTACCGATCAGTGGTCAAAGTTTCCCCTGATGGTGTAGCCACTGCTAAGATCTTGCCTGGGAAAATCTTCGGTTCAACTCCCAACACTTTAGCAAATCTAGGAGACACAAAAGTATGAGAGGATCCAGTATCAAACAACACCACAGCTCCCTTTCCATTAATATAGAGTTCTCCTGTTACATAACATACATCATTACATAACAGTTTTACACTATGATCGGGAAGGAGAAATGAAAGAAATCACACTAGACATCAGCCCTCGTACCAGAGATAACCTGATCTGCTTCCTCAGCATCAGCTTCTGTCAAAGCAAATACTCGCCCTGACTGGTACGGCCTCTTCCCAGTCTGCTGTATTGGCACATTGTGATTGCCAATCCGCGGTTTGAGACATCGAGATTGGTAATGTCCCACTTCACCACAGTTAAAACAAGTGACTGCAGAAGGTCTCCCTGCATCGTTTCCAGGTCTCCCAGCTACACTGACGGCATTCGCCCCTGTCGGTTTGAATTTCTGTGCAGATGGTTGCCCCTTGAAACTCCCCGATGGCGCGGGCCTCTTCCCAGACTGCCAGTTGCTCCTCTGATGCTGAGCAACATGGAACTGCTCCATATCCGCCTCCGTTGCTGCCGCCCTCTTCACCAGCTTATCGAATCTCCTGATACCAAGGGGTATCATACGAGATCTCAAGCTCGGCCTCAGACCATGCTCGAACTTGCGAGCCTTCTTCGCCTCATCCATCACCAATTCTGGAGCATACCTGGAGAGTTGAGTGAACTTGGTCTCATAGGCTCTCACTGACATGCTGCCTTGTTGAAGTGACAGAAACTCCATGGCCTTTTTCTCCTGGACGTCGGAGGGGAAATAGTGACTGCGGAATTCCTCCAAAAATTCCTCCCAGCCAAGCAACAAGCCGCCCATAGTCCTCTTCATCGACTGCCACCAAACAGCCGCATCCTTCTCCAACTGCAAAGTCGCCAACTTGACCTTGCTGCCCTCCGGTGTTTCCAACACCTCGAAGATTGTCTCCACTTGCCGAATCCAGTTATCGGCCACATCCGGGTCGGATTTTCCCTCGAACACTGGTGGTTTCATTCTCTTGAATGATTCCACTAGCTTGATTGCCTCGGGTACTGGATTCACCGGCCCCCTTCCTTGGTTTGCAGCCACTGCATTCAGCGTCTGGTAAACCCTTGCAAACTCGGCATCCAGGTCCAAGCCTTCACCATTCCTGGCTCCCCTTCTTGCCATATTCTGATGCAAAAGATCCATTAAATTCGAAGTATAAAACAAGAATTTAAACCAACTTTCATTGAATTTCAAAGTTTATACATTCGAATTAGAAAAACATTTTAACATCAGAATAGAAAAAATGGAAACCAAGACAATCTAATCTCTACGGGTCCTCTTCGCTGCTCGAAGTTCATCCCGCAGTTCATCCACCTCATCTTTCAGCACATCAGTTAGGTTCTTTTTCTTCTCAAGTTCCCAAATCCGATGGCTAAGAACAGAATAGTCAGCATTTCGCTTCTCCAGCTGAGCCTCCAAAACTCCAACTCTATACTTCAAGGTATCCACTTGCCTCTGCAGAGAAGCTACAGCGTTACCCAAAGCTGGTCCCTTTTCTTCATCGGAAGAAGAAGAATCATCAGGTGAGTTCGGCGGTGGGGTGATCTCTCGGGATTCAGGGTACTCCTCATCATCAGAATCAGCTTGCCCAGGGTGGTACTCGTCCTCAGAGTCAGCCTGTCCAGGATGGTACTCTTCCTTGATAATGTGCCAGTCGTCGCCTCCAGCAGGGTCGAAGTGATCAGCCATCTTAGAATAGAGAGGAAGAAGCATAAATCATAGAGCAACACAAATGTAAGTTACTTACATTTAAATCTCTAAATCCAAACACACACTCTAATGTCCACATCTAGGGTGTCGTTCCTTATAAATTTGTACGAGTGTGAAAGCATAGAAAGCGTGGCTCTGATACCACTCTGTAACGCCCCGAATCCCATTTTTACTGAATTCGAGATGTTCTTCAGGATCTTTTTGCTTTCTTCACATACAGTTTTATAAGGAATTTAAAATCTTTACTTTTACATCAGAGTTACAGCATGTTACATTTAATTTTACACAGCGGAAGCAAAATGTACAATATTTACATAAATGAACAACAATATAATGAACTCTTTGTGCATCCATTCCTTTTACATGTGATTATCCTGCATAAAACACTGTGGGTACGTCAGTTTATTCAACCGACGATAATTATACATGGCCATCCTCTCTATGCCAGGAACAGTATAATGAATCTCATTTCTTACAAATCACAAGCCAGTTCAACATAAGCATGAAAATAAGGGAACTTTTAATGATGTCGTGTCGTGATTGTGCACTTAAATCCTTAATGCAATTTACTTAGTTAATTATGATACTAATGCATACTTGTTCGAATTCTGTGCATCCCATACTACATAGGTTCGAGTGCAAGCCTCTTAAACGATCTTCATTTTAGTAGGGTTCAATCCCCCGCCATGACTTATTCTACTACTGTAATTCCAATGAGTATCCTAGATGAATCTATGAGTACAAGCATGTATCCTGGCCCCTGGAGTAGAATTTCGCGCCATGTCTTGACTCATCAAGCATGCATTCTGCGACAATTCAGCCTCCTCCCTGAACACACTCCTCTTGCAGTCACCAACACATCCCATAAGCGTGACTAGAGTCCGATCATTACTGAGTTGTGCCCGCGCCATGTCTTGACTCATCAAGCATGCATTCTGCGGCTCACACACCCGCACCGTACCCTAGCTCTCATACTCATGTTTTTCTCTCACCTTCATCACCTCCACGCTATGTATTTAAGTTATATTAGAATCATGAATAAAAATCAAGCTCTAGAGTTAGCCTCTCCATCATCCGGACTCATCATTTCATTTCACTTGACCAACCTTGTCTATTTCTCAATATCATTTCATTCCACTGCCGGGGAGACTTAGCTACTCTTTTGTTCAATTTCCAATTCACAATATCCAATGGAGCATCATCAGCTCATCATTCATTTTAGAGTCTCACAGACTTTCTCATCATGATTTCACATTTCATAAATTCATTTGATTCTCAATTCCCATCTATGATTCAATTACACAATTCATGTATCCATAAACAGAGTCCATTGACTTAAATCATAAAGTTCACAATTACCAACAGCAAATAACATGAATTTAAGTATACCAGAGTTCACTCTGTACAGTCGACTTGGAAGAATACCAGTCGACTTATACAGTCATACAGGGTTATCAAAAGGGCTCGGGATAGTCGACTGTATACACTACCAGTCGCCTGTCCCGCAACTTTCAAGTTCACAATATTAGTCACACGACAGTCGACTGTTCACACCTCAGTCGTCTGTCTCAGCAATTTCAACAGCATAATTCTATGTCCAGATCAGTCGACTTGCTACACGCAATCGGTCGACTGGACAGATCCATTTTCAGTAGATTATTTACAGTTCTTACGTGCATTTCGTCATGATGTCAACTAACAGTATACATAAGTTCATGTTCCACATACCAGGTTTCTTATCATTCAGTAACACTACAACATGGATCTTCACATTACTAACATGCTCTTTCCTTGAGGAAAAAATAATTAAGACATGCATTCACAATGCTCATGTTTTCTTACAACAATAAAGATGTAAATCCCAAGTCATCAAACTGGGTCCACATGATGAAAATATCTCAATTTGTGAAACTACCAAATAATCAGTCAGATTAAAGTATCAGTCGACTTAGCACAACATCAGTCGGCTGCTTCGACAACTCTAATTTATTAATCACCATTAGTTCTTTTCATTCATTCACTTTCCCTCCATCATATGTGTCATAGGGAAATTATGTAATAGTAATCACACCATCATGTTCATTTATACACATGTTTATCATCACAATCATGCAAAATAATGTCTCGTACCAGTCGACTTGCTCACCTGGCAGTCGACTGCATCGACAGACTAGTTTTCATAATAACAGCATGTCGAGCAATTTCTATTGCGTTTAATTCAATTTTGTAACATAATATCCATCATAGCCATTATAGTAACAATCCTACAATAGAAGTCCTGAGAAACACCCACCTTGTATGAAGAAAACAACGAAATCCCGCAAAGTCCTTCAACGTAGAGAACACCTTCTTGCTCCTTTGCTCCACGCCGAGCTCCTCAACAATGCTGTTTGCCTCCACAGAAGAGCTCCCACACAACTCACAAATACTTTCTATTACAGTAATAATCTTAGTGTAAAAGAGATAGGAGATGAGAAGGGGGTATTTATACTAGAAAATAGATAGAATAGATGGCTAGGATTAATAGGGGAGTTGGTGAATCAAAGGCTGTGATCTAATCGGGAGTTAAGAAACTACCCACACCTCAAGATGTAACCGCCCATGATCACTCCACAAATCCGGCCAAGCTTTAAGTGTCTTGTGCACGTGTACATGAAGTGCACGTGTACACACACAAAACTCCAAGGAGTACATCTTATCCGGAAAAATAAAGAGGGGAAAATGCTACATGTACAAGTTATGAAATAAGAGGTTAAGTTCGAGGGTTTAAATACATTTGGGCCAAAATATGTATTTTTATATAAGAAAATAAACAAGTTGCATTTGGGCTTTGAGAAGAATGTTTCATAGGAAATAATACACTTTATTTATCATGGAGAAAAGTAATAATAATAGGCTATCATAAGAAAATAAATCCCCTCCAAATATATTAAAAAAATAAATCGGGGTACTACACCTTTCTTACCTCCTTTGGTTTGGTAGGGATTGTCCCTTTGTCAAGGAAGTTAACTAAGGCTCCATCAAGTTATCGGTAGTCATTTGCGCATCGATGTTGAGGTCATGGGAGATTCTCCCTCGATGCTCAGACTGACCAGGAACTCAACTAGTACTGTGTGATCCAGCCCTTCGAAGGAAGAGGAAGCCAGCTTGGAGTAGGGCTGCAAACGAATCGAGCTATTCGCGAGCTATTCAGCTCGAGCTCGGTCAAAGCTCGGTCAAAGCTCGGCTCGAACTGAGCTCGAGCCGAGCTTGAGCTCAAAACCGAGTTCGTTTCGTAAACGAGCCGATCTCGAGCTTTAATTTTTTTTTTTTAGGCTAAGCTCGCGAGCTATTCGGCTTGAATATGGTCAAAGCTCGGTCAAAGCTCGGCTCGAACCGAGCTCGAGCTCAAAATTGAGCTCATTTCGTAAACGAGCCGAGCTCGAGCCTGAAGGTATTCGGCTCGGCTCGGCTCGATCGCAGCCCTAGCTTGAAGAGAGCATCGGCTTGCCCGTTTCCCTCATGGGGAATCCGAGCAACTGAGGTTTCTTGAAAAGCATATAGGAGTTTGTTAACATATGCCAGGTATTTGACCATACGAGATTCGTGGGCTTCATAATCCCTAGATATTTGGTTCACCACCAATTAGGAGTCAGTAAATGCCTTCATCCCTTGGGCCCCTGCTTTCCATGCCAGGAGTAATCCTACTACCATGGCCACATATTCAGCCTCATTATTAGAGGCTCGAATATTCAAATGGAGGAAGTATTGGAGGACAAACTCATCCGATCCAAGCATTATGACCCCTGCCCTGCTTCCTTCTACTCATGAGGACCCATCGACATAAAGGCTCCAAACAGGAACATCTTCTTGTACCTCGGATGAATCTGGAATGGTGCTCTCAATGATAAAAATGGTCAAAGCTTGGGCCTTGATTGTCGTCATCGGCTTATAACTGATATCATGTTGACTCAGTTCGATTGACAATTTTACCAACCATCTAGAGCTCTCCAGTTTGTGATGGACCTGCTTTAACCATTGATCGATGAAAACTTGGACTGAGTGTGCCTCGAAGTAGGGACGCAGTGACAATTACTGCATACACAATCTTTTCCTTCTTTGCGTAACGAAGCTTGGCATCGTGGAAGACCTTACGCACGTAATAGATGGGTTTTTGAAATGCCCGCTCCTAACAGCTTGTTTCTGAGTCGACGCTTAGCCTATGCATGATCAGAGGTCATCCAGGAGAACAGGTATTGGTTCCTTCGGATACAGTCGATGACCTTCTCTTTGAATCGTCTCCCTCAGAGAACTGGACTTGTTCGAAGTCATCGACAGGTTTAGAGTTGATTAAACTTCTATCTGAGGGGATCTCTAAGGCATCAAGGAGGAAAAAAGAGCCACCAACTATGGCGATGTAGCATGCTCAGGCTGCTTCTTGGCTACCTTTGAATACTCTGACCCATGATACCAAAGGAAGTTTCATCTTCATATAGTAGGTCAACATCCTAAGGTGATGCTAAGTCGGACGCCCAAGGATAGCGTTGTAGGCGGTCCTGACATTGACTACCATGAAGTCCATGTGTTCGTTCTGGATCGCTGTGGCCTTCCCTCCCCACTGTCACATTGAGAGTGATGATCCCCTCAATCTGGATTGGTGCCCTGCAAAAATGTGGAGGCTATAACTAGTCGGTTTCAGTCTTTCCCGAGAAAGCTTGAGGCTTTCGAAAGCATCCACGAAGAGGATGTTGACTGAGCTACGGTTATCCACAAAGATTCAACAGACCTCATGGTTCTCCATGTAGGGGATAATCACTAGGCGTCGCCATAGGGGGTGTGGACACACTCCAAGTAATCATGTGAAAAGTGATAGGTATTCCCAAGCTCTTGGGAGGAGAGTAGTTGTGCAACGAGTTCACCTCTCGGATGAATGCCTTCCTGGATGAGTTAGACTCCCCCCCCCCATAGAATGGAGGATTGCTATTGGTCCGGATTCCCGATATTTGGGCTCCTTCTTCGGCTGCTTGTTGGGCCCCCGAATCGGAGGGGGGTCCACTTTGTCCTTATCAATGAACTTGGACAAGTAGCCTCATCGAATCAAGGCCTCGATCTCCTCTTTAAGGGCCTGATAGTCATTGGTTTCATGCCCGTGATTGCGGTGGAACCGACACCAGAACCTATTATCCATCTTTATACCGGGGGTGTTCGTCCGAGGCGGGGGACGAAGGAGTCCCTCTTCCTTCACTTCCATTAGCACCACCGATAAGTTAGCGGTGAGTGGGGGTGAATTTATCAAATCGAGGCACAAGAGGGGGACAGCTCTGACCGAAAACGTCCTTCTAGGACTTCATAAGATCCTCAACGCTATCAACCTTCTGCTTTCCCTCGTGTGATGATTCCTTGCGCCCACCTGGGTGAAGGGCCTCCACAGATCGAATATATTTTTCTCTCAAGATAAGGTCGGAAAAAATTAAAAGGTGGTTTCTTGGCAAAGGAGGTTTAAGGAGGTTAGGTAGGACATTGTGCCTGAAGGAGGCCGTTGCGACCCCAGAGTCAAAAGAGGGGGTGGATCACGCCTCTGCTATGAATCGCTGGAGAAAGTCTCAGAGAGACTCTCCTTCCTTCTGCTTAGGTTCAACAAGGAGGTGCTCGTCTTCTTGGCCTTATGGCTGGTCACGAAGTATGTAAGGAAGCTCTCCTTGAGCTGGTAGAAGAAGTAGATGGAGCCAAGAAAGTCGCGATACCATTCTCTTGTCGAGCCCCGGATGGTGGTGGGAAATGTCCTGCAAAGGACTACATCAGCAACATTGTAAATTATCATGAGAGTTTTAAAACTCTCGATATGATCTGTTGGGTTTGACTCGCCATTATAAGACTCAAAGGTGGGAGGCTTGAAGTCTCTCAGGAATGAGCTTCGAGGATGAAAGGGGCGAAGTGAGGCCGGTTGGGTCCGTATCCCCTGCTTTGTTGTCTCCCCTCTTGCCCTATCCGGGAGAGGCGATCCTCCATCTCTTGGAGGCACTTTAGGACTGTGTCTTATCGTCCCTCAGATTTGGTGGACCCGTAAGATTCTTCAATGTGCACGAAACTAGTGCAGGGGTTTCCAGAATACCGGTCCCTTGTGGGCTCTCCGTGAATTGCCTGCAGAATTTCATTCCTGAAGTCCTGGAACTCAGCTCTGGTGACAAGGATAGTGTGCTCCCAATTGCCTATCAGGGCTCGCCGACTGAATGTAATAGGTCTCCATTCGCTCCTGTTCCCTCGGGAGGATAGCAATCTCCGGGGCCTTTGCCTGCGACAGGAAAGGCTCCCGCGGCTTTCGTGATGTTCCAAATGTGGACCCCCACTTCGGGATCAATTTTGCTCGATACGACGATGAAGTTCTTCCTCCTGTTGTCGATTGTTGAGAAAAAAATCAGAAGTCATGTAGTGCGGATGGCCCCGCCATATGACCGGTTGAGAGAGATGTGGCTCGAACAAGATCATGACCCTCGGGAGGGGGGAGGATCTAGCTGAAGTTCTGAGCATCGCTGCTGGGACACTTGGGGAGAGGGAGGCAAATCTACCTAGCGACTTGGGGCCGTCACCTCCTTTATTTTCGGGGCCATGGTCGAAAGTGGCTTCTGACCATGGGGTCTGACCGGAGGGCTGGATCGGTGCTTTCTCACAGATGGCGTCAATCTGATGCTGTTTTTTCTGTGTGGGAGCAACCAGAAAATGAGTTCTTCGATATAAGGAGAAAGCTTAGATCTCACATGTTGATCAGATCCGATGTGCGGCTGATATTTGTGGATGGATTTGGAATGGATGACTGAAATACTGTCGAAAGCTTGCAGGACAAGCCTGAAACATCGGGAGTTTTCCTAGTGTAACTCCTGTTATCCCATTTCTTGTATTTTTGTACTGTATTTTTTTTCCTTCCCAGTGTACTCTATCTGATTGTATTCTTTCATTTATTTTCTGAACCGCGTATTCGTTCTTCAATCTGAATATAATTTCATCTGTTCCTTGTCGCCGGTGATTTTTGATTCAATTTGTCTGCCAATTATTTTTGAATGATTTGTTCATTCTAATCTAGTTCATTTCATGCCTAATTTCTTATTCATTTATTTTCTGCCTTATTGGATCCGATTTTTACCCAGTCTACCTTATTTGAACCCTTCTATCCGTCCTAATGGATCCTAACCTGCTACCCAATACCCTCTTCTTTTACCCAGTATCCCCCAGATATTTCTTCACGTTCTCTATCTGCTTAACAAGCAGATCATGCCTCCCCCTATCTTCTCTATATTCTTCAAATCCTAACTTACCCCAAACCTCATTATTAAATTCCAACAAAATTTGTTACTCCTATCTCTAATCTCTATCTCCTAAACCCTAATCCGACTACCTCATCTCTCTCCCTCTCCCCCTCTCACTACCCTCGACCTGCCCCCACCGGCTACCCCCGCCGCTACACTGCCACCCTCCGATTGCCGGCAACCCACCTCGTGACCCCCCCTGTCGCTGCCATGCCCTACACCCATGAAGACAGTAGCCCCGGTCTCCTCCCCTTCTCCTCCCGAAGCCAGCAGCACCCCCCACGGTAGCGCACCCCTCTTGGTCTTCCCCCACTCCTGACGCCCTTGTCGTCGCTGCCCCTATTCGCCGTCGATGTCCTCCGGCCGAGTGCCGCCGTCGACCACCTTCCACCAGTGCATCACTGAGCTTCGCCATCTCCTTTCCTTCCGCAAGTCTCCTATCCCGCAAGCATTGTGTTCTTGATCGTTGTCGTGATCATTCGTGATCGTTCGTGGTCGTGTTCGTGTACCGGGATCCATTCTCATTATTCTTGTCTTTTCATCGAATTCGTCGACTACCCTAAGGCAAGTAACTTGTATAATTTTTTTTGTATATACAAGTACAAAATACCGCCTATAGTCTTGCTTTTGTTTTGGATTTGTTCTCATGAAGATCTCTTGTTAAATCTTGACTCCATTTGTTTGATCCATTCGCAGTCTTGATCCATCATCATAGTTGTCACACACACGATATGAAAATAATCTAGATCTAAAGACTCTTGATGCATGTATATATGTTGCTTCGTGACCCATGATATGTGGTGTGTTTGTTGCATGCTTGGTGTATTAGATGTGTTGACTTGTGGTAGACTTGTTAAATACCCATTCCATGTTGTTTTGAATATCTAATATATCATATCTTACATCATACCTTAATTTGGATCTATTGCATATGAGTTGTTTGATTAAATGCATGAGAAGAGATTTCGGTTTGCTGCTGTCTTGTTTTGGTTCAGTATTTTAGACCCTGTTAAGGTCAGTAAATTAAACTATTTTATGAATATGATTCATAGGCCTTGTTGTCTATTTTTCAGAACTTTCGACAAACCTCGATTTCGATTTTTGATGTGAGAGTTATTGTTGTTTTACTACAGCTGTGTTGAAATTTCCAGATTCTATTTTATGAGATTGTTGTATAGTTATCTATTTAAAACAGATGTTAAAAGTAAGATTTGGATCTAATATTTTTCTGAGTATGATTAAATATGATTGGGATCAACTCCTAATTTTTCTAGATTTATTTAATAACTTTTATAATTTATTCCATGCTTGTGAACACACCAATATATTTCCAAACTGCATGCTGTTCAGTAAAGAACCATATTTTCAACCTGTTTCCAGTCGCGGTCGATCAAAACTTTGTGAATATGAAATGTAGCCTGCAGTGTCTATTTTACAACCCTTTTGAAGGATTTGGATTTCGAGTTATACTTTGTGATCTATCACTGTTTTAGTACCGCTGTGTCTAAAATTTCAGATTCATAAACTTGCTGTATCTTTCTATTTTTCGAATTTATTTGACTATGCTTTCTGTAATGGAATATTATGAAAATTTATTTTCTGATACTAGACATACTACGGAATCTTCTAGATTTTTCTTAGATTTAATCAGTAAGCTTTTATACTATTTTCATACTTATAAATACAACTTTGCGATTTCTGGCTGAACATGAATTCTGTATAAAACGCTGTTTTGAGACATGTTTATGTAGTTGTTATATGACTTGTGTATATGTGATAGATTCGGCCGAGAGTCTATTTTCTAGATTTTCTGATGGGTCCAGATTTGCATTCTTGTGGCAATAGGAATCTCATATTTAGTGCAGTCGTGTCTTGCTGTCCAAAATTGAAAGTCTCGTTATCCTAGCCTTTTTATGAGTTGTTTGTCATCCGTACATGTTTCTGTCCGACCTGAACCTGTCTTTTGTTCTTGTCATGTTCTTCTTGCCCTGTTTTGTGCACGTATGCCTGTTTTAATAATAACAAGTAATCAAGTCGAGGTTAAGGAAAAGACCTTAGTAGTGGACAATATATGTATATGTACTCAGAAGGAGGCCCGTGTTTCCCACTTTATGTTTGATTAAGAACCTGTTGTACTTTATGTTGATTCATGAACCTGCTGTACTTTATGCTTTGATTTATGAACCTGTTGATTCATGACCCTGTTATGTTACTACCTGATTCATGAACCTGTTACCTGTTACCTGTGCATGACGCCTGAGTACATGGCCCTATAGAAACTCACCACTAGATCTAAACGTAACTTGCATGTAAGTAGCAACCATGTGGTAAATTTTGGGACGCATGAAGTGCTACCTAGATAGGATTAAATACAATACTTGAGAATAACATGATCACCTGCATATTCATGTTTACCCGTACATGTCACCTGACATTTGTTACATGTTTACCTGCTTGCATGCTACCTGATACCTATTACATGTTACATACACCCTGTTATCTCATCATGCTACTTGATTCTGTTTCTTAATTAGGAGTTAGATACTCTATTTTGCTGTCACGTCCATTCCATGCTTATTCAGTACTTGTTTCTTGCTGTTACTCTATACTTGTTCCATCTTTTTCTCTGTACTTGTTGCCTGCACTACAAGCAGCCTGTAACTTGCATTGACGGGCGTTTTGTTTCTTTTTCTCCTTCCTGCAATTTGTTAAACTTGTAGACTTTGGTGATCAGCTGCCCGAGGGAGTAAGTGACCAAGTATTCTAGACTGGCTGGAGTTTCTTGCTTGAGTTTATTTCATGTTTTTGAATAAATTGTAATTGTTACATGGATTTTGTATTGGGCATTTTGTCCCAGGATTTAAGTCTTGTTTCCAGACCTGATTATTTGAAATTAAGTATTCTTGTTTTCAAGTAATCCTATTGGTTATGTTAAATTATTCAAGCATGCGTGGTTGGTTATTTCCTGTGTATCTCTTATTTATTCCTGTACATGTTGTAAATATCCTTACAGCTTATGAATGGTGAAAACTATTCGCTGGACTTGTTTTGCGTATCCATAGTCCGTATTCCTTTTTGGGAAGCGGGGCGTGACACCTAGCGACAGGACCTCCGACGATCAAGTTAGTAACTTAGCAGTATTAACTGAGTTTTAGTGGACAAAAGTTAATTACCTAGTAATTTAGGTTAATGGGTAGTATTTATAGGCATGAGGTGGAGCAGTTTTAAGAAGATTTTGTAAATGGTTTGCAAGATTCCTCTAAGCAGGGAATCTAATCAGTTATTATCTTCCTATTTTAGGGGATTTGATTACCAGCCATGATTGGCTGGTTAACCTCCCATGTTTGGGCTGCGAATCAACCTCATTCATGAACTGAGCTGAGATGGTTGGCCTCAGGGTGAACCATATTCTCGCCGTCGGCCTACATCTGTTGCGAAGTTACCATTTTAACCTTAGGACCTACGAGAATCGTATTGGAAATGTGTGGCCCTAATCAGTTGTGATTTAAACCCACATCACCGCTCAAACCCGAACCCGAAACTGAGCCCAAGCTCGCCAAACCCAAACCCGCCCATGTGTGTGTGTTTCTTTTTTGAAGAAAGTGTGTATTTATGTTACTACCTACTAGTAACTCTTTACATTTTTCTAGTAATAGCAAATATTCACATAAATGGATACCTCTTCATATTGTTGGTAAATATACTACATTCAGTTGCAATCCTTTATATCAATGATTTATATGTCAATCTGAGCTTGTTCTATAGGTGGAGTTCTTACCATAATTTGATCATAAATATTCAATTGTTTATAAAATTGTGAATTGTGATTACAATAGTTTACAAATGATTTTTAATGGTAGGTCAAACCCGATAATTTAACAAAACTCGCCCACCCAAATAAGCCCGGTCTGAACCCAACGCCCACCCAAACTCGTAAGGTTCAGGTTAGGGTTCATTCACTCTTCTATTAGGGTGGGTTTCTCTTGCAATGAAAAGTCGCTCGCATAAGGTGGGTTTCTCTTGCAATGAAAAGTCGCCCGCATAAGGTGGGTTAGGGTTCACTGATGTCCCAAAATCCATCCAACCAGGCCCGTGAACACCCCTAATTTAAATACTTGATGGATATAGTGTGTGGGGTCAGGGGCGGCCCTGATTCCCGGGGACCCGATGCAAAAGGACCAAATAATTATTTTTTGGGGCCCCTAATAACAATATAATTTTTTTACGCGCCAATACGTGCCTATATTTACATGGAGAATATAAATTTGGGGGCCTCTAAAATTGCAAAAAATCCGGGGGCCTGCCTCAAGGTGAGGGTCGGCCGTGTGTGGGGTGATGATAGATCTAACACACAGTTGATTCGACTTTAAAATGTAAAGTTGAGATTTAAATGTTGGTTGCTCTACAGAAATTATATAAGTCCAACTCTCTAATGAATATCTCCTCAATCGTTTGCATACAAATCATATATAAACTAATCTAGGGTTTCTTCTTTTTTTCCAAAAAATTTGCCGTACTGTCCCCTTTTTTGAAAATAATTAGCGACTTGCCCTACTTTCCAAAACAATTAGCGATATGCACTTGTTTAGGACACGTCAACAACAAACGTTATTGGGGAAAACGGCATACGTTATTTCGATGCCGTTCTTCCCAATAACGGCATCTCTTTTTAAAAAAAGTGTCGTGCCGTTATTGGGAATAACGGCATAGGTTATTTTTGTCTAAAGATCGAACAGTATCAATTGTGACTCGAGAGAGAATTGCAAATTGAAAACAACTGATGCCGTTCTCCGATTCTGAACAACATAAAACTGCTCCATGTCTGCTTCCGTGGCTGCCGCGCGCTTGACCAGTTTGTCAAACCTTCTGATACCAAGAGGTATCATCCGGGACCTCAAGCTCGGACTCAATCCATGCTCGAACTTACGAGCCTTCTTTGCCTCATTCATTACCAGTTCGGGAGCATACCTTGAGAGCTGAGTAAATTTAGTCTCATGCTCCCTAAATGACATGCCACCTTGTTGCAGTGATAGAAACTCCATGGCCTTCTTCTCCTGGACATCTGAAGGAAAGTAATGACTGCGGAATTCCTCCAAAAATTCCTCCCAGCCAAGAACAATACCTCCCATTGTCCGCTTCATCGACTGCCACCACACAGCCGCATCCTTCTCAAATTGCAGAGTCGCCAACTTCACCTTGCTGCCTTCAGGGGTCTCCAAGACTTCGAAAATAGTCTCTACCTGCCTGATCTAGTTTTCAGCCGTATCAGGGTCTGACTTCCCTTCAAACACCAGTGGTTTCATCTGTTTGAATGATTCCACGAGTTTGATTGCTTCGGACGCCAGATTCGCAGGTACCCTTCCTTGGTTCTGATTCATGGCCACGGCATTGAGTGTCTGATAGACCCTCGCGAGTTCCGTTTCCAAGTCCAGACCTTCACCATTTGTTGCTCTTCGTCCAGCCATGTTCTGATGCAAAAGATCCATTAAATTCGAAGAAGTTAAACATGAACTTTTAAGTCAATATTTCTATTTCATTGAATTTCAAACTTTATACATTCGAATTTAAAACATTTTTGACATCAAAATGAAAGCAATAGACGATACAACGGTCTAACTCCTACGGTTCCTCTTGGCTTCACGAAGCTCTCCCCATAGTTCTTTAACTTCTTCATTCAGCACATCGGTCATATTTTTCCTCTTCTCGAGTTCCCATACACGATGACTGAGAACCGCGAAATCATCCTTGCACTTTGCCAACTGAACCTCCAATATTCCGACTCTCTCCCGCAGTGTTTCTACCTGCCTCTGAAGAGATATCACAAGACTACTTGGAACTGGTTCTTCTTCTTCGTCAGAAGAGTCATCAGACGAATCCGGAGGTGGAGTGATCTCTCGGGACTCAGGCCATTCCTCTCCATCGGAGTCTACTTGCCCTGGGTAGTACTCTTCCTTGGAATCTGCTTGTCCAGGATAGTAATCTTCCTCTATGATATGCCAATTGTCGTCTCCAGCAGGGTCAAAGTGATCAGCCATCTTAGAAATAGGGAGGAAGAAGCATAAGTCATAGAGCAACACAAATGTAAGTAACTTACATTTAAATCTCTAGACTCAACATACACTCTAATGTCCACTTCTAGGGTGTCGTTCCTTATAAATTTGTACTAGTGTGAAGCGTGGCTCTGATACCACTCTGTAACGCCCCGAATTCCAAAATACAACTAAATTCGGAATTCCACAGGATCTTCACACTTCTTTCGTACAATTTTACAAGGAATTTAAAACTTTTCACTTTACATCAGAGTTACATAGAAATCTTTACACTTTACATTTTACAGCGGAAGCAAATTTACAGCATTTATATAAAGGTACATCCACATTTGAATAATCGCTAAGCATCATTTCTCCTTTAATCTTTATCATATCATTTACCTTGCATACAAAACTATGGGTACGTCAGTTTATTCAACCGACGAACATTGTATGCGGCCATCCTCTCTATGCCGGAAACAGTATAACTGATTTTCCATATTTAACAAACACAAACTTGTCACATATCAAACTAAAGGGAATACCCTATTGATGTCGTGTTATGATTGTGCACTTAGACCTTAATGCAGTTATTTATATTACATGACACTAATGCGCACCTGTTCGGATTCTATGCATCCCATACTACATAGGTCCGAGGGCAAGCCTCTTAATCGTTCTTCATCTTATAGGGTTCAATACCTCGTCATGACTTAATCTACTACTGTAACTACGGTAAGTATCCTAGATGTTTTCTGAAATACGAACTCATGTCTAGGCACCCTGGAGGGAATCCCAACGCACTGACACATGACTCATCATGCAGGCATCCTGTGGTAATTCAGCTCCCACCATAGACATGATACCACCCGCAGTCGTCAAACACCCCACGAGCGTCGCCACCGGGACGGTACTCTGGAGCGGTATCCACGCCCTATCATGACTCATCATGGGACATCCTGGGATACTCTCTCGCCGCCAATCCAATGGCCCTTATACTCAATGTTTTTCTTTTACTTTCATCACATCTTTACTATGTAACTAATCCTTAATTCTAATGAAATCATGAACAAAATCAATCTCTTAGAGTTAGCCCTCTCACTACTACCGGTCTTATTTCTTTCAATTCACAATGACCCAAACTTGGTCTTTTCAATGTCAATAATCATATTTCATCACTTTTTACTTGCCAGTGTGAATTTTGGCTACACCCTAATTTTCATTTTCATTTCACAAATTCATATGTTTGAGTTTTCAAACCCAAGAACATTTCTCTTTTTCAATCACATGATTTCCAATCTTTTCATAAGTCAATAATCATACTTGAAGTCCAATTATACATCACACATTTCTTAATCCACATGTATTTCCACATTAAAAATCATATCACAAAATATCTATTCAAAGTAAAATATTCACCACTCACTATTGTCACACTATTCTTTGATAAGAATAACTCATACAAACTTCACAACAAATACTTTCTTTCTTTCAAATTTTTCTTTTCTAGCACTTATCTCAATTTTCTTTGCAAAACACATTTTTCATGAAATATAAGAGTGTAAAGCTATGGTTCTAACTATACTTTTATTCCCAAAATATACTTTATTTCCTTCCAATAACTCCTAATTAATTTTCATAGGTCACACATGAATTTAGAATAATAATAGTATTTTTTTCATAATTTTTACACCTGAAGAAACCCACAAGATCATTTTTTTTTTCAAAAAATGTAATATTCTGGGAAGCCAGGATTCGAACCAGCGACCCAAGGGAAACCAACCGCACACACTAGCCACTGGGCTACTTGTTCTCTTCGATATAAGGAAAGGTCAGCGACTTAAATGCTCTTGGACTGAAAATCGATTAAATTTTAAACGCACATAAAAAGATTGGTGTTCTAAAGAATCGAACCAGCGACCTCGACCACTTACACCGCGCCACTGTAGAGCTAAAGAGCCTACCGACCACTTGAGCTATAGGCTCAAGTTGTCTCAACTACAACTCGAATTTTATTTCAATCAATTCTCTGTTCAATTAGAACATTTCGATGTTCAAAACTCTTATTTTAGTTTTGCTTTCACTAAAATTTCTGTAAATCTCCAGAATATCCATTTAAACAATATTTGATACTCCAGTAATTTAAAAATAATTTTTCCCGTAATTAAACACATATTTTTCATACAATTAATTTAAATTGTATACTACTACTACCATGTCTCATTTGACATTCCTCATACAACTTAACATTAATATTTCCTATATCAATTCCCTGTTTATTTTTCTTTTACAAACCCAAAAACATATTTCAAGTTACTTATTCTAAACATTATCACATAAAGCAACAATTTCATCTACTAGCATTTGCATTTAGTTTTGATACTAACAACAAATTTTAATTCAAGCATTCCATAGCTACAAACAATTCACATACAACTTAAGATTCATGACGGAATAACATGCAATCTATTTAGCATCAATTCAATCAACTAATAAGCCATTTTTCCAATTAAGTGTACTCTTAGTTTCTTTCATGCATCATCGTTTTAATCAACCTTAGCATGATATCTAATTAGAAATATAGAAAATAACCTACCTTATTTGAAGAGAACAAATTTTGCAACACCTCCTAAACAAAAGAGTCCTTCGCGAGCTTGCCAAAAGAGTGTTCCTCCTCCTCCTTGATGTGCAAAACCGAGCCTCAAAAGATGCAATCCCGTGAGCCCCTATGTGATGATGCCGGCCTTCCTTTGATTGCAAGCACAACTCACCCACAAACTCTCAATCTTTTATCTCACTTCCTTCTAATAATGTACTACGAACAAATGTATTTTCTACTATAGATTTTTGGAGAATGAAGAGTGCAAGAATAACTAGGCTAGGGGGGGTATTTATACTAAAATTGGAGCAAATGAAGGGCTAGGATCAATCTAGGAGTTAAAAATAAAAGGCTAGGATTTAAGGGGAAGTTGTAGTAACCAACCATGATCCAAACAACTACCACCCACAACTCCACTTCTCTTTTTCCTTTTCCCTCCATTCAAAATTGGCCATAGTGTGCTTCATGCACGTGTACGTGCAATGCACTTGCATTCATTAGTTCTCCATATAATAAGTTGTACATTTTATTTTTATAAAAATACTCTTATAAAAGTAGTCTACATTACAAGTTGTAATTAAAAGGAAAAATAAATTCATGGGCCTTATTTAATGGGCTAAATAATGGTTTACAAAATAAATTAGATTTGGGCTAAAAGACTTATGCTTATTTGAAGAAAATGGGCCTTTATAAAAACAATTAGAGAACACACACACACACACACACACACACACACATATATATATACACACATTATCCACAATGAAAATGATTATAAGATTTTATACTACAAAAATTGCACGTGCACAATACGTGCAAAAATTAAATAATAATTTTCATAAATGAAAATCGGGGTATTACATGTACCTTTCACTCATTGCTGACCTGCAGACAGTCGGCCGATATAGTTGGGGAAGTGCGGCTCTGGCCTCCCTCTACCATGCTCTCTGTAACTGTTCGATGGGGTCGATTCAAATGACCGGGCCGATGTCTATATTGTAAATATGGTGTTGGGAACGAATACACCTCGGCCGATCCCATGTCACGTACTATCAGAAAGTTGGAGAGTACAACAGGAAAATCCTGTGATGAGAGCTCCTCTTGGTGCCTACTGGGCGGGGAAGCGTACATGGAGGGATAACCCACGTGGTGTCCTCACCTATTATAGGGACGAACTCGATCAGTTGAGGGAAGAGTTTGTCAATTAGACCCCGTACACAGATGATAGGCTACAACATCTACCACCCATTTGCACTGCCAATAATCAGTTGTGGTTGACATTAGCTCCACTTGTAAACTTCTCAGTTGTGGAGTTTTATTACCCCGGCCGCGTTCTCAGCCAATTCAATGACAACAGCCCGTCCCCGTTAACTCATTGTTCGACCGTAGACTTTACAACATCACGGGTCAAGGTCATTTACCAAATATGGATTGGGTCGATCACCAACGTGCTCATGTAGGATGTTGGAATGAGCGGAGGTACGAGTTGGTCGTAGAGGGTATTGTACAGCCGTACGACGGATCAATGCAAAATGGATATATGGCATGGTACCGTCGTATCACAAGGTTGTATGTTGCGCCGAAAACAGATCTTCCCGCAGGCATCCAACAACCGATACCCACGCACCAAGTTGAACCACCACCCGTACATTCATCATCACAACCTATATATCAACCAAAAGCTTCATCATACCATCTAATGGTAAATTTATATTCCTAATAATTTATATTCCTAATAATTTACTACATAGTGCACTAAGTTTGGTTTACTACTAATAATTTATATTCCTAATACAGATCGACAACACATGGGACATGGCGAGGAAATGTGCGAGTGTCTTGAAGTGCAACGCCAGTAAGGCATGCAAAGAATTGGCACGAGATCTCTTGTGCACTTGTCGTACCTCTCTTGAAGAGATTGGATATGGTTTACGTTTCAATGACCTTATGCGGTCGACCGAAGTATCAACTCAACCGGTTCGACCCAACATTAGCCAAGCTCCACCTCCACTACAACAAGCATTGGAAGCAGGAGACCCCTCTGCACCTCAAACTCAACCTCAGACTCCGTCACATCATCCACGAAGGGGTAAGATAGTTCGCTTCCCTCCTACACAGAGTGAATTGGCAAATCCGAAGATTGAAGTAGGAGGAGGCGATGAAGACGAAGGATTTGGTCCAAGTGCACCGCAACGCAGGAGACCCAAGAACGTAGGAGGAAAGTCCCGGTTCGAAAGAGGAGACCACCCCAACAGTACACGCCGAGTTAAATTTTACAATTTGCGAATTTTATGTTTAGCTTGTCAAGCTTTGGATGATGGGTTTATGTAATATTAAACTTTCTTGTTTTTTAGTAATTATAGACTTTATGTAGTTATTGCTATGTATTTGATGAAGTGTTTATTATGTCGCAAATGATGAAGCATTCATTATGTTCATGTATTTGATGAAGTTAATTGATTTTTTTAAGCTTGATGTGCATGTTTTGAAAGAATTCAGTTGTGCATGTTTGAAGCTTGATGTGCATGTTTTTTTAAGCCTGTGCATGTTTTGAAAAGTTCACAGCAAAGATGGAATGTAGTATGTGTATGTGGATGGGTTGATGATTTGAATTTTGTATTTGTAGTTTGTGGATGTGGATGGAATGTAGTGTGTGTATGTGGATGGTTTGTGCTAGTAATTTTTGAACACTTGATGTGGTCTGTACATGTTTGGATGTGAAAAACATGATCAAAAGATGCCGTTATTGCAAATAACGGCATCTTAATCATGTAACGTTATTGCGAATAACGGCATCAGTATAGTGGAAAAATTAGCAAAGTTGGAGATGGCTGCCAATCTTTCTGTCTTCACAGTCGTTATCCAAGATAACGGCATCCTAAACTGATGCCGTTATCTTGGATAACGGCATCTTCATATAATCCCCTGGCCTCCAAGATAACGGCATATCTTAAAATCTACATAAGTATGCCGTTATCCAAGATAACGACAAATTCTACTCCTGCCGTTTTCCAAAATAACGGCATCTATTAACTATGCCGTTCTCCAGAATAACAGCATCAGTTTAGCGTCAAAAATTCACAATTTGAGCTTTCTGCCATACTTTCGGTCTTCACGGTCGTTCTTGCAAATAACGGCATATAAAGAAGATGCCGTTATTTCCAAGAACGACATCTGTTGTATGAACAGTTGTGCATATTTTCTGTGCATGTTTTGTGATGATTGTTTATTTACAACAAACTTACCCATATCCACCAAACATTCATACCACAAATCTCATTCCAAACAATTTAAACTGAAATTGCTCCGCATAAAAATGCAACTTAATAAATTTATACAAACACTAACAAAATAGAAGGCATTACTAAAATACAATAACAAGGAAAATATTCAAGTGCGGGTAGATTGTGAAGTCCCCACACTTTGTACATTCTTACAACTCCGTCTATTGTGTCCACTCACACCACATTTCGAACATACTTTTTCACTACTCCCACTTTCTCGAGCATCCATGTCATTGCGGATGCGAGTACTCCTCAGCCTCCCCTTTACCCGACGAAGACTTTAATCTGCTATAAGTACCGGTGCGCTTTGGGTGGGCCAATAAGATTCGTCTGGTATAGGATTGAAACTTGGTGCCCATGTTTTTGCTAACGAATCCGAAGAGTAGAAGACATCAACATACGGCTGATAATCAAGCGCACGTGAAGCACATGCCGCTAACACATGAGTGCATGGAACGTGGAATAGTTAGAATTTGCCACACGTACAAGTTCGGCCCTCGAGGTCCACCGTGTGCCAATGTCCACCTTTTTTATATCCACCGTCCATTCTAATACCCGTTTTTACCCCAAAAACACCATCGCGATGAAAAAGAGAGAAGATTACGAATCACAAGGGGTAGGAGAGAGGAGAAGGGGTCTTTCCATTATAGGAAGCTGTGCAAATGGATTATAACTGATGTCGTTATTCACAATAACGGCATCAGTATAATCGATGCCGTTCTGTGAGAGAACGACATCAGTTGCTTTCAATTTGCAATTCTCTGTCGAGTCACAATTGATACTGTAAGATCTTTAGACAAAAATAAGCTATGCCGTTATTCCCAATAACGGCACGACAATTTTTTTTTTAAACGGATGCCGTTATTGGAAAGAACGGCATCGAAACAACGTATGCCGTTTTTCTCAATAACGTTTGTTGCTGACGTGTCCTAAACAAGGGCATATCGCTAATTGTTTTGAGAAGTAGGGTAAGTCGCTAATTATTTTCAAAAAAGGTGGCAGTACGGCAATTTTTTCTTTTTTTCCTCCATACATCCTGACTTGTGCTTCACGGCTAGCTGAAGCAATGAAACAACAAGCAGCAATTAAGTACGATCAAGAAACAAGCAGCAAAGATGCCTACCATACTGCCTCCAGAATTAAATAAAGAAATACTTTCTAGGCTTCCCTTCAAATTTCGACTGCATCCAAACAATTCTACAATCTAACCAAAGAAGGCTACTTTGTCAATGAACATAGATCTCGTCAGCCTCCCAAACCTTCACTTTTAGTAATCGCGTATGTTGATCAGTCTTCTAAATATTCTTATAAGATATATGATACTCGCCATGCACGATGGCTACACCTAAAGGAAAAACCCTGGCCTTGCCGGATTGAGAACTACCAACCTGCCTTGTTAACCTCTTCCTATGGTTTGTTTTGTCATCATGGTTCGAACATTTCTGATATTAGAAGTATTGTCATCTTCAATCCACCCACAGAAGAGATGGTGTACTTGCCAGATAGTCCACATACTCTCTTCCAGAACATGGGTTCATTATACCAGTATGATACAGTACAGGACGAGGAGAGTAATAGCAGCAGTCTTCTCAAAATGTATCCTATATATGAGGAATGGAGATCAAACAATTCCGCATGATATAACTAGGTATCATGTGCATATTCATGGTGAAAAACATTCGTTCCTCTTGTTTAAATGATAAAAGAGATGTATTTTTGTGTTTTGCATTTTTATCTATGCTGGTTTTTTAATACCATTATTCCTTTAAGCTATCATGCATGTAGTGTATTTAAACTTGAATTTACTTAACTTTAGCATATACATGTACATCATGATGTTACTACTCCAATATCTGGTTGATGCATTCTACAAAAGATGTTGCATCATTATGAATGTAGTATGCAGGAATTACGTAAAATCTTGGTGTGTATATCAGTATATACCAACAGTAATATTGTGTAATATATATATAGGTACCTATGCAGTAAATTACCATTCTATACAATATCATATTCACATGACTATCATTTTGTTAACATCAAATTTACTATTATATGTAAAATATTTCTGATATAGAATAAAAATCGTCTACGAATTTATAAGTTGTCTTTCTCTGTAACATAAAGTTCCATCAAACTTACTAGTATTATACACGTGGTGTGCACGTGGAACAATTTGGTGGGGAATCAAAAGGGGGAAAAATCTACCAGCACGTGCATTGCACGGATTGGGATATGAACAAATTACACTAAGGCCTTCTCTCCCATTATAGTAGTAGAGATAAACAAAATCGGAAACTAGAAATGTTAAATATAAGATAATTCTTTTTCATATCCGACCCAATATATTTTCCCTCCAAACTAAAACCCACTACATCTCTCGTTGTGTGACTATTCGAGATGTGTAGATGATGCAAGATAGGGATCATCAATGAATTTCACGAAAATGATTTCCCTACTCTACCGACAGAATTTGTCCAACACTACCTGATACATATTGTTCTTTCTCTATGTATACAACTCAAAGCTACAGGCATTTTACTTCTTGCTAAGTTTAGACAGATTACATCAGGCTGTAAGTTATAACACCCAGAAGAGCTTCTTTATCCTGATACTTAGTTATCTGAGTTCAGACTCAAAACAACATGTAACATATTTTATCTGTTTCATGAATCCAACTCCCAGGCGATTCGTAAGGCGATTCGAAATTCAAATTTCCTCCTTCCTTGGCTACTTCTCTCCCCAGAGCCCGTCGATCCTCCAACTTTCTTGCGTCCGCCTCTCTATTAATATTGTAGAGCTCCCCAATCCCTACAGATCCATCTCCTCCTTCTCGATTTTTAGGCGGAGCCTTTCTTCCGCTCTCTCCGCCGGCCTCGCTCCTTGGGCCTCGCTTGGCGTTGCGTGGCGTGTTCTCCCTTTGCGCTCTCCTTTTGGCCTCTCGGTGGTTGCCAGTCCCGAGCTGCCTTCGTGCCTTTTCGTCGTCTCGTTTCCCTCCTGCCCTAAGCGGGGTTATCTCCCCGTCTTCTAGGCAGTGTTCCCGTTTTTTGAGCTCGCTGCTGCCAGGAGTGTCCCCTCCTCCTCCCAGCTACGACCCGTCTCCCCTTCTCATCAGATCTCTGTAAGTATTTCGTTTCTCTTGATCTTGTGTGTTTATCTGGTTTGTCTTGATCTAGTGGACGGATCCCTGGTTCCTTTTTCCTTCTCTGCTGCTAATTAGTGGAGGATTATCTTGTAGTGAACCGTGTTTTATCTGGCTTTGTTACAACTGTGTTTCTATCAAGATTCGAGTTTTATTCGAGTTCCTCAATCTTGCTTTGTTATTATTAGAACTGTGTTGTGATCCAGTAGTAGTTTTATCTCTCGGAATATCTGCTTATCAGTACTGGCTTTGTGCTTCCCATTCTCTGGGGACCTTTTTGCTAGCGACTTAGTCAGCTCATGTCGGTGTGCTGACTGAGTTTCTGCTAGATCGCCGTTCTAACTATCCTCTCTTCCTCTCTAATTTCTTCATTCTTGTTCTCCTGATTTGAGTGTGCGGCTTCTCTTCTTTGAGAGTCACAGTTTAGTAAAGGCATTGGTTTGTTTCTACTCTGGTTTTGTATTCAAAAAAAAAAAAAAAAAAAAAAAAAAAAAAAAAAAAAAAAAAAAAAAAAAAAAAAAACTGGTGTCGTATTTCTTGTGGAAGTGTATCCACTCTGTTAGTGGTACCTCTATACTCTTCCTCTCCCTTATAGGAGCCTTGTTTTAGTCCTTTCTTGGAAGGGTTTCTTCCATGGACCTTATCATGGCTGTTGCTAGCTCAGATTGTTCTGCTTCGCATCAGGATTCGCAGAGGGCTTTTCTCTCTTCCTCGCCTTTGAGGCCCGATCTTCATCGGGTTTGCTTCAGGTGCCTCCTTCCGGGGCATCTTAAGCGTGAATGTATGAATAAAATGAAGTGTTTATTCTGTGATAAGCTCGGTCACTCTCGTAACCGATGCTTCTCCCTTCAAAAACTCCTGGGATGGACCAGAGGTCACCCCTTACCGGCCAAACTCCTATCCTTCCTTAATTACCCCTTCTTAAAGTTCAAGCTTCTGAATAGCTCGGTGAGTAAACCCAGTAGGGTTGAGAGCCAGGACCTCGACTTCTCTGTCTTGGCTGATAGTTCAGTATCGAACTCCTCCCCATCTAGTCCTTCTCACTGTGCATCTACTGTCCCTCTTTATCGACCTAATATTGCCATCCTTTTTAAGGATCGCAAAGTTTTTTCGAACCTTGTTATCTACCCTCGCCGGGCCTCTATCAAGGCTCACCCCCGACATGTCTCTGTGAGTCCGTCATTGTTCGGGAAGTTGGGTGAATATCCTGATTGTTTTAAATCCAATTCTTCGTATCTCTCGTTGTCTCGTAGTGCGAGGGAGACTGTTCCTTACTCCCGCACTGCTGAACCCCCTATCCATCCAGACATAGCTATGATTGATCTTAAGACCCCTTCTCTATACTATAATTATCCTTGTGAATTGAAGTTCTCTAATCCCTCATGTTCTGAGATCTCATTTCATTATCCAGGATGCCTATTCTCTTGGTATCAACTTTTAGGGGCACACTCATGGCTCTATCTGGTCCTGAGGACTTTCAAACTCTTCTTGCTCTCCCTTCCCCACAAGTATGCTATTAGTCTTGATGTCTCTTCTTATCCCATTGAGGCCGGCACCACCAAGACTACCCCATCTGTCTCTTCGGCTACTCCCAGCAGTCCCAGTTCCCCTCCGCGTCCCATTTCTCTAGATTCTTCTTCTTCTGACATTGAGGCGATCTCGGCCCCTTCTGCTAGGACTGCCCTTCACCCTGTCAAGCGCGGTTATAAAAAGAAAGTTTTCGATCGTTCATTGATTCGAGTAAGTGCTCGCCTTCTTGCGAGGAAGGCAGGCTCCGTGTCTGCTTTTTAGTTCTGTAGTGCAGCGCCTGCTCGTTGTCTTCCCCGGTGGTAGCAGTGTCTTACCGCCGTTGCGCCGCTAGAGTCGCTCTAGACTGCTAGTGGAGTTAGATGTAGTCGTGTAGAGAGTTTTCCCCCCTGTTGTCTTCGGTCAGTTGCTCGAGTCTCCGGGCTGCTTGCTTTGCTCGATGGTTTCTGGATGGTGGTTCTTGCCGGGTTGTTGCCCTCTGGGTTGATTATTATTATTGTATTTCTTTTATTCTCGTTTTATTCTGTTTTACCCCTTGTAAAACCATTGATGCTTGTATGTATTATTACTATTTTATTGATTAATATATTTAGATGGTTGGAGCCTTTTGGCTCTATCCGATACATCAAAAAAAAATGAATGTATAATACATCTTACTAAGATAATAGACCGTTTATCTATAATCTTATATCAGACGTACTTTTTGAGAATAGCTTCAACCATGTCTATAAAGTCCCTAAACTCCAAATTATTTTCTGCAATCTCAATGCTGAGAATGACAGTGCCCCCCTCTGCTACTGAACTGAGAACTGAGAAGTAAACTGAACTATGCTGATCTCCAATAGGGCAGGCTTGGATTAAGGCTGAACATTGACCTCTTTCACTTCAGTTGCATCCCCACCTTATACATACATACATGCATACATATCATGTGCCCTTGTCTTTTATCTTCTTATAACAGTAAAATAAAGTTATATTTAACTACAGAACAGTCATCGTGTCATGGTAAAATACAAGATCCTGTGAATAAGATGACTTTTCTATATTTTTTTCTCTGATTAAAGCTTATTCAAACGAAAAGAAGGAAGATGAAAGTAATTCATGGGTGATTAATAATTCATTCATTCACTTGTCTAAAGAAGTTGATATAATTGAGTTATCAGACTTTTTGAAGCTTTCTTTCTTACTGTAAACAACTTCAATATAAACAATAAAAAAAAATTGGGTATGAAAGAATACATGATTGGATTCTGAATGCACAATGTATTATATACATTGTGAACCAAATTAGTTTCCATTTTGGGTAAAAAAATGAATGGCATAATTTGTCAATTGAAGGTCTCATCAATTGCTTAGTGTGTATATATATATATATATATTTGCATGGATATAAGTAAAACTGGCATTTTGATAGTGAAAACATGCAAACAGAGGTAGAAGAGTGAAAAGAAATGAAAAGAATGTGGAATCTTGACCAAACTCCAGCCTCTCTTTAGTTGACAACTCTTCTCTTTAAGAGGTTGAAGCTGGAGGTGCTGCCCCTGCTTTCTTCCAGTCTCTTACCTCATATCTGAATAGCAGGGGGCTAGCTTGGTAGGGAAACTTCATTAAATGAAACTAAGGATGGTACACTCTCCTTTTATCATTTATGTTTTGGATTTTAGCATATTAGTCCCTTAAATTCTTAAAATTCTCATGTATAGTTACATAGTAGTCCTTCCGAAATCACATTTTTACATGTAAAGAACTACTAACTGTCGGAATGACAAGAATTGTCCTGGTATATATAATGTAACTCCTCCAAAAGTCTAAGTCCATTGTTAACAGGGTTATTCCACGATTTCACATTTTGATACTAGAGATCAGGCTGTGCCACACAACAATACGTGAAACCATTTTGAGACTAGAGACAAATATGTAAATATGAGATTTTGTTGGGGCTAACATGTGAAAAAATCATGTATTACTTATGCGTAGACTAGCATGTGAATTCTTCTGTGTTGTGTCTAGGCAATTAGCAGCAGAGGCCTGATAGGCCCTCTATTATTCTATCAAAAGCTAAAATCAATCTTTTGCTTTTCTTCAGTTACAACACCTTTTTTTTTCGTGGTGATGGGGAGCCTCTTTAAGAAGCCAAAAGTATGATGCCAGCTTCAAAAGGGGTCTCTTGATTGTCAAATGTTGGAGGGTTCACTATGTTATGTGCTTTGAAATCGTTCATCAGGCCATTCTGAATATGCTACTACTATCACATCACAACAAACTTCAGAATTGTTTGTTTAAGGATTGAAAAATTAAGAGAATAGGGTTTCAATCTATTATCATTTATAACTACAATTAAGGATAAAATCCTCTTAGAGAGGAAGAGAACAACTTCCCCGTTTTAATCTGAAAAGAATCCCCTTGTTTGATTTTTATTGGATGTCTAGTTAACCGGTCAGACCAGGCACCCCAAATTCAAAGTTTAGCATCTTCCGCTCCCACTCGCAGATGATAAACTGTTAGGAACCATTTAGTCTCATATCGATTATATGGGTAGCCAATGTGGGTTGAAATAAACTTGGGTTCCCTCCTTTTAATAGCTAGCTTTTAAGGGTGAGTTCTTCTGGGTTCGTTTCATAAATTCGACGGTGTTTAATATGCAGCAAAGATCTTGTAAATTCCGTTGAGTGTTCATGCATTGTCACGCCCCGCTTCCCAAAATACGGAATACGAGTACGTAACGTAGGCCCAGCGAATGATGTAAACACCACTCATAAGCTGTACCAGACTAACTCAGCAATATGAACAATAAACACTGCCACACAAGAAAGATATAATCACATGAATCAAAGATAACTTCAATAATAATGAAATAATCCAAAATAATATCCAACATAATATCCAATATTTAGGAATAAAAATAAAAGACGGAACAAAAGCCCAAAACAAAGTATAATGTCATGACAATGTTCAGAAGAAATAAATCTAGCAATAAAGTAAACTAAGTAGTGCAATCTTTGGTTTCATCTTCTAGAATCGTTGCTCAACAATTCCTGCTGGTAGAAATCCTTTAATACCTATAAATTCTTGATCTAAAAAGAAAGAAAATAATGTCCGTAGAGCAAGTCATGGACAGCAAGTAGAGAAAACAAGGAATAATAGGAACATAATATATTAAAGAAAATGGATGGGATCAAAGTGAATAACAAAATTAAAGATTGGCAATAATATCAAATGTCTATATTTAATCATGCATGTAATGAATGATGTAAAGTTAAGTTCTATATTGATGACGATATACAGGATCAAGCATAAGATGTCAAATGCAGGTTATTAATCATTTTATTAATCTATCTAGTGCACGTACTACTGCGTCCCATATGTTTCATACCACAAGTTCGGTGCAAGCACACAGTGAACATTTTAGACTGATGGTGAATTCACGGATCGTATACTTGGTAACAAGATGACAATATATCATGTAAGCGTGATCACACAATGACAAGCAATTCTCCACCTTCCATGTAATAAATCATGCAAGCAAGAAGGCCTTTACCGAGTATAGTTTCCAATCGTTCACTACCAAGTCAACTCATAATACCCCGGCTTGTTATCATTTTATTTCATCCTATATGAGCATGCAAGAAGGTGTTAAGGTTGTATTATACTAGGTGTGACTAATTTTACTCGTTATAGACAAATCAATAAGCAGCCATATTAATTAAAAACAAATCACACAATCTGGACAGCATGACGTTACTGTACAAAAATACAGATTACCGCTACTAAAAAAAAGAAAATCTGGATCCGTTAGAAATTCTAGAAAATAGACTCTCTGGCGGTTCCAGCGAATATATATACGACATATAAAAACTACAGAAACTAGGTTGAAATTCCTATTCTTTCCAGATTTTACGTTCAGGCAGCAGGTTATAGATTGTGTTCACATATATATTTTAGGTCAGAAAACTCATCAATTAAATCTACAAAATTTCAGGGTGATTTCTACACATGTCTAGTCTCAGCCAAATTTATTTTATATTTTTATTTTACTGTTATCATGTTCTATTTAATTATGAAACAGAAAGATATGCATGAATTTGTAAATCTGAAAATTCAGACACGGTTGTACTAAAATGTTATATCTCACAAATTATATATCGGAATTCAATTCTGTCAAAAGTTCTGGAAAATAGACTCATGAGGCTATCATTCATATTCAGAAAGTTATTTCAAATTACAAAAGTAACAGGGTCGAATTTCTGATACAAAAAGATAAAAACAGCAATCCATAAATTAATTTGATATGAATAGGCAACAACTTTATCATACAACCATATGGTTCATGCTAATTAATAATCAAAGTGATGCTAGATGTTTAACATACATATTTCTTGGTTTAAATGCAATTTTACAGACATGCTAATCAATTCATTAAATCAAACTCAATCGACATATTCAATTCATCAAACAATTCTATAACATGGATCTAGTTATTTTTCATGTAAGCGTGCATATGCAATGTGCAAGATGGACTAGGTTTTAGATCAAAGATGTAGGCACGATGTTAAGCATGTGTTGGGTTAGCTCATGTAAATCCTCAATATACTTAACGGAATTCAATAGCAATTTGATAAAAAGATTAGGATCTACTTGGGAAGATCAAAGAATCTTGAACACAAACAATAAAGGGGTTCAAGAAGAGACTTGTCTTTTAGATGATAATTTTGAATGTATAGAATAACGGGATGAGAATCATGGGCGAAGAACCACGAACACGAAAATAGGTGCGAACTACATGCAATACACACGCAAAATAGCAAAATAGCGGATCCAAACAATACACCAACACAGCAGCCAAGTCCTTACTTCACCCGAACAGCAAACACCCAAACAACAGATCAATCCCTCCCCTTCTCCTCAATTATTCGACAGAGAAAGAGAGGGAGGCAGTGGCGACTTGACTGGCGTCTGGGGCGAGGAGCGACAACAGTGACGAGGGCAAGGGCGGTCGACGGCAGGGGCGTTGGCAGTCGGGAAGCGATGCAACGACAAGGACGGCGGAGCTCGAGGATACTCTATTTCTCACCGAAACAGAGGAGCAGCGGAGGGAACAAGGGACTCGGAGCTCGACAACGACGACGATGGGGATAAGGGTTCACCGGTGGTTGCAGGTGAAAGTTGAAAATGAGGGCGAAGGGATGCGGCAATGGTGGTCGTCGATGGGATGAGGGATGGTGGTGATGACGAGGCGTGTAACGCCCCGCCCCAAAACTCAGACAATTTTATATATTTTAGAAGACAAATTATTATTTATAGTACAACTTCCCACTACAGGCTGCCTCTCAAAAGGTGGTTAACCAATTAGGTGACTCTTGATCATAGGCAATTATATTTATATTTAATTAATATAGTATCAATCCCGATGTGGGACTATTATTCAACACCTCCGCTGCCCTCTTGCGTCGCTGACGTCAGTGCCCCCCGGGCCCCACCCGCCAGCCCAGCAAGCCACAACGCCTCAACTCTTACATCCGCTGCACGTGGGCCCTCCCCTGGCGCCACGTCAGCGCTCAAACACAGAGCTCCCCCTCCCCCCCCCCCCCCCCCCCCCCGCACACCTGGGCTCCCATGCTAGACAGCGCCACGTCACCCTTGACGGTGATAGCAGCAGCAGCCCTTCAGCTACCGTGGGCCCCATGCATGGGATTCTCCAAACAGCCCCCTATAGATAATTCTATAGGGCAAGCCTCATCTTCCTCTTATTATATATATATATATATATATATATATATATATATATATATATATATATATATATATATATATATATATATATATGAAATTACGGGGTATTACATACACCCCCCCTTTAGAAATCAGCGTCCTTGCTGAGTACGGAGCATGCAATCTAGGGTAGGATTCTTCTTTCTAGCAGATGTGCACTGGAGTATCCTGGTAGCATACTGCACTCCTGGACTTGCTGCCAGCGTACTGACCTTAGCCATCCTACTAGCGTACTGCACTTCTGGTCTTTCTACCAGCGTACTGACCTCAGCCAGGCATACATCTCCACAATCGATGTCGAAAGTCAGCTCTGATACCAATCTATGTAGTGCCCCGAATTTTTAATATAATATCTCAGAAATAAGTGGCACGATTCCCAGCATCAACCTCAATATAATAGTAAACATAGCCAAAACACAGATAAATTTTTCAACTTTCATTCTACCATATGCATCCAAGTCCCAAGCTATAGGTACCTACCTGTAAAATATGAGGCTAGAGATAACTCTAACCCCCAAACTACGAGGTCAGCCATAACGGTGTGAGTGATATCAAGAGAAAATGTAATATAAATAAAACATAAAGGATAAAATCATAAACAACATATGCCAACAGTAATAATAAATAAAAACAAGGAGTTAATAAATAAATAAAACATGAAAACAGCAAGTGGAACTAGACTAAGTGTCAAGTATAGGAAAACAAGAAACAACATGCATAAAACCAAGTCAAGAAAATACCAACGCTATTTGATGACTCTCAAATGCATACTTGTCGAATCTATGCTCCCCACTCTACATAGATCTGGTGCAAGCCCTTAACGTTCTCCACTTAATATGGTTAAATTCCTCGTTATGCAACTAATCCTACGAGATGACTACTATGATATTTAGATAAACTGTGAGTATCTAGCTCATGCCCCGATAATTCTGGAGGTCAATCTCTATCTACAGATAATTTCGGAGACTATTTTACTCACACCTGTGAATCTTCGAGAATACCCCACACTGCAAGCTATGGCACCTCATCACACAAATACCCCATGAGCGTCGTCTCGACCTCGATAATTCCGGTGATCAATCCTACACTGCAGGTAATTTCGGAGACTATTTCACTCACACTTCGATAATTTCGGAGATTATCTCACACCGCAAATCATACTGAGGTCCATAACTCATGTTTGCACCCATTTCATCATAATTCCATCTAGTGCATGTCCTTATCTTTTAAGTTAATTAATTAATTACGAATCTCTTAGAGTTGATGTACCCTATCGATCTTAACTCAACTGATCAATAACAAGGTCACAACTGACCAAACCACAAAATCTTAACTGCCGGTGTACTAAGGTCCCACTCACCCTCTAGAAACTCATAACTCCATCGTCAATACCAAATCTTTTATTAAAACTTTTAATTCCATTATCAATACTCTCATATTAAGAAAACTTCTTAAAATCTAACAAATCCAAATTTATTTAATGTACTCATAAAATTTCAAAATTCAAATAAAATATTAAATCCATTTAGATAACTGAGAATCATATTTTAAAATCGTAGAATATCACAATTTATCAATTTCTTCAAGAAAACATATGTATGTCACTTTTTAAGATCAAAAGAATACAATTAAAACTCTATTGTAATCAAAATACAACTCTCTGTAAAATACAGTAATCTGTAGTAATGACATCATCTAAAACAATAGATCAATAGTCCATAATATCGAAGAAATAACCGTTTAAAAGGAACGAAGAAAATTCAACAAAAAAAGCTAGTGAAGCAACTGACAGTCGACCGCTCAAACAGTGCAAATACAGGGCAGTCAACTGTCAAGTGAAAATTCCCAAATTAAAGAATGTCGGTCTACCGTTCGGTCAACCGTTGGCTGCTATACAGCCAGTTTTAAAGTTTGTGCACATTTCGACTGATACATTGAATACACTTTGTAAAATCAAAAAATTTGTAAAACCAAATTCCTGAGATGATTGAATACAACTTGTAAAGTATACTGGAGTTTATAAAACAAATCGAAATCACATCAAGATCATAAAGGAGTAAATCTTCCCAAAAACTCTTCGAAACAGCAGTATACACATATATATGTTCATATAAGGGTTTAAGCATCGGTTATAGCATTAAAACTCATCAAATAGAAGGAGTATAATATCTAATTCAATCTCAGTATGAAAATAATCAGGATCCAGTTGAAAACTTCACAAGACACATAAAACTCAATTTCGGTCTGTGTACAATTCAGACCTGAAAATATCAAAACCCTTTTTCTTTCAAAACTTAATATTTTTGACTTCAAAACCCCTCTTGAATCTTTGTTATACATATACACACTCACCCACATCAGTTTACCCATGAATAAAAGCAATTACAACCATCTTCCATTAAATTTTTAGTCATCTGAAAGCATCAGAACATGAACATGTATACACAGTAAAGAACTTGATTATTCACTATATGCAATACTCAACATAGAAACTCAGTAGGTGTAATCAAAACAATAAGATTGTGAAGGGAAACAACCTATCCATGAATTCTATTAGGTTCTTAATAATCTCAAGTCATCTATTTAGGGTTTTAATCATCAAAAGCATAATTTTCATGAAAAAGATTCAATTTTTATTCATTCGTTCATCAAGTTCATTATATCGTCATAAAATCACCTAACATGCTTTCTAATAGATAAATCATCACATACAACATGCTTAGAACAATAAGAAAATAAACATATGTCACTGACCTTATTGAGGAATCAATCGAAGATAATAAAAGAATAAGAAAAGTCATTCCTTTCGCAAGAAAACCAAGATCCTTGCTTTGAAACTCCAATAAAATAATAATAGAGAAAACCCTTTGTGTAGTGCAGCAAAGAGACGGCTACACCTCACCTTATATTGGTCAGGATTCAAGTAATTAGGGTTTTTGAATAGATTTGTAAAATGTCTTTTTTGAATATATCTTTACATATATAAATCTTATACTTGAAAATTAGATAAACCAATTCAATTTAAATTTAAAACAAAAGAGATACTCCAATCTAGCCGGCACTATTTGTAAAACCCAGAAAACGAATTTTGTAAATTTTGCCTCTAAGTGGCAATTTTGCAAAAAGACCATTATTTAGCAAAACTTGCAAAATAAACCAAATCCATTAAAATAAAAGGTAAAATCTTTACCTCTGAGCTGACTGGCCATCATGCTCAGTCCAAAAATCTGAAAATCTGGAGTTTTTACTCCAAGTGGTAATTTTGCACAAAATCCCCTTTTTTGTATTATTTGCATATAGGTCAAATAATTATCCAAAAAATTCAAAAAATTCACAAATAATATCTACTAATAAATGTTAGGTTTCCCCCAAAATAATTTATGACTTTGAACTTCCCAAGAAAATATTTGCATGTGTCTTGCACGTGTAAAAAGGTAAATTTCAGAAAAATATTTATTAAATCTCAAAAACTTATTTTAATTCATTTATTAATCTTAAAACAATAATTAAAATCTAGGGTGTTACAAGGCGATCGGAGGCAGTCGGAGGGGCGACGAGAGGCGGACGATGACTTTGGCGGAGATGGGTTCAAAGGGAACAGGGAGGGAGAGAGTCGGGATGTGAGAGAGGGTGAGCGGCGTGTTGGAGAGAGAGAAAGATAGGTTAGGAATAAAATATTAGAGTTTAAAGGGGTTATTTATATAGGAGATTAAGATGTGGGATTTTGGGTTAATGAGTTTAGGATACGGGTTTAGGCTACAAAAGGAGAAAAAAAAAAATATAGATCAATGAGATAGATATATAGCGGATCAACTCAAACTCAAACCACAAGGACCAAAATTTGTAGTGAGCCAAAAATAGAATGATTTAAGCTAAAAGAGTACCAAATGATCAAAAGAGAATAAAAGAGCCCAAAAAAAGTATAAATTTATTATTCAAAAAAAATTCAAATATAATAATTAATAAAAAAAAATACAATAAAATTCAAAACATAAAAAATAGGGGTAACATGCATGTGTATATATTTACCTGATAATAGCTGATGATTGGACATGCAGTCTTGTTTCAGCAAGTTCTTTTGATATTTTAACTTAATTTAATCAGCCAATATTCCTGATTTTAATTTATTTTTAATGTTCACGGTACTAGTGCAGCTAAGAGAGAGTATAACTTCAGTTTTATAAGGGGCAGTAGTATGCAATGATGAGGTTGTGCTCAGTTTGTTTGCACTAGGTTCGATTTCTGCAAATGCTGAGCATGAAGTTGTCATTTCAAAACTTTCATTTACTATCTCATCATAAAACGCCACAGTCTGCAGGCTGCAGCCTCAATTTTCGGATAAACATGTTTGTGTTAATTTTCTGGATTTATTTTCCGGGTCTTTAATCAAACAAAGAGTCAATTGTTGCTCACAGACATAATTACAGTGTCAGTCAGAACGGTGCAATGGTTTCTTGTTCTAGGATTTACGGTAATGTTCTATCTTGGTTGCTTCACCGTACTTCGATTATATTCTTTATTAATTTCTTATTAAAATGACAGGGGTTCTTACCCTTAGTTCCACAATCCGTGAACTCCTCGACTCATGGCTGATCTCTTCGAACAATAAGATTATATAAAGGGACATTGATTATGTTGGGTTTGTATGTCTTGTATACACATATTCGATAAAGAAGACGATGAAGTGTTGAGGTGGATCGAAGCGAGGTATCAAAGAAGGAAAACAATCAGCAAAAGCAAATCTGCTAACAGGTGGAGTTGTAGTCGACCGTATTTGGGGTCAATCGACCGCTCCGACTGCACAGAATTTCCGAGAAGGGAACGGTCGACCGACTGTTGTGTATGGTCGACCGTTCGCGGCGCTAATGGAATTTTCGGGTGCGAGTTTGTTGATTCGATTGAAGCCCACTTCAGCTTCTGATTAGATCGTACGGCTCTAATTGTATGTTTATCTCTTCAGTATACATCAGATAACTATTGTATCAAGGTATCTAAACTAGGGCTTCTCTAGATCTATAAATACAATGTAAACAACTCTTAGAACGATATGATTCTATTAAGTGTCGAATAGAAGAAGAGAGTACTTCATATGAAATGGTGAGAGAGTTTCTCCATAGTAAATAGCAACCAAGTTCCAGTTAGGTTTGAGAGAGGGTCATGGTGAGAATTATAATATTCTTATATCTTCTCTAGTCGAAATAACATCTCGGTTTTCCTCCCCCGGATTAAGGCGAAAGCCCCAACCGGAACAAATCTTGTGTGCTTTGTGTGATTGGTGTGATCTAGTTTTGTTTGGTTGTTTGCATTGATTGTATCGAAGACTCAACAAGATCCATAAATTCCTAACAAGTGGTATCAGAGCAATCAGGTTCGTGAGTATGTTCAAATTTTTTGAAGGAGATGGCAGATCAAAAGACGAAGATCAAGCAGTTTAACGGTAAGATCAACTTCAATCTATGGAAGGTGGACATGTATGATGTTTTGGTTCAAAATGACTTACACCTTACCCTAGAAGAGAAGAAGCCAACCGATATGAATCAGGAGAAGTGGGATGAAATTTGTTTGAAGGCCTTGAGTTTAATCCGATTACAACTGACGGATGAAGTCAAGTGTAATATTCTTGAGGAGATAAATGCGGCGAGTCTGTGGGCGAGACTCAAATCTTACTACTCAGGGTCGTCGTTGCTAAATCGGATGTATTGGAAGACAAAGCTGTTTAGTTTCTCAATGAAGAAAGGTACACATCTTCAAGATCATATTGTGGAATTTAATAAGGTAATATCTGAACTGAAGGCGATTAATGTTGATGATTTAGCGAAAAGGATAAAGCTTTCAACTTGATATATTCACTGCCAACTTCTTATGATTACTTGATAACTACCATGCTATACGGGAAGTCAGCCAAAAAGACACTTACAGTAGCCGGGGTGATTAAGGGTCTGAAAAAAGATGAATTAAGAAAGGAGACTCATAGAGGATGGTCTATTTCTACATGGTGCTTTGCGGTGGATGGTGATACTTCAATTGGAAGGGATGCGGCACACAAGGGTAAGATTCGTTGCCACTATTGTAAGGAGTTGGGGATTACAAGAGAGACTATCGCAAGTAGTTGAGTCAGAAGAGCGCTACTAAAGAAGAGGAACAAGCCTATATAGTCAGCGCAACTAAGTCAGGTAATAATGATAACTTATGTCTTCTTGTTTGAAGTTCTTCAGATGTGGATTCAAGTTGGTATCTTGATTCAGAAAGTTCTTCTCATATTTGCTCTGATAGAGAGATGTTTTCTACTTACAAATCGTTAACATAATGTACTGTGAGAACGGGGAGTGGTAAGATTTGTGAAGTAGTGGATGAGAGAACAGTTGAATTAGAGATTCCAGATGGTAAAGGGTTCACACTAGAAGAGGTCATGCATATTGCTTCGATACAGTAGAATCTGATATCCTTGGGGACTCTTAATGCTCGTGGCTGCAGGTGTTAAGATAAATCAGAGAGATGTGAAAACAATACTGAATATTGAATTGAGAAATAACTGAGTACAATATCTCCTATATATAGGAGGAACCAAATACAGAACTAACCAACTACTCAATATGGGACTATAATCTCTAACACCCCCTCTCAAACTCACGATGGGTCAAACAATGTGAGTTTGCCTACTAAGTGTCGGAATCTCTGAATTGTATGGAATTTGGTGAAGAAGTCTGCAGTCTGTTGGGAAGAGCACTACAACACTAATTGTCTTTACCGGCGTTTTTTTGCACATTTACCAGCGTTTTTAAACGCCGCCGTAGATACCACTGGCATTTCATAAAACGTCGGTGCAAGTGTTGCTGAATCGTGCGTCACTATATCTTTGGGACATTCACTGGCATTTTTTACGAACGCCGGTAAAGAGTAAATATACACCGGCGGTCGAAAAACGCCGCCGAAGGGGTGCTCCCGTTTGGGGTCCCGGTTCCAGCAACCACCTACACCGGCATTTTAAAAAATGCCGGTGTAGGCTTTACCAGCGTTTTAAACAAGCTACCCCGGCGCTTGTAAAAACGCCAGGGTAGATATATATTTTTTTAAAAAAAAATAATTATGAAAAAAAGGGGCCTTTAGCACTAAAATATGAATGAAGCAAAACCAGTTGCAAAACCAATTGCAAAACCAATTCTGAAAATCTCATACTAGTATAATATCATCAAATTGTAATCTCATAATGAAACATAATAATGTGATCACATTCATATTCATTACCAAAATATGGAGTTCAAAATATTGAATTACAAAGAATGAAAAAGAATATTTTCACTGTCAAATTCAGGCAAACAAGATACTAACTGAGATGAAACTTATACTTTTATAATACTCATGAGATAACTATCAAATGAAACCACAACATAAGTTCAAACAGGATTATTTCATCACTAGTCACTCCTCTGTAAATCATAGTATGCAACTTCAGTTAGATAATCCATCTCATCATCTCTTAAAACCAATGAGAAAGAACAATCTAATTTTCAAACCCAAGCAACAAGCATGCATGAACATTATCTTAGAAACTGATACTGATATAGACATCATGATATAATTGCATATAAAGTTTAGATAAAAAAAATTCCATCACTAGTCACTCCTCAAAAAATCAGAGTGTGCAACTTCAGATACATGATCCATCTCATCTCCAAATTTAGACAAAAAAGCAACTCGTATGTGCTGCACTAACCTGAAGCATGAGTTTCAAATCATACAATCCAGTAACATACAAAAATCAATAACCTGAAGTAGTTTGCCTTCACTGCAAGAAAGATAAAGCTGGTTTATTAGATGAGGAAAATCATACAATCCAGTAAAACAATCCAATAACATACATTGAGTCTCCCCAAAAGTTTGAGATAGAAACGTAACTCATGAGAAAGAGAGTAGATCATGTTCATCATCTATTTCTCTCTATTTGTCAAGTATAAGAAACGTAACTCATGAGAAAGAGAGTAGCTCATGGGTAAGGTCCCTTTTCCCACCGAATAAGTTACTTGCAATCCTACAAAGCAATTGACCTTTCTCACATTGTGAATCAATGTTTTTTGATAACTACATACAGAAATAATGTAAACCATAATGAACCACATACGGAAACTCCTAAGGGAAATAATGTAAACATCAATTTTGTGTCTTACTCACCATACAATCTTTTCCTACGGGAAAAAATTATTGTCTTAGTAGCTTGAAGGATGCTATAAGTATACCATGGAGAGTGCATAAAAACTTGACTCCTTGCCTATATGCATCATTTGCACTTGTCAAGTATGTTCCGTCTCTTTCCTGTAATATGAAAGCCCAAACATAGGGTGTTCCAAAAACAAACAAACAAACAACACTCAAGACGTTAAGTTCACTTTGTGCTAGTATACAAAGCTCAAATGATCTCAAGATGCGGTAACCACAAGTATCTAACTCCAGTCCAACCTAACCTAGTTGGTCTCTTACCTTCACTCACAACTTCACTTTGTGCTAGTATACAAAGCTCAAATGATCTCTTCTCTTTTTTGTTTCAATTAGACACTGTCTACATTTGCACACCTCCATCTCAACTAATCATACTATACATCCAAACATCCCCATAGACTACAACAAACCATCTAAATGAAGAAAGCTAATCGATTTCCCATAAACATCTTTCAACTAAAAAGCACATACAAAATCAAGAATCAACAATGCACAAATACCTACATGCTAAGAAGCTCTCCCATCTCCCATCAACAATGCTAAGAAGCACATACAAAATCAAGAATCAACAATGCACAAACCCCTCCCATCTCCCAACCCTCTCCTCGAAATCGTCTGGTAACCCCAACTCCCTCCAAACCCTAAACACCGCTCTCATCGGCACCCTCCCCTCCCACCTCATCATCGCCACCCTCCTCACCCTCTCCATTGCCTCCCCCTCCGCAGCGCAGCAGACTCCTCCTTCACAATCTCCAATGCTGCTGAAGTCAGAACTAGGGTTGAGGAGAATTGGAGGATGGGGAGACGGTGAAGATGTGGGGGTATGTACGCACGAAGTGGTGGGCCCCCTTGGTGAGGCAGAGGCGGTGGAGGGTGGGGCTGGGAGCGAGAAGGGAGAGAAGGAGCGAGAGGGGAAGGATGAATGAATTGGGGGATCGATTACTGAATTCGGGATCGATGGGGTAAATTTATTCCCAACGTCTACACCGGCGTTTTAATCGAAAGCGCCGGTGTAGGATATACCAACACCGGCAGTTTCCAAAAAACGCCGTCGTATGTTACGGTGATTTTTTAGACGTTACATTCACCGGCGTTTATACAAAAAATGTCGGCGTATGTTATCCTACAGCGGCGTTCGTTACAAAATGCTGGTGTATATCGTTCGGATTATCAGCCCCTTTCAAGGTCCGACTCTACCCCGGCGCGAGATACAAAACACCGGGGAATAGATGCCGCTGTAGCTTGTTTATTTTGTAGTGGAGGTAACAGAATGGAGAGAGACTGAGATGCCATCAAGTAGGAGTACCTGTATATATATATAATAATAATAATAATAATAATAATAATAATAATAATAATAATAATAATAATAATAATAATAATAATAATAATTTTTTTGATATTTGATTTTTTTTTCTTTTATTGATTTTTTTTTGATTTTTTTGATTTTTTTTTTGTTTTTTGTTTTGTTTTTTTTTTTTTTTTTTTGATTTTTTTTTTTTTTTGAATTTTTTTTTGATTTTTTTTAAAGAAGAAGAAGAAGAAGAACTGGTCAGGTAAAAGAAGAGGATGAGTATTCTGTAACTAACACTGAGATCGATAGAGAAAGAGAGTGGAGGTAGCGGCGACTTGTGGTGGCGGTGGTGATGTGAAGCGACGGCGGCGGCTAGCGGCGACGGCGGTGGCTAGGGTTTCGTCAGGATTGGGTTTCGAAGGGGGCTAGCGGTGACGGCGGGATCTTGGAGTTGAAGACGGGATCTGATGGAGTTGAAGAGGATGACTTGAGTTGAAGAGGAAGACGGGATCTGATGGAGTTGAAATCTTGGTCAGACAGATGACGGGCATGACCGGACTTGATGGCGAAGTTGAGAGTTGATGACGATCTGTAGTTCAGAGATCAGATCTTGTAGTTGATGAGGATTCTGATGGCAGCGGGAGTGGACGATCTGGAGTTTGAAGGAAGAAGATGACTTTTTTTTGTTTTTTTTGTTTTTTTTGGAAAAAATTTGTATGACTTTGGCTATTAGAATTTGAGGATTTTTAGATGGGAAAATTTTAAGAGAAGAAAATTTGATTAATTGGCTCTGATACCATGTTAAGATAAATCAGAGAGATGTGAAAACAATACTGAATATTGAATTGAGAAATAACCGAGTACAATATCTCGTATATATAGGAGGAACCAAATACAGAACTAACCAACTACTCAATATGGGACAATAATCTCTAACAGCAGGTACACAGCTCGAGGTAGAGTTTTGACAGTTTGGGAGAGTCGTCGTAAGGTAATGAAGGGTAAGAGGGGGATTGGGCAGAGTTAACACAACCTCTACCAGCTTTGTGGGAGCAGAAAAACTCGGCCGAGTGTATGGAAGCTTATTGTTCCTAAAGCATCATCTAGTAAGCCGTCACTAGAATTACCGAATCGAGACTGCAACGTTCGAATACCATTAGAAGGTGGAGAGAGCCTTGATGTAGGTAGAGTTCATGTGGAGAGTGGTACCTCCATGATTACATCTACAGAGGTGTACCCTTGATGGGGGCATACAGCTGGAGGAAAACAAGTGGAGGTTTGTTCAACTAGCAGAAGAAGCTATAGAAACATGTTCTTTACAAAGTGGAGAAGAAAGGTCTAGAAGAGTTTTAAATCTCACAAGTATGGATTCATGAGTATGCAATCCAATGTGGAGATTGTTGGGTTTGTGATATGGCTAAAAATGAGGTTAAATCGGAACCGTCCAGATTGGGAACGAATCTTGAAGCTCAGGGGTAAAACGGTAATTTTGCATATAGATGGACCCTAAGCGGGCACTGGATCTCCCCTTCACAGTTCCAATAACCCACGAAACGGATCCACTCCAGCTGGGTACGGGTCCCGACCCAAGACAAACCCAGACCAGCAAGAGGAGATCAGGGTCACTGATTTGACTAAATCAACGGGCCTGATTTGCAGTTATCCTCTCACCGGGAATCAGGGATCAGTTTCCTAAACTAATTATGAGGATTTTACTCCTAACGGTTTCACAGGAAATCAGGTCCCTAATCAGACTCCCATGGCGACTATAAATACCTCCTACCGACCACTGTGACCAGGTGATCACTCTTTTTCCAACTTAAGCTCTTTCTTAATCATCACTGGTTACTGACAAGAGCATCGGAGGGTGCATCACCGGAATCAACCCCGGTGTATCGCACTTCCTTGCAGGTGAGCGGCAGGAATCAGCAGGCTTGGATTCGCTATTCAGGTTTTTCCACGAACTCACAAATTCTATCTGTTTACCCCCACACCAGATTTACCGGTAACAGATTGGCGCCGTCTGTGGAAAACCATACGAATAGCAGCCTCTCCTCTTCCCGTCGACTAGCTCTTCTCCAGCCATGCCTCCCATAAAGGTCAGGTCCAGGGGGTCCAACCGTGGACCCAACCCCACCGATCAACAAGAGGAAGTCCCCGTACATCCTGCTCCGCAGCCCGAGCAACTTCCTCCCCCAGTCCAAGACCATTTCCAACAGGGCCAGCCCCCTCTTCTGAATCAACAACCCCCTAATGGTCCCACTGGTCAGAACCAGCGGAGGCAGAAGCAACCTCTCCACCCAGACCATGTGTCAGTACACAATGCCTCCTCGGATTCTATGGCCTCCCATAATCCCCGAGCTTCCGACCTCCGTAACACCGTTCTAAATCGGCAGAAGGATGAGGACCTGCGCAACCGCCTAGATGAGAAGCGGGCCCGAGAGGGAGTCTCCCGCCAACATCAAGGTGAGCGATCTCCTCATCGCCGAGATGGCAGGAGGTCTCCGGACCGAAGAGGATGGGGGGAATCTCCCGAGCGTCGTAGGAGGAGGCCACATTCACCTGCTGGTCGACATCATTCGAGGAACGATGAGGCACCCATCACTCGTGCCGAGTTCCAACAATTCCAGGCAACGGTGTTGCAGGCCCTCAACCTTCGCCACAACAACAATAATGCCCAAAGGGTTTCAACACCCCCACGGGTCCCAAGTCCTCGCCACCGATCCATAATTCCTCCCCCGGCTCCTAGTCACCAGCAACACCCTCATAGTCCTCGCCGATCCCAGGACTATCGACGCCGTAGTCCCCGCTCCCCTTCCTATGAAGACGAGTCCAGGGGATCGTTTGACTACCACCGGAGGGACGATGCTCTCTACCGTCGTCTCCACGAGATGGAGAGGCGCATCGGTCGAATGGAAAAGGAAGAGGAGTCGAGAGGAAGGACCGTCCGCCCCAGTAGACCCCCCTTCTCTCGGACTATCATGGAGGCTCCCATCCCAAGGGGTTTCAAGCCTCCGCAGTTTGAAATGTACTCAGGGGAGTCGGACCCTGTTGATCATGTCGTGAGCTTCAAGACCTTGATGCTAATCCACCAAGCTTCCGACGCCATGCTTTGCAAAACCTTCCCCGCCACTCTCAAGGGTTCGGCGCGGGAATGGTACTCCCGGCTCGCTCCCTCTTCCATCTTCTCTTTTGAGCAGTTCGAAACGCTCTTCATAACTCACTTTGTGAGCAGCAGACGAACGGAGAAGACCAGCCTCTCTCTACTCCACCTCCGACAGGAGAGGGGAGAGAAGTTGAGGGACTATGTGAGGAGATTTACTGCGGAGGTCAGGTCCATCGCCTCCCTCAACCAGTCTGTGGCGACCGTCGCATTCCAGTCCAACGTCCTCAACTCTAACCTTCGGTCGTCCCTCGCCAAAAAGCCCCCGCACAATTTCACCGACCTTCTCCTTAGATGCGAGAAATATATTCGGGCGGAGAAAGCCGAGTGCTTCTCGGGCTTCGGAGGATCCGCTTCCGGGTCGAAGAGAAAGACAACGGAAGAGGAAGGGGCCAAGAAGCTACAGAAGGATAATTGCGGTCAGCGCCGTCCTCCTCCCAGGTTCGAGAAATTTACCCCTCTCACTACCAACATCTCCACCATCCTGATGGAAGTCGAGAAGGAGGGAGTTATACCTCCCGCTCCGAGGATGAACACCCCTGGCCAAGAGGAGGAACAAGGAGAAGTGGTGTCGTTACCACCGGGATCATGGCCACGACACCAACGATTGCCGGGCGCTGAAGAACGAAATAGAGGCCCTCATCCAGAGGGGGCAGTTGGCTAAGTTTGTGAAGGCAAATGATCGGGGAGATCGCACCACTCCTCCGCCTCGGGGGCTAACAAGCGCTCCGAGCGACGAGATGAAACCCCCGAGTTCGAGGAGGAACGTGTTCTGCACCTTATCCACGGGGGTCCAATGGGGGGCTCTTCCAACTCCTCTCGGAAGGCCTTCGTCCGAGAAGTCAACTCAGTTCACGGCGCCCCTTCCCCCAAAGGCCTCGGCGTCCCTGTAACTTTCTCTGATGAAGACCTCGTGGGGGTCCGGACTCCCCACTGCGACGCACTTGTTATCGACCTCCGCATGGCAAACTTCAAAGTGCAGAGGATCCTGGTAGACAATGGGAGCTCTGTGAACATCCTCTTCCTCTCGGCCCTCCGAGGGCTGCAACTATCCCGGGATCGCCTCAAACCGGCTGGCTACACGCTCCACGGGTTCACGGGGGTACCAGTAACTGTCGAAGGGGTTATCACCCTAGACGTAACTGCTGGGAAGACCCCTACCACCCGGACAGAGCCAATGGACTTTTATGGTCGTCGATGTCCCGGCTGCATACAATGTCATCTTGGGCCGACCTGGCCTAGCTGCCCTGGAAGCCGTTCCTTCGGCGTACCACCTCAAGATGAAGTTCCCCACCCGGGCGGGAGTGGGAGAAGTCAGGGGCAGCCAAGAGACAGCTCGGAAGTGCTACATGACTTCCACTGGGGGTCTGGTGCTCTCCCTCGAGACTTTAGAGATCCCCGAGCCGAACGTCCGACCCACGTCCGAGCCGGCGGACGAATTGGAAGAAGTGCTCTTCTCGGACGAGGACCCGAGTCGAAAGTTCCTCATCAGCAAGTCCCTGCCGACTGCCCTATGTTCCGACTTGGTGCAGTGCATCCGGGAGAACCGCGACCTATTTGCTTGGTCCGCCGCGGATATGCCCGGGATTTCCGAGGAGCTTCTAGTGCACAGCCTCAGTGTCGAACCGGGGTGCAGATCGGTTCAGCAGAAGAGGCGTAAATTTGCTCCCGAGCGACAACAAGCAATCAAGGAGGAGGTGGACAAAGTCCTAAAAGCTCGGTTCATACAGGAGGTGAACTACCCCGAGTGGCTCTCCAACGTCGTCATGGTTAAGAAGTCAAATGGTTCCTGGAGGATATGTATCGACTTCACAGACTTGAATAAGGCGTGTCCGAAGGATCCGTTCCCTCTCCCGAATATTGACACCCTCATCGATGCCACCTCGGGCCATGAGCTCCTCAGCTTCATGGACGCCTTCTCCGGCTACAATCAGATCCGAATGTTCCCCCCGGACATTCCGAAGACTTCCTTCATTACCGACTAAGGCCTCTACTGTTATAGAGTTATGCCGTTCGGATTGAAGAACGCTGGAGCCACCTACCAGCGCCTCGTCAACAAAGTCTTCCATAGCCAGATGGGCCGCAACATGGAAGTATACGTCGACGACATGCTCGTGAAGAGCGTCCGAGGTACCGACCACATGGCCGACCTACAGGAGGCATTCGGCATACTGAGAAGGCACAACATGAGGCTCAATCCGAACAAGTGTGCGTTCGGGGTCTCGTCAGGAAAGTTCCTCGGCTTCATGGTCAGCCAGCGAGGGATCGAAGCAAATCCTGAAAAAATTAAGGCCATACTGGACATGGCCCCGCCCCGGAACGTCAAGAAAGTGCAGAGGCTTACGGGTCGCCTCGCCGCTATTGGGCGATTCCTTTCGAAGTCGGGGGAAAAGTGCCTCCCCTTCTTCAAAGCTCTCAGGGGGGCCAAGGGTTTCGAGTGGGGCGAACTGCAACAGGAGTCGTTCAACCAGTTGAAAGCCTACTTGGTCAATCCTCCCCTGCTCAGCAAGCCCGTTCCAGGGGAAACCCTCTTCATCTATCTAGCTGCTTCCGAGCAGACCTTAAGTGCCATTTTGGTGAGGGAAGAAGATCGGGCTCAGAGGCCCATTTACTATGTGAGCAAAGTACTTCGGGACGCCGAGCTCCGCTACCCGAAGGTAGAAAAGATGGCCTACGCCCTGGTTATGGCGGCAAGGAAGCTCTGCCCATACTTTCAGTCCCACTCGGTTGTGGTCCTCACCGACCAACCGCTGAAGCAGATCCTCCACAAGCCGGAAACCTCAGGCCAGCAATGTGGCTCTTGTCAGAGACATTCCAACATTCGTTGCCTCCCCCAAGCCAACCTCACCTCCCTATCAAGTCCTATCCCCTTCGCAATGTGGGGGATGGATTTACTAGGGCCATTCCCTCCAGTTCCGGGCCAGTTCAAGTTCTTGGTTGTAGCCATCGACTACTTCTCGAAGTGGATTGAGGCCGAGCCCCTTGCCACTATCACCGAGAACAAGGTACTTCAATTCTTCTGGAAGAGCGTCATCTGCCGATTCGGCATCCCCCGTGTCCTCGTAACAGACAACGGAACGCAGTTTACTGGGGCCGCGTTCCGAGCTCTATGTGAAGACCTTGCCATCCAACAGCGCTTCTCCTCCGTCTCCCACCCACAGTCGAATGGCCGGGCGGAGAACGCTAACCGGCAGATCCTCTCTGGTATCAAGAAGAGATTGGACAAATGTTCCAAAGGCTTATGGGTCGACCAACTCCCCAACGTGCTGTGGAACTACCGCACCAACAAACGGACCCCCACAGGAGAGTCCCCGTTCAACCTCACCTATGGGTCCGAGGCAGTGATACATCTCGAAGTTGGAATACCTTCTCCTCACCTCGCAGCCTACAACGAGGAACAGAACGCCAGAGACCTCAGGGCGAACCTAGACCTGGTGGACGAACTGAGAGAGAGGGCGTCAATCCGCCAACAGAACTACCGGAGGAGGATCGAATTGGCGTACAACAAGAGAGTCCGACCCACCGATCTCAAGGAGGGGGATTTAGTCCTCAGAAAACTAGCCATCTCCTTCCCCAGTCAGAAGAGCAAACTAGCCCCGAATTGGGAAGGACCTTACAAGATCGCAAGGGTAGTTCAGCCCGGAGCTTATCGTCTGGAAGACCTCGAGGGCAGGGAGATTCCGAGGACCTGGAATGCCGACCACCTTTTAAAATACCAAGAAAGTGCCCCGGTGCCTCTCTGAGTATCACAGGGTGTCGAACCATTCCTCTCCTCTAACTTGTAATTCCTCTCTTAAGTTGTCATATGTAAAAACGGCTCGCCGTCAATTATCAATAAAGAATGCTTTTTCGTACTTTTAAAATTGCTTGTGTCTCTCCGCCTTTATTCTTTATTCAATCAATGGTTCGGAGTCCAATACCCGGCTCGACTCTACTTCGCGAGCTCGCTCTTAAGTGAGCCAGAAGTAGTTTGCCTCTCGGAATTGCTCCCACAATCGTTGAACAATCCTAACGATGGTCCCGGAGTCCAACACTTGGTTCGATTCTACTCTGCAAGCTCGCTTCTAAGCGAGCTAGGAGTGGGTCGCCATTTGGAATTGCTCCTACGACCGTTGAACTCTAACGATGGTCCCGGAGTCTAACACTTGGTTCGATTCTACTCCGCAAGCTCGCTTCTCAGCGGGCTAGGAGTGGGTCACCATTCGGAATTGCTCCCACGACCGTTGAACTCTAACGATGGTTCCGGAGTCCAACACTTGGTTCGATTCTACTCCGCAAGCTCGCTTCTCAGCGGGCTAGGAGTGGGTCGCCATTCGGAATTGCTCCCACGACCGTTGAACTTTAACGATGGTTCCGGAGTCCAACAGTTGGCTCGATTCTGCTCCGCAATCTCGCTTCTAAGCGGGCTAGGAGTGGGTCGCCATTCGGAATTGCTCCCATGACCGTTGAACTCTCACGATGATCGGCGAGCCCACCATTGGGTAAGGCTCGACTCATCTCGCAACTTCGCAAGAAGAGGAGACCGAAGCACTGCTCGGCACCACTGGCCGAACGCTCTTGTCGCCGAACAGTGAACGAGCAAGAGGCAGGCTCGGAGCGCGCCACGTCGCTCGAACAGCCGAGCTCCTAGACCTCCGGTCGGCTAACCGAGCAAGTGCCCATCTGAGCCCAAAAACGGAGAAAAGTCACTTTCCCTCAACATTCGTGTCAGATCTCGATCAGGTGGCCCAGATCTTGCCAGTGTCGCTAAACGACAAGATAGCATTTTCTTAGAAACCGAGCCGCCTCGAGATTCGTACCAAAATCCAACGGCCCAGATCGCGCCACGGCGTCGAACCGCGAACGAGAAAGGGGCCAGCTCGGGGACCTCGGTGCGATGAACACAGTCACAAACAAAATGACTACACATAGCTACAAAGGACATGCAAGTTCGAGAAAGAAATGTCATTAATAATTGGGACACGATACAAAGCGACTCTTCCATACAACAAGGTTACAAGGCCTTAAAGAACAAAAGTTACAATGCCGACTCACTACACTTGGCTTTTAAAAAGTCATCAATGTCCTGTTCAGTCGTTAGTTTGGCAACCTCGGCCGCCAGTCCCTCTCCCTCCGTCCGAAGCTCCGCCTCTACAGTCTGCAGGTGACGGATCTCAGAGAGCAGATCGTCCCTTTCGGCTATTATTTTCGACAAATTGTGCCGAACACACTGGATCCGAAGGGCGTTGCTAAAGGCGGTCGGCGAATCTTCGTCCTCTCCTATAGGGGTCATCTCGGCGATCCTGCTCTCCAGACGCAGGATCTCGACGTCTCGCTGACCTAGGATGAGCTGGAGGTGGTCCCGCTCGCTTCCGGCTCGGTGCAATCCCAGCTCGACTTCATAGAGCCGCTCTCGGCACCTCGCCGAGCACAACCTCGTCACCCCCGAGCCAGCCGCGGTTCGAGCGTGGTCATCCGAGCGACTGGGGTCGGCGTCTTGAGCTGCCACCACGAGCTGAAAAGAGGAAGAGATGAACAACAAAATTTCAAACACTGCCGAAGTCCAACACTTCAAGAATTTTCAAAACAAACTTTCAGACTTTTATTCAAATAAAGTAACTCTACATACAACTAGACCGACGCTACAACAGAGTTTTGCAATAGCTTAAAGGAACATAAGACAACTTGTTTAGTGCCTCTTCGGAAGGGGTACGCTTCGGTTCAAGGAAACGCGGGGGCGGCAACGCCTAACCTCCGAGCTCGATTCCAAACCAGCGAAGCGAGATCCCCCTTCGCCGCTAACTCCGACTGTGGCACCGACCGAGGCACCGCTAGACGAGATAGCTACACTACTCTGAGCGTCAGCAGGACTCCGCCTCGCCACAGGCAAACGAGTCACAAGTTCGTAGAAGGTAATCCTCTCTCGCTCTCTTCGCGAGTACACAACGTACTACGAACGTTGGCCCTCTAAGGCAGAGGCTTGAGCGACGCGACCTCTTCCTCCAACTCGATAATCCTATCTCTCAGAGCATCATTCTTTGCCGACATCTTCAAACGAGGAGGTCTTGAAGAGCCCGAGACATTGGCGCTATCAGTCGCGAGTTGTCGATAATGGGTGACCTCGATCCCCCTGTCTATCATAATCCTCCTAAGCTTGTCGACCTCGGCCAACAGCTTTTGGCGCTCGGATGACACCTTCTCCAACTCGGAAGCTAGCTTCTCTTCTTCTGCCGAGTGCTCTTTCTCCGTTAACTCCAAGTGACGAATCTCGACCAATAGCTCGTTGTTCTTTTGCTCGACGACGGAAAGCTCCCTATGAAGCCGCTCAGTCTCACTTTCGGGACAAGGAGCTTGGGGTTGCTTCCGTAGTTGTTTCAACTCGCGACAATACCCCCTCGCAGCTGCCTTTATCTCCTCCAGCTTCAAGAACATATAAAACCGCCTCTCTCGGCTATGGGAAAGCTCTCGCTTCGTTTTGGTCAGCTCCTTACGAAGGTGCGAAACCTCCGTGATCGGACCAAACTTCACCTGAAAAGCAGAGATAAATCCGACGCCCAACACTTAGAGAAATTAAACGACTAATCAAACACAAAATCCGGGGACTAACACTTGGAGAATTTTTGGCCAAACAAAAAGCGTTTTCATTCAAAACTCAAAAAGCGTTACAAAAGCGGTGGCTAGTCCGCGGTCAGGCCTTACAAAAAAAAGAGACCAAAGAGCAACCAAGTCAGGGGTCGACCTTTTTGTCGCTCGGGTTTGCCGACCCCTCGGCCTTGTCCTCGCCCTCGACCTCATCCTCGTCCTCGCCCTCGCTCTCCTCCTCGGAGTCGTCCTCCCCCTCACCCTCGGCCTCTGTCTCGCCCGTGCCTTCGACACCGTCGGCCTGTCCCTCGGGGCTGAGCATTGCCGGGGGAAGCTCCTCCTCCCCTTCCACGGGGTCGTAGAAGTGGTAGGAAGATGTGTCGAACCCCGGGTTCCGAGTGGCGATATGAAGCAGGGCTCGGCCATACGCGTCCTCCATGTTCTTAAACATGTGCTGCTCGGCCTCTAGCTAGACAGCCCTTTTCGCCTTCGCCACCTTCGATTGGTGCTTGGCCATGATCTTCTCGGTCTTCTTCCGAGCTTTCTCCGCCTCTGACCGAGCTTTCTCCGCCTCCGACCGAGCCTTGGCCAGCTCCTCCTTCAGCTCGGCATTCTTCTTCTCCGAGGCCTCGAGCTTGGCTGCCTCGTCCTTCGATCGCTGAACGGCGTCGGCCAGCTGTGCCTCCAACCCTGCCACTTCGGCACCGCATTTTGCCGAGAGGAGTTGCTCAGCATCGAGCAGCTTCAAAGCTTTTGCGCGCTCCGACCTCTCCCGGTCGTACTGCGCCGTCGGCTCTTGTTCTTTGCTCACAAACTCTTCGAGCAGGAAGTTGAAGTGGCAGAGGGTCTGAAAAGAGAACAAACCGTTAAGGTCCGAACCTAGAAACTTAGAAAATTTCGGAAAAATGCTTCAAGAAGAAAGTGTTCGGTCCACTCACCGACATCGTGTTCCGGACAATCTGTATTGTGGCGTCCTTGACTTCCTCGGACTTAAGGGCCGCTCGGTCCTTTGGGGTCGGCAGGTGCTTCACCGCCTGCATACAAATGTTGCCGTTGCCCAAAAAACCGTCGACTTTCATTACTTGCCAGTCGGGGACGAAGATTTGCTTGTGCCCCTCGGTCAGAATCTTCTCCGCTTCGGCAGTGAGGGGCAGAACTTGGAGGGATAACACCTTGCTCACGTCGAACGCGCCGCTCGACGAGCCGGGAGCATCTGCCTTTACCGTTGGAGTCGGCACATCCGAGACAGGAGGATCGGAGGCCGCGACCTTCTCCTGCTCGGGATCAGCATCTGGAATGACGACCCCCGCAGGTCGGCGGTCTTTGGGACCGAAGGTATCTTCGGCGCTCGGCCGCCCTAAGGCCCTGTCGAAGGTCTCTTCTTTCTCGTCTCCTGCTCCCTAGCCACCTTGGCCTTCGCCATCAACACCCTATAGTCCATCTTAGAAGACTCTGTACAAACCGAATGAAAAAACTTAGAAAAATTTTCAAGAACTTCAAGCAAAAAGTAAAAATACCAGAAGCGTACTGGGGTCGATCGAACTGAGACCCCCTCGGAACAAAGCCTCCTCGGTAATGTCTTTCCAACTTAGCGTCGGCAGGCCGAGGAGTTTCTTGAGGACTTCCGTCTCCTCGTCACTCAGCACCGGCTCCTTCTTCGCTCGCTTGGGCAGGCCTTCCCTCGACCAAGCTATCGGAATTGCCCAGGGTGCGGGAGCTCGGACAATGAAATACTTCTCCTTCCAATGCTTGATTGAGTCCGGGTTCTCGATCAACTTCACGCCCGTCCGCGGCGAAAGGTAGAACCTCTGCTAATTCCTGTTCGGCTGACAAGGGCGGTAGAGACTCCGAAGGAGGAACAGACTTGGCTCGGCGTCGATCTCTTGACACTGAAGAACAAATGCCAAAACGTGCCTCCAAGTGTTCGGCATCAGCTGGGCGGGGCACAGGCTGTACCAATTGAGGACCTCGGCAATGAACGGATGTAGTGGAACGCGAAGCCCGGCGGCTAAGGATTTGACCGGAAAAATGCACGCATCGGCCGAAGACGACGTACAAGCTCGGAAACCAAGCCCCAGGAGAAGCAGCCCATATTCGGCAGGGATCTGGAATCCAGTCCGGATCCGATGCAAATCAGCCTCCGTAAGAACCGACATGATATGGTCCACCTCGGACAACTCTCTCGGCTCGTTCTCCTCTACCGACTTGGCGGTGCCCTGGGTCACCTTCTCCAGCATCTCTTCGGAATAGCTCCGAACACCCCCCACACTCGACAAAACGATCGGCTGCCGACCGAACTCCCCTGCCGTCTTCGGCTGCTCAATGATCGTAACCACTCCCTTACCCTTCTGGGACTTTGCCACAACCTCCTGGGGTGGCTCGGCGACCTCACCACTCTTGCTCGGCCGAATAACGGTCTGCTCGGTCGGCTCTACCATCTCCTTTCCTTTACCCGCTCGGCTAACGACTTGGTCTGAGGCAGGGGTCTCATCCGAAGAAGTAATCTTAACCATTTTTTCTAAAGAGAACGGAGAGAGACTGACCTTGAAGTGACTGTTACGGTCGGAAAAGTTCGCCGGAGCAAAGAAACACCTTGCCGCGACAGCTAGCAGCACCACCCAGGAGCTAAAAACTTCGATGGTGAAAAGTAAAAACTTGAGAGAGAGTAAAAGTGAATAATGAGATTTGGGGTGGGGGAGTGAAGATTTATAGTAAAAGAAAAAGTCTCTTGGGCTTCCTAACGTAAGGGCGCAACTCTTGGCCTGCTATTGAAACGTTGCGAAAGCCCAAACGACTTTGTGACCGAGCAGCAACTGTTGGCGAAAAGACAAAACGTTTCGATACAAGTCAAGTAGCTCGGCACACACGGGATCAAAATCCGAGCGATGTGCGATCCGACCCAAACATCAAAGGGCCCGGTCGGCTAACCGAGCAAGTGCCCATCCGAGCCCCAAAACGGAGAAAATTCACTTTCTCCTCAACATTCGTGTAAGATCTCGATCAGACGGCCCAGATCTTGCCAGCATCGCTAAACGACAAGATAACGTTTTCTTGGGAACTGGGCCTGTCTCGAGATTCGTGCCACCATCCAACGGGTCAGATCGCACCACGTCGCCCGGATGAAGCACTTTGGACCCGGACACCCCGCATCTGTCCCAGGAAGCAAGAGAAAATTTGGATTAAAAGTTTTAAGGCACCACCCTTGGCGAGCCCCCCGGGCCCCCGGACTCGGTCGATTCCCCTCTCACCCGTGAGCAACTCGAGGCTTACGACCTCGAAAGCCGAAACCACGAATCGTTCAAGGGTTGGAGAAAAACCACCATCGCGTGGGGCCCGGTCAGAAAGCAGATCGGCACACCTCCCATCTCTAGCTCCTTCGGGCTGACAACCATCAGAAGCCGTCAGCCTGGAAGGAAGACCTTGTCCCCCGGGTCCGGACTCCGGTCGTCATCACTTCTGCCCTGATCCCCCCTGACCCTGACATCCGCACCGGGGCCGTCAGAATCAGGAGAAGATCACGGCAGAAGACTGACCACCCCTCCGACGCTCTCAGGGTTAGAATTTTTCAAAAAACAGGCATCTGCCCAAGGCAGACACCTCCGATGGCTAAAAATCAACATTGCTGTGACTGAAACTATAAGGGGAGTGGGGTATTTATAACCTCCCCCCAAAGACCAGCCATTATGGCCCACGGGAAGCCAAACAACGAAAGCCCAGTAGTCACGCCTAGGGAGCTGAAACACCTCGCATTAAATAGAAGACACCGTTCTTAATGACCCCGGGAAGTGGGGACGCCGCACAAATCCTGGGGTGCCATTAATGCTCTTGGGAACTGAACCGTCTCGAGATTCGTTCCGCCATCCAACGGCCCAGATCGCGCCACCACGCTCGGACTGCCGAACCCTTAGACCTCCGGTCGGCTAACCGAGCAAGTGCCCATCCGAGCCCCAAAACAGAGAAAATCCACTTTCTCCTCAACATTCGTGTAAGATCTCGATCAGACGGCCCAGATCTCGCCAGCGTCGCTAAATGACAAGATAGTATTTTCTTGGGAACTGAGCCGTCTCAAGATTCGTGCCACCATCCAACGGCTCAGATCTTGCCAGCATCGCTAAACGATAAGATTGTGTTTTCTTGGGAACTAGGCCCGTCTCGAGATTCATGCCATCATCCAACAGCACAGATCGTGCCACGTCGCTCGAACAGCCAAACCCTTAGACCTCCGGTCGGCTAACCGAGCAAGTGCCCATCCGAGCCCCAAAATGGAAAAAATTCACTTTCTCCTCAACGTTCGTGTAAGATCTCGATCAGACGGCCCAGATCTTGCCAGCATCGCTAAACGACAAGATAGCGTTTTCTTGGGAACTGGTCCCGTCTCGAGATTCGTGCCATCATCCAATGGCTCAGATTGCGCCACGTCGCTCGAACAGCCGAACCCTTAGACCTCCGGTCGGCTAACCGAGCAAGTGCCCATCCGAGCCCCAAAACGGAGAAAATTCACTTTCTCCTCAACGTTCGTGTAAGATCTCGATCAGACGGCCCAGATCTGGCCAGCGTCGCTAAACGACAAGATAGCATTTTCTTGGGAACTGGTCCCGTCTCGAGATTCGTGCCATCATCCAACGGCTCAGATTGCGCCACGCCGCTCGGACAACCGAACCCTTAGACCTCCGGTCGGCCAACCGAGCAAGTGCCCATCCGAGCTCCAAAACAGAGAAAAAAGCTGTCGAGCGACCACGACCGTTGGATCTTCCAGAAATTCGCGCTTCTGATGATGGACGGTCCAGATCGTGCCACGTGCGCTAGACGACAAGATAGCGTTTTCTTGGGAACGAAGCCCGTCTCAAGATTCGCGCCACCATCCAACGGCTCAGATTGCACCACGATGCTCGGACAGCCGAACCCTTACATCTCCGGTCGGCTAACCGAGCAAGTGCCCATCCGAGCTCCAAAAGCGAGAAAATGACTGCCGAGTGACTACAACCGCCAGATCTTTCAGATATTCGCGCTCGCGTGAGATCAAGGGCCCAGATCAAGCCACGCTAGAAATAGGTATTAAAAATTAGTTTTTATTTATTTAATCGTTTTATTTATTTAAAAAATTGCGAAAAAATTGCTAAAAATTCGGGAAAATTAACTAAAAATTCTAGAAAATAATTATAAATTCGGGAGAATATTTTTGAGCTCCCGAACGAACAATTATTGCCTAGAATGTACTGTTAAGGCCCCCGAACGATTGGTTAACACATCGCAAAATTAAATAAATAATCCGAAAAAATAGATAAAAACCGTCGAATATTCAACAAGGCTTCGGAACAGCTTACAGTTTCAAAAATCACCTCACTACCCCCTTCAAGATTCAAAACCCTCCATTCGGACTCCGATACAACTCCACTAGCCACTGAAACAGTTAAACTACTCCTTAAAGGCTGATCACACTCAGTCTTTAGGAGTGGGGGGCTCGTGATATGGCTAAAAATGGGGTTAAATCGGAACCGTTCAGATTGGAAACGAATCTTGAAGCTCAGTGGTAAAACGGTAATTTCGCATATAGATGGACCCTAAGCGGGCACTGGATCTCCCCTTCACAGATCCAATAACCCGCGAAACGGATCCACTCCAGCTGGGTACGGGTCCCGACCCAAGACAAACCCAGACCAGCAAGAGGAGATCAGGGTCACTGATTTGACTAAATCAACGGGCCTGATTTGCAGTTATCCTCTCACCGGGAATCAGGGATCAGTTTCCTAAACTAATTATGAGGATTTTACTCCTAACGGTTTCACAGGAAATCAGGTCCCTAATCAGACTCCCATGGCGACTATAAATACCTCCTACCTACCACTGTGACCAGATGATCACTCTTTTTCCAACTTAAGCTCTTTCTTAATCATCACTGGTTACTGACAAGAGCATCGGAGGGTGCGTCACCGAAATCAACCCCGGTGTATCGCACTTTCTTGCAGGTGAGCGGTAAAAATCAGCAGGCTTAGATTCGCTATTCAGGTTTTTCCACGAACTCACAAATTTTATCTGTTTACCCCCACACCAGATTTAGCGGTAACAGTTTGTATGTCTTGCATACACAAGTCCGTTGAAGAAGACGATGAAGTGTTGAGATGGATCGAAGCGAGGCATCGAAGAAGAAGGAAACAGTTAGCAGAAGCAAACAAGTGGAGTTGCGGTCGACCGTACTTGGGGTCGGTCGACCGCTCTGACTGCACAGGATTTCCAAAAGGGGAACAGTCGATCGACTGTTGTGTACGGTCGACCATCCGTGGCGCTGATGGAATTTTCGGGTGCGAGTTTGTTGATTCGATTGAAGCCCACTTTGTCTTCTGATTAGATCATACGGCTTTAATTGTATGTTTATCTCTTCATTATACATCGGATGACTATTGTATCAAAATATCTAAACCAGGGTTTCTCTAGATCTATAAATACAATGTAAACAGCTGCTAGAACGATATGATTCTATTAAGTGCTGAATAGAAGAAGAGAGTACTTCATATGAAAGGGTGAGAGAGTTTCTTCATTGTAAACAGCAACTAAGTTCCAGTTATGTTTGAGAAACTCTTAATATTCTAGTTGAAATAACATCTCGGTTTTCCTCCCCCGAATTTAGACAAAAGCCCCAACCGGGATAATTCTTGTGTGCTTTGTGTGACTGATGTGATCTAGATTTGCTTGGTGGTTTGCATTGATTGTGTCGAAAACTCAACAAGATCTTCAAATTCCTAACAGATTAGAGGAGATTTAATGACCGTCCTCATGATCTAAAAAAATTCATATCCCTAGCCCTCTTGTTTGTAGTTTCAATCTTCTTAAATTATATCTGAAAGCATTTGTCTTATAATCCAACACTTCATGAGGGGCCTACTTGTCGTACTTGATTCAGAACACGCTACGATTCTCTAGAATCCACTTGAAATCCTAACTCGCTAAGCATTCATATATAAGAGCTTTCGGACAAACTACATGACACGATCTTATGAGAATCAAACTCCCAAACTTCAAGCTAGGTTCAGATGATGTTTTTTTTGCTTTAATAAGCAAATTCGGCTGATGCTGTCAGTTTAATTATCAAGTTCTTCGCAACCCTTTTGGGTTCCGGATCATGTTCTCGGTCAATCGGGTCCTAACTAAAGGTGATGCATTCTTACGGTCCCCCCAAAATATTGGAATAACAGCATGTTACATCATAATTTGAAGTAACTATTCATTTTCAGAGAAAACATTGATTCTTTTATCCAAAAAGAAAAACACATTGATTCTAGACACAGATAAGTATCCTTAACCCCAAACACCATTCTGAAAAGAATAAAAAAGCAAGTTGATACATAATTATCACCATTAAACTCAATAAAGCAAAAGAGTATTAACATCATCATCATCTCATGCTTCTAATTACAAAAAATCATCATCTCATGCTTCTCATCCTTTTTCTGTGTACTCTTTAAAGTTTATATAAATGTCTTTTTTATTGGGGGGTGAAAAACCTATAGTATTCTGAACAATTAGTTGCTTCTTAGTTATCTGGTTAAATAATGGCATTACAATTAGTATATCTACTAAAATAAATCTCAAAGGACTAAAAGAGTAGGTATCTAAAATGACTTGAGAAGTAGCCAAGTAGGTGAAGTCGTCGCTGCTTCCATGCTATATTATTTACATGTTCAAAAGTAGTGGGGGAAAAAAGTAGTGCGCTAGTATTTTTCTTTGCAAAACCATCCAAAGAAAGTTTTTGTATGACTTTTTAGCTTCTAGTTTAGTTCCTTAATTACCTGTAATCCTTAAATGTAGTCTATTACTTAACTGTGTTTATCCTAAAGTAAAATAATATTAAAAAGTAACTAAATACACAAATATGAGTTTTGCAGAATTCCACACATACACAAACACAAACACCAAAAAAAATGATTGAAACAAATTAACAAGTACAGATCAAACATCAATGAACAAAAGATTAACAAAAAGAAAAAAAAAATCCTTCACCAGCTTAGAGTTCATGCTAGATTATGCCAAACATGATAGCATCCAGAATGCAACAATAAGAAAGCAAACCGAAAACCCATGTGTATATAATAATAACTATTACACCCAAACCCTAGTTAGCAATGGCTGCTTCCCTTCTAGCTTTCTTCATATTCGCGAGTCGGCCGAGCTCATCTCCAATCTCGACAACACTCACAATCTCAAAGCACCCCCAAAACTCTCTGCCCCCTTTTGTCACCCTCCTTTTACAACTAGGCTTCTTCTTCATGGGAGCTTTAGGGCACTTGAGCAATGGTGGAAGTCTATTCCTTGGTGATGTTGGAGTTTGATAGCCATCATCTTCATCTCCCTCACTAATTGTTGTTGTTGTTGTTGCTGCTGCTGATGTTGTTGTTGTTGTTGCTGATGTTTCCTTTTTGTTTACTTCATCTTCTCTTTTGTTTGATTCATAATAGTTTTGAGAAGAAGAAGAAGACAAAGGCAAAGTGAGGTTGACTTCAGTTTGTGGCTCCATATTCTTTTCTCCTTGGTCTTCTTCTTCACCTTGATCACCTCCTTTGTTATCTTTTTATGGGCTTTTTGGGAGGACTACTAATGTGGGTCTAACTATATAGATGATGCTTGCGTTACTAGAAAGGTAGAGGTGGGAGCTTGACATATATACCAACCAGAAAGCTAGCTTTAATTGTCTAGATGTGAAGTAAGAGTGAGAAAAGAAAGACAAATAGAAAGAGAAAGCAAAGAGAAAGCTAAGAGAAGAGTTTTTTTTAGGGAAGGAGGTTGAAGGGGAAACTCAAGATCTCTCTTTATATATAGAGCTTAAGTAAATAATTGAATAGCTACTTTATAGGGATCGATCTAAAGGAGGTTCATATATCAACTGTTTTGTGTTTCCCAAGCCATATATAGCTTTTTTGCAGTGAAATATTAAAGGTTTTTTTCCCAGGAAGGCCATGCACAACTAGACTAATTCCAAAAAAGCCGGCCAAAAATTACTATTTTCAAAAATACATCACCAATAATCTAGAATTTTCTTTTTATATGCTACTTTCCGAAACTATTTGGACTAATAGAACAGTTGTCAAAGTATTTACGTTCGTGAACTCAACAACTAAATTCATCGTTTCCAATGGCGAGTTTAGTTGTTTTATGCTCGCCGTTGGGATACAGAGGGTTAAGTTCAAAATTTTCAACGAAGACTCGCTGTTCTCAACGGCGAGAACATTCATACTAGATTCGCAGTTGGGAACAACGAATTTAGTTCAGAATTTTCAATAAAAACTCGTCGTTCCTAACAACGATGATATTTACACTAGACTCGCTGTTGGAAACGGCAAGTTTAGTTCAAAAAAATTTCGATGGGTTTTTTTTTTGAAAATTCCCTAAATTCAACAGAATATTTCACTCTCTGAGAAATTTCCTACATACTCGCCGTTCCCAACAGCAGGTCTAATATAAATGTCCTCGCGGTTGGGAACGACAAGTCTTCTTTGAAAATTTTGAACTAAACTCGTTGTTCCCAACAACGAGTCAAGTATAAATATCCTCGCCGTTTGGAACGGTGAGTCTTCTTTGAAAATTTTGAATTGAACTGAACTCACCGTTGAAAACGACGAATTTCTCAAAAAATTAGCATTAAACTCGCCTTGTCCCAACGGTGAATATGAAAAATTCAATAATCTGAGACATATCCCAAAAAGGCCGCTTCAGTTAGTTGCAGTCAAATAAGCGAGGCAGATTCCATTCTTTCTAAGAGCATCCACAGTCGTTGATGGTAAAAATATGCATAAATGGATAAATGGATATAGCAACCTCTCGTTTTGCTGCAGTCGTAGAATGCTATTTTTTACCTTTTTAAATTAAAATAATAACAGACGGTGCTTCATGTTTCGTCGGAAAGGAAAAAAAATATAAAAACATTTAAAACACGGTGGGACGACATATCATGTTCTATCGGAGAGAAGGAAAAAAAAACATATATATATATATATATATATAAAGGTGCGACGGCACTTCAAGTGCCGTCCGAGGGGGAAAAATCGTCCTCGAAGTGCAAATTTTTTTTAAAAAAATGATAAGAAATTACAAAAATATTACATAAATTACACAAAAATTACGAAATATTACAAAAAAATTACAAAAAATAACAAAAACTAACATAGTGGGTGGGACGGCACTTCAAGTGCCGTCCGAGAGAAGTGGAGTTTTTTGACTTTTTTTATCATGAATTTTTTTTAGGGACGGCACTTCAAGTGCTGTCCGATCATTAAAAAAATATATTTTTTTGTGCGACGGCACTTCAAACTCCGTCGTTTATATATGCATATTTCTCATTCCGATTCTCATTTATAGCAATCTACTTTAGCTATTTATGCATAATATGCATATTTGGCCAACGACTGCAGCGATCTTTTTGACCGCATATTTAGCAAACGACTACAGATGCTCTCACATATCAAAGTTAAATTACCACATTATCTACTACTATACCTCAAAATCTCAAACTTAAATTTACAAACGAGTTATTGGTGTTATTGCACCTAGAGTGGCACCCCGGCGGGGAGGAAGGGAAGGGTTTGGGGGACCAGGTTAGCAGAAGCAACAGTACAATAAGGAGTGGTTGAGTATTTGGCAGGACAGTTAAGATTTATAGTTTAGTTAGGTATGAGTTTAGTTGGGGATTCGGGTTTTGGGTCAAGTTCAGGTAGGGTTAGGATTTAAGATTAGAAGGAGATGAAGGCGAGGGATAAACTAACAATATCTACTTGAATGACTTTTCGGGGGTATGCCTCATATTATGGAATATGGATGGTATGTTTGAAAATAGTGATTGTGGGGTGGCTTATTTGGAATTAGGTAAATTGTGGGTGGCCTACCTGGGAAAAACCGAATTTTAGGTTTTTGAATACTGTGGGCTCCTCCCAAACAGAATGATAATGTAGGCCCATAGAAAATTTAATTTGATGGTGGAGACTTGGAGTTATTATATACTAGTAATTTACACACGTGCGATGCACATTTTAATAATTTCAAACAATAAAAATAAAATCTCTGGTGTATGGTAGATTTAAATCAGAAACCTCCTTTATATATTAGTTATATACGTGCGTTGCACATGTTGGTAGAATGACAAAATGACAAATGACACTAAGGCCTTCTCCCATTATAATATTAGAGATTTAATTTGCTGATTCTTTAATTTTTATGTCTTAATAATCTCTAGTACTTTAATGGAATAAGTTGGGATTTGTAACAAATACACCCTAACTTTGTAACTATATAAACACATATAATATACGTCTAAATTATATCTAACAAATATAAATGTGCACCGCGCGTGTAGCCCAAATCAAAACATTCAAATATAAACTATATTTTTTCTTATTCGATATATATTCATTTAATTTGATGACTTTACTTTTTATAGACGTGCAGCACACGTATATTATACTAGTTAGCTTAATTTGATAGTTAACTATGAAGGTGTTCATGCTTTATGATGCAAGCTTCCTACATGATATTTTATTGAGGTGAAGGGAGCACCTACAAGTTCAAATTGGAGAGAGGGGGGCCTGGCCTAAAGAATTTCAAGTGACATACTGCCTAGGAATAGTTTTCTATACATACAAATCCTAGAAACCCCAGAGTATACTTATGCTGCTGAGTCTATGGGGCTATACATTATGGATTCCCTACTGCCTAGTTAAATTTTGTTGATTAGGGATATGATGAAATAGTTAATCCACTAATTTTAGGGGATTTAATTACTGGGCTTAGTTGGCAGATTAACCTTTCTTGGTAGGCCGAGCTATATTGACGGGTCTGTAAATGGCCCACGAACTATCTTCGGGCTTAAAATTGTTTATGAAATTGTTATCTTGTTTTCGCCTGTCTCATGATCCACATTAAGATCGAATGGTGGAGATTAATCACGATTTTTATCCGTATCATTTACCATTTGGAATTCCATGGTAGTAACTTTAACACTTTTATAGTTGCCCAAGTAGGATGACACTACAGTGTCACGTGGCATCACCTTGTGCAAAGCCTTCTTCTGAAATTATATGGTATGCCTGAGGCTATGGATTCTCATGTCTATCTGTCCAAATATTTCTCTCCATAAATATGATGTGAATGGGGATGGAAATAAATATGCTGAGATTAGGTCATTGCTCTTCCTAGTCACTTAAGATTGGACATATGGATGTTCTTCAATTTAAACTGTTAGATATATATTGTATTATATATATTAGTCCCATATCGAATATGTATCAGTTTAGTGTGGTTCTCTCCTATATATAGCAGTCATTGTACTCAGTTGTAATCATTCCAATAATCCAATTATATTTTTCAATCTCTTTGTTAACATTATCATGGTATCATAGCACAATTATACAAAGTTTTCTTCCTTATCAAAACCCTAAAATTCCAACAGCAGCAAAAAAAACCCCCAAACCCATCTGCAAGAAGAAGAAACCATCTCCCGTCATCAGCTCCAATAGCAGTGCCTCCCGTCCACAGCTCCAACAGCATCAACAACCCACAGCCATCCTCCCGTCATCAGCTCCAATAGCGGCTCCAACTCCCCGACCTCCCTCCACTTCCACTGTTTCCATCAAAACCTAACTCATCATCTTCTCAATCTTGACCACCTAACAACCATCAACATCTTCCTAACCTGCTCCTATTTAACATCACAAAACCCTATATCCTAATTCCGATATCTATCTGACTTCATCACTTGAACCCTATACCCACCGTCACCCGCCGTCACTATCTAACTTCCCAAAACCCTAACCTGCTCCAATTTTTCCAGATATCCTAATTCCTAATACCCTATACCCGAACCATATACCTGTTATTACCCAAACCCACAAAACCCTATACCTGATTCAAAAAAAACAAAAACAAAAAAACAAAAAAATCAAACCCTAAATCCAAAATCCTCATACCCATCTGTTCATATCCACAACCCTCAAACCTGACCTGTTTAACCCAATACCCACATCCATAGCCCAAACCTAAATCCTACCCTTGTTCTTTACTATTTTTCAAAAAAGAAAAAAAAAAACTCCATTTCCTATTACTCCCAACAAACCTGATTGCACCCCAAAACAAATACCCACATCCTATATCCCAATCACCATCCACACCTAATTTCCAACTCCACTACACAAAACCGATATCTACTTGATGTTTGGTACTGTCGCAGTCGTCGCCGTCGCCGTTACAGCACCGCCAGTTCCAAAAAATCAAAAAATAATAAATAATAAATATAATAAAATATAATAATAAAATTGCAGGTACTCTTTCTTCTCCAATGGACCCCCCGTCTCACCAATTCAGACACATGCAGTACCGCCATCATCCTGAATCCGGTCTCATACCTCCTCCTTCCAGCATCATCCCTACTACCAGCATCATCCCTCACCATGCACGACCACTACTTCCGCACCCGATAGCACCATCTAGCTCCCTATCCCGACACCAGCGGTAGTTTCGCTATCCTTTTGCTCCTAGCCACAACAACATTAGTCTCATTTCTCCTCGCAGTACTTCTTCCCTTACATCCTCGGCCATGACTGTTACTCCAGTCTTGCCGACTCCTGCTGATTGGGCTAATCTCCAACATTGCCTCGCTCAGCTAGAACTCCAGCTCTTGGGTCAGTCTATCACTGTTGGTACCTCTGCCCCTGCATTCTTTGTTACTCCCGGTATGAATTCTTCCTAGATATTAGATTCTGGTGCTTCGTATCATCTCACTAGTAATTATACACTACTCACCACTAGCACTACACTTTTCTCTCACTCTCCATCCTTACACACTGCCGATGGCCCACAACTTCTCACTACACACTCAGGATTTATCAGCTCTTCCCCTCTCACGTTGCCTTATGTTCTTTACGCTCCTTATTTATCCATGAACCTTATTTTCATTAGTGCACTGTGCGATAGTGGTCTTGCCATTACATTTGATTTTTTCGGTTGTTCTATTACAGATTCTCACACTGGTAAGGAATTTGGGCGTGCTAGTCGACAGGGTCGTCTATATCACCTAGATTTTATTCATGCGCATAAATCTCATCCTCATTCTGCTGGTGTTGTGCACTCTGATGCTGATCTGCGGCACAAACGTTTAGGACATATTAGCAAGTCTCGACTCAAGATTTTAGCCCGTAGTGGTGCCCTTGGTCCTCTTTCTTTTATCCATTTGTCTGATTGTCAGGGTTGTCATTTGGCTAAACACATAGCACACCCTTTTAATCACAAAAGCACTTCTCAAACCACCCATCTTTTTCAGCTTATTCACTCTGACATATGGGGACCATCACCCACACCTTCTCATAAAGGTTATTTCAATTATGTTAGTTTCATAGATGACCATACTCGCTACACATGGGTGTTTCTTATGCGCCAATGCTCTGAGATACCTGATATTTACCAGTTCTTTACGAACATGGTTCACACTGAGTTTGGTGTGCGTACCAAAATCTTTCGCTCAGACGGTGCTTGTGAGTACACTTCCACTGCTATGAGATCAATCCTTCAATCTCATGGTACACCCTTTCAGCAATCATACCCTCACACTCATGAACAGAATGGTGTAGCTGAATGCAAGCATCGTCACATCGTTGAGAAAGCTCGTGCTCTTCTACTCTCCTCTTCCATTCCTCGTTCTTTCTGGGCTGAGCTGTCATGACGTCTGTCAGTCTCATTAACATCACCCTCGTCTGCCATATCTGGCATGTCACCTTATGAGGCTCTTCGATACTCACCACCAAACTACAGTATGCTCCATACATTTGGGGTGCACCTGTTATGTCCTTCTCCCTCCCACTAAGTGCACGAAACTCACTGTCCGATCTACTAAGTGCATTCACCTAGGTTTCAGTCCTGAACATAAAGGATATCATTGTTTTGACCCTGTGGCAGGTTGTATTCATATTTCCCGACATGTCACCTTTGTGGAAGACTCTCTCTACTATTTGACCTCTCTCGAGGATGTTAGTTTTCTTGACTCCTCTGTTGTTGGCCTTCTTTCCCGGTCAGACCTTCACACATTCTATTTGATCCCACTCCTTTAACTGCTTTCCCACCTCATACTACCGTTCCACCTATTCTTCTTCCTACATAAACAGCACCTGCATCTCCACAGCATCATGCCCCCTCACCACCTACATCCCTACAGGTGCATGCACACGAACAACCTATCTCACCTCCCCACCATATTCATCCTCAACCAATTCGTCAATCTGCATGTTCTAACTCAGGCATCCCACCAGCTTATTACACACCTGATACCACTGGTCCTTCTGACAAGTTTGAATTTGTCATCCTAGCCTCATACTCACCATAGTTTCATGCATATCTCACTGCCATACACTTACACATTAGCCCAGAACTTACCAGGAAGCTATTCAATATCCTGAGTGGCGGGAAGCTATTCCAGAGGAGTTTAGTGCATTTGATTAGACTGACACTTGGAATGTTGTTCCACTGCCTGTGGGCCTCCAGCCCGTTAACTACAAATGAATTTTCAAGGTCAAATAACGACCTGATAGCTCCATTGAGCGGCACAAGGCTCTTCTTGTTTCCAGAAGATTTACTCAGGAGCATGGTATTAATTATGATGAGACTTTTACCCTCATTGCACAGATGAATACAGTTCGCATTCTCCTTGCTGTTGTCGCCATTCGTCAATGGCCGTTATACCAGATGGACGTGAAGAATGCTTTTCTTCATGATACCTTATCTGAGGTTGTTTACATGCATCCTCCTCCTGATCTTACTACTCATCCGCGTCATGTTTGTTGTTTGCGTCGGACTATATATGGTTTGAAACAAGCCCCTCGAGCCTGGTTTGAGTGTTTTTGCAGTGTTATCACCCAGGCTGGTTTTCGTCAGAGTTCATAGGACCATTCTATATTTATGCGTTCATCACCACAGGGGAGGGTCATTCTATTATTATATATTTATGATATGATTATCACTGGAGACAATTCTGCAAGTATTGCCTCTACATAGAAGTACCTTCATCAGCAATTCCATATGAAAGATCTTGGCAGGTTAAGCTACTTTTTGAGCCTAGAGATTGCCCATGGGTCTTAGGGATACTTATTTCTCAACAGAAATACACATCAGGTATTATCTCCGCTGCTTGTTTATTTAACATTTGATCGGCCGACACTCCCTTAGAGCTTCATGTGAAACTTCGTCCCACAGATGGTGAGCTCCTTCCTGACCCTACTAGATACAGACAGATTTTTATACAGCTTGTCTACTTATACATGACCAGACCCGATATTGCTCATGTAGTTAATATTGTTAGTCAGTTTGTTTCCGCTCCTTCACTACGGTGCTCTTCTTCAGATCCTCAGATATCTTCGAGGCACTATCACTCGCTCATTATTCATGCCTTCCACTCCAACATAAAGCTCCACACGTACTATGATTCTGATTGGGCTGGTGATCCTACCAGCAGACGGTTTACCACAGGTTTTTGTCTATTTCTTGGTGATTCATTGATCTCGTGGCGAAGTAAGAAACATGCAGTTGTAGCATGTTCTTCAACTAAAGCTGAGTACAGAGCAATGTCAGCCACTACTAGAGAAATTGTTCATATTCGTTGGCTGTTATCAGATATGGGTGTAACTCTCACATGTGCTACTCCTCTTCATTGTGATAACCGAAGTGCATTGCACATTACAAGCAACCCGATTTTTCATGAGCGAACAAAGCACATAGAGATAGATTGCCACTATATTTAAGAGCGCTTTGAGCAGAGACCATTTTACTTCACTCTGTTACTTCTTCACAACAGACAGAAGACTTCTTTGACCAAGTCTCATATTGTCCAGAGATTTCGTTACATGGTGGGCAAACTCACACTGTTCGATCGCTCGTGTATTTGAGAGAGGGTGTTAGATATTGTATTATATATATTAGTCTCATATCGGATATGTATCAGTTTAGTATTTGGTTCTCTCCTATATATAGGATTCATTGTACTCAGTTGTAATCATCCTAATAATCCAATTATATTTTCTAACCTCTCTGTTAACATTATCATGAACAATTAAATTATGATATATGTTGCATGCAAGCTAGAAATTTTCCAAGAGGTGGTTTAGATTGTGCATGTATATGTAACTCTGCCAACTCAAGACTAAAGTTGAATAATGTTAATAGGTGGGAAATTTGATATCAGCTACACTTGTCTATCTTACAAAAAAATTTTTTTTGAGGCAACAAAGATAACTAACATGTAGGTCTCACACCTTGTGATACTCGTTGAAAGAACTTTTTTTGCTTGGAGTATTTATGTAATAAAATACCAGGCAATTTGAAAAAAAGTTATCAAGTGGTTCCCCTTCAATTGAAGCAAAATCAATTGCTCAGATTCACCTTCCAAAAATATATTGTCCACCCAAAACTCAAATCCCCCCCCCCCAAAAATAATAATAATAATAATAATAATAATCCAATTTCTTTATTACTCCAACTCATCACTTTATTACTCCAACTATCAAATAAATTAAAATAGAAAGCCCCATGCGACCCAAATCCAATTCTCAATCGTCTGCAATTCCCAAACCCCAAATGAAAGGTTCAATCTGCGTCACATATTCGATAGGATGTGGAGTTTAATAGGGCATCTGACTTTTGTTCCCATTGCTGTCAAATTCGATGTAAGCAAATAATGAATCTTTTTTTTTCTTTTTTATAAAATTTTTAGCATGAAATTTGAAGAAATTTTCTTTTGATTTTGATTTCAGGGTATGAAGACAGAGGAACTAGATTATCTCTATGGCGCAAAATTGAACAAGAGAAAGTGGCCAAAAGTGAAGGAGGATTCCTCAATGAAGTAAAAGTCTGTGAGGTAAAACATCCTCTTTTCCTGATTTTCTCTCTCTTTTATAGATGGAGCTCGAATTTTGAAGCAAATTTCTTTTGATTTGATTTCAGGTATGAAGATAAAAGGAGAGTGGTGGGGCCTGGTCGATACATGAATTTTGATTCTATGTTCTGTGGTGCGAGAAAAGAAAGAGGGGGGGGGGGGGGGGGGGGCTCATCGTCCGTTCCCGTCTTTGACCATTGTTCTCAAATTCAAGGTAAATATCCATTTTTTAAGTTTTTTTCCACTTTAAGCACGGATTTTGAAGCGTTCCTCTTTTGATTTTATGTCAGGTTTGATGAAGATGAAGATGAAGATGAAGATGAAGATGAAGTGGATTGACTATGTGGTGCGAAATTTAGCAGTGGAAGAAGGGTATGTAACATTGGCCAAAAGCGGAGGAGGATTTCTTATCATTCCCATCATATTGCTGTCAAATTCGAGGTAAAGGATCATCTTTTCATCTTTTTTCTCCTTATTTTTAGCATAGATTCTGAAGCATTCTTCTTTTGATTTTATTTCAGGCTTTATTTAGGCAAATTTCTTAACATTTCATCTCTGTTGGTGGAGGAACCAAGTAAGGGAAGGAGGTATGAGTAAATATGGCCTGAAATATATAAACATAGACTGTTCAATGATTTTGTGCAAAAACGGACTGTTGAGAAATTCACCTAAATTGTTGTTATTAATATGCAGAGTATATGGGGTTGTGATGGAGTGCGGCGGAGCATTTTCCTTCGTTCTGTTGGGCTGCTGAACGGGTAATAGCCTACAAGATGGACATAAGTAAACACACTTACTCAGGAAAAGGATCAACTTCATGTATCACATGATTTTGTTTAAGATGATCGTAAGCTACCAAATGCAACTTTCGTCCTTTATCATGGGCTAGGAACCAAGTGAGTATTAATGATGTTAACATTCTGATCCATTTTTTGTAGTTGTAGTTGTTTATTCCTTTTAACTATGTAGTTCTGGTTAGTAAAGGAATTATTCATTGATAGGGGGTAGTTTCAGTTGTTTGTAAAAACATTGGAATGAGAACATAGCTCGGAGAAGTTGTGCAATATCTATATGACTATAATGCCACATATGGAAGCATGAGCATAAATACAAATAGGGAAGTAGTAACATTGTTGGTAATAATTGTCACTTTCACCTCTCCATGTACATTAGTAATAAACAGTTGGATGTTGTAGAATGTTGTTTACAGTTAAGCAAAGGTTACAAAATCTTGACTTTCCCATATTACAATTCATGATTTTATAGTTGAGGGAAATATGCATATATTGTACTATTTACTAGGCTTCTTATATGTTGTATCATTCACGAAGACATGTCGTAGGCACGTGTCCACGGACAAATCTAGTAGGTTTACAATATAAAAAACAAAGATGTCATGTAAATGTATACTTTATGCTCACATATGTAATGCAACCCTAAAAGTATGTCTCCACTAAATGAAGAATCAAAATTATTAAATTATAACAAAATTGTTTTCTTATGTGTTTAGTGCATAAAGAGAGTCTGGGGTGTTAAGGTTAACAGAGAGATGGGAAAATATTGTTGGATAATTAGATTGATTATAACTAAGTACATTGTCTTCTATATATAGGAGGGAACCAAATACTAAACTGATACATAATCCGATATGGGACTAAATATATATAATACAATATCTAACACTCCTTCTCAAACTCACAGTGGGTCGAACAGTGTGAGTTTGCTCACTAAGTAACGAAACCTCTGAGCAGTGTGAGATTTAGTGAAGAAGTCCGTTGTCTGCTGTGAAGAGGTGTCACACCCCGCTTTCCAAAAATACGGAATACGAGCACGTAACATTGGCTCAGCAAATGACTAACGTCATCCATAAGCTGTTTACCCATTCAACTCAATAATATAAACAATACAAAGCAATTGTGCAGGCAATAATATCAACCATATGAACAATAATACTTGGAATAAATAATATAAAATAACCAAATATGATAATCCAACATCTTGAAACAAATAGTAAAATCCGGGTCATAAGCCCAATACAATAATAAATCCAATCACAATAATAATAAGTCTCAATACAATAAGTCTATGAAATAATAATCAACTAGAAAGCAGTAAATCTTCAGAAAGTTTGTTCTCCAATTCCAGCAGGTAATTCTCCTTCAACACCTCTAAACATTTCATCTAAAAAAATGAAAAAAAATATTCTAAGAGCAAGTCATGGACAACAAGTAGAGAAAACAAGGAACAATAAAATAACGATATAGCAATGAATTGAATGGACCAATAGAAATCAACAATATGGGACGAAAGCAATAATCAATATCATGGTAATCGATGCAATGGTTATAAACAATGATTCAATACTCGATGACAATATTCAATGATTAGTATCAATAACACTTGGCCAATATTCGATATCAATAGCAACAATGATGAACAATATACATTATCGATGTCGTGTGATTCTTAAGTCTATTAATTAGTTTAATCCTAACTAATGCACGTACTACTGTGTCTCATACTACAGGTTCGATGCATACAATCAATTTCGTTTAGACTCTAGTGGTAGACTCTATAGTTCATGTACTCGGAAAACCATATAAACGATTCTCTTCAGTATTTAGTTATTTAGTCATTCAGTTATTCAGTATCAATGTCCGTGGAATAATATACAGTTCTTCAGTTATTCAGTCATTCATTCATTCAGTAATTGTAGGGAAACCACGAGCTCCCTTCCAAGTACAGTCTCTATATTGTCCACTACTTAAGTCAACCCTTAAACCCCGGCTTGATTAATTATTTTATCAATGCAATAATGCAATATGCAATTTAAGACATTAGATGAATAACAGTATGAATAGGAGAACGGTAGGATGGTAACATTGAATAGGACAATTAGAATGATGACAATAGGATACTAGGATCATGCAATGCAACATACATACATTAATTCATGCAATACTACAATATAGGAATAATTAATTTATTAAAATCGGAAATATAAAATTCTAGATAGCAAGAGTGGTCTGTACTAAATGTAATTTCCTGCTGCTACAGAAATCGAAAACTGAAACCGTCAGAAATTCTGAAAACTAGAATTCCACATAGTTCCAACGCATATTTAAAGTATAGAATCCGACAACAGTAGTTAGGTCAAATACACCATTCTTTACAGATTTTATGTTCAGGCAGAAAATTGATAACAAGTTGTATATTTTTAGAATCAGTAAAAAATCAATAATAAATTCATTAAAAATATTCATTAGACTCCTAAACATTTTTAGTAACAATCTGAAAATTTTCAGAGCAATATTTCAATATTTGATCAGCCTTTTAACAGATTAAACATCAAATATACAAGAATCTGAAATTCTGAAAATAAAAATACAGCTGTAGTAAAACGATCATAATTTTTGTTACACAACTCGGAATTCAGAAATTCAAGATGTTCTAGAAACTAGAAACATAGGGCTACAACTCTTATTCAAAAAGTTATTTGTTTTGAAATCATTTACTGGGTCGAAAATAGCAGATAAAATCCAGACAGCAAGCAATATACAGGTTTTTGGGTATTTTTCATGAAATAAATTAATTAAACATGATGAGTATCAATTCAATTAGTCAATAAACTTCATAATCAGCATGTTGGATATAAAAACATGATAAATAAAATTAAGAACACACACATACACTAATTTAACATCAATCAATCAATCCAACACACAACCTAACAATTATTTCTACAATAGTTCAATTGTGTGACAATTATATGAGTACTCCTAACATGAATACTATATGGATGCATGAAAGATTCAATCTTTAGAGTCAAAAGTGGCATGAAGTCAAGAATATTGGGGTTAGCTCATGTAAATCCTCAATAGACCCAACGAAAGAATCAATACAACGATACGATAAACGATTATGATCTACTTGCGGAATTTCAATAAAACTTGAATTTGATACAAGATTCAATTCAAGAGGACAAGTGACTTACCTTATTGACGATTAGTTTGAATACCAAGAATAACAGGATGAGAATTCCGGAGCAACGAACCCACAAACTCACGAAATACACACGTGCACACCACGTACACAAGGAAACAAAAGCAACACAATGAAGAACTTCTCAACACAACAACTCCAAACCACAGCAGATCCAATACCCTTCCACACACAGCACACAGCAAACCACAGCAGATCCAATACCCCCCCCACACACAGCACATAGCAACACAATGAAGAACACCAAAAGCTGATCCCCTTTCCTCCGAACACCCAACAGCGACTGGAGAGAGGGAGAACAGCGGGGACAGTGGCTCGACAGCGGGGATGTGCATGGTGACTGGCTAACGTCGACAGCTTCGACGAATGGCATCGACAGTCCAGGCAGCGGCAGAACTAGACTGGGCGCCGACTGGCGGCGTTGACAGGGCTTGGCTTCGTGGTGCTCTGCTTTGGGTTGGTAGTTGAGCAGGAGGATGAAGATGATGGCTGACGAGGGCGTTGAGGTGGTGATGGGTGTGGTGAAGCCGTCGAGGGGATATGGTCCACGAGGGAGAGCTCCAAGGGTTAAGGGTGGATGGGTCGATGAGCGCTGATGGGTTTGACGATGGTGGAAGACGAGTGGGTAGAGGGTGACGAGATTGGAGCCGAATATGAGGCAGAGGTCTGCAGATGAAGACGATGGTGCTGGTGAGGTGAGGGATGGTGTTTCGGTAGTTGCAGGAGGCTGAGGCGGTGGAGGATCGGCAAAGGAAGATGATGGGTTTTGGGAAAACAGAGGAGAGGTTGAGGATGGGGATGAACAGGGTTGGCGGCTGGGGGTTTCTTAGGGTTAGGGTTAGCACAGGGGATTAAGGTGTAGGGTTATATAGGTTAGTGTATATAGGGGTTTATTTAGGACATTCGGCTAATGGGTTTCGGGTAGGATCTAATAGGAGGTGGGTTTAAAGGGTATGGGTTTAAATCCAATAAGAAAATAGACTATAGGGTTTATAAAATATACATATAAATATACATAAATCAAATAGTGAAATACATATAAAGTGGAGCATGTTCGGGCTTAAAACATAATAATAGTAACAATAATAAGAATATGAATATCAAAATAAGATTTGAGTTCAACAGATTCATTAAAATCCAAATAGTAATAATATATTAGATTTGGGCTAAAATATAAATATTCGATCAATTAGGAATAGAAAATAAAGTTAAAATATATCATCATTCGAAACAAATATAATTGTCGGGCCAAAATGGATTTAAAATAGAAATAAATTTATAAATAATCAAAATACATAAAATATTCAGAAAATATGTATTTACGGAAACGGGGTTACAAGAGATAACAGAATGAAGCAAAATGGTCTCGCTTCAAAACACGCACGAACATAGTGACAATCTATCTCTATGTGCTTCGTTCGCTCATGGAAGACTGGGTTACTTGCAATGTGCAACGCACTCCGGTTATCACAATGAAGAAGAGTAGCTTCTGTGAGAGTGACACCCATATCTGATAGTAGCCAACGAACATGAACAATCTCTCTAGTAGTATCTGTCATTGCTCTGTACTCAGCTTCTGTGGAAGAATATGCAACAACTGTCTGTTTCTAGCTTCGCCGTTAGATCAGCAAATCACCAAGAAATAGAAAAAAACCTGTGGTGGACCGTCTGGTTGTAGGATCACCCGCCCAATCTGAATCTGAACATGCATTGAATTCCAGTTTGGATGTAGAAGGCACGAATGATGAGCGAGTGATAGTGCCTCAAAGATATCTGAGGATCTGAAGAAGAGCACCATAGTGAACTGATGTAGGAGCAGAAACAAACTGACCAACAACACTAATTGCATTAGCAATATCGGGCTTGGTCATGCATAAGTAGACAAGCTGTCCAACAATCCGCCTGTATCTAATGGGATCGGGAAGGAGCTCACCATCTATGGGACGAAGCTTCACATGAAGCTCTAAGGGAGTATCGGCTGATCGACTATCAGAGAGACATGCAGCGAAGATAATATCTGATGTGTATTTCTGTAGATAAATGAGTATGCCCCGAGATCCATGGGCAATCTCTAGACCCAGAAAGTAGCGTAGTCTACCAAGATCTTTCATATGGAACTGCTGGTGAAAATAGTCTTGGGTGGATGCAATGCCTGCGGAGTCATCTCCAGTAATAACCATAGCATCGACATATAATAGTAGACATACCCTCCCTTGCGGTGATAACCGCATAAATATAGAGTGGTCCTGTGAACTCTGACTGAAGCCAACCTGGGTGATGACATGGCGAAAACACTCAAACCAGACTCGATAGGCCTATTTCTGGCCATATATAGCTCGACTCAGGCGGCAAACATGACGAGGAGGAGTAGTAAGGCCATAAGGAGGATGCATATAAATATCCTCAAATAAGATACCATGAAGAAAGACATTCTTCACGTCCAGCTGGTATAACGGCCACTGACGAACAGAGACAATGGCAAGGAGAGTGCGAATTGTAGTCATCTGTGCAACTGGGGTAAAAGTCTCATCATAATCTATGTCATGCTCCTAAGTAAATCCTTAGGCAACTAGACGAGTATTGTGCCGCTCAATCGTGCCATCAGGTCGATATTTGACCTTGAATATCCATTTGCAGCTAACAGGCTGGATGCCCACAGGCAGTGGAACAACATTTCAAGTACCTGTCTGATCAAATTCGCAAAACTCCTCTGCAATAGCTTCTCGCCACTCGGGAAATTAAATAGCTTCCGTATATGTTTGGGGCACACATGTGGAGTGTATAGCAGTAAGATATGCATGAAACTGTCATGAGTAGGAGACAAGGGTGGCAAAACCAAACTGGTCGAAGGACCAGTGGCGTCAGGTATGTAACGCGCCGGTAGGATGCCTGAGGTAGAACGTGTAGACCGACAGACCAGTGGTGGATGAGCAGTGTGTGTATGTGTGTGTGTGTGTGTGTGTGCACGCACGCGTGTGGGGGGGGGAGATAGGTGGAGTGGGTGCATGCATCTGTGGGGATGCAGGTGGTGACGGTGCAGGATGATGTGGGAATGCAGGTGGTGTCTCTGTAAGATGAACAATAGGTGGAACGTCGGTAGAGTACGGGAAAGGAGCCAAACAAGTGGGATCATATAGAATGCATGAAGGTATGGCTGGGGAGATTACCCTAATTATTGGGGAATCGAGAAAACTAGCATTCTCAGTAGAGGTCAAGTAGTAGTGAAAGTCTTCCACAGAGGAGACATGTCGGGAAATACAAACACGACCCACCACAGGATCAAAATAACGATGCCCTTTATGTTCGGGACTGAGACCTAGGTGAACACACTTAGTGGCTCGAGCGGTGAGCTTCGTGCGCTCAGTGGGAAGGAGAAGAATATAATAGGTACACCCAAAAGTATGAAGCATATTGTAGTCGGGTGGTGACAGACGAAGAGCCTCATAAGGTGATGTACCGGATAGGGCAGACAAGGGAGTGATATTAATGAGACTGACATACGTCATGACAGCTTCAACCCAGAAAGAACGAGGAATAAAAGAGGAGAGTAGAAGACCGCAAGCCATATCAAGGATGTGACGATGTTTGCGTTCAGCTATACCATTCTGCTCATGCGTGTGAGGACATGATTGCTGAAAGAGTATACCATGAGAATGAATGATCGATCTCATAGCAGCGAAAGTGTACTCACGAGCACCATCTAATCAAAAAGTTTTAATACAGACACCAAACAGAGTGTGAACCATGTTCGTAATGAACTGGTAAATGTGAGGTATCTCAGAGCGTTGGCATATAAGAAACACCCATGTCAATCTAGTAAAGTCTTCGATGAAACTAATATAATAGAGATAACCTTTGTGAGAAGGTGTAGAAGATGATCCCCATATGTAAGAGTGAATAAGTTGAAAAGGATAGGTGGTTTGTGATGTGTTTTTGTGATTAAAAGGGAGTGTTATGTGTTTGGCCAAATGACAACCCTGATAATCAGACAAACGAGTAAAAGAAAGAGGACTAAGGGCACCACTACAGACTAAAGTCTTGAGTCGAGGCGCACTAATATGTCCTAAACATCTGTGCCACAGATCAACATCAGCGAACACAACACCAGCAAAATGAGGATGAGATTTATGGGCATGAATAAAATCTAGATGATATAGATGACCATGTCGACTAGCATGCCCAAACTCATGACCAGTGTATGAATCGGTAATAGAACAACCTAAAGAATATGTAACAACAAGACCACTATCACAAAGCGCACTAATGAAAATAAGGTTTATGGATAAATGAGGAGCATAAAGAACATAGGGCAATGTGAGAGTGGGAGAGTTAATAGATCCTAAGTGTGTAGTGAGAAGTTGTGAGCCATCAGTGGTATGTAGGGATAGAGAGTGGGAGGGAAGTGTAGTGCTGGTGGTAAGCAATGTATGATTACTAGTAAGATGATGTGATGCACCAGAATCTAAAATCCAGGAAGAATTCATACCAGGAGTAATAGAGAATGCAAGGGCAGAGGGGTCAGTAGTGACAGACTGACCCAAGCGCAGGAGTTCCAACTGGGCGAGGCGATGTTGAAATTTAGCCCAATCAGCAAGAGATGGGCAATATTGGAGTAACGGTCATGGCCGAAGGTGGAAGGAAAGAAGTACGACGAGGGGGAATGAGACCGATGTTGTCGTGGCAGGGATCAAAATGAAAACAAAAATGTTGATGATGCCGAGATCGGGATAGAAAGCTGGATGGTGCTGTCGTTGTTGGAAGAAGGGGTCGGGTCGAGTTAGGGATGATGCTGAGAGGATGTAGGAGTCCGGAATGAGGATGCGGGTGGCACTGTTGCTGTTTGAATCTAGATGAGGATCGAGATGTGAAGGAGGGGAAGAGGAAGATATAGTAGCGGGAGAGTCAGTGGAGATGGAAGGATACTGTGAAACTGAGTTCCATTAGAGAAGTACCTGCATTTTTTCTTTCTTTCTTTCTTTTTTGCGGTGAGGACGGCGGTGACTGATGGTAGTAGTAGCAAACAGGTAGAGGGTGGGGTTGGGTGTTATTTGGATTTGGATATCGGATTCGGGTAGGGTTAGAGTTCAGGTTTTTTTTTTTCTTTTTTTTGGAAACGGTTATGAAATGGGTTCGGGTCAGTTGTCGAGTTGGAGTGGGTTTCAGGTTTGGAGTTGGATGTATAGGGTTTTAAACAGAAACATGTATCAGGTTTGTGGGTTTATGGGTTTCGGGTTGTTGGTTTCGGATTAGGCAGCTAGGGTTTCTAATCTTGGTTTGGGAGAGTTGCAGCCAGGGTGGAAGGGAGGCGACTAGGGTTTCGGGAGGCAGCTAGGGTTTCGAAGATGGAGACGGCTAGGGTATGAGGGTCTTGCTGCCGCCGTTAAAGACGTGGGGTTCAACGGAGCTTCGAGATTGAAGACAAGGTGACCAGGGGAACTTCGACGAAGCGGCCAGTGGCTTCGATGGGGACTTTTGAATGGTTCAAGGTAGTCGATAACGAAGACGATAAGTTGAATTTGTTGCTGGTGATGATGACAATAAGTTGGATTTAGGGATTAGAAGAAAAAAATTGAAATATTGCTGCTATGATACCATGTTAAGGTTAACAGAGAGATTGGAAAAATATTGTTGGATAATTGGATTGATTATAAATTAATACAATGTCTCCTATATATAAAAGGGAACCTAATACTAAACTGATACATACCGATATGAGACTAAAAATATATAATACAATATCTAACACGGGGCAATACACAATGTAGTTGTTGCTGATACCTATAACCTATCAAGTACCAAACATATTTTTGTGATATATAGTATTATAGTTCGGCTCATACTATGAGAAGATTGATAAATCCAAAATATGTATAAATGAAGAGATATGTTACACGTAAAGAGTTTAGCCACTAACATAAATCATCATCATTCCCTCGAAAAAACATAAAGCATCATTTAGATTTGAGTTGGTATCGGGTCCTATCGGGTCAGGCTCTCCACTATCGGGACCTAACCCCGGACCCGGACTTAAGAGAACTGGTTCCGGGTCCTAGTTGAAAAAAACCTACACATTGGGTCCGGTAGCGAAGAATAAATATTTGCACTTACGTATTTTTGTACACAATACCCAATGGTTCCAACAATTTTTGCACTTAAGTACATGAATAAATATTATATTTACACATCTATCTTCAATAATTACTATTTACATGTATATCCCCTATAGCCGTATTATTCAAATTCCATATTTTTTGGGGTATTTTTTAATGGGTCCGGGTCGGTTTTATTTTCAGCTGACCCGGACCCGAATCTGAAAGTCATCGAGTCTTATTTTAGGACCCGGACCCATATAGATCGGGTAGGTTCCGATCCAATGCTGAGTCCAAATCGAGCCGGGTATCGAGTATTTATACTAATGCTAGTTTAGATCCATCTAGACAGAACATTTGGTGCCTTTTAAATACTAGTTGAATGATACTTTGATGAATGAGTGTACTTTAGTTGCATAAATTTGAATTGACGCTAAAGACAAGTTATTGGCTCCATGTACCCCTCCAAAGTTTCAAGAAGCTTTTGTTTTGCATATCGTGCATACGAAATGCTTATTAACTAGTTCGGTCTCTCTCTCTGTATATATATTAGATTTGCCCGTGGGCACGTGCCTACGGCATATCTTTGAAATGATACAGCATATGAAACTCTTGTAAACAGTAAAACAACAATTATGTAGCTCAAGTTTGAATAGTAAAACAATAAATAGTTGTAAATAAAAGTTCATGTTTCCATTAGTATGTGTTGAAAAATAATTATAAATGAGGGTGTACAATCTAATCTTAGAACTTTGATTGTGAAAAATGATGAAATTTAACAGTTGATGAGATATTTGCTATTTTCAATGTAACATGAGCCGGGTAGCATTCGGGTCGTCCGGGCCGGGTCGGGTCGGACCCGCCCGGGTTGAAGGTTGACGTGAGCGGGTTCGGGTTGGGTCAGGTCGGAGGCTTAACCTGGCCGGGCCTGGCCGGATTGAAGAGATCAAATCGCGACCCGCCCAACCCTTGAACCCTTTCGAGTCGAACCCAGGTCGGTTCGGGTCGGGTCGCGGGTTGGCCCGGTTAGAGAGTGAACTTTTTTTTTTTACTTAAAAAAATTAAAAATAAATAATAAACATTAAAAATCGTAATAATAAAAATAAGATTGAAAGAGTGAAATTGCCACCAAAAAAATGATATATTATTCATATGATTTCAAGTTATACAAGTTTCACAATTTGTAATAAGAAATAAAGATTTCACAAATTTGTTTTATACACTAACAAATTTCTTATATACAATTTCAATTTACTTCAATTTTCCTAATTTGAATTTTGAAATAACAAGTAAAGATTTAATACAATTTTTTATCTATTTACAAGCTACTGATGTTGTTATTGTTCTTCTTCCGGCGAGTTGCTCCCACTTGTGGATGTAGATAATGCTTTTTCTTGTGTCCGATCTTCAGCCTTCAGACAGTCTTCTGTGCAAATGAGCAACTCTAACGAGTCGGGCTTCAAGCGATTCCTGTAATCAGTTAGAACCCTGCCACTTGAAGAAAATGCACTTTCAGAAGCAACTGTAGAGACAGGAGGAGTTAGTAGATTTTTAGCCAAATATTTAAGAATACTATAAGTGTGCTCATGGTCTTTCCACCAATGTAAAATATCTAGTAAAGAAGTAGAAGACTCAAAATCTTGTTGGTTATACCAATTTAATTTATTTGGTTGATTAGTCCTAGGTTTTTTGGATTGAATTTGTGCAAGTAAATTAAATGTTCTATCATCAAATTTACTCTTACCGTTACCTTTAGAAGTAGCAGAAGAAGAACTAACTACAGAAGTTGTAGTACTAGAAGTAAAAGATCTATCATAATAATCATACAAGTTATTTAATGTAGATTCAAATTTAACTAAAAAAGAAGCGTAATCAATTTCTTTTTCTACAACCTCCCCAAATAATGTAAAAAACAATTCAATCAAACTCTTCGTACCTTTTAATTTGATACGAGGATCCATAACGGTAGCAACACAAAACAACATAGGAGGAGGATTAAAATATTTCGAAAAAAAATTGTATGCAGGTTTTACAATATCACCAACAAAAGCATCATTTAACATTTCGTTAAAAGTTTGCATCATAGTAACTATTGAAATAAAAATGCTACTAGAAGTAGATTCATATAATTTTGAAAATTTTAAAGTTGCGGTTTTAAAAGGTTCTAAAAATTTCAACTAAGATTCGGCAAAATATCAATCGGGAGGAGTCATTTCAAAATTTGGCATATTTTTTGCGATACAAAAATTATTTATACATGCTTCATATTCGGTAACAACATGTAGTAAATCAAAAATAGAGTGCCATCGGTGTTTGACATCTTTTGGAAATTTTCTAAAAGGTACATTTGAAATCCTACACCAATTTTTCCATTCTTGAAATATGGTGCCACTTAATGCAATAAAATATACACAATTTCTAATTTTAAGTATATATGGATAGGCTATTTTTAATGCATCTTGAACACATAAATTTAAAATATGACATGCACATCTAACATAAAAAATATTGTCAGATGGAGGGTTTAATGCGGATTTTAAAATACTAATTGATGCATTGTTGTTAGATGCATTATCAAAACTAATACACATAATTTTATCGCGAATATGAAAAACATCACAAATTTCTAAAATACGGTTTGCTATTTCAACGCCATTATGAGGATAGGGCAATGCGGCAAGTGATATGATTCTTTTTTGAAGAATCCAATCATTATCGATCCAATGACAGGTTATTCCCATCATTGGAATATTGTTGCAACCCATCCAACAATCCGAAGTTAAACTAACTCTACAAGTTAAACTCCATAAAATTGCAATCAAAGCGTCCTTCATTTCATTGCACACTTTAAAACAATCCGATTTGCAAGTATTTCTCGGGATTCTTCTAAAATGAGAGTTTAAGGCCGTTTGATTAAAATTTTCCAAGTCCCTACTCTCGGGATAAGAAAATGGTAACTCTTCCTTTATTACTAATCGAGCCATTTCTCAATGAACAAGATCGGGATCATAAGGGTGACTATCAACTAGACCGGTCCTAGGGTGAATTTTTTGTTGGCCGGGTAGGTCAACAAGAAGATCTTTATGAACACTTAGGATGTGTCGCTTAATTGCATCTGTGCCATCACCCCTCTTGAATTTGTATTGCTTAGAACATGTTTTACAAACTTTCAAACTCATATCCGGAGTTTCTTCGTCTGGGATAACATCGTAAAATTTATGACAATCACTACTTTTCCCTCTACTTTTCCTACCACTAGGGGGTTGTGTTGTTTCGGTCGGTTGTTGTTCTTCTTCTTCTTCTAACTGTATGTCTCCTACAAACTCATCGTGTGTACCCCATTGTTGGGTAGGAGGATCATGGTACTCTTCGGCAGGCTCACTATGTGGGACAATTGGTGGCCTACGGGAAGTGCCGGAGGAATCTTGCCCACTTTGGCTACGACCGCTACCGCGTGATCTAGACATGTTTATATGTAGTAGTGTATGTAAAAAAAAACTACACAATGCAGGGGCGATAAATTAAAAAGAAAAATCTAGAAAACAAGAGGGTTGTGAGAGAGAAGATCAAAAAACCAACAAACAAACAAGATACCAAAAATTATAACTACAAAAATAATAAAAATTGAAGAAGATGGATATGAAATTTTGATACCGTTCACAGTGGATACGCGTATATAAAAAAAACCGTGAAAATAAGAATAGAAGTAGAAGTAGAAATCCGGAATTAAAGATTCGAGGAGAGCTTGGAGGAGAGTAGAAGACTTGATCACTTGGAGTTGGAGGAGAGGTGAAGACTTGAAGACGTTGTTGAATTTTGACTTCGATACGATCGGAATTTGATCGTGTATATGACTTGCTAGCTTGTTTGTTCAATTGTTTACAAATTGAAATAAATTGAGTGATAATAGTAGAGAGGGTAAGAGAGTAAGGTGTGAATTTTTTGTTTGAGTTTTGGGGGTATTTATAGGGTAAAAATTAACAAAAAAACAAAAATAAACGTAAAGAAAACTACTAAAAGAGCCGTTCAACGGCTCTGATGAACAGTAACTAGCCGTTGGGCCCGCGGGTCAATGGTCGACCCAGAGCGGGTCGAATGTTTGACCCGTACGGGTCAAACGGTTCGCAACCCGCGGGTCGACCCGCAGATTGGCGAGCAGGTTGGGCTTTTTTCGCGGGTTACTGGGCCGGGTTGAGCGGGTTCAATTCGTTATTTTAGCGATCCGGGTCGACCCGTTAACGTTAATGGGTTCGACCCGAAACCGGACCGTGGTTTCACGGGCCGGGTTAACCGAGCGGGTCGCGAGCGGTTCACAGGTCGACCCGGTCCGTTTGCCATCCCTAAACATGAGCAATACAAAATTGCATAAAAAATCTGAAAATTTACAAACTTGAAATCTGAAAATATTTAAATTTTTCAGTAAATAGAGAGAATGAGAGTGAGAGAGAGAGAGAGAGAAATAAATAAATAAATAAAAGAGTTGTTTTGGGATTTGAATTTGAGTTTTGGGGGAAAACTTTTGAGCGGAAAAATATGTTTTGTGAGGTTAGATCTAGACCATTGATTTCAATCCTATTGAATGAGAGCCACTTGATAGTTTCTTTGTGTTTTATTATATATATATTTCATATCTATAAGTCTGTTATCATTGTAAACACTGTCAACTAGTATATGTACGTATGAGTTCTTGAATATTTTCTTACGGTGAGACCCATCATCCTCAAAACTACAAAACACCTAGCCACTTCCTTTCTTGCATCTATTTTAGCCACATAAAAGCAAGGTGTTAATCAACTTTTGGTGTAGTCTCCCCCTTCCTTGTCCCAGAAAGAGACAATAGAGACAGGTCAATTTTTGTGTGGGAGCTTTATTAGGTTGAATTTGGTGCCCTTTTTACATCTCTTCGAAATAGCCACATGCAAAGTGAGTCTTTTGGGTGACAACATCCTTTCATCTCAACTCTCAAGGGGCCTGACCAAAAGTAACACCTGGGTTTTGAGTGTTAGACCTTGAGTGCATGTAGTAGGGGGACTGGCATCAAATATAAGTGTAACGGAAGCAGATGATTTTATGTTGGCTTTTACAGTGACACTTTGGACCACCTCTGTAATGCCAACTCAATATATGATAGTAATTAATTAGTAACTTAATTAGAACTGGTTAGGGCTTTTCATTTCATCAGATTAGAGATGATTATGATGGTGGTGATATTCTTCCTCTACCTTCCAAATAGAAAGCTCCCACTATCAATTCGGTCACAATTCTCTGCATACTTAGTAGAATGAATTATGTACTACAACAACAATGACAACAAAACCTTTTATGTCCAAATTTTAAGGTTTGCTATAGTGGATGATCGAACTAATCCCTGAAATAGTGTATCTAATTTCCTTCAGGGACATGTGAATAGGAATTATAGGGCTGACAGTAAGGCCCGGTAAACTGAAGTTTGCAGATATTCAATATATTACTGGATCCACTTGTGGATCTTATATATGATCCACAAACTTTTGTATATACATGTTTAATGGGTTTGGATCTTCAAATGAACTATAAAACCGTATAAAACCTTGACGGTTTGGCGCTGCCCGGACAATCAAACACACTTCAACCTCTAAATGAAGTAAACCAGTTTGCATAACAATAATGAGTGTGATCCAAATATACAACTAAAATGAGAGGGGACCTAAATGCTTGATGACATGATTGTAAGCACGCCTCTTGTCCGTCAAGCTTATTCCACTCATTATATTTATTCGGCCTCCCATCTTAAGCCATCATCATCCTCCTCCAAATCCCATGTCTAGTAATCATCTCTGTTTCCAGTATAAAAACTTCCTTCTCTTTCTTTACTAGAATATATACATTTAGTGAAACCCTAATCTTTTCCGCCACCATTTCATAAGCCTTAACAAATGCAACTTGATATATACTTTTAGGCCAGGAGCATCACCACATTTTAGAATCCAGGAAATTCCTATGGTCCATGCTCATGTCAATTGGAGTATGGAGAACATCTTATACAATTGTCTGTTGCATTATGTGTCTGAAATTAAGAAAAATCACACAAAGACAGGCGGATCCATGATTGAAAAGTGAGGGGGCTGATATAAAAAATTCACACAATATAACATTCAAAATATATGTTAAGTTGTTATAGATATTAGAGGGGTATACTACATTCTCCACATCTCTGAAAATATACATATACTTGAGTCATTTTAGTTGTACCCAACAATGTTTGTAGAATAAAATTCATCAATAACTACATCAAAATTAGTGTTTTCAACAAAATCTCTCTCAATAAAGATTGTCACACAATTTGTAAGAAAATCATCTTCCATCTTACTCCGAACTGGCATTTTAACTAGTTTCATAGTGGAGAATGCATGCTCTGTTTTGTCATTGAAACAGGAAGCATCAACACAAAGCAAATGAGTCTATCAATAAAAAAAATAGATCATCGACTTTTTTGTTTCGACCAACTTCCGACATAATTCAGAATGAAAATACATGTTCTAGAACAAAGGATGACGTACCACATCGGCCTCATAATGTTGTAACTCCACTCTCATAGCATACAACTCAACTGTGGTGAAATCTTCATGATAGAACTTATCTACAAGAGTAAAAATATCATCTATCTTGAATGATTCAAACCCGTCAATAGGATCCAAAGCTGAACTGAGAATAAGTAGTTTAACTGTCGGCTCGGAAAACCTGCTACACAACTTCACAATTTGAAAACCTATTACTGCATTGAAGATATCAACACGATAATAATGTTGAAATGTAATGTCACCTCGTTGTTGACAAGAGCGACCAGTACCATACATGTAAGGATCATTCATATCAGGTATTAAAATATTGTGTTTCTCGCAAAATGAAATCAGATCCCGAATAAAAGTCTCCCAATTATTTTCTATCAACTCCTGAAGAATTGCTTTGTTAATGAGACTAAATCCATAGCGTTTAGGATGTCTAAAGTTGTGCTGCAATTCTAAACAAAGCTTGTTCGTAACACCCATCACTTTAAACATCAAATGCAAGATAAAACAAAATTCAATTGACCTTACCGCCTTAAATCTTTTAGTTTGTAGTTCATTCCACACCCCACGCATATTGCTAGTACCATCGTATCCTTGCCCACGTAGATTTTCAATTTGAAGATTATAATGAGCAAGAACATTGCAAAATGGTTGTTTTGGGTGTTGTTGAAAAATCGCAAACACTAACAACCTCAAAAAACATTTATTGAATAAATCCGGCTGAATCAATAAACCTTAAAACAACAACCATTTGTTCTTTACCAGATTCATCAGGAGCTTCATCGACAAGAATACAAAATTTGTCATCCCTTACTTTTTCTCGTATCTTCCGCTTCACAATGTTGGCTTTTTGAATATTTGGTGATAGGTATTTCGCATTTTCAAAAGCATTCTCTAGCACTACTTTGCCAATATTTTCATTCACATCGCCAAAAGCCTTCACCATTGCAATAAAATTGCCAAGATTTGAAGACTCAACAGATTCATAATGGCCTTTAAAAGGGCATCCTTGCAATGCAAGCCACATAACGCTCCCTACTGTAGTCTTGAGTCTCAACTGGTTTTGCCTAACTTGTTCAGAAGATAGACCACTTAAAACTTTATCAATGTGTTCAGATGGAGTCCTCAAATTATCCCACATGCGCATAGAAAAATTGTGTGTAGAAAAAGGTGTGCCTGCATGATGCATAAATTTACATTTATCTTCATTGTTAACCCTCTACCAATTTCGGAATCCTTCAATGGTATATACAAAAAAATTCGAAGGATTAGTGTCAAAAAGATAGCATTGAAAGCAAAATGTTTTATCTTCTTATTCTAAATATTCAAGCCCATGAAATTGTGTGAGCCATTGATATTGAAATCAATGATATTGTTTCGCATCCAATGAGCATGGATATTCAACTAATTTCGGTTGGCACGGTCCCAAATTTATATATGATGATCGAATATCGTCTTGTTGATTGATTGGATAAGACCATATTGGACGGCGTAATGCTGGGCCACGGTCAAGAGAATTGAGATCCACATCTATGGATGGTTATTGTTGAATGGGACTTGGAATGTGATCCGATGTGGGAACGTGATCCAAGGTTAGAACATCATCCAAAATTGGAACTTGGGCACTTGATGATTGGCCAACACTTTTTTTTCAAAAAAATGAGAATGGATGAGTTTCTATAAGAACCATCCATAAATGTGGATTTCGATTCTCTTTAGCGTGACCCAGCATTGCGCCGTCCAATATGGTCTTATCCAATCAATCAACAAGACGATATTCGAAGATCGTATATAAATATGGGACCATGTCAACCGAAATTAGTTGAATATCCACGTTCATTGGATGGGGATCAATATCGGTGATTTCAATATCAATGGTTCACCCAATTTTCTTGGCAAAATTATTCAAAATCAGAAGATAAAGAATTTTGCTTTCAATGTTATCTTTTTTACATTAATCCTTCAAAAATTTTGGTATATACAATTGAAGGATTCCAAAATTGGAGGAGGGTTAACAATAGAAATAAATGCAGATTTATGCATCATGTACGCATGCCTTCTTCTGCACACAATTTTTCTATGCGCAAGTAGGATAATTTGAAGACTCCAACAGAACACATTGATAAAGTTTTAAAGCTCTGTCTTCTGAATAAGTTAGGCAAAATCGGTTGAGATTCAAGACTGCAATAAGGAGTGTTATGTGGATTGCATTGCAAGGATTCCCTTTTAGAGGTCATGATGAATCTGTTGAGTCTTCAAATTGTGACAATTTTATTACAATGGTGAAGGTTTTCAGCAGGTGAATGAAGATATTGGCAAAGTAGTGCTAGAGAATGCTCCTGAAAATGTGAAACACATAGCACCAAATATCCAAAAGAATATCTTACACATTATAACCAACATTATGAAGCAGAAGATACGAGAAGAAGTAGGTGATGACAAATTTTGTATTCTTGTCGATGAAGCTCTTGATTAATCTGGTAAGGAACAAATGACTATTGTTTTAAGGTTTATTAATTCAACCGAATTTATTCGAGAAGGGTTTTCTGAGGTTGTCAATATTTGTGATACTTCGGCAACAACACCCAAAATAACCATTTGCAATGTTCTTGCTCGTTACAATCTTCAAATTGAAAATCTGCGTGGGCAAGGATACGATGGTGCTAGCAATGTGGGGTGTGGAATTGACTACAAGCATTGAATCTAAGAGAATGCATATATGTCTATTACATACATTGTTTTGCTTATGGGTTGCAACTAGCAGTACTTGCAGGGGCTAAGCAAGTACATGATATTTGTTTATTTTTCTCAACCTTAGGTGCAATTGTAACTTCGTTGGTGTTTCTGCTAAGCGACATATGGAAGCATCATAAGGAATTAAAATCTATTCGAGAAGCTGAGATTGCAGATAAAATAACATCTGAGGTACTTGGTTCTAGAAGAGGTGCTAATCAGATATGCACTTTACAACAGGCTGGAACAACCCGTTAGGGCTCCCACTTTGCATCAGTTAGCAGCTTGATCGATATGTTTGATGCAATTTCTACAGTTCTTGGTAACATTATTCATAATGGAAACGACTATAAAATTAAAGGTGAAGCTACATGCCTATTTAAGGCGGTAAGGTCAATTTAATTTTGTTTTATCTTGCATTTGATGTTTATAGTGATGGGTCTCACCAACAAGCTTGTTTAAAATTGTAGCACAATTCTTGACATCCTAAACGCTATGAATTTAGTCTCATCAACAAAAACAATTTCTTCAAGAGTTGTGAGAAAATGGTTGGGAGACTTTTATTCGGGATTTGATTTCATTTTGCGAGAAACATGGTATTTTAATACCTGATATGAATGCTCCTTACATGAATGGTACTGAACGTTCTTGTCAACAATGAGGTGATATCCCATTTCTACATTATTAACGTGTTGATATCTTCAATGCAGTAATAGATTTTCAGATTGTTGAGCTATGTAACAGGTTTCCCGAGCCGACAGTTGAAATACTTATTCTCAGTTCAGCATTGGATCCTATTGACTTGTTTGAATCATTCAAGATAGATGATAATTTTTAAAGCAGATAAGTTCTATCCTGAACATTTTACCACGATTGAGTTGTATGCTTTGATAGTGGAGTTACAACATTATGAAGTTGATGTGACTCGTCATCATTTGTTTCAGAACATGTCTTCTCTTTCTGAATTATGTTGGAAGTTGGTCGAAAAAAAAAAAGTCAAAGATTTATTTTTTGATTGATAGACTCATCCGCTTGGTGTTGACGCTTCATATTTCAACGGCAACAACAGAGCATGCATTCTCTGCTATGAAACTTGTTAAAACGCCGGCTCAGCGCACGATGGAATATGATTTTCTGAAAGATTGTTTGACAATATTGAGAGAGATTTTGTTGAAGACATTGATTGTGATGTAGTTATTGATGAATTTTACTCTATCAAACATCGCCGGGTGCAACTAAAATGACTCAAATTTTGAGAGATGTGGAGAATTTAGTATACCCTTCTAGTATTTATAACAACTTTACATATATTTTGAATTTTATCTTGTGTGAATTTTTTTTACCAGCCTCCACTTTGCAATCCTGGATCTGCCCCTATATATAGATGAATAACAAGATACGATTTAGACATGAATTTCTAGTTTGGATCTTCAAAAATAGTAGTTTCACTAGTTTCTCGAAAACCCCAATTGTATATTCTTAGTAGATTGTGATTTTCAAACTGATTCTACATCCGAAACTTGTTCGCTCCAACCCAAATCCGGATGTTGCTACCGCCTAGGCATATGTGCATTATGATGCATATGAATTCACATTATGGTGCATAAGAATTTGGGAGGGGTGTTTGGGGGAAATAATAGTTCTGTTGCAGCTTTATAAGAGAAAAGAAAATTACTAAATTTGTGCATCATTATTCATTGCATGCAACTTTTAAGTTTGCAAGCAGCTGCAAATAATTATCCAGAACCGCAGTCCTGGTCTCATTTCTCTCTCTTATTTCACAATTTGTAGCAAACTGAAGGAAATGGACTTCAAATATTTATAGAGAGAGCATAGTTGTATCGTGTATCCTATCATATCGTATATTTTAAGTTTTTGCCACATACTCTAGAAGGTTATTTTAGCGACCTAAGACAATATACTTTATGGTATATTGCTATTGTTGCAACAACATGGACACTCTGGCTAGTCAGTAACAACTTTTACTTTTGTTGTTCTGGTATTAATTACCCTCATAGATAACTCACTCAAATTATACACATGATTTCCTTTGGGCAGAGAGAGCAGCTACGGGAGCTAGGGAGCGCATCACGGACCTTTCTCTCATCAGACCTACGATGACGAGGATATCAAGATAGGCCCAACCTTAGATTAGAGTCCACCCTAGGACTGTTGTTGGGGGACTTTACTACTGCACTTTGCTTATTTCTTGAAGTTGCCTATCTTCCTAGGATTGTTAGTGGATCACTTTGTACTTTTGTTCTAGCTTGACCCAATTTTTTTTGGTTTGTTTTTTTATTCTCATTCATGAAACAGAGCGACTATATTCCACATTTTCTCTCAAAAAAAAAACTATATAATTTAAAAGTAAGTATAAATGTATAACATGTATTACATGGACAACAAAAAATAAGTGTTAATGAACTTTTTGCACGTTTGTAAAGCTTACAAAACCCGAAAACTATTTTAAAATTTGCGGCCATGCAAGTTTGTAGCCTTTACTTTCTAATATAATAATTATTATTCTTAAGTAACTAACTATGCACTAATACAATACAAGATAGTTAATATTATCAATTCAGTACAAGACATATAAACAATCAAGTAAACATCAACCAATAATTAATCAAGTAAGACAACTATAACTACAACAAATGGTAACTAATTGTAGTCTAATGTTTCTTAATGATATTATTATCAATTAGATGGAGAGAGACACATGGAGGATATGGCTATGTGGGGTTTTGAGGAGCGGACACATGGAGTGTGGGATTTTGGTGAGTGGTCCACATGTAACGATATAAGCCTCATGTTCTTCATTCTATCTTTTGTACAACTTTATTTTTCAGCCCTAAATTCTTTTCTTTTCAGCCCGAGAGAAAAACCGAAAAAACAAACAATAAAAACTTCTAACTGCAGAAAGGAAGACAAGAAGAAAATGAAGAGAATAGAAGAAAAAAGGGAGGACGATATCGCACATGTTGACGGCAAGCAATGTGAAAGTCGGAAACACTGTTAGAGCCGGTGATGATTGTAGATGCAAAAAATAGAGAGGCCGAGAAGGTTAGAAATAAAGGAAAGAGAAAACAACGATCTTCGTTCTTTTTTTTTCATCAAACTGTATCGTCTCGTATCGTGAATTGGCCGATATGTGTCGATACGAACGATACATTCACTGTCTCGTACGATACTTATCACTCTTCGATACATGTCTTCAGTACGTATCGGTTTTCCTTGAATCGTCTTGTATCATCGATACGTATTGTATCGTCGATACGTCTTGAGAGTGCAACGGTGGCTTTAAGTGTAGACTTCCAACTAATTGCACAATCGCCAAGGGTAAAAATATAACCCATCAAGGAACGCCTCTTGTCCAAATCACCCACAAAATCCGCATCTACAAAACCTGTTAGTTTCTTGCCATTACCAAACTCCAAACAAGCATCAATAGTACCTCTCAAATAGCGGAAGATCCACTTCACCGCTTCCCAATGCCCTTTCCCCAGACAAGAGAGATATCTACTTACCACACTAACGGCTTGAGCAATGTCGGGTCGAGTACACACCATCAAGTACATGAGACTCCCGACCGCACTTGAATATGGAACCTTTTCCATATATTTCTTCTTATCATCGGATTTTGGGCTTAAAGCGACTGAAAGCTTGAAATTCGCCGCAAGAGGTGTTGAAACAACTTTTGCTTTCTCCATGCCAAAACGGCGTAGCACTTTCTCGGCAAAACTCTTTGGTGAAAGAAATAACTTTCTTTTGGACCTATCCCTTGTGATCTCCATCCCGAGAATCCTTTTGGCGGCCCCCAAATCTTTCATCTCAAATGCCGAACTTAGTTGCTCTTTCAACCTCCTAACTTCTTTCAAGTTTGAGGATGCAATCAACATGTCATCCACATAGAGCAACAAGTAAATGAAACCCCACCATCCAACTTCTTGAAATAAACACAACTATCATAATTGGAACGATGAAAATTAATACTCACTATGAATGAGTCGAACTTCTTATACCATTGCCGCAGTGATTGCTTAAGGCCATAAAGGGACTTCTTCAAAAGACACACACACGGTCCTTCTTTCCCGCAACCTCAAAACCCTCCGGTTGGCTCATGTAAATTTGCTCCTCCAAATCATCATGCAAGAAGGCAGTTTTCACATCCATTTGCTCCAATTCCAAATCCTTCATTGCCACCAAAGAGAACAAAACTCGAATGGAGCTGTGCTTAACTACAGGAGAGAACACATCATTGAAGTCCACACCTTGGACTTGACTATACCCTTTAGCCACTAGCCTTGCCTTGTATCGAAAATCTGCAGGATTTGAGCCATCAATCTTCCTCTTAAACACCCACTTGCAACCCACAATCCTCTTACCACTCGGAGGCTTCACAAAAGACCAAGTCTCATTTTGTTGCAAAGATTGTAACTCTTCATTTATAGCGGCAACCCAATTGGCCGCATCTTTAGAAGAAATGGCTTCCTTGTAGGAAGATGGCTCACAATACGCCACCTCCTATGCAATTGCCAAATAATAAGCAAAGTCGGAGTATCCATACCTTGTAGGTGGTCTTGTTTCTCTTCTAGCTCGGTCCCTTGCCAATGCATATGGTTGTGCCTCTTCTTGGGCTTCCTCCAAATTGACATCATCATGTGAGATCAAATCATCACCTTCTTGGACCGGCACCTCAAACTCCACCTTCTTCTCAACCGTCTCATTCTCCTTAATAGTCGGCTCGGGTACAACATCATTTGCCTTCAACATGGCCGGCTCATTGAAAATGACATCTCTTGAAATAAGAAACTTGGATGATTCGGGACACCACAACTTATATCCCTTCACATTTGAGGGATACCCAACAAAAATACACTTCTTCGATATAGGCTCCAACTTTCCTTCATTCACATGTGCATAAGCGGGACAACCAAACACCCTCAAATTCGAATAATCTGCCGTCTTACCCGACCACACTTCTTCGGGTGTCTTCAACTCAATTGAAGTGGTAGGAGATCGATTTACCAAATAGCAAGATGTGTTAATGGCTTCCACCCAAAACTCCTTACCCAAACCCGCATTTGAAAGCATACTTCTAGACCTTTCAAGTTGTGTCCTATTCATCCTTTCTGCAACACCATTTTGTTGTGGAGTGTTGACCACCGTCTTGTGCCGAACGATCCCTTCGGCCTTGCAAAAATTATCAAACTCACGGTTGCAAAACTCCAAACCGTTCTCGGTCCTCAACCTCTTAACTTTCCTTCCCGTTTGGTTCTCCAAAAGTGACTTCCATTCTTTGAAGGTGCGAAACACATCACTTTTCTCTTTCAAGAAATAAACCCAAACCTTCCTTGAGAAATCATCAATGAAAGTAAGCATGTAACGAGAACCATTACCTTTGGAAGGCTCACGAGAAGGTCCCCAAAGATCCAAATGGATGTAGTCCAGTGTTCCCTTGGTTGAATGAATGGCCGTGGAGAAGCTCAACCTCTTATGCTTGTCAAATACACAACGCTCACAAAACTCCAAGTTGCCCGTACATTGGCCACATAACAAGCCTCTTGCTCAAAATGGTCATTCCTCGCTCGCTCATATGCCCCAATCTCATATACCAGAGCCTAGTAGCATCCTCATCCGAGATAGTCCCGAACGTGCAATGGCGGCTGAGCCCGTGATCGTGGAACCTTGTAGGAAATAAAAAGTTCCAATTCTCTTTGCCTTTATGATTGTGAGAGCCCCTTTAGAGACTCTAAGGACTCCACCTTCACTTTGGAACTTACATCTCTTTTCTTCAAGAGACCCCAAAGAAATCAAATTCTTAGACAAATCGGGTATATGCCTCACACCCGTCAACCTTCGGACCTTTTCATCATGGAACTTAATTGTCACCGAACCAATTCCGGCAACCTTACACATATTGTTGTTCCCCATGAGAACCTTACCATTCGTAGGCTCATAAGTCTCAAACCAATCTCTATTCGGAGTCATATGTTGCGAAGCACCCGTATCCATCACCCAACAATGTATATCATCAACATTAGTATCTATCACACAAAGAGTATCAACCGTGTCACATTCGGCCACATTGGCCTCCTCCGAAGAAGAACCTTTACTATCCGCCTTTTGTTTATTTTAAGTTTGAAACAATCGGCCTTAATGTGTCCCTTCTTCTTACAATAGTTACACGTCAAATTCTTGTGCCTAGACTTCGAACGGGTCCTTGTATCTTTCGAGTTTCGGTCCCATGACCTACCTCGATCAACAACCAAACCAACACCTTGGCTCCCTTTCTCATTATTGGTCATTTCACTATCAATGTGCAACTTGGCTTGCAAATTGCTCTTAACATCCTCTAGAGAAATTTTATCTCTACTATAAATCAACATGTCTCTAAATGCCTTGTAAGATGCAGGTAATGAGCATAATAACAAAAGAGCTTGGTCCTCATCCTCCACCTTAACATCAGTCTTACTTAAGTCATTCAAAATAGATGCAAACTCTGTAATATGATCGGAAATTGATGTACCTTCAACCATGCGAAGGGTATAGAGGCGCAATTTCAACCGGAGTCGATTGGTGAGAGACTTCTTCATGTAAATGTTCTCCAATTTCTCCCACAAAGCCTTAGCGGTCTTCTCCGATAGGACCTCTTACAATGTCGAATCACTCAAACACAATTGGATAATAGAGAGCGCTTTATCATCCATCTCTCTCCATCTCTTATCCGCCACCGCATCAATCAATTTTTCTCGACCAAAAATGGCATCCTTAACGCCTTGGCTCGACAAAATCGCTGCCATACGTACTTGCCATAATGCAAAACTCGTCTTCCCATCATACTTCTCAATATCATATTTCTCCGACATATCCATTCAAATTTTTTGAACCCAATTCAACAAAACTCCAAATTTTCTCCCAAAAATTAATTACTCAAATCACAAAATCAAACCTTCTTCTTGATATCCTTCTCCTACGGTGATGTTAGAGCTTGTGGCCACTACGAGAGTCGATGAGGGCTGAGGAAGCCAGCACCAAACCACCACATAGCGGCGACCAAGACGGCTAGGGTGCTCGACGACGGATCTGGAGAGGAAGTGGCTCGACGACGGAGGAAGTGGCTCGACGACGGAGGAGGGTTTTGGTGGTGGCGGAAGGGATCAGGAGAAGGGATCGGGATTTGGAGGGTTTTGGTGTTTGCTCTGATACCAATTTGTTAGGGTTTGAGGATTTGTTAGGGTTTGAGAAGATGAGGAAGAGAAGAGAAGAATGAGAGCCGGCTGCTAAGAGAGAGATTGCCAAAATGTTGATTGATTATTTCATTTGATTCATAGCTTACATATGTGAAGATACAAAGCCCAATGGGCCCTAAGAGCAATTGGATCATAACATAACAATTTGATTAATCGGACACCTCTTCTGTATTGAATGTGCAAACTCCTTTCTCTATTATGTTCCCTTCTAAAGACCAATTTTCCCTTCCCTCTTGGATTTTTAGCAGTGTGTTTTGTGCATGATAATTGCCCCGGTGTTTCCAAACTTGATCCTCTGCTTTTGTCCATGGTTTCCATCAAAAGGGTTCCAGGTGTGATTCAAGTATGAAAATATTTAATCTCTGCTAATGTAACTTTTGTGGAATCAAAATCTTATTTTTTAATGGAATCTTTTGAACCAGTATGTTTTTCTATTGATTTCTCCTGGGTTTTTTTGCCAAAAGATCTGTGTTTTAATCGTATTTTGATGATTACCCAACTGACTGGAACACACCTACGAAATTCAAGATAACTCTGCTCCCACACTCCCAGATTTTGCATCGTTGGCATCCCAGTCATCAGATAAGTGCGATGACCAGGCTAGTCAACTACACATATCCCCGTTCTCAAAATGTGTCCAAAGTTATTGTTTCTCTTGCGATGACCGGGTTATGTTCAACTGTTTCTTATGTCCAAGATTCTGAAATACCAGTGATTGAGCATATCATCGATTCACTTCCACCTTTTGAAAAGTCTCCCACTATTTCTAAGCTTGTTGAAGGTATACATTCTGACCTTAATGAGACCATTGCTTCTTTCTATGAATCTCGTAAAACTAGCAATCTGAAAAGCCTCCCATCATTTCTGAGATTGTTGTAGGTACGGATTCTAATCTTAATGTTCCCCTTGCATCTTTTTATAAATCCGTAAAACTGCCACTTCCATTGCTCCTACTATCTCCTATGCTAAATTGTCTCTACTTTAGATAGGTATCAGATTCACAAATCTGTTTCAAAGGCTCTATCACATCCAGGTTGGAATCAAGCAATGCAAAAGGAGGTGTATGCCCTATCTCAGAATGGCATATGGAATATTGTTTCTCTTCGTTCTAGGAAATACTGTATTAAATGTAAGTAGGTTTGGATAGTGAAAGTTAATCATCCAGACTAAAAGCTAGATTGGTTGCTAAAGGCTATTCTCAACAGCATGGGGTGGATTATGATGAGACATCCGCTCATGTGGCAAAAATTACTTATGTTCATATTTTCATTTCTTTGGAAGCCTGCTATCTTTGGCCTTTGTATCTGCTTGAAGTAAAGAATGCCTTTTTTAATGGTGTTCGAGGAGGAGGTTTATATGGCGTAACCCCTAGTTTTGTTAAGGAATTGAAGAAAGTATGTCATTTAAAGCGGTCTTTGTATGGTCTTAAACAGTTTCGACAAATTTGCAGATGGAGCCAAAAGGTTTGGCATGCTACGAAGTCCCACTGATCACTCGGTTTTCCATCGCCACAAAGCGGGTAAGCAAATTTTTCCTATTGTATACGTTGATGTTGTGATCACAGGAGATGATGCAGATGGTATCCAAGGGTTGAGATCATATCTTCAACAGCAATTTCAAAATAAGAACTTAGGGCAACTGAAATATTTTCTTGGAAATAGGGTAGCCAGACCTCAACTGGGCATTTGTCTCACATAGAAAAATCATGTTTTGGATATTTTTGACTGAATGCAGAATGTTGAAGCACATACATCACCAACTCCAATGGATCCTAATTCTAAGTTACTATTAGATCAGGGTGAATTGTTGAAGAACCCGGGCAGATATAGAAGATTAGTTGTCAAGCCAAATTATGTTATAGTTATTCACTCCAGTATTGCATATCAGTCAGTTTATGGAAGTCCCTCATACGACTCATTGGAATGCGGTGTGTAGAACTCTTAGGTATTTGAAAAGTGCTCTATGTTGGAATCTGATTTACATAGATGGACGACATTGTAGAATAACTAGATTCGCTAATGTCAACTGGGTATGCCCAACATCTAGAAGGTTAACAACTTGGTATTGTACATTTGTAGGCGGGAATCTAGTATCTTGGAAAAGTAAGAAACATTCAGTGGTGTATAAATCGAGTGCAGAATTAGAGTATGAAGTCCTTGCTGATATAACTTGTGAGCTTGTGTGGGTGAGAATACCTTTTGGTAAGTTGGGAATAATATAGTTTGGCTTAATGAGATTATATTGTAATAATCAGGGTACACTCTGTATTATATCAAATCTCATCTTTCATGAATGAACAAAGTATATTGAGGATGATTGTCATGTGGTTCGCAACAAGATAGTTGGGACTAAGGATAAGCCAAGGCAGATTGAGACACGTCATGTGTCCACTAGTCATCAGTTAGTTGATATTCTTGCAGTCATTGACATGTGCTAGTTAATTGTGACAAGTTGGGCATGCATGACATATATGCACCAACTTGAGAAGGAGAATTAGAATAAAGAGTATTAGTTTGGTCTCACATTAAAATAGAACTAGTGTAACGTGTATTCTCTCCTATATATAAGAAGTCTTGTACTCAGTTCTCTTCATCCAATAAAGTATTATTTCTTTCTCTTATACCATAAGTTATCAGTAAGTAACCCAAGAAAATTTCCAATTTCCAATTGATATATATATATAGCGAAGGATGTAGCTCACATGCCCATCCACCCCAACCCCCTCTCCCGTTTTCTCTCCCAATGTAGGTATGATGTAGGTCCAAATATTGAATAATATAAGTCCTACTGTCGATACAAATAGCATGGAGTAGGGAGTAATATTGTTAGTTCAGTGTTTTAAGAGACATCTATAATGAGCAGTTGACCTTACATGAACCCTAAATTATTTAGTATTAAATTCTTCTTTGGGAAATATGGAGAAAAAAGGTTTATCATAAATCATTAAGAACTGATTGATGTCCTCAGATGGTAGATTTCCAAACGGAATTAGATTCAATTTTATGGCATAAATAAACCCAGGTACCTAATAGAATGCATTACAAATGAAGGTAAACAAACTGAATTCCATTTTTCACCTTATTGGACTTGTATTACCAAATCATGAGCTATTGTACATGTTTAAGAAGGCGGCGACTGGTAAGAAAGACAGGTGAAGGAAATTATTAGAGGGAAGACTGGAGTTTCTGCAATGATCTTAGAGTTCAAAGGTGTTAGAGGGATGAGGTAATTCTACACATCAGACTCATTCATAGATACTGACAGTTAACATCAGTTTGTATGTGTTCCCTTTACCATTTTTATTTTTTTGAGGGAAATTAGTTCATCATATTCTAAACAGCTGAGAGTAAAAATGGAAACTTGTAAATATAAGAACCTCTTACATCTTAAGTTTAAAATGAAATTGCAATTTTAAGGGAAACTATATCTACATCATGGTACACACTATACACAGAGGTGGTCGTTGGTAAAAAAACCTAGCCTGTTTTCCATTCTAATTAGTCAATTCTAGCTGAACCCGAGCTAGTTAAAAGAACAGGAGGGGAAAGGGGGGACAGATAAACAAGCTTTAGCCCAAATTGGATGATTCCAGGATCAGCTTTTGTTGGTGTCAAACAGCAGGACTACTGAGAATCTGACACGGTAGATGGCTATTAGTGCAGCCTCGGCCAACAATAATACACAGAATGAAAGGAAAATTGAGTTGTAAAATTGTAATGTCTACATTTTAATAGATCAACAACATGTGCTTCACAGAAACATTAGTAAAAATATTCCAGAACGAAACCTTCAATACTATGAAAGAAAATGTTTTTATCTCTTCATTTGGTTGATACCATTATGACAAACACTATAATAGAATATATGTGAAACCTTAATTTTGGAAAGGAAAATCTACAATAGGGAAACAACATCTACCTTATGATTAATTCTTGGAGATGTTGGAGAATGCCATGTAATATTGCTCATCGACTGACAGTGTATAAAACACGAATTTATAAACATTCCCGCATCTTTCGGTTCGTTAAAAAAATAATAAAAATTAAAAAAATAATAAAAAAAGAAAACCTACAAAATTAAGTTCTTGATTATAAACCTTGCAGCACTCCAATCTGATTGGAGTTACAATCATGGATGTTCAGCTTGCACCTAAGCCAGTGCCCTTGAGGATCAGATGATTCTGGTACCAGAATATGTTGTATCTGGAGTATGCTAAATAGTAATTCCAAAATATCAACTTTGAGAAATTAAACATCAAAACAAATGAAAAGAAGCATAAATAAGAATATACCTGCCAAAAATCGTACGCTGGATTGAGGATAAAAAATGGGGTCTTTATTCGCTTGATAAGCTCACGAGGAAAGAAACACTTATGTGCAAATTTATGAAAATTCAAGAATTCATTAGGACTGACAAGCATCAGCAGTTGATCACCAATTCAGAGGAAATAACTGAAAACCTACCTGTGATGGGTCCGTCCCTTCAATGCAGTCCTTCGGCAAGTTTTTCCCTACATCCTGAAAGTAAATCAAACATATATTTAGAAATGCATAATACATCAGAATTTTTCTCATCTCCACTCAGCTGTTCCCACTAAAATGGTGTGGGAGCAGGATTTCCATCACTCCAAATAATCCGCTTTAGTGGAACTCAAACTCCCACATAGAAGTGGGAGGATATGCCACCACCACATAGGCTTGGCAGATGGTAAAGAAGTTGGAAGCAACAGACAGTAGATATGCATCCCCTTGACAAGGGAAACATTGTATTGATGCTTGCAACATTGTCAATGTGTGTAGTATAGATATAGGATCTCGAACATTTGAATAAAGCATAAATAGAAAATAGTATTATTAAGTAATAGGATAACTATAAAAAGTGGACATAGGGACCTTCAAATTATTTAAAATATATGGTCTGCAAAAGGGCAAGTCCCGTTCTAACCCCAAAACTTTTTTTTTTCATTTCTTTTCTTTTTTCTTCTTAGGGTTTCATAATTTCATATAAGAAGCCATCTCCGATCTCCTCTGCAATCATTCCATTTGACTGTCTTGTATAAAAAAGATCTATATAGAGTGGTGGTGCTAAGGCAGCCAGCCTTATACACCCATCCCCAACTATATAGAGAACTAAAGATAAGTACTCAAACCAAGTTGCAACAGTTAATGTACTCTAAAAGGGGGGCTGCAGACTCACACTAACAAGTAAAAAAAAAAAAATCCATCATTGTAAAGAGATTCCTGGATAGTAATCTACATGATGTAAAACTAACCCTAAAATAGCGAATTTCCAAGATTTTTAATGGATTAATTTTACCAACACGTAGTGCGGATCAAAGTTAGAATTTTTAAACAGTTAACCGGTGTGATGGATTTTCAAGAACTGAATCACTTTTAACAATCTCAATTAATAATTCCACTCTACAATCAATAATTAAATCTCTAAGTGTTCTTAGCAAGTAAAAAATTCAATATTTATTTGTACCCTAATCAAGCAAGTGGAACACTCAATCTCAATTATTTTTATGGACGACAGGCAAATCAGATAATATGATAAATAATAGAGCAGTAGAACACAAATATTTAAAAGTGGAAAGAGTATACCAAGGGTTCGAAGATTCAACGTAGATCTTCGGTTGAACAACAGCGAAGAGCACAATAGAAGCAGCAATGGCAGCAAGAGAGAGGGGCTCGGCAGCAAGAGGAGCAAGGGCCAAGGGGGCGGCGAACGGCGACGGGTCTGGGCGAGGGCGTCGACGACTGGGCGGTCGACTGCGGCGCTGGTCGTCGATCGGAAGGGAAGAGCAGTAGGGGGTTTCGATCTGGGGCGGAATTTGGGCTGATGGTGGAGAATAGGAAAGAGGGTCGGGGTGTAGTGGCGCCGACGGGGTGGCGCGAACGAAGGATGGGGATGGAAGTGATCGGGAGTGGTTGCCGGAGTTGAACGGAGAAGGTGATCGGAGAGGTGGGTTCTTGGGAATTTTGGTCGGGATTTAGGGAAGAAGAAAGAGCACGGTGAGGGAGAGAAGGGTGTTGGAGTTGGGGATTTAGGGTTTGGGTAATTTTATTTAGGGAATTTTAATTCGGGGTAGATCTTAGAGTTTATTACAAACCCTAAAATTGTATTAGGATTTATCACAAACCCCAATAAATTGGATCTCAATTGTATCACACAAAGAAGAGAGAATGAGCAAAACTCAACACAATAAAATAAAAAATTAAATCAAGAATGGCATATCTTTCTCATTAATCTCAAGGCCTATATATAGGCTCAAAACAAATCAAAACACAAATCTCAAAATATTCTCAAAATCTAAAAAATTTAAAAAAGATTACATATGGCTATAATTGCCAAAAATAAATATGGTACTGAAATAAAAATACTAAATTAAATAGAATTGATGTCTTCATCATTCTCTCCGGGTGGGAGAGAGCTCGACCCAGTCGAGTCAAAACAAGTGATCCTGTCATGGTGCTCCAAAAGATCTGGATCCAGTTGCGGGAGCTCCTCACGATCACTGCAAGTGTCATCCGACTTCGGCTTGTTCTTCCACCTCACCAAATACTTGTGCATACCACCATCTTTTGTAGAGATTAACGGATTATCTAAAATATTATTCAATTCTTCTGTCAGTGGGTAAATAGTATCAGGTAGAGGGGTAAATGTGGAAATCTCACCATTAGGCTGCAGGGTGGGCTCATCTATAAGAAAATTTCTATGGTTGAATTTTGAGCCTTCATAGAGTACTAGATCCTCAATATTGAAAGCTTACTTATGCCAAAGCCTTCAGGAAGGTCAACAACATAGGTTTTATCATTGATTGTATGAAAAATCTTAAATGAGCCTGCAGCACGTATGTTCAAGTTCTTAACGGATCTAGATGGAAACCGTTCTGGATGAATCCGAACCATCACTTTGTCACCAACATCAAGAGTTTTAAATTTCCTTCTTGTATCTGTTATTAACGTGTAGTTAAAATTATTCTCATTAATTTCCTTGGAAATTTTTCTATGCAAATCATAAAGGTAGAATGAAAATGTGGATGCACACTCTGTGACTTTGTGATGTTCTAACACAGGGCTAAAATCTATGGGTTGCCAAGTGACTTGGGAAGGAATGGGTGACTCAAGTATACTCAATGGAGGAGACTGGACAGACTGAATACAATTGAGAGACTGGTCATCCTCTTTTTCATCAAAGTCATCACTTATATTAGGTTCATAGGTAAACTCATTGTCGGGCTCATCAGCGATGACTGCGGTACCCTCTACTATATTGATCCCACTTGGGCTACAGTTGCCAGCAACATGGCCATAGCCCTTACATTTATAGGACTTAGTGAGAGGATCAATCTTAGAATAGTCTTTTTCAGTGTTCTTACCCGTGTTGTCATTTCTAAGTGGATAGGAATTTAAAGTTTGTTTATTTGGGTAAGACTTGTTAGGGTACTGAGGAGAGGAGTGCTCAGGTCTAGAGGGATCAGGAGGATTCATTATGGAGGAATGATCCATCGAATCGCTGGACTTGTAATGGGAACTTGCTTTAAGGAAATCTATAACGAGGACAAGAGTATAAGCTACCGCTAATGAGTCCACATTTCTATGAATTAGCTCGTTCCTCAGATCGGCTCGTAATCCAGCCCTGAACCTAGAGAGAGTTTGTTCTTCGCTCTCTTTACCTAAAGCATTGCACCGAATAAGGAAGTCATCAAATTTATCAACATATTCTTGTGTGGATTTACTTCTTTGATACAGTTGGTTCCACGAATCTAGCAATCGGGTGTGAAATGATAACGGTACATATCTCTCAGTGAGCCTCTTTTTCATGGCTTCCCAAGTGACTAAGGGTGCCAGACCTTGGCCTCTGTGGGCATGTTCAAGATTGGTCCAGTATTGTTGAGCTTTACCCGTTAATTTCATAATGGCAAATTTAACCTTCAGGGCTTCGCTCATGTCAAACCATACAAAGTAGTGGTCCATGACACGGATCCAATCAGGATAAGCTTGGGGTTCCATGTGGTCTCCAAAATGAGGAACGTTAGCCTTAATATTCTTTTTGTATTGTTCGCCAGGGTCACGTTCTTGATGTCGATCGTCGCGAACATTCCCTTGAGGGATCTGACGATGAAGCTCAGGGACAACAGTTTGATTTAATTCCATTTTCTCAAGCCTCTGATTGATATTGGCAAGAGTTACTTGAATGGCAGCTAGGGTAGCGGAAATATCAAATTTGTCCATTTCAGATCGGGAAGATCTAGGGTTTCTAATTGGGTGATTTGGGAGGGATAAGACAGGCTCGTCAGGATCTGTGATGGTGCTGCGAAGACACATTCACCAAAAGGAGAAAACTAGGGGGTCATGTGTGTGTGCTAGTTTGTTTTTGTTTTTTGTTTTTTGTTTTGTTTTGTTTTGTTTTGTTTTAAATGAATATGAAATGATCTAAAATAAAGAAAGAAAAATAAAGGACTACATGATCCTAAATGAATGCCTAAATGATGCTAGAACTAGGGTTTTAAGAACATTCGCTTTGATACCAAAATGATGTAAAACTAACCCTAAAATAGAGAATTTTCAAGATTCTTAATGGATTAATTTTACCAACACGTAGTGCGGATCAAAATTAGAATTTTCAAACAGTTAACCGGTGTGATGGATTTTCAAGAACTGAATCACTTTTAACAATCCCAATTAATAATTTCATTCTACAATCAACAATTAAATCCCTAAGTGTTCTTAGCAAGTAAAAAATTCAATATTGATTCGTACCCTAATCAAGTAAGTGGAACACTCAATCTCAATTATTTTTGTGGACGACAGGCAAATCAGATAATATAATAGATAATAGAGCAGTAAAACACAAATATTTAAAAGTAGAAAGAGTATACCGAGGGTTCGAAGACTCAGCGTAGATCTTGGGTTGAACAGCAGCGAAGAGCACAATAGAAGCAGCAATGGCAGCAAGAGAGAGGGGCTCGGCAGCAAGAGGAGCAAGGGCCAAGGGGGCGGCGGACGGCGACGGGTCTGGGCAAGGGCGTCGACGACTAGGCGATCGACTGTGGTGCTGGTCATCGATCGGAAAGGAGGAGCATTAGGGGGTTTCGATCTGGGGCGGAATTTGGGCTGATGGTGGAGAATAGGGAAGAGGGTCGGGGTGTAGTGGCGCAGACGAGGGGGGCACGAACGGAGGATGGGGATGGAGGTGATCGGGAGTGGTTGCCGGAGTTGAACGGGAAGGTGATCGACGAGGTGGGTTCTTTGAATTTTTGGTCGGGATTTGGGGAAGAAGAAAGAGCACGGTGAGGGCGAGAAGGGTGTTGGAGTTGGGGATTTAGGGTTTGGGTAATTTTATTTGGGGTAGAGAGTTTAACACAAATCCTCAAATTGTATTAGGATTTATCACAAACCATAATAAGTTGGATCTCAATTGTATCACACAAAGAAAAGAGGGAGAGCAAAACTCAACACAATAATTTTTTTTAAACAAGAATTGCATATCTTTCTCATTAATCTCAATGACTGTATATAGGCTCAAAACAAATCAAAATACAAATCTCAAAATATTCTCAAAATCTAAAAAATATAAAAAATATTACATATGGCTATAATTGCCAAAAACAAATATGGTACAGAAATAAAAATACTAATTGCGTTTGGTTTGTTGTTTTGAAAACAGTTTTCTGAAAACAGTTTTCTGAAAAGAGTTTCTGAAAACAGTTTTCTGAAAATGAGAGTTTAAAAGCTGTTTGGTAATATTTTTTTATGAAAACAGTTTTTTAAAAATGTGAGTGTTATGTATGTATAGGTTTGAATGTATGTATATACTGTATACAGTATATATACTCTGATACATACATGTTGTATACATGTACATACATATTGATATATAATAATATAAAATATTTTATTATAATAAACATATTTAATAATATACATATATATAATAATATATAATAATTATAATAATATATATGTAATAATAATATATTCAAATTATATATTAAACAATTTATTATAATAATAATAAATTATATAATAATATATAATAGTAATATATAATAATAATAATATATATTATAATAATAATAGATTATTATAATAGTATATATAAAATAGTATATATGAAATAATATTATATATAAAATAGTATATATAAAATAATAACATAATATAATATATATATAATAATAATATAATATAATATATAATAATATAATATAATAATAGTATATATAATAATAATATAATATAATAATAGTATATATAAAATAGTATATATAGAATAATAATATATATATTAATAATATAATACAATAATAGTATATATAAAATAGTATACATAAAATAATAATATTTTATAATAATTGTATATTATATAATAATATGAAATAATTTATTATAATAAAAAATTTTAATTATATACATATATATATAATAACATAATAATTATAATAATATATATGTAATAATAATCTATTATAATTATATATTAAGCAATTTATTAAAAAAAAATAAATTATATAATAATATATATAATAATAAATAATAGTAATACATAATAATAATAATATATATTATAATAATAATAGATTATTATAATAGTATATATAAAATAGTATATATGAAAAAATAATATATATTATTGTTACCGCTGAATTCGGTGTGGGGGTAAACAGATGAGATTTGTGAGTTCGTGGAAAACCTGAATAGCTGATCCAAGCCTTCTGATTCCCGCCGCTACCTGCAAGGGAGTGCGAAACACCGGGGTTGATTCCGGCGACGCACCCTCCGACGCTCTTGTCAGTAACCAGTGGTGATTAAGAAAGAGCTTAAGGTGGAAAAAGAGTGATTACCTGGTCACAGTGGTAGGGGAGAGGTATTTATGGTCGCCATGGGAGTGATTAAGGGCTTGATTTCCTGTGTAACTGTCAGGAGAAAAATCCTCCCAATCTGTTTAGGAAACTGGCCCTTGATTTCCGGTGAGAGGAAATCAGGCCCGTTGATTCAGTCAAATCAGTGACCCTGATTTTTCTCTTGCTGATCTGGGTTTGTTTTGGGTCAGGACCCGTACCCAGTCGGAGTGGATCCGTTTGTGGGGTGTTGGGTCTGTGAGAAAGAGACCCAGTACCCATTTCGGACCCATTTGTATGTGAAATTACCGTTTTACCCCTGAGCTTCAAGATTCGTGCCCAATCTGGACGGTTCCGAAGTAATCCCATTTTTAGCCATATCAATTATAATAATATTATATATATATATGTTAAAAAATAAAAATAATATAATATATTAAATAATATATAATAATAATAATATGTAACAATAATATATTATAAATATATATATAACAATATATTATAATAATAGTATATTATATAATAATATATATAATAATATATAATAGTAATATATTATATATTAATATATATAATAATATATAATAGTAATATATAATAATAATAATATATATAATAATAATATATACAATAATAATATAATATAATAATAGTATATATAAAATAGTATATATAAAAAATAATATATATAATAAAAATATAATATAATAATAGTATATATGAAATAGTATAAATAAAATAATAATATATATAATAATAATATATATAATAATAATATAATAATAATAATAGTATATATAAAATAATAATATATTATAATAATTGTATATTATATAATAATAATAAATAATTTATTATAATAAACATATTTAATTATATACATATATATAATAACATATAATAATTATAATAATATGTATGTAATAATAATATATTATAATAATATATTAAATAGTTTATTATAATAATAATAAATTATATAATAATATATATAATAATATGTAATAGTAATATATAATAATAATAATAGAATATTAAAATAGTATATATAAAATAGTACATATGAAATAATAATATATATTTTAATATTAGTGTGTGTGTATATATATATATATATATTAAAAAAAAAAAAAAAAAAAATAATAATAATAATAATAATAATAATATATGTAACAATAATATAATATAAATATATATATATAATAATAATAATAAAATATATATAAATATATTTAGAGAGAGAGGATGTGAAAAAACAGAAAATAGTTGAAGTGGAGTTTTGTGAAAACTGTTTTCACAAAACAACCAAACCAAACGGCTTTTGGGGTTTAGGAAAACAAAAAAAAGAAAAAAACAACAAACCAAACAGACCCAAATTAAATAGAATTGATGTCCTCATCACTACATTTTTTTACTCCAAAAGAAACACTAAACTAATGAATTAACCTTATATAGTTCTAGAAATGTAACAAATTAGAAAGTCAAGCAATTATTCTTCAGATAAATATCTTAATGGTGACAAACCTGGATATTTAGAATGTCAATTTATACCACTTTAGATTGGTTCCTTTTCTTTAAATGTTATAGAGAGGTGTGAGAGGCTGTTAACATAGGAGGGTGCCCTAACCATTTCCATTTTATGCTTTCAAAAGAACAAAACCTTCATGTGTCCTAGAAATCTCGTCCAGTGAGCATCAGTTATGGATGCCAACGAACTTGTTTTCACCTGATGATGAGAGCCGAATAAAATCAAAACAAACTACAAGTACTAGATTCTTGTTGATTAAATTTTAGCAGAGGTATCTCCATCTACATGGATAAATGTGTACTATTATAAACCAAAGCTGTTGACAAAAGGAATGTAGCTACGAGTATGTAGGTGGAGTGGATAGGAGAAGATATAGGTCATGTTTTAAAAAAGCTCAAAAAAGCTACATTACATGTCATTTAAGCATTAGGCGGCAAGGCAATGCTTAGTTTATGGAAAAGCTGTAAGAAAAATTGTAGGAGCTGATTTTTAGAAAGCAGTTCAAAACAGTGCTCAAAAGGGTGCTTAAGCGGCTTGAAGATGCTTTGGCATCATTTTTTACTTCTTTTTACCCATTTCTACTCGACCAGTATATAATACATAAAAACGCCTGCTCCAATCAAATTGTGAGGTATTACTTTTTTCCATTTTCACCTCCTACATGTAGCTGGCCTTTGTCCTCAATGCAAAAGTAACTGCAAGGCCATGACCCATGAAGATGCATCGTACTATCTGACTGAAAACAGATGTACCATAAACTTTAACTTACATCTTTACTTTGAAATATGGTGAAGGTATTTAAGTATCTTCAGACCAAAAATATTAATATTGTTAGTGTTCAGTTGTCAATAAGAAATTTCTTTTTGATAATAAGGATGGAGTTCTAAGGAACTCCAGCTTGTTAGTAATATATATCATAATCCAAAAACAACTGTTAGGTTACAGACAACAGTAATACAGAGCAACATACTGGCATCTAAAAAAGACTAGATACCATTACAAAATAGTGCTCAAAATCAGCAGTTCAGCTAAACAAAGAAACCAAGATAGCCTAGTCTTCCGAATATTATATAATCCAGCAAGTGCATAACAAAACTCCAGAAATAGCTTCATTATCTACTGGAATTTATTGACTATTTCACAAAAAAAAAAAAAAAAAAAAAAAAACACTAGAACTATTGAGAAAATAAACTGGAGCAGGCTGCAACATGAAAATACCATAGGATATTTAAGTTGACGATGAAAAACCCGCAAAGGGAGATTAACTATAAAAAAAAGAACAGGAAAAAAAACAATAGATAATTTTGAACATACCTGAAGGTGGACAACTTCATTATAGAAAGATTGCATAGTTCTTTTCCCAGAAACATCTTTCCTGAAATAGATGATATGAAACAAACATCAATGACAATGAACATTGCCTAGTTCTTTTCCTAGAAACATCTTCCCTGAAATAAATGACATGAGAAAAACATCAAGGACAATGTTCAAGTTTCTGGTTTGCTCATCTTAAGCTTTTTTTCTCTGTGGCAGGACTAAGAAGGTGGTGTAAACTAATTTTATATTAGAGCTTTTTAACTTGGTCAACTTCTTTCCTGTAATTAGATTAACTATGGGTTCCCCTGAATTACTCATGTTAGTGCATGAAAGGATAGATTGGTCATAGATTCGCTATACCTGACTGAGCATATTGGTAAGTTGGATGAGTTTCCAGTTCAGTGTTCTTTCATTTGTTGTAATGAAGTAATTTACTGATCTTCACACTTCCATCCTAGTTAATATGGAATATTCGTCCGTATCTTTAATTGTATTTGTCTGAATAAAGCCTAAAAAATATCTTAAATGATCCATACATTATTGCTTAGAGAAGTATAGTTGCAGAAGATTGTCTATAATCATAATTGTCCAGCAATTTAACTTATTTAACTTTTTTACTTTTTAATGATTACAAAATATATTGATTTTAAGTCTTAAGTTGTCACATGGTCTAAGCTGGGTTTCAGTCTTATTTTTCCTCCAAATTTACTCATGATGGAAATGAATCAGGATTTCTTTTGTGAAATGGTTTCAGTTTTATTTCAAGTATGATAAAACTTCTAAGAACTTGATTTGGATTTGAGATATTCATAAGTTCAGTCTTATTAATTATCTCAAATTTAATTGGGTTAGTCCCAGATCATAAACTCATGTCAAACTGCATAAATGTTTTCCTAAAATTTGGTGCAATGATCGTAAGTTATAATGTGTAACACCCCGTGTCCACTTACTACTTGTCTAATAATCCCGAGTCATTTCTGTAGTTACAACCCGGTATTTTCCACGGCCCTGCCACAGGGCTAAAGTCTCAACTCAAAATCTAGCTAGTTGGAAGGCAACTTGAGTTCATTGACTTTAGTATATAAGGACCACTCCATTCTATTTCCTATCCGATGTGAGACTAAGTTCTCACATTCCCACACCCATTTACACACATATTATATACCCCTATCTAGGCACAACCCATTAAAGCCCATATAATTTTTATTCAATCTAGGAGCCCACTAATTAAATACTAAGCACACCACCTTAGGGGTATAACACAATGTATAAGTACATTAAGAGGCATATTCGGACTCAAATTAATGGTTACCAAAATCATAGCACCAAATCCATAAAGTGTACTGCTAATGAATCACAGACAGCATAACATAACTAATCCTTTAGAACTTGAATCTGACCTGCTATCCTCTGATTATCAAAATATGTGTATCTTAGTTGTTGAGTGGACAAAATATATACAGATTGATTAATCTAAATATATTAAATTGTAACTTGAGCGATGCAAGAGAAGGATTTTCAACATACACTTATTATTTTCCTGATGCGAAGAAATATCAACTTTGTCAAAATTATTTAGAAGTTAATTTATTATCATCGATTTTGAATTAATTGATAGTCTGAAACAAATAAGTATCACTTGAATACAAGATATACAGGGAAGTTTTTTTTTTTTTTGAAAAGTCAAAATGGAGAGGTCATATTCATGAAAATTAGTCAAGAGTGATATTTATATCAAATAAAAAGAAAAGAAGTTGAATTAGATCAGGGGAAATAACATACTCATCAAGGAAAAACCCAGCATCTGCAAGACATTTAACATCAGCCTCTTTAGGCAGAAGTGCACGAAAACCATCACAATGTATAAAAGTAGCAAGGCCACCTGCAGAGCATCCTGTAAGAAAAGCCTGCAAAGAAAAAAAAATTGCATTAATAAAACTATATAAGCTTGTTGTTGCACATGATTAAGATTTTTTCAAGCATTTGAAGGCTTCTTACCTAAAAGCCGAAGAAATCAAAACATATACCAAGACCAAGGTACTAAAAATGGTAAACACTACTGACCTTATATGTTGTCACTTGTAACTCATTTTAAATTATTATTCATGTGAAGAAAACTGATAATTCTTCCGATATAATAGTATCTAACCCTGATTACATCTGTCCATCCTCAGGTACATTTTGTTCAAAGAAGTCAGGTCAGAGTCCCAGTTAATAGTTATATTATCAAAATATAAATCCAACTTATGCTAAACAAGACCAAAATAAAGAAGAATCACTCTTTTAATTTTCTACTTTCTTGAATGTTACAGATGAAGAATCCACTTTAGGAAGGATAACCAGACCAAATATAATGTCATAATTTTTGGATAAAAAATAATAATGTACAAAGAAGCTGATGGGTGAGGAAAATTACTTGAATACATATGATTATGGCAATTATTTGTGAATAAAAAACATGCACCTAATTTTAGCTACAGGTCACACCAGGTAGCCTGCATTATGATTAGCTGTGGATATTCAATTTAGATTGCCCATCCTGTTTTGTTACAAAAAATGCTACAATCAGTTTTTATTTATTGTTTCAACCTTCAACATGTCTACTAACAACAATAAAGCATTTAACCCAAAATGTTGGGATCAGCTACATGTATCCTTCTCCTCCACTCAACTCTATTGATAGCCACCTCCTTCATCAAATTAACACTTTTCAAATCCCTATTAATAGAAAACCTACGTTCATTTGGGTCTACACCTAATTCTTTTAGCTCCCTTAGCTAACAACTTTAACTTTTTCCCAACTGGGGCGGTGATCAATCTTCGTTGTATGTGTCCAACCCACCTCAAACGATTCTCCCACATTTTATTTTTAATTGGGACAACCTCTACTTTATTCCATATGCATTCATTTCTTATTTTGTAGTGTGTTGCCACTCATCCGCCTTCAAAATATATGTAATAATAAATAAAAGCACTGAACAGTGAAATACTTGTACAGGTATTACCTGCTTTGCATTTTTCAGTCCTTTTGATAAGAGGTCGTCCATAACTGCTTCCCAGATACGCTGGCCTCTGAAGAAAAGTTTTCTTCCATTCTATAAATTTATATGAAAGTTAAATAAAAAAAATTATTATACAAAAAGTAAATTTAAAAGATATATGACGAATGCATCTCAAAGATGTTTACATGATCTCAGTATGAGTACATTATAAAGCGAATTTCAAAATTAACAAACAATTACTGTGTCAGGTAAAACTTGAAGCCAATGCTCCAACTACCTGGGCTTGAACTTCTGTGTCCCCAGAAAATGATGCACCATCGCAATAGCGTATCTTGACCCTATTCCAGTTATGGAAATCTGAAGGAGAAATCATCAAACATAGAAATTTGAATTCATGGTTGAATATTAGCCACCACCAATAACTAAATGTGGCTGAATAAATAAATCAAGTTCACATATCAGATGTAGTCATGAAAAAAGAACAGTCATGATCTTCAGTCTATTTACACAAACACGAGACAAGGTGCAAGAAACCTGAGATTAGAAAAGACATCAACTTGCTATTTTTGGTATAATATAAGCCAAATAAGAAATATTGGCTAAATCAGAGAGGATGAACAATTTTTGGCATTCACACCTTACGAAAAATTTTATTGAAAAAGAGAAAAATATACATAATGTTTTAAACTAGCATATTTTATGTGGCTAACATTTCCACAAAGAAATCCAAGGTTAAAAGTTCATCTCTAGCAAGGTTTAAGGTTTTGAACGAGAGTGACTACCACACACACAAGGGAAATTTATTTTTACACCCACGCACAAGGGATATTTACTGTTACACCCAAAATTAGACACCTACTTACTTTTAGACCCGACAACATCAAAATTACTACAAATCCCAATCACCCATACAGAATATTTTTTACATCACAATCTTTTCCGACAATATACATATTGAGTATTTTCATTCTTGTATTGACTAATTTTAATTCGTCCTTCAACCAATTATATGTTAGGTTATGAGTCCATCTCACTACGAAGAACTTAGTTTCCATATTTGTCGTAAATACCTGTAACTGATGATTGATTTTGTCCACTTCGTTATTCATTTTTCCATCAAATTTCATAGCCAATGCCTTTCCGCCGTCCCCTTAATTCACTGATTTGGAAATACGTGCATTTGACTTTTAAACTAACTGGATAAATTTCAAATATAATTGTCCTTGTAAATTTACAGATATTTTGTCCCTCCCTAGACAAAAGAATTCCAACTTTGCCACCACATCTTTTATGGATTGTCTATGTATTTCTTGTTGCGAATCTGACAATATTTTTGAAGAATCTCTGCATTTGGAGGCTATGGTCCGTGAATGAGCTGATGATATTGTGGGGTTCAAGAAATAGTTCTTTCCAATTTAGGACTTCACCAGAAATGAGGGTTTTTAAAACCTTAAATTCTTAGTGGGAGTTAGGAAGGAGCCTAGTAAGGAAAAGAGAAGTAGAGGAGTCCATTTAGACTTTCTGATTGGCTTATATCAATTTTCATGGCTTGGATTGACTTCAAACAAAGACCCAGTAACTTGGAATTTAGACCTTTAAAATTTAATGAAAACCTCTTCAGCTTTAGAGATTTAACAATCATACAGGGAATGCAGATAACATTAACACTCTCACTAAATTCGAATTGGTAGACTACTTACAATTTCAAGAGGGTGTCAGTTAAACACTTAAATAGATAACAAATAGCAGGACTCTCTTTTTGAAGTGCCAAGCAACAATTTTTAGACTTAAATATAGATTCTTCATATCACTCAAAGAAATGTCAAACTAAACATATTGCTGCATTCCAGGATCTTCTTTCTGCAACTTAGAAAAGAACAGGCAGTAACATGCACTTTAGCAAATTAATGACTTAGAGAAGTTTATTTTATTTTACTATGACAATGCATGTTTCCAAGGATGAGCTTTTTGTCAAAGAATATAGGAGATTTGTATACTCTAATCCCTTATAAACAAACATAAATAAAATCATCGTCGTCAATTGTGAATGTCATGCTTATCTCCCAAAATACATACCAAAAACAGAAAACCAAATTTGATAGAACAGAAAATATGGCTTGGTTACAACATTGGAGGTAATGAATATAGAATTTTGTAAGCATTACAAAACACAACAAACATAACTTTACCCAATTTGATCACTGAATAGTGAATATTAGCAACTATTTACCAGGATTCTCTGATGGTGTAGGGCTAAGAATGCCAACAAAGGTAGATTGCCAGCCCATGAAGTGTGATGACCCTAACGGTGTCCCTTGACGGAAAGAGCAAGATTCTACAGTATTGCACCAACCCCCACCCTGATTGCAATTATCATACAATTACTGTGAGCAAAAGAATTATTAAATTCAATGTTTTGAGCTGTATGTGGACAAATTATGGGAAACATAAACTCAAGTGTTTTCTTCTAAGTGGGTTCAAGAAAAATCAGCATATTTATTGTCCGGTTTGGCCTAAAACTCAACAATTTTTTATTGTCTTAAATTGAAGACAGCAATAAGGTACACAAGTCCAAGAAGCTAATTTGATGGTGGTACTGTCCAATATTTTGAAAGTCATCACAGTGCACAAAGCTCCAACCACTGTGTTGGACATGAACATATCCACAGAGCACATCATGGAGATGTTGGTTTACTTAAGATTGTGACCTCCAGGTGATAATGTCGTAAGTTTCAATCCCAGCCACACTCCATATGCTTAAAAGTAAACAAAAATTAGGGATATGGATGATGATGTCACATAATCCCCAATAAGGCTGAAGCAGACATCTCACCAACCCCATAATTCATGATTTGGAATACACCTCTCATATTGTGGTATGTTAACAAACAATTAAATCAACTTTCCATACTTGACAACTTTTTTAGAGTAATACATATGTATACTTTGTGAATGAATTGGCCTGCAGTTCTTTTGTTTATTTACTCAGTGGTGAAATTTGTGAAGTGAAATACACCACTGGTATTAGAACTTAACTAAATGAGAACAAAGGGGAAATTGATTACAAATTTATACAATCAAACTATTACACAGGCATATGTGTATAAAGTTGACATTGGTCTCATGATAGTACAACCCCTTTATAACGTTATCAATAATAATTTCGTGTTCAAGATAATTGTAAGTCATTCTAATCAATTGATCCAAAGAAGCCTACAACACCAGTTCACCACACTATGGGACAACTATCATTCTGTGTGCACGTGTTTGCTCACAAACTGAATCCTCGCTCCTAATAATCTTGGCTCTCATAGGCTATGGCCCAAATACTATAAATTGACGTTATTTACACAAAGGTTGGAGAAGCCAATGAGTTGTAGTCTTGTAGAAACCCCACTAACTGTCCTCTTTAGCTCTTCTTTAGCTTTACTGCTTTAGCACTCTTAAGCACTACATCTGTGTGTAAAGCTTTTACATTACATAATGGTTTCTTATAGCAATGTTTATTGGTAGTATATCTAATGGCTTCTTATAACAATGTTTATTAATGTGTATTGGTGGTACTTTTACTGTTGCATAATGAATGACTTTTACATTACATAATCGCTTGTTACAAAGATGTTTATGGTGGTACATTTAAGACTTCAGTATAATTAGTTATCAATTTCTTTATTTGTTACTTCACTGTGTTACTTATTATCTTTTTTACATATATCTTTCATTTCTCATAACAATCCACTGATCCAGCCACTGCAGCCCTATTGGTGCCAATAACTTTTTAAACCTAGTTTCACCTCTACAATTTTACTTTTTCCCCATATTTGACCGCTCACCAACACCTTGTATCTGTCCAAACCAAGCCAAGTTAAGCCAAGTGTTCAATTCACACAAGATGATGGCACCTATAGCCCACCAAATGAGATCTTACCAAGGATTTCTATAGCATTGAGCAGTGCATAGCGGTCCAATAACCACTTCACGCTTCACCGCTGAAGTGGATGCTTAAGTGGGCACTTCATAGAACGCTTCATTGAATATTCTATTTAAATTATTTTTATAATGGTGCCATTAGTTGTAAATTTCTAAAGGAAGTTATAAATTGTAGAGGGAAATGACGAAAGAAATTTAAAAATAATAAAATTTGAGTGCATATGAAAAGAAGAAGTTTACGATCGTCGAGAATGAGAAGAAAAGTCGTCACCGCCATAAAATATGGACACAAAGAGGAAGCAATCTAACCTTATGTTTGGTGAATTCGGTCCGCTTCCCTTAGGTTATATCCAACTCTTCCAATTCTAATTTGGATATTACTTAAGTAACATTCAACCAACAATTAAATGAACTAGGTTTTACTTTCATCGCTTTCTTTTTTGTGTCTTTACCTCTCCCGATTCATGGTGGCGGCGGCAGCATGGTAGGAGTAGCAACTTTTGATGCGTTTTTTACGATGACAAGTGGGGAGACACTTCGAGCATGCTTTTTAAAAAAATCCTTTTCTTTCTTCTAAAGAAGTGATGTTCGCTTCAAAGCACAGCTTCACGTTAGAGCGAAGCGCTCCAAGTACCGGTTCCGCTTAAGCGGGCGCTTCAAACGCTTCTAAACACAGAGATATTACCAAACACTCTCCTCACATAGTAAGTGGTAGGTTTTATGTCTTGCATACTATTGAGTTCGATAAGACGATGATAATAAAGCGAGAAGATGTCGAAGCATCGATGGAGAGAAGTAACAGCAGCAGTAGCCTATGAAGCACAGATACGGATACGGGGTGCGGGTACGACACGACACATGTACGGGGATACGTGTTTTACAGAAAAGTAGGATATGGGTGCGTTGATAGGTACGTTAAATATAAAATAATTTATATTATATTTATAGATATAAAAATATTTTTCTTGTTAAAAATGCAAACATTTAAACAATTTCATAAAACTATATAAATACTTATCATTATGAGCATTTTGGAGAAAATAAATGATAATCTAACTGTCAAATCTTTGGGTAGACTTGTTTTGTATTTAAGCATAATTGTAAACAACAAACTTTTGAAATTACTCTAGAACCCCATGCATTTATCTAAACATAATTATCTAAAAGTTGCAAAAAATGCATTTAAAAAATTGGGTGCTCCTTGGATATGCACCCGGGAGTACTCCAGGAGTATCGGCACCCGATACACACCCGATACGGGTACGACTACCATTTGAAAGTATCTGTGCTTCCAATGCAGTGGCAAACACAGGAATTGACAGTTGACTAGGCAATGTGGCAGTCAACCGTCCTAGCTTTCTGTTTGAGTAGAGCACATTGTGGTCGATCGCCCCCTAGGGCAATCGACCGACAGCAACGCGAGACAGCAAACGGGTCGGGTCTGGACTGATATGTTTAGAGCCCATCTTTTACTCTAAATTCGATCGTACGGTTCTTATCATATGTCTCTTTATTAAGGATATGCCGGGCAGCTAATGTATCAAGACTACAACATAAGATTTCTCTAAATCTCTATATATTATTGTATAGCCACCTTTGAGAGATAAGAGAGATATTACTTCATTGTAATGAGCAATTGAGAGAGTTCTCCATTATAAACAGCAGATTATCTTCTAGAAAGGCTTGAGAGATAAATCGATTCTTGGTGCGAGTATAATACTTTGTATCTTCTCTAACTGAATAATATTTTCCTTATTTCTTCCTCGGATTAGGCATAGCCAAACCGGGACAAATCATCGTGTTCTGTGTGATTGGTTTGATCAACTTATTTGATTGTTCGTCATTGGATCCATTGTCGCTAAACTTAGCAACAGATTCCAACAGTAAGTTGGTGACTTCCGTATTAATCTCACTAGCGACCAACCCCTTTTCTCATCTCTATCTACCTACTTCATCACTTCATCTATTTCCAATCACCCTAACTACTTAATCATCATAGTACCATCTCAGAACTTCCCCTAACTTTACCCATGTGATCGGACTTTCTCACAACTTTATACAGTCAAAAATCAAGACATTCTTACCTTAGAGCCGTCCATTACACAATTCCAATGAATTTGGTTACCAACATTTGCAGGGCCGGCCCAACCCTTGAGGCCGGTGAAGCGACCGCCTCAGGCCCCCGGATAATTTGCAATTTAGGGACCCCAAATTTGTACTCCCCTTGTAAATATAGACTAATTTTTGCGCGTAAAAAAAAAAATTGTAATAAGGGGCCCCAAAAATAAATATTTGAGCCTTTAGAATTTTGTTTAATTATTTGGGTGTGGGCTTAATATGAGACTTTAAATTTGGGTGATTTAAAAACAAATCCACATTTAAATCAATAGAAACTCAAACCCGAAATCCACATTCAAATTCAAACCCAAAACCCTTACCCTCAACCCGAAACCCGAAACCCACATTTAAAACAAACCCTCTTTGGTCCTTTCTTCTTAGTTATTCGATAATATATATTTTGCATATTTTGCTTTGAACAATGTGCAAATTTTTGTATACATGTTTTTTTTAAATGTATGGAAGGCCCCATTTCGGGAGTTCGCCTCGGGCCCCCGGAAACTCAGGGCGGCGGGCCCTGAATATTTGGCACATTCTACACTTATGAAAATAGTTCTCATCTTATTTTCATGCTACATTTTACACAAGAATACAATTTGACAACCAGACATTGATAATACCAAATAACATAACTAGGATTCAAATACAGTTAAACAATTTTTTTATAAAAAAAAAATCAAGCTTTAGCGAATACCTCAATATGAAGAACCCAGCTATTCGCTCCAGATCCAAAACCTCTCTGTAAATGATACCCCGGACGACTCCCATCCAAACAAACTAAAACATCAACTAATTTTAGTTAACCAATCCTAAATTAAATTATAACAAACTCTATAAAATTCTTGAACGAAAAATCTTAGCTGAGACCGTACGGGCTCCTCTTTGGGTTGCGTTTGGGACGAGAGTAAGATCGACGAGATTGGGGAACATTCCCGGATCTGAAGTGGTGGAGGTGATGATCACGTGATTATTACGAGAGGAGAGGGTGAGGGTGAGAATGAGAGCGAGGACGAGGATGGCGGCGATTGAGGGATTGCGGGAATGGAGCCACCAGAGGCGGAGGCGGTGGTAGATTGCGACTAGAGAGGTGGTCATCGGTTGGTGTTTGGGTGAGAGTTGGGGAGTGGACTAAGGATTCCAGTATTTTTTTGAATTGGACGAGGTTGGGATTTGGGGAGGTGTTGTTTAACTGAGTGATTCTCACATGCAGGCCATCAGCCATCTTGAGAAATTAATTGCGTATATGGACCACTAGCCAAATTATATTGCGTATATGGACCACTAGCCAAATTATTTGTGGTTGTGGTGGTGTGTGTGTGGGGTGGGTTGGGGGGGGGGGGGGGGGGGGGGGGGGGGGGGGGGAGGAAGCCCAATTAAAGAAAATCTTATAAAAACAACAATATCTTTGAAGATATTTACACAATATTAAAATTAACAATTTACATAACTTACTGCTGTATTTAAAAACTGGATATTCCACAGAAAATAAAGAAATTAAGCTTAACAAATCTTACAAAATTCAAAAATAAGATATGTCAATAGCAAACTAATAGAAATAAGCATATAACTAATAAGGAAATATTAAAATATTTAGTAGTAACAAGTAGAATCACTCAAAAACTACCTAAAGAGATACAATAGAAAATAACATATAAGGTATTAGATTATAGAAATGAAGAAGCAAGTTGGTATTACCAACACCTGCTAACATATAGAATATTAGTCTAAATATGGTTAATAGTCCAGAAGTAGAAATATTAAATTCAAAAATAGAATCAAAATTTATATGATAAACATACAAGAGTTGGAAGAAGATTACAATGATCCAGAGTTTGTAGGAACTATAAGAAAAGATTTAAAAATCATGAATAAGAACATAAAAGAACTAGGTCGATATAACCGAAGACATGGAAGAAAAACTAGGCATAACGGAAGAAGGTATGAAGGAGTTAGAATCCATAACAAAGCTTAATATAAATAATTTATAAATAGAAGTTTTAATGGCAAATCCCAATTCAGAGGAAGTAGATGAAGCCTTAAAAAAATTAGATATAACGACGGAAGAAATAAAAATGGATCAAGAGAAAGAAAAGATTATAGCAAAACCTACAGAAATTCCAACTGATATGTACGAAATCTTAAGGCCACCACCTAACAAAAGACCTTATCACTTACCATGGAAATGGCAAAACACAAAAAATAATAAGCTAGAAAGAGAGAAAGAAAAAGAAACCCCAAAATGTGAACATGCAGAACACTACGAAAAAGGAATAGCAGAAAATGGAGAATGACTAGATCTAGACTGTGTAAAAGACGTAGACAGGATAATAGAAGCATGAGTAAAGGCTTCACTAATAGTAGAATTTAGGTAAAACCTTTTAGGGGACTCATTTGAGAAATTTATAGAAGCAGAGTAGTAGCAAAATGGCGGAATGGACTAAAGAAAGAAGATAGAAATGCTATCAGAAAATCAAGACCAATTGATGATAAAGGAACAAAAGAAAGCTTAGCACAACAAACCTTAGGACTAAAAGAAATAATTACGAATTACGAAATAGCAATAAGAACATAATTCAGTTTCTACGATAAAGGAGAAAAACACACTATATCTGGAAAGAACCAAGCAACATGGAACTAAGCAATTTAGAAATATGCGACATGTGTTATTTTGACAACTATGCTTGTGAATTTCGAGAATATTTTCAAGATAGTTATTATACAAAAGAAGAAATGAGTCCAGTCTTGGACTCATTCTTTCTAAAACTAGCTGATCCATGGAGTATAAGTATATATAGTGCATACATAGGTGAGAAGTAAAACCAGAAGTAGATATTTTAGGGTATAGAACACAATTTGTAAAAGATTATAGGGATAAAGTGTGCCAAGAAGCTAGAACAACAATGAAATAGTATATAACATATAAATAAAGAATTTGTTGTGAAGATGCAAGACTGAATCATTGGGGATGTAATAATAAGTATAATTATACAAAGAGAAGTAAACACAAATTCCAAAAATATAAACCAAAATATAGAAAAACTTTTAAGAAATATAAAAAATCATATAAAAGATACTTTAGAAGAATAAATAAAAATAGACAAAATCCAAAAAACCCAAAGAAATATAATTGTTATATATGTAGAGAAGCAGAACATATATCATCAAATTGCCCTAAGAGAAAATGTAAAATACATAGAAGAAATTGAAGAGATGAATAACATAAACTTTGAACATATAGAATATGAGGAAGACTGGTTAGAAATTAGTGAAGATAAAAAAATAATGGTATTGGAAGGAAATAATGGAAGTAGTGAAGGTGAAACAGAAGAATGTGAAATAAATATAATGACAGAAAAAACAAAATTATGAGAACAATTAGAAAGAGAAGAAAACAATGAAGAAGTAAGAGAAGAATGTGGTTTGACATACAGCAATACGATAAAATAAGAGAAACCAAATTAGATATAAACCCAAAAGCAATATTTAAACTATAAATATTTGAAAGGTAAAAGAATACCATCATAATAGCCATAAATAATGAACAACCTATAGACATTGCCAAAATAAAACCATAATCCTATTAATAACTGAAAAAAAACAATAAGACAAGAGATAGAAAAAATAAGTGAGAAAATCAGAAAAATATTAAGGCACATACATTTAGGAGCTGTGCAAATAATAATAAAAGCTTATTTATGGAAGGAATAAATACCCCCCTGGAAATATACCTAATGGATGATAGAATAATATCAAGTACACAATATGCCTTAATAGGAATAGTATAAGAAAACCTAATGTATCAAAAGATAAAATTTACAATAAAACCTAATTTCTCTATAAGTATGGCCGAAGAAAATAAGAACAAAAGTTTAGTCATGTACCACAGATTATCAGGAATGCAGAGAAAACCAAAGTTATGAGTATACAAATAAGAAATATTTATGCTTTCACTAGTAAACATGAAGTAAAAAATAGGAATAGAGATAATTTTAAAATAGAACCATTATTCGGCGAAATTATAAGGTACAAACCAGCTAGAGAAAACCCTGAAATGATTATACCAAATTATATAGAATTTGACTTTAACAAAGCAAAAAAATTACAAAAGGGAAAATACCACAAATAATGTTCGGGAAGAGATCACTATCAATAAGAAACAAACAACAAGTATTGGAATTAATACCAATAATAAAAACATTAGACAATCAAAACAATAACCAATTTAAAATAGAAATCGAATATTATGACAGTGGAAAAGGAATAAACAAGTAGCCCTGATATATACAAAAGTTACCAATTCACATACTAAACAAACAAATATAAAAATAACATAATTAATATCATTAGAAAATTCATATTACTACCTAGACTATTACAATAATAGACATCCAATTGTACATAAAATAATACTGCCACAAGGATAAATGGTAGAAATGAAATGCAATTACATTTATATGCAGATCCAGAACACCATGTTAATAAAATGTTACTAGGAACTGATTTCCTAACATTAGTACAACATTCTCAATTCAAGAAAAAAAAATCACAATAACAGTAAACAATGAAAGTATAGTAATAAATAGAATATTGTGTAAATGAATTCATTAAGAGCAACAAAAAACACATCATACATACTAACAAAATTTGTCTACGAAGGAAACAAATTAAAAAACTATCATAGTCTAATAGACACCGGAGCAGGCACTAGCTTATATCGCGAAAATGTACTACCAAGATGGAGACAAGATGGATATAATAAAAAGGTAATAACTGAATTAACTGGACAAATTGTCATACTTGATAGGTATCAACAAAATGTTAATATACAAATAGAAAATTACGTACTAAAAATACCAATAATATATCAATTTGATGATATAAATAATGATGTATTATGAGGAAATGTCTTTTTCCAACATTACTATCCTATAACCATATCACATAAATACTTTATATTTACAACACCTTGTCAACCACAAGCAATAGCAATTAGAATAACCCAATCTTATTCTAGGATCGACCTGCCGCATATCAGAGTTTCTTCAACCTAGGGATGGCATCAGGTCCGGACCAGCCCGGGACCGGCCCGCCCCGTCCCCCCTCCTACCCGAGCTTAACCGCGACTCGGCCCCTATAAGAACCGGTCTGGTCCGGTCCCACAATTTTGGAAATTGTTCCGGTCAGGCCCGGCCCGCTCGAGGCCCGGGACCGGCCCGCCCAGGCTCGGGCCGACCGTTGGCCAGTTTTTTTTCTTCAAAAATTTTTTTAAAAAAATTACAAAAAAGCCCCCCCCCCAACGGATTTATACTGTCTAGTTTTGGGGGGTACTTTAGGAAATCAAAAAAATGGCATTTTCTATAAATATCATACCATTTCTTTCATTTCTCTTCACTAATTCACTCAAATATCTCATTCTCTCTACTATTTCTCCAATCAACAACAACAATTTGGTGATCAACACTCTCTCAAATGATAAAGATCAAATTTCTTTACATTTTGAAGGAATCAAAATCAACAACAATCAAGTGATCAACTCATCAACATTGAACAACAACGATCAATACTACTTCTACTCCTAGATCTCTCGTCTCAACTTTCTTACGGTATTTTAGTATAATTTTAATTTGTAGAATTAACATAGTTGATTATTCATTATTCTCATATAATTTGGGTTTTCTTGATCTTTTTCCTCTCTTTTTTTTAGATTTTATTTTTAATTTTTGTAAAGTGGTAAAACAAACATACACTACTCACTCACTAGTTCTTGATATTGTTGTTATTTTTTAATTGAAATAGATTGTTGTTTGTTTTTAATTATTAGTTGCCATACACTTAGTTGTTGTTTTCTTTCTAATTTTTACATACACTGGTTTTTTATCGTTAAATGGCCTCTAATCGATCACGCGGTGGTGGTAGACATAGTAGTCAAGAATCTACTAGTCATCACATTCCTTCCATTCCTAACCTATATATAGATAGTGAAGAAACATTTATGAATTATGATAGTTTTCCCGATTTGAATTAAACACACTCAAATCCTATAGAAATAGAAGATCATGTAGAACCACAACCATCGAAACAAGGTTCTTCTCTAAACTCAAGGAAAACAAGAGAGACTACTTCCGAAGTACACAATTTTTTCAATTTTATCCCCTCACAAAATGATAAGAGTGTAGGACTTAAAATATGTAAGAAGTGTCAAACCCCATATAAGTTTAAAATAGGATCGGGTACGGGTACACTTCAACGTCACTTAAACAAATGTCAACCACAATTTTCGAAAGATGATCTCGCACAACAAAAAATACATCCTAAAACCGGTCAAGCAGATAGTCATAGCTATGATCACGATCTCGTTCGTAGAGAAATGGCTAAATTAGTAATTAGGAGTGAATTGCCATATTTGTTTGGTGAACAAAAATATGTAGAGACTTTTGTACAAACCACCTTCAACCCCCATTATAAAAAGATTGCTAGGAATGTTGTTAAGAGTGATTGTAAATTAGTTTACAATGAGACTAAGGATTTTTTGATATCAACACTAAAATCACTAAATACTAGAGTTTCATTGACATCGGATGGGTGGGTAGGAGTAAACGACATTCCAATGATGTGTGTAACATGTCATTGGATAGATTCGGATTGGTTACTTCAAAAGAGAATAATTTCTTTTGGATATGTTAGGTACCCACATAAGGGCGAAATTATAGCCACACACATTATGGAAGCATGTAATAATTTTTGTATATATGATAAAGTGTTTGATATTGGTTTTGATAATGCCTCCAATAATACTAAGGCAATTGAGAGTTTAAAAATAACTTTAGATCCTATAGAACCCGAAATTTTTCATGTTAGGTGTGCTTGTCACATTTTAAATCTTTGTGTGCAAGATGCACTAAAATATGGAAATGATAAACTAGAAGCAATGAGAGATTGTGTTCATTATATTATATTGAGTGGTCCAATTTATCAAGCTTTTCATGATTGGTGTAAACTTAGGGGCATTGTATGTAGACGTTTTTCTAAAGATGTACGACATCGTTGGAATTCTACCTTTGAATTATTAGGTGTTGTTCTTCATTATCATTTTAATCTTGGAGATTTTTGTATTGCAATGGGTATGCAAAATTGTATGTTAGATGATGATTTTTGGTTTTTTGCCGATAGTTTGTATAAATTTTTTCAACTTTTTAACGATCCAACTTTGCAATTTTCAAAAACATATACATCTACATCTAGTGGTATTTTACTTGAAATTGTGACTATGATGACAACAATTAAAGATTTGCAAAATGACCCTTTTATTGGAGATATGGTTAATGTGGCATATGTTAAACTTTTGAAATATTTTCATCCAATTTCTATGTTATATTGTGTAGCTAGTGTAATAAATCCTATGATTAAATTAGATGGTACAAAAAATTTAATTGAAATTTTTTGCACTTATGTTCCACACGATGCAATACTAGATTTGATCATGTTGCTTTCACTCGTAAATTTGAGAATATTTTGACTAGGTTATATGATTCTTATGATGGGATTTATTCATCTAACACTATTCAAACACAAACACAAACACAAAATGTTGATTCTTCTTCTTCTTCTTCCTCCATATTAGCAAAAGGAAAGAGTCAAGCTAGTATTGGTGTTTTAAATCTTATTAAATCAAAAAAACCATGAATCAATTCACCAAATGAGTTGAATTGGTATAATGCACAAAGTGCAGTTGAAGATGTAGAAGATGTGTTACAATTTTGGAAGAGTAATGAAGCAATTTTTAATATTCTTTCTCGTATGGCTAAAGATCTGCTAACAACACCGGTGTCAACTGTTGCATCGGAAAGTACTGTTTCTCTTGGTGGCAGGATAATGAGCCCGAGCAGGAACCGATTGACAGCCAAAATTTGGAGATGCTAGTATGCGCCGAAGATTGGATGAAAGCAGAAGAGAGGACCCAAGACTTACTTGAAGCACAAGCTAGAGCTGGATTAACAAGTAGCGATGAATGAACGATTTCATTTAGTTAATTTACATTAAAATATTGTTCAATAAATTGTAATTAATTGGGAAATTTAGGGTGATGAGATTCTATATTTAGGTTAAGTTGAAGTGCACGACAATAGTGCAATGCCTTCTCTTCAATCTAAGTAGAGACCATCTCGATCTTTAAATTCAAATAATTCCCTTGATTTGTAATTTGATCTAATTAGACTAATTTGTATGAATTTTATTCATGTACTTCATTTTATTTAAGAATTTTAAATTTATTAAATCATGTACTTCATTTATTCATGTACTTCAATTATTTATGAAATTTTATTCTTTGCAATTGTTATGAAACTACAAATCCATATACTTGATCTTTAATAATATTTTACACACAAAAAAAAATTCTTCCTAAACACGGGCCCGGCCCGGCCCCCACACTTGGGTCCGGGGGCCAGGTCCGGGCCAAGGTTTCCAACCTTGAGCCCGGCCCGGCCCGCATAGTGGAGGAGCCCAGCCCAGGTAAGCCCGAGCCCGGTCAAACCCGGCCCGGACCGGCCCGAATGTCATCCCTACTTCAACCCAGTGTGGTGAATATCAATATTTACCAAACAAAACTAGAATACAACAAGTCCAAGAATTACTACAAAAGAAATTTTACAAATTACGAAATAGAAAATATGTACGGAGATGACCCTTTAACAAAATGAGACTTAAGTAAACCCACAACACATATAGAATTAATAGATAATAACAAAATAATAAAAATTAAACCTATAAGACACACTCCAATAGATTTAGAAGAGTTCAAAATACATATAAAAGAACTAATAGAAAATAATTACATAAGAAAATCACAAAGTTCACATTCATCACCAGCATTTATAGTAAGAAAACATTCAGAAGAAGAAAAAAAGGTAAATCTTGAATGGTAGTAAATTATAAGGAATTAAATAAAAATACTAAGAGATTTGGATATCCACGACCAAATATGCAGATACTACTTAACACTGTAAGAACAAGAAAAATATATTCAAAATTCAATTGTAAATCATGATTTTACCACGTAAAACTAACAGAAGACTCAAAACAGTTAACAGCATTTAGTACACCTCAAGGATTCTATGAATGAAATGTATTACCATTCAGATATAAAAACAGTCCAGGAGTATTTCAAAAATATATGGATAAGATATTTGAAAACTACAAAAAATTCATATTAGTATATGTAGATGATATTCTAATAGGATCCGAAAATGAAGAACAACATAAAAAGTATTTACTAATATTCATAGAAATAGTAAAAAAAGCAGCTATTATACTATCAAAAAAAGAAAATGGAATTGTTCAAAACTGAGATAGAATTCTTAGTAAAAAAATTATCACATGAAGGAACAGAATTACAACCACATATATAGCAGAAAAAATAAAGACATTTCCTAATGTCCTAAAATAAAAAGAGAGAAGTACAATCCATAATCGGACTACTAAATCAAACAAGATGATACATACCGAATTTATCAGCAAAAATAAATTCGTTACAACAAAAACTAAAAAAGTTTATGAGAATGGATCCCAGAGGATGAAGAAGAACTTAAATTATTAAAACAAAAAACTTCAAAATTAAATAAGCTAAAATTACCTATTAAAGAATGTTCATGGAAAAATAGACTCAGATGCATGTGAAAATAATTAGGGAGTGGTATTAAAATTCATTGAAATAGGAGAATAAGATGAAAGACTAGCCAGATATACTAGTGGATCATTCACACAAACCCAACAAAATTACCACATAAATGAAAAATAACTACTTTCAATCTTAAAAACTATAAAAAAGTTTGAATTATTCATAATACATACGAAATTCACTGTAAGGACAGATAATACATAAGCAAAGAGTTGAATTAACAAATTAATAGACTCAACTATAGCAAATAAAAGATTTTAAAAATGGCAAATGGAGTTAGCACATTATGACTTCTCAATAGAAAATATAAAAGGAAAAGATAACATCTTAGCAGATTTCTTATCAAGAAACTAACAATTTCATTTTTACAGGATGGAAAACAGAGTCCAGCATATAGAACAGGATATAGTCTACCTAAAGAAGACTGTGGAGTAATTAAAATGAGCATTTAACCAACTACAGTTGCAAATATGTGGTCTTCAAAGTATATTTTACGAACATATAAATGCAGAATATATTGAAAAAATGAGCGAAGGGAGTGAATCTATTGCCCCCAAAATACAAGTGAAATCACAAATATAACCACACACGAGGGAAGCTCCACATCCATACAACCTACTACCTACAAAGAGAGTTTACTCTCAGATCCTCCCAAATATTCCAAGAAGGATTTTTTTTTACAATATATTAAGAAATTATGCCAAACCACTTAGGTCAATCAATTTATCAAAACTACTCAACAACATATGAACAAAGCGATCAAATTACCATGAGCAAATCCAAAGACAGTAAGAGTATTATTCGAAAGAGAGCTTATCCACTACGTATATCTATCCCGAGAATGTGAAGAACTTAGCCAGCTACCAAGAGAATTATATAAATCTGCTAATGGTTATTTTGGTATTACAAAGGCCTCCAAAATATATGTTCGAGTATTTTCAGCTATTCCAGAATTCCTTGAAGATGATGAAGAACTACCCGCTGAGCATATTATAACGCATATTATAAAGATATGGATGACTACACAATTCCTATGGAGCAACCAGTATTATACCATATAAAAATGAAGAATTTGAAAAATCGATCCCAAATAAGAGCTATGGGATTTAGAATGATGTATTGTGAACTGAAGGACATACAAAATAACGACAGTAACATATGGATCTATGATAGTCCTGACCCACAAAATTAATGATTTAGAGCATAGCAAAGATTAACAACCACAATCAAAGAAAGAAGTCTTTGGCAGCTGGTACCAAATTCTACATAAAAGAGCCATGACAATAACAGAAGAGACAACTGTCCACTATTGGAGATTGATGAGGATGGAACTACAACATAAATACAGATAATGCGAAAAAGAACAAGATAAGGTTGACGAAGAGTTATTTCTGATGCGAAGCATGTGAAGATGCTGGCCAGAAAATTTTTTTTAACGTAAGCAATGACGTAATAGGCTCAATTATTTATCTATGATGTAATGAGAACAATAATTGTAACTGATGCAAAGCTACCCCTTTTTCTATAAAAGGGGAGGCTGGGTAAGGGAGAAGACAGAATATCTAAGAGAAAAAAATTTCCATATAAGCTTGTAAGAGAATCCACAGTCGTGATTGTTAAAAAATGCCTAAATGCATAAATGCATATAACATTTTGCCTCTTTGCTACAGCTGTCAAATGGTATTTTATAGAAATTTAATTTAAAATAATAAAAATCCCATATCAGACGGAGTTTGAAGTTGTGTCGGAGGAATTTAATTAATTTTTAATAGGTAGACGGAACTTCACTTTGCGTCGGACGAGAAAAAAAATAACAAAAATTTTTAAACACAACTTGAAGTTGCGTCTGACATGTTTTGTATTTTTTTTTGCTTTATTTACTTTTTTTGAGTTTTTTATTACGGTTTATTAAAAAACATTAGGGACGGAAAGTGAAGTTGTGTCGGAGGAATAAAAAATAATTTTTTTTCGTCGGACGGAAAGTGAAGTTGCGTCCTATATCATATGCATTTCTCTCAAATCCACTATCATTTATAGCAATCTACTATCGCAAAAAATATAAAAAATGCATAAATAGCAAACGACTGTAGCGCTTTTTGAGCGGAAATATGCATATTATGCATATTTAGCAAACGACTATGGATGCTTCAAGGAGAGTTTGTAAGAAAGTTGGAATCAATAAAGACTATCTTTCTAGTTAAGCTCTTGTAAAATATAAGGTATGAATAATTAGTCTATTACCCTCAGGGAGAGTTTTGTAAGGCTATACCTGAAGGATCTTACAAAAAAGACTCATTTGTAACCTTCTATAGTTAAGCTATACACCTAGTAGCAAGAAACAAGCTAGGTTAGTTATCTGTACTGAAGTGCTACTAGTTGTTGCATACATATCTCTTGGATAAGCTCTCTTGGAGAGCATAGTAGTCCTGAGATGGGAAGAACATAAAAGGAGCACTGAAATCGGGGTGCATACCAGAGATATTTTATCCACTGGTGGTAATTGCTACAGAGCAACTCAAAGAAGTTTAACTAGGTCGGAAGAATGATGGGCCATTTTGGTTTGATTCTTATGGTATCCTTAGAAATCTCTCTCTACTCCTGATTTCATACGTGTTGTATCAAAACACAAAATCGATCAAAAGGAATAATGGATAATAATAGTTTCAATCTTGCCTTAGAAATTTATGAATTAATGACTAACTATCAAGAATGTGATAGAATGTTAGTTTTTGATGTTTATTACCCTCATAGAGTAACAAATATGTATGAATTTTATGAGTTCAAGTTATTTTTCTTTAGTGTATAGTGAGTAATAATTATAACTATAAATCAAATTAATCCTGCAAAAACTAGTAATATAAGTGTTCAAATAACTGATGACTTAAATTTTTACGAAAGGTCTTTATTATTCTATGAAAATGGAGAATTTGGTAGCTTTACATGGAGTTCTACAACAACATATAGACAATTTCTAGAAGAAAATGAATATATAGAGGGAAAAAACGAACATATAGATGTTGGAAATGAACATATGGAAGAACCTGAAGAATCCCTGTATGATAGTGGTAGTGAAGTATTGGAGACAGAATCAGATTATCTTGAACTTATGCTTGATTACTTTAATATTTTTGAGATTGATAATGCACATTATGTCCAAGAATATTATTTTACAGAAAACTATCATATCTAAAAGATTTGATACTCTTTTGTTTCTCTTGGCAGGTAATTACTCTTATTTCACGCATCGCACAGACCAGTGGTATCAGAGCCTCGCACTATGTAAGGAACTCTTAAATAGTTTTCTGAAAATTTTTAGTACAAGTTAAGTAGTCAACATAATTAATTAGATATAATAAATAGAGAATATTACTAAAATAAATTTTAAAATAACAAAAAGGCCACACATCCTATATAATATATTGTAGAGAAGGCAGTATAGAAGTTTATTTGGAAACTAGACCATATTGGCAAATACTTTGGAAACTAGCCCATTTTTGTAAATAATTTCATAAAAAAGGGCCAAATCAATTTAACTGGGGAATGCGAGATTTAGGGTTGAGATCTTCCTTGGGTGAAATACTCCGGTTTATTAGCATGTGTCTTAATAAATATATATTTTTTAAAGTAAATTTTTTTTCGTAGTCTGGCCTCGAACCTGAGATCTCTTTTATATTAGTTATGCACAAACAATGCATGTCTTAATTAAAAAAAACAATTAAATAACACTCTGACGTAATGAGGACTCGAACCTGAAACTTCCGTCATATTAGTTATGTACGTATGTCACACGCGTTGATAGATTTACAAATGACACTAAGGCCTTCTCTTAGTATAATATTGGAGATAGAGATTAGAGATTAGTGATTAGAGATATAATACTAGATAATATTGGTCACTACGGTTGTCTCTAAGATTGGTGTGCACAAAATGTATCATGTACAACTAATATTTTCAGATAAGATTTGTAGGATATACACATTAAGGAAAATCAAAATAAAGATCCAAATGATTTGAATCCAAGCAAAAGAGGCATGAATCGAAAAGATCAAGGAAGATTGCAAAAGGGAAAATACCACAAATAATGTTCGGGAAGAGATCACTATCAATAAGAAACAAACAACAAGTATTGGAATTAATACCAATAATAAAAACATTAGACAATCAAAACAATAACCAATTTAAAATAGAAATCGAATATTATGACAGTGGAAAAGGAATAAACAAGTAGCCCTGATATATACAAAAGTTACCAATTCACATACTAAACAAACAAATATAAAAATAACATAATTAATATCATTAGAAAATTCATATTACTACCTAGAGTATTACAATAATAGACATCCAATTGTACATAAAATAATACTGCCACGAGGATAAATGGTAGAAATGAAATGCAATTACATTTATATGCAGATCCAGAACACCATGTTAATAAAATGTTACTAGGAACTGATTTCCTAACATTAGTACAACATTCTCAATTCAAGAAAAAAAAATCACAATAACAGTAAACAATGAAAGTATAGTAATAAATAGAATATTGTGTAAATGAATTCATTAAGAGCAACAAAAAACACATCATACATACTAACAAAATTTGTCTACGAAGGATACAAATTAAAAAACTATCATAGTCTAATAGACACCGGAGCAGGCACTAGCTTATGTCGCGAAAATGTACTACCAAGATGGAGACAAGATGGATATAATAAAAAGGCAATAACTGGATTAACTGGACAAATTGTCATACTTGATAGGTATCAACAAAATGTTAATATACAAATAGAAAATTACGTACTAAAAATACCAATAATATATCAGTTTGATGATACAAATAATAATGTATTATGAGGAAATGTCTTTTTCCAACATTACTATCCTATAACCATATCACATAAATACTTTATATTTACAACACCTTGTCAACCACAAGCAATAGCAATTAGAATAACCCAATCTTATTCTAGGATCGACTTGCCGCATATCAGAGTTTCTTCAACCTAGGGATGGCATTAGGTCCGGACCAGCCCGGGACCGGCCCGCCCCGTCCCCCCTCCTACCCGAGCTTAACCGCGACTCGGCCCCTATAAGAACCGGTCTGGTTCGGTCCCAAATTTTTGGAAATTGTTCCGGTCAGGCCCGGCCCGCCCAGGCTCGGGCCGACCGTTGGCCAGTTTTTTTTTCTTTAAAAAATTTTTTAAAAAAATTACAAAAAAGCCCCCCCCCCAACGGATTTATACTGTCTAGTTTTGGGGGGTACTTTAGGAAATCAAAAAAATGGCATTTTCTATAAATACCATACCATTTCTTTCATTTCTCTTCACTAATTCACTCAAATATCTCATTCTCTCTACTATTTCTCCAATCAACAGCAACAATTTGGTGATCAACACTCTCTCAAATGATCAAGATCAAATTTCTTTACATTTTGAAGGAATCAAAATCAACAACAATCAAGTGATCAACTCATCAACATTGAACAACAACAATCAATACTACTTCTACTCCTAGATCTCTCGTCTCAACTTTCTTACGGTATTTTAGTATAATTTTAATTTGTAGAATTAACATAGTTGATTATTCATTATTCTCATATAATTTGGGTTTTCTTGATCTTCTTCCTCTCTTTTTTTTAGATTTTATTTTTAATTTTTGTAAAGTGGTAAAACAAACATACACTACTCACTCACTAGTTCTTGATATTGTTGTTATTTTTTAATTGAGATAGATTGTTGTTTGTTTTTAATTATTAGTTGCCATACATTTAGTTGTTGTTTTCTTTCTAATTTTTACATACACTGGTTTTTTATAGTTAAATGGCCTCTAATCGATCACGCGGTGGTGGTAGACATAGTAGTCAAGAATCTACTAGTCATCACATTCCTTCCATTCCTAACCTATATATAGATAGTGAAGAAACATTTATGAATTATGATAGTTTTCCCGATTTGAATTAAACACACTCTAATCCTATAGAAATAGAAGATCATGTAGAACCACAACCATCGAAACAAGGTTCTTCTCTAAACTCAAGGAAAACAAGAGAGACTACTTCCGAAGTACACAATTTTTTCAATTTTATCCCCTCACAAAATGATAAGAGTGTAGGACTTAAAATATGTAAGAAGTGTCAAACCCCATATAAGTTTAAAATAGGATCGGGCACGGGTACACTTCAACGTCACTTAAACAAATGTCAACCACAATTTTCGAAAGATGATCTCACATAACAAAAAATACATCCTAAAACCGGTCAAGCAGATAGTCATAGCTATGATCACGATCTCGTTCGTAGAGAAATGGCTAAATTAGTAATTAGGAGTGAATTGCCATATTTGTTTGGTGAACAAAAATATGTAGAGACTTTTGTACAAACCACCTTCAAATCCACTCTCATTTATAGCAATCTACTATCGCAAAAAATACAAAAAATGCATAAATAGCCAACGACTGCAGTGCTTTTTGAGCGGAAATATGCATATTATGCATATTTAGCAAACGACTATGGATGCTTTAAGGAGAGTTTGTAAGAAAGTTGGAATCAATAAAGACTATCTTTCTAGTTAAGCTCTTGTAAAATATAAGGTATGAATAATTAGTCTATTACCCTCAGGGAGAGTTTTGTAAGGCTCTACCTGAAGGATCTTACAAAAAAGACTCATTTGTAACCTTCTATAGTTAAGCTATACACCTAGTAGCAAGAAACAAGCTAGGTTGTAGTTATCTGTACTGAAGTGCTACTAGTTGTTGCATACTTATCTCTTGGATAAGCTCTTTTGGAGAGCATAGTAGTCCTGAGATGGGAAGAACATAAAAGGAGCACTGAAATCGGGGTGCATACCAGAGATATTTTATCCACTGGTGGTAATTGCTACAGAGCAACTCAAAGAAGTTTAACTAGGTCGGAAGAATGATGGGCCATTTTGGTTTGATTCTTATGGTATCCTTAGAAATCTCTCTCTACTCCTGATTTCATACGTGTTGTATCAAAACACAAAATCGATCAAAAGGAATAATGGATAATAATAGTTTCAGTCTTGCCTTAGAAATTTATGAATTAATGACTAACTATCAAGAAAGAGATAGAATGTTAGTTTTTGATGTTTATTACCCTCATAGAGTAACAAATATATATGAATTTTATGAGTTCAAGTTATTTTTCTTTAGTGTACAGTGAGTAATAATTATAACTATAAATCAAATTAATCCTGCAAAAACTAGTAATATAAGTGTTCAAATAACTGATGACTTAAATTTTTACGAAAGGTCTTTATTATTCTATGAAAATGGAGAATTTGGTAGCTTTACATGGAGTCCTACATCAGCATATAGACAATTTCTAGAAGAAAATGAATGTATAGAGGGAAAAAACAAACATATAGATGTTGGAAATGAACATATGGAAGAACCTGAAGAATCCATGTATGATAGTGGTAGTGAAGTATTGGAGACAGAATCAGATTATCTTGAACTTATGCTTGATTACTTTAATATTTTTGAGATTGATAATGCACATTATGTCCAAGAATATTATTTTACAGAAAACTATCATATCTAAAAGATTTGATACTCTTTTGTTTCTCTTGGCAGGTAATTACTCTTATTTCACGCATCGCACAGACCAGTGGTATCAGAGCCTCGCACTATGTAAGGAACTCTTAAATATTTTTCTGAAAATTTTTAGTACAAGTTAAGTAGTCAACATAATTAATTAGATATAATAAATAGAGAATATTACTAAAATAAATTTTAAAATTACAAAAAGTCCACACATCCTATATAATATATTGTAGAGAAGGCAGTATAGAAGTTTATTTGGAAACTAGACCATATTGGCAAATACTTTGGAAACTAGCCCATTTTTGTAAATAATTTCATAAAAAAGGGCCAAATCAATTTAACTGGGGAATGCGAGATTTAGGGTTGAGATCTTCCTTGGGTGAAATACTCCGGTTTATTAGCATGTGTCTTAATAAATATATTTTTTTCTTAAAGTAAATTTTTTTTCGTAGTCTGGCCTCGAACCTGAGATCTCTTTTATATTAGTTATGCACAAACAATGCATGTCTTAATTAAAAAAAACAATTAAATAACACTCTGACGTAATGAGGACTCGAACCTGAAACTTCCGTCATATTAGTTATGTACGTGTGTCACACGCGTTGATAGATTTACAAATGACACTAAGGCCTTCTCTTAGTATAATATTGGAGATAGAGATTAGAGATTAGTGATTAGAGATATAATACTAGATAATATTGGTCACTACGGTTGTCTCTAAGATTGGTGTGCACAAAATGTATCATGTACAACTAATATTTTCAGTTAAGATTTGCAGGATATACACATTAAGGAAAATCAAAATAAAGATCCAAATGATTTGAATCCAAGCAAAAGAGGCATGAATCGAAAAGATCAAGGAAGATTGCAACACAAGAAACATGTGCTTCAAATATTCAAGTAAGCAAGCATAATTAAATTATTCATTTATGTTTTTGTGAGAAAATTCTATGTAAAGGTCGTTTGATTGATTGATTAATTTTTGGTATGCATATAAAGTAGATTCGCTAAACAAAAGTCTAATCTGCACGATAGCGGTCGACCGCACAAAATGTTGGTTGACCGTTACAACAGTCGACCGCTCATCATAGTTGAAAAGATGAGTCAGTCGACCGATCATCGCTCGACTTTCAAGTTGAAAGATGAACGGTCGACTGCTCACATATGCGGTCGACCGTTAATATGCACGCTTGACTTTTTTGGAATTATCTTTCCTTTCTTTGGAAATATACATTTCCTCACTCTATAAATAGAAGCAAATTTACTGAGTATTCTTTATCCCTTATAATCATGTTTCTTCTGAATTAATCATTCAATCAACGATCCGAGTGTGAGAGCTTTTATTGTTTCTTTAGTCGAGATTGCTTTAGATCTTCAGAATTTTTCTTTTCTTCCACTTTGGTGAGTTTTTGTGGGACTTGTGTGTAGAAGCCCTGCGGGTGTAATAGGTCTCTCGGCTTAAATTCTGAGCATCATTGTACAAGAGTTTAAAGTATAGTGGAAAGCTTGTGGCAGAGAATTGCTACAAGTAGGTGGTGTGGACGTAGACCTTGGGGTCGAACCACGTTATATCGTTGTGTCTTGCCTGCTTCAGCAGTGAACCTCTTTACATAGTCTCTCAATTTCTCCCCCTTCTTCTGGTGGAGGTGCAATAGTGAGATGCTGGTCTTCTCAGCTCTACGGCTGCTTACGAAATGGGTGACGAAAAGGGTCTCGAACTGCTCGAAGGAGAATATTGAGGAGGGGGCAAGGCGAGAGTACCATTCTCGAGCTGGGCCCTTCAGAGGAGGGCATCGGAAGCTTGATGGAGGAGCATCAGGGTCTTAAAGCTTTCGATGTGATCAACGGGATCGGTCTCCCCGGAGTAAGTCTCAAATTGGGAAGGTTTAAAACCGATCGGCACAGGTGCATCCATTATGGTTCGGGAGAAAGGGGGTCTGCTAGGACGTAGGGTCCTCCCCCTAAGTTCTTCTTCTAGGTCTAACTGGCCCAGGCGCCTCTCCATCTCATGAAGACGGCGGTACATAGTGTCATCCCTCCGACGGTAATCAGCCGAGCCTCTAGACTCGTCTTCGTACGAGGGAGAGCGAGGGCTACGGCGACGGTAACTTCGGGAGCGACGAGGACTTGGAGTATGCCGGGAGTTGCTAGGAGCTGAAGGAGGAGATGGGGAACGCCGGAGAGGGCTTCGAACCGGTGGAGGCGAGGGAATTTTGGGTGCATTGTTGTTGGGACGGAGATTGAGAGCTTGTAGGACGGTCGCTTGGAACTGCTGGAACTCGGCACGGGTGATGGGTGCTTCATCGTTCCTAGGCTGTTGCCGACCTGCAGGGGAGTGTAGCCTTCTTCGGTAATGCTCGGGGGATTCTTTCCGCCCTCTTCGGATGGGGGACCTTCTGTACTCTCGGCGGCGAGGGGACCGCTCATCCGGACGGTGCTGGCGGGAGGTTCCCTCTCGGGCCCGCTTTTCATCCAGATGACGGCGAAGATCATCTTCCTTCTGTCGATTGAGGGCGGTATTGTGGAGAGCAGAGGCTCGGGGATGATGGGAGGCTATAGAGTCAGAAGAGGCGTTGTGGATGGAGACGCGGTCCTGGTGAAGAGGTTGTTTCTGAGGGTTAGGACCCTTGGGAGGTGGCTGATTTGGAGGAGGGAGGTCCTGTTGGAGCGGGTCTTCCACCGGTGGAGGAAGTTGTCCTTGCTGTTGGATAGGCTGGATGGGAACTTCTTGCTGCTGATCGGGGTTTGGCCCTCTGTTGGACCCCCTCGATCTGATTTTCCTAGGAGGCATGGCTGGAGAAGATCTGTTCACCGGGAAGAGGAGAGGTTTCTATTCGTTAGTTTCCCACAGATGGCGCCAATCTGTTGCCGCTAAATTTGGTGTGGGGGCAAACAGATAGTATTTGTAGATTCTTAGGGAAACTGAATAGTAAACCTGTATACCTGTTCCGTCGGGGTTTGATCGTCACTCCCGCCGTACACCTGCAAAAAGTGCGAGACACCGGGGTTGTTTCCGGCGACGCACCCTCCGACGCTCAAGTCGGTAATCAGAGAAAGATTATGAAAGAGCGCAAAAACTGAAGAAAGATTGATTACCTCTTAATGGAGATGGATGGGGGGTATTTATAGGCGTCTAAGGGGATCAAATTAGGCATGTAATTCCTGTGTATAGATAAGGAATGTAATCCCTAATTCCCAGTGAAAGGATAGATATGAATCAGGGCCGTTGATTAATATTAATCAGAAACCCTAATTCTATCCTGCTGGACCGGGTTTGTTGCGGGTTGAAACCCGCACCCAGTTGAGGTGGATCCGTTCGCGGGTTAATGGTTCTTTGGGGAGGAGAACCAGTACCCGCTTCAGACCCGTTTGTAGGTGAAATTACCGTTTTACCCCTGGGCTTCAGGATTTGTGCCCAATTTGGACGGTCTCGATTAAACCCCCATTTTTAGCCACATCAATACCAAAAATTATAACTACAAAAATAATAAAAATTGAAGAAGATGGATATGAAATTTTGATACCGTGAAAATAAGAATAGAAGTAGAAGTAGAAATCCGAAATTGAAGACTCGATGAGAGCTTGGAGGAGAGTAGAAGACTTGATCACTTGGAGTTGGAGGAGAGTTGAAGACTTGAAGATGTTGTTGAATTTTGACTTCGATACGATCGGAATTCGATCATGTATATGACTTGCTAGTTTGTTTGTTCAATTGTTCACAAATTGAAATAAATTGAGTTATAATAGTAGAGAGAGTAAAAAAGTAAGGTGTGAATTTTTTGTTTGAGTTTTGGGGGGTATTTATAGGGTAAAAATTAATAAAAAAACAAAACAAAAAAAAAAACAACTAAAAGAGCCATTCAACGGCTCTGTTGAACAGTAACTAGCCGTTGGGCCCGCGAGTCAAACGGTTCGCAACCCGCGGGTCGACCCGTGGGTTGGCAAGCGGGTTGGGCTTTTTTCACGGGTTACTGGGCCGGGTTGAGCGGGTTCAATTCGTTATTTTAGCGACCCGGGTCGACCCGTTAACGTTAACGAGTTCGACCCGAAACCGGACCGTGGTTTCGCGGGCCGGGTTAACCGAGCGTGTCGCGGGCGGTTCACGGGTCGACCCGGCCCGTTTGCCATCCCTAAACATGAGCAATACAAAATTGCATAAAAAATCTAAAAATTTACAAACTAGAAATCTGAAAATATTTAAATTTTTGAGTAAATAGAGAGAATGAGAGTGAGAGAGAGAGAGATAGAGAAAAATAAATAAATAAATAAATAAAGGAGTTGATTGGGGATTTGAATTTGAGTTTTGGAGAAAAACTTTTGGGCAGAAAAATATATGTTGTGATGTTAGATCTGGACCATTGATTTCAACCTTATTGAATGAGAGCCACTTGATAGCTTTCTTTGTGTTTTATTATATAGATATTTCATATCTGTAAGTCCTTTCATCTCAAGGGTCCTGACCAAAAGTTACACATGGGTTTTGAGTGTTAGACCTTGAGTGCATGTAGTAGGGGGACTGGCATCAAATGTAAGTGTAACGGAAGCAGATGATTTTATGTTGGCTTTTACAGTGACACTTTGGACCACCTCTGTAATGCCAACTCAATATAGGATAGTAATTAATTAGTGACTTAATTAGAACTGATTAGGGCTTTTCATTTCATCAGATTAGAGATGATTATGATGGTGGTGATATTCTTCCTCTACCTTCCAAATAGAAAGCTCCCACTATCAATTCGGTCACAATTCTCTGCATACTTAGTAGAATGAATTATGTACTACAACAACAATGACAACAAAACCTTTTATGTCCAAATTTTAAGGTTTGCTATAGTGGATGATCGAACTAATCCCTGAAATAGTGTATCTAATTTCCTTCAGGGACATGTGAATAGGAATTATAGGGCTGACAGTAAGGCCCGGTAAACTGAAGTTTGCAGATATTCAATATATTACTGGATCCACTTGTGGATCTTATATATGATCCACAAACTTTTGTATATACATGTTTAATGGGTTTGGATCTTCAAATGAACTATAAAACCGTATAAAACCTTGACGGTTTGGCGCTGCCCGGACAATCAGACACACTTCAACCTCTAAATGGAGTAAAGTAAACCAGTTTGCATAACAATAATGAGTATGATCCAAATATACAACTAAAATGAGAGGGGACCTAAATGCTTGATGACATGATTGTAAGCACGCCTCTTAACCGTCAAGCTTATTCCACTCATTATATTTATTCGGCCTCCCATCTTAAGCCATCATCAACCTCCTCCAAATCCCATGTCTAGTAATCATCTCTGTTTCCAGTATAAAAACTTTCTTCTCCTTCTTTACTAGAATATATACATTTAGTGAAACCCTAATCTTTTCTGCCACCATTTCATAAGCCTTAACAAATGCAACTTGATATATACTTTTAGGCCAGGAGCATCACCACTTTTTAGAATCCAGGAAATTCCTATGGTCCATGCTCATGTGAATTGGAGTATGGAGAACATCTTATACAATTGTCTGTTGCATTATGTGTCTGAAATTAAGAAAAATCACACAAAGACAGGCGGATCCATGATTGAAAAGTGAGGGGGCTGATATAAAAAATTCACACAATATAACATTCAAAATATATGTAAAGTTGTTATAGATATTAGAGGGGTATACTAAATTCTCCACACTTTTCATCGTATCTGAAAAAGTGGAAACTTAGGTAAGTTTTTTATCAACCTATGTAGCAAAATAAAATATCTAATTTAGTTCTTTCATGCCTATTATAACTAGTTATTTCGGTTTTCTATTGGCTGCTTCAACTATAACTTCAGCTTTATTGATTAGTTTGAACCTCAAAATATACATATACTTGAGTCATTTTAGTTGTACCCAGCGATGTTTGATAAAATAAAATTCATCAATAACTACATCAAAATCAGTGTTTTCAGCAAAATCTCTCTCAATAAAGATTGTCAAACAATCTGTAAGAAAATCATCTTCCATCGTGCTCCGAACTGACGTTTTAACTAGTTTCATAGTGGAGAATGCATGCTCTGTTTTGTCATTGAAACAGGAAGCGTCAACACAAAGCAAATGAGTCTATCAATCAAAAAATAGATCATCGACTTTTTTGTTTCGACCAACTTCCGGCATAATTCAGAATGAAAATACATGTTCCTGAAACAAAGGGTGACGAATCACATCGACCTCATATTGTTGTAACTCCACTCTCATAGCATACAACTCAACTGTGGTGAAATCTTCAGGATAAAACTTATCTACAAGAGTAAAATTATCATCTATCTTGAATGATTCAAACCCGTCAATAGGATCCAAAGCTGAACTGAGAATAAGTAGTTTAACTGCCGGCTCGGGAAACCTGCTACACAACTCCACAATCTGAAAATCTATTACTGCATTGAAGATATCAACACGATAATAATGTTGAAATGTGATATCACCTCGTTGTTGACAAGAGAGACCAGTACCATACATGTAAGGAGCATTCATATCAGGTATTAAAATATTGTGTTTCTCGCAAAATGAAATCAGATCCCGAATAAAAGTATCCCAATTATTTTCTATCAACTCCTGAAGAATTGCTTTGTTAATGAGACTAAATCCATAGCATTTAGGATGTCTAAAGTTGTGCTGCCATTCTAAACAAAGCTTGTTGGTAACACTCACTTTAAACATCAAATGCAAGATAAAACAAAATTCATTTGGCCTTACCACCTTAAATCTTTTAGTTTGTAGTCCATTCCACACCCCACGCATATTGCTAGCACCATCGTATCCTTGCCCACGTAGATTTTCAATTTGAAGATTGTAATGAGCAAGAACATTGCAAAATGGTTGTTTTGGGTGTTGTTGTCGAAGTATCACAAACACTAACAACCTCAAAAAACATTTATTTAATAAATCCGGCTGAATCAATAAGCCTTAAAACAACAACCATTTGTTCCTTACCAGATTCATCGAGAGCTTCATCGACAAGAATACAAAATTTGTCATCACTTACTTTTTCTCGTATCTTCTGTAACGTCCAGAGCTCGGCTCAGCTGCGCACGCGGCTACACGTGCACGCAATACGCGAACAAATAAAATTCTAACAACTGCCCACCATAGGCGGCCATCAAAAGGGTGGTTAACCGTTGGGTACCCCTATCATAAGGCAATATCTATATACACACTCACTTTCCTTTCTTTCTCCGATATGGGATTTTAATCCCAAGCACCATGCCACATCACCACATGCATGCAGCACTCTTCTCATTCTCCATTCATTAATTCATTTATGCATGCCTAAGCCCCCATAGAACTCCTATAGGCCACCTCCATTAATTCCATTAATCCCATGGCCCTATGAAAATCCTTATGAGCCAACCTACCACTTCTCATCTCATAATATATATATATATATATATATATATATATATATATATATATATATATATATATATATATATATATATATATATATATATATATAGGGAAAGCTTCGGTTGTGCACTACCTCTAGTGCACACGGCCTTCAGGCATTCATATCGACGATCCGAACCGTTCACATTGATCTAAATATCTAAATTAGTCTAAATATGTAAAATCAAATCATTTAAAATTCATTTACCCATTCATTACCCATCCATTGAAGTGTTACAAAATTGTATGGCTGAAAATTATTGTTTTTTATAGTCACATGATGGATGGGCAAATGAATTTCAAATGATTTGATTTTACATATTTAGACTAATTTAGATGTGTAAATCAATGTGAACGGTTCGGATCGTCAATATGAATGCCCGAAGGCCTAGTGCACACGCCGTGTGCACTGGAGGAGTGCACAACCGAAGCTTTCCCTATATATATATATATATATATATATATATATATATATATATACCTGCTTAAGTACAGGGTGTTACATCTTCCTCTTCACAATGTTGGCTTTATATATATATATATATATATATATATATATATATATATATATATATATATATACCTGCTTAAGTACAGGGTGTTACATCTTCCTCTTCACAATGTTGGCTTTTTGAATGTTTGGTGATAGGTATTTCGCATTTTCAAAAGTATTCTTTAGCACTACTTTGCCAATATCTTCATTCACCTCGCCGAAAGCCTTCACTGTTGCAATAAAATTGCCAAGATTTGAAGACTCAACAGATTCATAATGGCCTTTAAAAGGGCATCCTTGCAATGCAAGCAACATAACGCTCCCTATTGTAGTCTTGAGTCTCAACTAGTTTTGCCTAACTTGTTCAGAAGATAGACCATTTAAAACTTTATCAATGTGTTAACAACAACAAAAAATGAAAAAGAGTTTCTCTCTCTAGATTTTCTAGAGAGAAGCTCCCAAAAAAACCCCCCAAAAACAAAACCCTAGATCTAGATAGAGGTTGGGGGAGTGGCGGCCGGAATCGCGCCGCCCCCTCCCCAACCGCCGATCGACGCCTCGTCCTCCAGCCTGTCGATGGCGTTGCCCCGTCCCCTCCACGTCTTCCCCTCTCCGATCTCCCTACCCTTCGACGCCTATCTCTAAAGTTGTGCTCCCCTCCCGTCGCAAAAATCGCGCCGCCGACCTCCGCATCCCCCTACCCTGCCGTCGCGCCGACGAGGACCAACGCGCGACGCCCTGCCGCACCATTCTCGCCCCTCTCCCAACTCCCCGATCTCCCTCGACGCCTTCCCCCTCCCCAATCTCCTACCCTTCGAGTCTCTGCCGGCGCACCGTAGTGGGCCGTCGTGCGGCGCTCCTTGCCAGCCACCCCGGCGACGTCCAGCGCCTAAGACCTCCAGATCTGTTGGTGGGGTTTGGGGGTGAGTTGTTTGGGGTTGGGGTTTGGGTTAGGTTGGGATTGGGTGACTTTGCTTGATGTTTACCCGGTTGTTCTGTGCGCTTGCCACCATGTCCACACTCTCAGGGCCAATCACGGCATGCTACGGCTTTGATTTGGTTTTTGCGAGGGTTGGTAGTGCATGTGAAGATGCCGGGAGTTAAGTTGTCTTGCACGATTGTGGAGCTTGGGCCCAAAGATGGGGTCCCTCCATGATGTACGCTCACTTGTCTCAACTTCTGGGTGCTTGTCTCAACTGTCGCGGAGCGACTATGTCACGCCAGAGCATCCTCCCGCGCCGGTTGTTGCGAACACCGTGGATCTGGGGTTCAAGTGTGTGAGGTCGGTGGTTCGGTTTGGGGCCCGTAGGGCCAGGCCGGTAGTTTGTTGGTGTTGGGGGTGATGGGGTGGGGGGTTTGGGTTTAGTTGGTCTGGAGTGTCCTACAATGTCGCCGGAGAAGTCTTCACAGCGCCTACTATCAAGCTATTGAGCTACCTCCAGCTTAGGCCACTGGCCCGTGACAGCGTCGCCTCTTCCCTCGGATTGGGAGTATGAGTCGAGATAAGTCTGTGTGGCGAGAAATTTCCGGTGAGAGCTTGAACGTGAGAGAGGAGAAGGTATCCTCTCCACGGCTCTCTCCTAGAGCGTGGTGTGTGGTGGGGTACGCGAGATAGTTGTTTGGTGAGAAATCGCCTGAGAAACCGTTATCGTGTGAGAGGTGAAGGTATCCTCTTCACGGCTATCTCTTTGGTAACGCTGTGGGAGCTACTGGCACGTTTGTAGGATGAGTGGTGGAGATGGGGGAGAGAGTGTGATCGCTATACATGTGCCGTGGGGTCAGTTTTTGATCTGCGGGGCTTGGGCCCATAGATGGGGTCCTCCCGGCAAGGTGAAGGCAGGGATCGGCAGGTGATAAAATCCTGCCAGACTTGTCGCAGGTGGATGTGCATGTGCCGTGGAGGCACTGTACGAAGCTAAACAGTCGTACTTACAATGTTGCTTGACCGAGCTTGTTTGTCGGCCCACCCTCCAGGGTTGTTGGAGGGATTAGTTGTTTGTATGCGTCATGTTGCTTCATGTATGTTTTATTTTCTGTCTGTAGTTTGTACTTAGGCCCAGTACTCTGGGTTTGTTTCGTTAAGCTTTTAATAATGAAATAGGGTGGCCAGATTCCACCTTCTCCCTAAAAAAAAAAACTTTATCAATGTGTTCAGCTGGAGTCTTCAAATTATCCCACTTGCGCATAGAAAAATTGTGTGCAGAAAAAGGTGTGCCTACATGATGCATAAATTTACATTTATCTTTATTGTTAACCCTCTACCAATTTCAGAATCCTTCAATGGTATATACAGAAAATTTCGAAGGATTAGTGTCAAAAAGATAGCATTGAAAGCAAAATGTTTTATCTTCTTATTCTAAATATTCAAGCCAAGGAAATTGTGTGAGCCATTGATATTGAAATCGATGATATTGTTTCGCATCCAATGAGCATGGATATTCAACTAATTTCGGTTGGCATGGTCCCAAATTTATATATGATGATCGAATATCGTCTTGTTGATTGATTGGATAAGACCATATTGGACGGCGCAATGCTGGGCCACAGTCAAGAGAATTGAGATCCACATCTATGGATGGTTATTGTTGAATGGGACGTGGAATGTGATCCGATGTTGAAACGTGATCCGAGGTTAGAACATCATCCAAAATTGGAACTTGGGCACTTGATGATTGGCCAACACCTTTTTTTCAAAAAAATTGAGAATGGATGAGTTTCTATAAGAACCATCCATAAATGTGGATCTCAATTCTCTTGAGCGTGACCCAGCATTGCGTCGTCCAATATGGTCTTATCCAATCAATCAACAAGACGATATTCGAAAATCGTATATAAATATGGGACCATGTCAACCGAAATTAGTTGAATATCCACGTTCATTGGATGTGAATCAATATCGGTGATTTCAATATCAATGGCTCACCCAATTTCCTTGGCTAGATTATTGAAAATCAGAAGATCAAGCATTTTTCTTTCAATGTTATCTTTTTTACATTAATCCTTCAAAATTTTCGATATATACAATTAAAGGATTCCAAAATTGGAAGAGGGTTAACAATGAAAATAAATGCAAATTTATGCATCATGTACGCATGCCTTCTTCTGTACACAATTTTTCTATGTGCAAGTGGGATAATTTGAAGACTCCAACAGGACACATCAATAAAGTTTTAAATGCTCTGTCTTGTGAATAAGTAAGGCAAAATCGGTTGAGATTCAAGACTGCAATAGGGAGTGTTATGTGGTTTGCATTACAAGGATGCCCTTTTAGAGGTCATGATGAATCTGTTGAGTCTTCAAATTGTGACAATTTTATTACAATGGTGAAGGCTTTCAGCAGGTGAATGAATATATTGGCAAAGTAGTGCTAGAGAATGCTCCTGAAAATGTGAAACACATAGCACCAAATATCCCAAAGAACATCTTACACATTATAACCAACATTGTGAAGCAGAAGATGCGAGAAGAAGTAGGTGATGACAAATTTTGTATTCTTGTCAATGAAGCTCTTGATTAATCTGGTAAGGAACAAATGACTATTGTTTTAAGGTTTATTAATTCAACCGGATTTATTCGAGAAGGGTTTTCTGAGGTTGTCAGTATTTGTGATACTTCGGTAACAACACCCAAAACAATCATTTGCAATGTTCTTGCTCGTTACATTCTTCAAATTGAAAATCTACGTGAGCGAGGATATGATGGTGCTAGCAATGTGGGGTGTGGAATTGACTACAAGCATTGTTTCTAAGAGAATGCATATATGTCTATTACATACATTGTTTTGCTTATGGGTTGCAACTAGCAGTACTTGCAGGGACTAAGCAAGTACATGATATTTGGTTATTTTTCTCAACCTTAGGTGCAATTGTAAACTTCATTGGTGTTTCTGCTAAGCGTCACATGGAAGCATCATAAGGAATTAAAATCTGTTCGAGAAGCTGAGATTGCAGATAAACTAGCATCTGAGGTACTTGGTTCTAGAAGAGGTGCAACAGGCTGGAACAACCCGTTAGGGCTCCCACTTTTCTTCAGTTAGCAGCTTGATCAATATGTTTGATGCAACTTCTACAATTCTTGGTAACATTATTCATAATGGAAACGACTATAAAATTAAAGCTGAAGCTACAGACCTATTTAAGGCGGGAAGGTCAATTTAATTTTGTTTTATCTTGCATTTGATGTTTATAGTGATGGGTCTCACCAACAAGCTTGTTTATAATTGTAGCACAATTCTTTAGACATCCTAAACGCTATGAATTTAGTCTCATCAACAAAGCAGTTTCTTCAAGAGTTGTGAGAAAATGGTTGGGAGACTTTTATTCGGGATCTAATTTCATTTTGCGAGAAACATGGTATTTTAATACCTGATATGTATGCTCCTTACATGGTTGGTACTGGACGTTCTTGTCAACAACGAGGTGATATCCCATTTCAACATTATTAACATGTTGGTATCTTCAGTGCAGTAATAGATTTTCAGATTGTTGAGCTATGTAGTAGGTTTCCCGAGCCGACAGTTGAACTACTTGTTCTCAGTTCAGCATTGGATCCTATTGACTTGTTTGAATCATTCAAGATAGATGATAATTTTTACTGCACATAAGTTCTATCCTGAACATTTTACCACGATTGAGTTGTATGCTTTGATAGTGGAGTTACAACATTATGAAGTTGATGTGATTCGTCATCATTTGTTTCATAACATGTCTTCTCTTTCTGAATTATGTTGGAAGTTGGTCGAAACAAAAAAAAAAGTCGAAGATCTATTTTTGGTTGATAGACTCATTCGCTTGGTGTTGACGCTTCATGTTTCAACGGCAACAACAGAGCATGCGTTCTCTGCTATGAAACTTGTTAAAACGCCAGCTCGGCACACGGTGGAATATGATTTTCTGATAGATTGTTTGACAATCTTTATTGAGAGAGATTTTGTTGAAGACATTGATTTTGATGTAGTTATTGATGAATTTTACTCTATCAAACATCGCCGGGTGCAACTAAAATGACTCAAGATTTTGAGAGAGGTATAGAATTTAGTATACCCTTCGGGGACGTTTGGTACGCGGTAATGTATAAGGGAATCTAGGATTACCCTCTTGATTACCTGGTTTGGTAAGACATAGGTATAGTTGTAAATAATCTTAAATTCCCAGGGTTAACAAAATAATTAGTTTGGAAGGATAAACATTCCCTTTGAAAATGGTGGGATTTGTGGATTCCTCCACATAAAAAATGAGTGAGATTATTGCATACCCAAAATACCTTCGTTTCTCTCTCCTCCTCCGTTTCTCTCTCCCCGTCATTATTGCATCGTCATTATTCTCTACCCATTCAGCTCCATCAAACAGTTCTTGAACCATAGAATATGCCTTAATAGGCAACCTTTACCTCGCCATTTAGTATTGCAATTGGTGTTCTATAAGGGGACATGCCATCATCTTCACCAAAGAGAACCTGGACCAACCAAATTTTGGGGAAGATACATATCAAGCACATTCTTCCCATAATAAAAATCACTCTTCAAGGTTAGGTGTATAAATCTTACCTCAGCTCAGAAAATTTTTGGGTATCTTTCCTTTGAATCCCAGAGCATATCCACCTCATCACAACCCCGCATCAAAATGTTTGATCGGATGAAGGCAGTGTTGAACATTATACGAAACATCATAACTTCCCTTTCAGGATCCAAGTCGAAATGTAGACATTCCAATACAACATCACCTTCTACTAAGCACTGAATATCAATTTTATTTAATTGGCATGGGGGTGCAAATGTCCAACTGCCTAGCATATTCTGAGTCCAATTCTTTTATGTTATTTTATATTTAAAACTTGTTGAAATATGTGGAGTTGAAATTTGCTTCTATGAATTTTATTATTTCATTTGTATATATTTAAGTACCTATGTCTCGTGTTAATAAATACATTTCATTTTTCCTTTTTGTTATGTTCTTCATCTAACTGGTTGGAATATATTTGAATTATAGTGTAATTTTTTTTAATAATCTATTTGTTAATTTACTAAAGTTTTATAAGATATATATCAGTATTGCTTTTGCACATGCATGCATATACATCAATTACTAAATTAGATAACTTTTATATTTATTTATTTTTAAATAAAGCCAAAAGGGTATTTTCGGTGATGTCTACTATAGAGATAGATTGATGGGAATGAATTATTCTATACCAAACACGGTAATAAAGTATTCTCATGCATGTAATGTCGTATACCAAATACAGTATTGCAACATTCCTGGGAATCTTCATTCCCCCCCTCATATTCCTGGGAATTCACTAATTCCTGGAAATTCTCCAATCCGCGTACCAAACGCTCCCTTCTAGTATTTATAACAACTTTATATATATTTTGAATGTTATTTTGTGTGAATTTTTTTTACCAGCCTCCATTTTGCAATCCTGAATCCGCCCTTATATATCTCTACTATTATAATGGGAGAAGGGGTTAGTGTCATTTGTCACCATTTGTCATTTTGTCAACACGTGCAGCGCACGTGTTGGCAGTTTTTTTTCCTTTTCATTCCCCTCCACGTGCATCGCACGTGCATTATAGTTTTTTTTTGTCCTTTTCATTCCCCTCCACGTGCATCGCATGTGTTGGTATTTTTTTCCCCTTTTCATTCCCCTCCACATGCATCGCACGTGCATTATAGTTTTTTTTTTTTTTGGTCCTTTCCATTCCTCTCCACATGCATCGCACGTGCATGATACTAGTAGATGAATAACCAGATACGGTTTAGACATGAATTTCTTGTTTGGATCTTCAAAATTAGTAGTTTCACTAGTTTCTCGAAAACCCCAATTGTATATTCTTAGTTGATTGTGATTTTCAAACTGATTCTACAAAATATTAGCGAAACTTGTTCGCTCCAACCCAAATCCGGATGTTGCTACCGCCTAGGCATATGTGCATTATGATGCATATGAATTCACATTATGGTGCATAAGAATTTGGGAGGGGTGTTTGGGGGAAATAATAGTTTTGTTGCAGCTTTATAAGAGAAAAGAAAATTACTAAATTTGTGCATCATTATTCATTGCATGCAACTTTTAAGTTTGCAAGCAGCTGCAAATAATTATCCAGAACGGCAGTCCTGGTCTCATTTCTCTCTCTTATTTCACAATTTGTAGCAAACTGAAGGAAATGGACTTCAAATATTTATAGAGAGAGCATAGTTGTATCGTGTATCCTATCATATCGTATATTTTAAGTTTTTTGTCACATACTCTAGAAGGTTATTTTAGCGACCTTAAGACAAAATACTTTATGGTATATTGCTATTGTTGCAACAACATGGACACTCAGTAACAACTTTTACTTTCGTTGTTCTGGAATTAATTACACTCATAGAAAACTCACTCAAATTATACACATGATTTCCTATTGGGCAGAGGGAGCAGCTACAGGAGCTAGGGAGCGCATCACGGGACCTTTCTCTCATCAGACTTACGATGACGAGGATATCGAGATAGGCCCAACCTTAGATTAGAGTCCACCCTAGGACTGTTGTTGGGGGACTCTACTACTAATCTTTGCTTATTTCTTTATTGTCTTTATTTCTTGAAGTTGCCCATCTTCCTAGGATTGTTAGTGGATCACTTTGTACTTTTGTTCTAGCTTGACCCAAATTTTTTGGGTTTGTTTTGTTATTCTCCTTAATAAAACAGAGTGACTATATTCCATATTTTCTCTCAAAAATTAAAAAAAAAACTATATAATTTAAAAGTACGAATAAATGTATAACATGTATTACATGGACAACAAAAAATAAGTGTTAATGAACTTTTTGCACGTTTGTAAAGCTTACAAAACCCGAAAATTATTTAAAAATTTGTGGCAATGCAAGTTTGCAACCTTTACTTTCTAATATAATAATTATTATTCTTAAGTAACTAACTATGCACTAATACAATACAAGATAGTTAATATTATCAATTCAGTACAAGACAAATAAACAATCAAGTAAACATCAACCAATAATTAATCAAGTAGACAACTATAACTACAACAAATGGTAACTAATTGTAGTCTAATGTTAATGATATTATTATCAATTAGATGGAGAGCGACACATGGAGGATATGGCTATGTGGGGTTTTGAGGAGCGGACACATGGAATGTGTGGGATTTTGGTGAGTGGTCCACATGTAATGATGTAAGTCTTATGTTCTTTATTCTATCTTTTGTAAAACTTTATTTTTCAACCCCAAATTCTTTTCTTTTCAGCCCGAGAGCAAAACCGAAAAAACAAACAATAAAAACTTCTAACTGCAGAAAGGAAGACAACAAGAAGAAAAAAGAGAATAGAAGAAAAAAGGGAGGAGCATATCGCACATGTTGGCGGCAAGCAATGTGAAAGTCGAAAACTCTGTTAGAGTCGATGATGATTGTAGATGCAAAAAATAGAGAGGACGAGAAGGTTAGAAATAAAGGAAAGAGGAAACAACGATCTCAATCTTATTTTCGTTCTTTTTTTTTAATTTCATCAAACTGTATCGTCTTGTATCGTGAATCGTCCGATATGTGTCGATACGAACGATACATTCACTGTCTCGTACGATACTTATCACTTTTCGATACATGTCTTCAGTACGTATCGGTTTTCCTTGAATCGTCTTGTATCGTCGATACGTATCGCGTATCGTACGATATTAGCAGCATTGCGTAGAGTCTAAGACGAGTATATCAAAATGACTGGATCATTTCATCGAGGTTACGAACATTCATCTTGGTCTATATACCAACTGTTGTTCAAATAGTTGAAGAATAAGAAAGTTTCGGAACTTCTCTACATTTATGGACCAAATGGTATTCTTTCTACAGCTAAAATCGAGATATAGTTCAGATTCAGTAGAATCACAGATAAACACTTACAAGCCAATTGATAACTTTTGCGAGAATATACAAAATGTCAACATTAACATGCAGAGTATTCAATGAACGATTCACCAACGTGTTTTTATTCTTCCACCCGCATGATTTTTCCCTTGCTCTAACTGATACCATTATTGTCTGATAAGCTATGCTTACTTTGTCACAACAATTTAAAATCATATTGCAAATAAGAGAAATACGTGTATCATAAACAAAGTGAAATATATTATAGATACCTGAACCAAAGAGAGCTAGAAAAGGGCAACTGATATGTAAAGAGAACTCAGAAGGACCTGCAAACATGTTACAACGGTTCATTTAGATCGCATAATCAACAGTAAAGAAGCCTTCTAACTTAAAACCCAAAGGAAGTATAAACTTTTTGAAAAATAAGCTACAGATAAATCCATCAAAATTTCCATTTCTCGTTCTATACCATCCATGTAACCGAACAAGGATGGTACAACAATATCATGACCATAAGAAGAACTGGTCAAATAATTTACATAAGCATTACGTGACTAATTTTGAAAGCAAAATACAATTGGGAAGCACTAAATGACATTGTCAGTATGAATACAGCCACCAATTATATTTAACCTCTAATTTGTGACATTGTTGATATGAAATAGTGAATACAACTAAAGAATGCACTTGAGCTACAATGTAAATATATTATCTCTATACACATTGAATTTTACAGCTCCATAAAACATTAACAGAAGCTTTCTCAACCAATTCAGATTCAGGTTCAGCTTCTGAGTAAGCTCATTCCCATTGCACACCATAGTGAATTAGCTGTGTTGACTAAAGAAAGGTGGAATGAATCCAATGCTAAAATATTGAAATGTTAATGATATCCCATCATCAAACCTTTAGTTGAAATCCATGTTATAACAGGTAGGGTTGCAGGGATACATGCAGTCTATATACTTCGCTTCTCTTCTGTTGAAATACCAATCTCCAACTGCCTCCGCAATTGTCTGCACAGCAAAAGTAGATATGAGCCAAGTCAATGATATTAGATCTAGGAAGCATGGGTACATGCACGGGTGCAGTACACAAACATGCATATAGGTACGAAACATGATAAATTTGTAATGGTAGGACGGGACACAACTATAATAGTAAATTATTGAGCATTACATCACATATCACAATTATGCTTACAATTAATTAAAAGACATCCAATGATATAATATTGAGAAACTAGCGATTTTCCTATTGCAGTAGGTTTACACTAAGGTTCGGCTTTAAGCCCCTACCTCTTTACTTTGGTTATGGATGAATTGACGCGAGGAATACAAGATGAGGTGTCTTGGTGTATGCTTTTTGCCGATGACACCGTCTTAGTGGGCAACACTAGAGCAGGAGTCAATGCTAAATTAGAACTGTGTAGAAAAACTTTGAAAGCTAGAGGTTTTAGAATAAGCAGAATTAAAACAGAGTATATGGAGTGTAATTTTAGTGATATTCGGAACACAACTGAGGAAGTAGTGAAGCTCGATGGTCAAGAGATACCGTTTCTGATATTTAGGCTCGATTATACGAAGAGATTGAGAGATTTACGAAGATGTTATACATAGGATCCAAGCAGAGTGGCTTAAGTGGAGAAGTGTGAGTGGTATTTTGTGTGATAAACGTATACCTTTGAAGTCGAAGAAATTTTTTTATAGGACAGATATTAGACCAACAATGATGTATGGAGCAGAGCGTTGGACAACAAAAAAACATGTCCAAAAAATGAGTGTAGCGAGATAAGGATGCTAAGATGGATGTGTTGTAAAACAAGGACAGAATTAGAAACAAGCATATACGAGACATGCTAAAGGTAGCTCCAATCCAAGATAAGTTAAGAGAGAATCGCTTCAAGTGGTTTGGACATGTCACATGTAGACCTAATAGTGCCCCCGTTAGAAAAAATGATTTGATAAGTATTGAGGATAGAGTTAGGGGTAAAGGAAGACCTAAACTAACTTGGGAGGAAAGGGTTAAAAAAGATATAATAGCTTGTGACCTTACAGAAGATATTACGCTAAACCGAGCAGAATGAAAAACCAGGATTCATGTAGCCAACCCCAACTAGTTGGGAAAAAGGCTTTGTTGTTGTTGTTGTTGTCTAATCAAAATAACCATAATCAAAATAAACGATTCAGTCCAAACATAAGTGATCAGTCAGTTCATTGCAAAAGCTACATAGTTCATGCAACAGTAATAGTACGAGCAATGTGAAGTGTTCGAAAATCATCAACTAAATATTTTAATAAGTGTTCAAAAAGTGTTTATGAAGTTTCCAACTAATAAGATATGAATGTAAAATAAGTATTTGACATGCTCACGATAAGTTCATGAACTTATAGCATATGATACTTCTACAAATGTAAATACAATTCAAGTAAGTTTTGACTAAGGATTTGTGTTGGTTGGACTACGATTCCATTCCAATGTCGGGTGGTTACTTTTGGCAGAGATGGGGAGAAAGTTATAAGAAGCGTCATGAAATTCCTTAAACTTGCTGATGAATTAAATTTGCGTATGTCCAACTGGCACATTTGGAATTGTTTGGTCTCTTGGATAGAGCACTTTCAAGCTACTTGTGCCCATGGTCTTAATGGTGTGTTTAACTCGCCGAAGGAGATGCTTCCCCCCTCATTCTCTTCTGTTGATAGTCAATCTCCACTAATAGTAGGAAATCCTTTGGGAAAGATCAATTCTTTGCAAGGTGTTTCCTCAGCCCTTTGCTGTCATGGGACAGCCTCGAGATGGTGATAGTCACTGAAGAAACAGCATAAGACAGTTCTCCATAAGGACTGGGCATTATGGTGTAGATTAGTCAGATGTTCAATTGCAAGTAGACTAATCACATGTTGCTTTAGTACAATCATCTCCTATTGCGGCTCTAGTCAAATCAGGTATATCTTCTACTTGTCTGCTTTTGTAAACTCCTAATGGGTGCTTGATTCAGCAACTTCTGATCATATGACTGAGAATTATGTATATTGTCTAGTATAGATAGTAAATCCAACGTGAACCTATTAAATTAGCTGATGATCACTTTGTCATGTTGAAGAAATAGGCTATGTTCAATTGACACCATCTATTTCTTTAGACTCTATTCTATATGTGCCTACTTTTCATTTTAATTTTGGTTTCATTAGTAAATTAACAAATAGTCTAAACTATTCTCTTTTTTTTGGGAAAATACAAAAAACACCCCCAACGTTTGACTTAGATACAAAAAATACACACATGTTACCTAAAAGAACAAAGTGGACCCAAACTGTTAGTTTCCTCCGTTAACTCCACTCTCTCTCATGTGACTCATGTTGGCCCATGTTGACCCCGCTAACTGAATTAAAAAATAAATCCTAAACTACCCTTCCCTTCATATTTAAATCACCCTTCAAATAATTCGATCATCTCCCTCCTCCATCCTTCTCTCTTCTTCATGTCATGTTAATGGATTCCACCATTCAAACCCAAGTCATTTGATTTTGAAATCTCCCACTCCAACACCTAAAACTTCTCTTCTCCAAACCTCTCATCTCCAATCCCTATCTTCCCCCTCGTCTTCGATCCCAAATCCGGAAATCCTCCACACCAATTTCCCCCACTCCAATTAAAATCCCAAAATCCCTTATGATCATATATAAATGTGTGTGTGAGAGAGAGAGAGAATGTGAGATTGTTTGATTGGGGGTAGGATATATACGGGAATGGTAGTTTATGATTTTTTAAATCCAGTCATTGGGGTCAACATGGGTCAACCCTTAGTCACATGAGAGAGAGTGGAGTAAACGGGAGAAAACTAACGATTTGGGTTCACTTTGTACTTTAGGTAATGTATGAATGTTTTTTTGTATCTAAGTAATTTTTGTATTTTTTTAGATCGTTGTGTATTTCGTAATTTAGTGCGAATCAAACAATTGGCACATGTCATAAATATGGAGGACTATATCTATCAGATAGCATTTATGGGACAGTTGCAGTGATAGCATTTCAAGGCTTATCAACTTAGACTGTCAACTACGACATCCATCTCGGCAAAATCTGGAGACTTTAAATCCTGAGTGATCTTCTGTTTCTGAATTACTATGTGAGTCATGTCAGTTGGATAAGCATCTCCCAAACCACATACCCACCTAAAAGTTTCAACTGGGCATGGTCCCCAAATATCCAAATGAACAAAGAATAAGATCTATTCTCAATTGATTTTAATATGCGTGTAAAAATTTTGAGAAGTGACAATGCAAATGAGTATCTCTTCCGATTTGTTAAACTTTTTGCCAAATCTAGCATTGTTCAAGAATCGTCTTATCTTTACACCCCCAAACAGAACGATGTTGTTGAGCGCAAAAATCTACATTTGTTTGAGATTGCAAGAACATGATGACTTATAAATAATTTCCTAAGAAATTTTGGGGTAACATTGTTTTTACTGCTTACTATTTGATTAATCGGACACTTCTTCTGTATTGAATGTGCAAACTCCTTTCTCTATTATGTTCCCTTCTAATGACCAATTTTCCCTTCCCTCTTGGATTTTTAGCAGTGTGTTTTGTGCATGATAATCGCCCCGGTGTTTCCAAACTTGATCCACTTCTTTTGGCCATGGTTTCCATCAAAAGGGTTCCAGGTGTGATTCAAATATGAAAATATTTTATCTCTGCTAATGTAACTTTTGTGGAATCAAAATCCTATTTTTTTAATGGAATCTTTTGAACCAGTATGTTTTTCTATTGATTTCTCCTAGGTTTTTTTGCCAAAAGATCTGTGTTTTAATCGTATTTTGATGATTACCCAACTGACTGGAACACACCTACGAAATTCAAGATAACTCAGCTCCCACACTCCTAGATTTTGCATCGTTGGCATCCCAGTCATCAGATAAGTGCGATGACCGGGCTAGTCAACTACACATATCCTCGTTCTCAAAATGTGCCCAAAGTTATTGTTTCTCTTGCGATGACCGGGTTATGTTCAACTGTTTCATATGTCCAAGATTCTGAAATACAAGTGATTGAGCATATCATCGATTCACTTCCACCTTTTGAAAAGGCTCCCACTATTTCTAAGCTTGTTGAAGGTATACATTCTGACCTTAATGAGACCATTGCTTCTTTCTATGAATCTCGTAAAACTAGCAATCTGAAAAGCCTCCCATCATTTCTGAGATTGTTGTAGGTATGGATTCTAATCTTAATGTTCCCCTTGCATCTTTTTATAAATCCGTAAAATTGCCACTTCCATTGCTCCTACTATCTCCTATGCTAAATTGTCTCTACTTTAGATAGGGATCAGATTCACAAATCTGTTTCAAAGGCTCTATCACATCCAGGTTGGAATCAAGCGATGCAAAAGGAGGTGTATGCCCTATCTCAGAATGGCATATGGAATATTGTTTCTCTTCGTGCTAGGAAATACTGTATTAAATGTAAGTAGGTTTGGATAGTGAAAGTTAATCATCCAGACTAAAAGCCAGATTGGTTGCTAAAGGCTATTCTCAACAGCATGGGGTGGATTATGATGAGACATCCGCTTATGTGGCGAAAATTACTTATGTTCATATTTTCATTTCTTTGGTAGCCTGCTATCTTTGGCCTTTGTATCTGCTTGAAGTTAAGAATGCCTTTTTTAATGGTGTTCGAGGAGGAGGTTTATATGGCGTAACCCCCAGTTTTGTTAAGGAACTGAAGAAAATATGTCATTTAAAGCGGTCTTTGTATGGTCTTAAACAGTTTCGACAAATTTGCAGATGGAGCCAAAAGGTTTGGCATACTACGAGTTCCCACTGATCACTCGGTTTTCCATCGCCACAAAGCGGGTAAGCAAATTTTTCCTATTGTATACGTTGATGATGTTGTGATCACAAGAGATGATGCAGTTGGTATCCAAGGGCTGAGATCATATCTTCAACAGCAATTTCGAAATAAGGACTTAGGGCAACTGAAATATTTTCTTGGAAATAGGGTAGCCAAACCTCAACTGGGCATTTGTCTCACATAGAAAAATCATGTTTTGGATATTTTTGAATGAATGCAGAATGTTGAAGCACATACATCACCAACTCCAATGGATCCTAATTCTAAGTTACTATTAGATCAGGGTGAATTGTTGAAGGACCCGGGTAGATATTGAAGATTAGTTGTCAAGCCAAATTATCTTATAGTTATTCACTCCGGTATTGCATAACAGTCAGTTTATGGAAGTCCCTCATACGACTCATTGGAATGCGGTGTGTAGAACTCTTAGGTATTTGAAAAGTGCTCTATGTTGGAATCTGATTTACATAGATGGACGACATTGTAGAATAGCTAGATTCGCTAATGTTAATTGGGGATGCCCAACATCTAGAAGGTTAACAACCTGGTATTGTACATTTGTAGGCGGGAATCTAGTATCTTGGAAAAGTAAGAAGCATTCAGTGGTGTCTAAATCGAGTGCAGAATTAGAGTATAAAGTCGTTGCTGATATAACTTGTGAGCTTGTGTGGGTGAGAATACCTTTTGGTAAGTTGGGAATAATATAGTTTGGCTTAATGAGATTATATTGTAATAATCAGGGTACACTCTGTATTATATCAAATCTCATCTTTCATGAATGAACAAAGTATATTGAGGATGATTGTCATGTGGTTCGCAACAAGATAGTTGGGACTAAGGATAAGCCAAGGCAGATTGAGACGCGTCATGTGTCCACTAGTCATCAGTTAGTTGATATTCTTGCAGTCATTGACATGTGCTAGAATTCAGTTTATTTGAGACAAGTTGGGCATGCATGACATATATGCACCAACTTGAGAAGGAGAATTAGAATAAAGAGTATTAGTTTGGTCTCACATTAAAATAGAACAAGTGTAACTTGTATTCTCTCCTATATATAAGAAGTCTTGTACTCAGTTCTCTTCATCCAATAAAGTATTATTTCTTTCCCTTATACCATAAGTTATCAGTAAGTAACCCAAGAAAATTTCCAATTTCCAATTGATATATATATATAGCGAAGGATGTAGCTCACATGCCCCTCCACCCCAACCCCCTCTCCCGTTTTCTCTCCCAATGTAGGTATGATGTAGGTCCAAATATTAAATAATATAAGTCCTATTGTCGATACAAATAGCATGGAGTAGGGAGTAATATTGTTAGTTCAGTGTTTTAAGAGACATCTATAATGAGCAGCTGACCTTACATCAACCCTCAATTATTTAGTATTAAATTCTTCTTTGGGAAATATGGAGAAAAATGGTTTATCATAAATCATTAAGAACTGATTGATGTCCTCAGATGGTAGATTTCCAAACGGAATTAGATTCAATTTTATGGCATAAATAAACCCAGGTACCTAATAGAATGCATTACAAATGAAGGTAAACAGACTGAATTCCATTTTTCACCTTATTGGACTTGTATTACCAAATCATGAGCTATTGTACATGTTTAAGAAGGCGGCGACTGGTAAGAAAGAGAGGTGAAAGAAATTATTAGAGGGAAGACTGGAGTTTCTGCAATGATCTTAGAGTTCAAAGGTGTTAGAGGGATGAAGTAATTCTACACATCAGACTCATTCATAGATACTGACAGTTAACATCAGTTTGTATGTGTTCCCTTTACCATTTTTTCTTTTTTTGAGGGAAATTAGTTCATCATATTCTAAACAGCTGAGAGTAAAAATGGAAACTTGTAAATATAAGAACCTCTTACATCTTAAGTTTAAAATGAAATTGCAATTTTAAGGGAAACTATATCTACATCATGGTACACACTATACACACAGAGGTGGTCGTTGGTAAAAAAAAACCTAGCCTGTTTTCCATTCTAATTAGTCAATTCTAGCTGAACCCGAGCTAGTTATAAGAACAGGAAGGGCAAGGGGGGACAGATAAACAAGCTTTAGCCCAAATTGGATAATTCCAGGATCAGCTTTTGTTGGTGTCAAACAGCAGGACTACTGAGAATCTGACACGGTAGATGGCTATTAGTGCAGCCTCGGCCAACAATAATACACAGAATGATAGAAAAATTGAGTTGTAAAATTGTAATATCCACATTTTAATAGATCAACAACATGTGCTTCACAGAAACATTAGTAAAAATATTCCAGAACGAAACCTTCAATAATATGAAAGAAAATGTTTTTATCTCTTCATTTGGTTGATACCATTCTGGCAAACACTATAATAGAATATATGTGAAACCTTGATTTTGGAAAGGATCATCTACAATAGGGAAACAACATCTACCTTATGATTAATTCTTGGAGATGTTGGAGAATGCCATGTAATATTGCTCATCGCCTGACAGTGTGTAAAACACGAATTTATAAACATTCCCGCATCTTTCTGCAGCTGAAATTTACTCAAGGTATTAAGCATGGATGTCCTATAACCTGTTAAGGAAATGATAAAAGGATCCATATATTCAGTTCGTTAAAAAAATAATAAATAAATAATAAAAAATAAAAAAATAAAAAAAATAAAATCTACAAAATTAAGTTCTTGATTATAAACCTTGCAGCACTCCAATCTGATTGGAGTTACAATCATGGATGTTCAGCTTGCACCTAAGCCAGTGCCCTTGAGGATCAGATGATTCTGGTACCAGAATATATCGTATCTGGAGTATGCTAAATAGTAATTCCAAAATATCGACTTTGAGAAATTAAACATCAAAACAAATGAAAAGAAGCATAAATAAGAATATACCTGCCAAAAATCGTAAGCTGGATTGAGGATAAAAAATGGGGTCTTTATTCGCTTGATAAGCTCACGAGGAAAGAAACACTTTTGCAAATTTATGAAAATTCAACAATTCATTAGGACTGACAAGCATCAGCAGTTGATCACCAATTTAGAGAAAATAACTGAAAGCCTACCTGTGATGGGTCCGTCCCTTCAATGCAGTCCTTCGGCAAGTTTTTCCCTACATCCTGAAAGTAAATCAAACAGATATTTAGAAATGCATAATACATCGGAAATTTTCTCATCTCCACTCAGCTGTTCCCACTAAAATGGCGCGGGGGCAGGATTTCCATCACTCCAAATAATCCGCTTTAGTGGAACTCAAACTTAGGTGTCCCACATAGAAGTGGGAGGATATGCCGCCACCACATAGGCTTGGCAGATGGTAAAGAAGTTGGAAGCAGCAGACAGTAGATATGCATCCCCTTGATAAGGGAAACATTGTATTGATGCTTGCAACATTGTCAATGTGTGTAGTATAGATATAGGATCTCGAGCATTTGAATAAAGCATAAATAGAAAATAGTATTATTAAGTTATAGGATAACTATAAAAAGTGGACATAGGGACCTTCAAATTATTTAAAATATATGGTCTGCAAAAGGGCAAGTCCCGTTCTAACCCCAAAACTTTTTTTTTCATTTCTTTTCTTTTTTCTTCTTAGGGTTTCATAATTTCATATAAGAAGCCATCTCCGATCTCCTCTGCAATCATTTCATTTGACTGTCTTGTATAAAAAAGATATATATAGAGTGGTGGTGCTAAGGCAGCCAGCCTTATACACCCATCCCCAACTATACAGAGAACTAAAGATAAGTACTCAAACCAAGTTGCAACAGTTAATGTACTCTAAAAGGGGGCCTGCAGACTTACAGTAACAAGTAAAAAAAAAAAAAAAAAAAAAAAAAAAACCCATCATTGTAAAGAGATTCCTGGATAGTAATCTACATGATGTAAAACTAACCCTAAAATAGAGAATTTCCAAGATTCTTAATGGATTAATTTTACCAATACGTAGTGCGGATCAAAGTTAGAATTTTTAAACAGTTAACCGGTGTGATGAATTTTCAAGAACTGAATCACTTTTAACAATCCCAATTAATAATTCCACTCTACAATCAATAATTAAATCCCTAAGTGTTCTTAGCAAGTAAAAGATTCAATATTGATTTGTACCCTAATCAAGCAAGTGGAAACTCAATCTCAATTATTTTTGTGGACGACAAGCAATCAGATAATATAATAGATAATAGAGCAGTAGAACACAAATATTTAAAAGTGGAAAGAGTATACCGAGGGTTCGAAGACTCAGCGTAGATCTTGGGTTGAACAGCAGCGAAGAGCACAATAGAAGCAGCAATGGCAGCAAAAGAGAGGGGCTCGGCAGCAAGAGGAGCAAGGGCCAAGGGGGCGGCGGATGGCGACGGGTCTGGGCGAAGGCATCGACGACTGGGCGGTCGACTGCGGCGCTGGTCGTCGATCGGAAGGGAGGAGCAGTAAGGGGTTTCGATCTGGGGCGGGATTTGGGCTGATGGTGGAGAATAGGGAAGAGGGTCGGGGTGTAGTGGCGCCGACGAGGGGGGGCGTGAACGGAGGATGGGGATGGAGGTGATCGGGAGTGGTTGCCAGAGTTGAACGGGGAAGGTGATCGGAGAGGTGGGTTCTTGGGATTTTTTGTCGGGATTTGGGGAAGAAGAAAGAGCACGGTGAGGGAGAGAGGGGTGTTGGAGTCGGGGATTTAGGGTTTGGGTAATTTTATTTGGGGGATTTTAATTCGGGGTAGATCTTAGAGTTTATCACAAATCCTAAAATTGTATTAGGATTTATCACAAACCCTAATAAGTTGGATCTCAATTGTATCACACAAAGGAGAGAGGAAGAGCAAAACTCAACACAATAATTTTTTTTTTTAATCAAGAATAGCATCTTTCTCATTAATCTCAAGGCCTATATATAGGCTCAAAACAAATCAAGATACAAATCTCAAAATATTCTCAAAATCTAAAAAATATAAAAAAAATTACATATGGCTATAATTGCCAAAAACAAATATGGTACTGAAATAAAAATACTAAATTAAATAGAATTGATGTCCTCATCATTCTCTCCGGGTGAGAGAGAGAGCTCGACCCAGTCGAGTCAAAACAAGTGATCCTGTCATGGTGCTCCAAAAGATCTGGATCCAGTTGCGGGAGCTCCTCACGATCACTGCAAGTGTCATCCGACTTCGGCTTGTTCTTCCACCTCACCAAATACTTGTGCATACCACCATCTCTTGTAGAGATTATCGGATCATCTAAAATATTATTCAATTCTTCTGTTGGTAGGTAAATAGTATAAGGTAGAGGGATAAATATGGGAATCTCACCATTAGACTGCAGGGTGGGCTCATCTATAAGAAAATTTTTATGGTTGAATTTTGAGCCTTCATAGAGTATTAGATCCTCAATATTGAAAGTCTTACTTATGCCAAAGCCTTCAGGAAGGTCAACAACATAGGTTTTATCATTGATTGTATGAAAAATCTTAAATGGGCCTGCAGCACGTATGTTCAAGTTCTTAACGGATCCAAATGGAAACCGTTCCGGATGAATCCGAACCATCACTTCGTCACCAACATCAAGAGTTTTAAATTTTCTTCTTGTATATGTTATTAACGTGTAGTTAAAATTATTCTCATTAATTTTCTTGGAAATTTCTCTATGTAAATCATAAAGACAGAATGAAAATGTGGATGCAGACTCTGCGACTTTGTGATGTTCTAATACAGGGGTAAAATCTATGGTTGCCAAGTGACTTGGAAAGGAATGGGTGACTCAGGTATACTCAATGGAGGTGACTGGACAGACTGAATACAATTGAGAGACTGGTCATCCTCTTTTTCATCAAAGTCATCACTTATATTAGGTTCATAGGTAAACTCATTGTCGGACTCATCAGCGATGACTGCGGTACCCTCTACTATATTGATCCTACTTGGAGTGGGACAGTTGCCAGCAACATGGCCATATCCCTTATATTTATAGCACTTAGTGAGAGGATCAATCTTAGAATAGTCTCTTTTAGTGTTCTTACCCGTGTTGTCATTTCTAAGTGGATAGGAATTTGAAGTATGTTTGTTTGGGTAAGACTTATTAGGGTACTGATGAGAGGAGTACTCAGGACTAGAGGGATCAGGAGGATTCATTCTGGAGGAATGATCCATCGAATCGCTGGACTTGTAAAGGGAACTTGCTTTAAGAGAATCCATATCGAGGACAAGAGCATAAGCTGCCGCTAATGAGTTCACATTTCTATGAATTAGCTCGTTCCTCAGATCGGCTCGTAATCCAGCCCTAAACCTAGAGAGAGTTTGTTATTCACTCTCTTTACCTAAAGCATTACACCGAATAAAGAAGTCATCAAATTTATCAACATATTCTTGTGTGGATTTACTTCCTTGATACAGTTGGTTCCACGAATCTAGCAATCGGGTGTGGAATGATAACGGTACATATCTCTCAGTGAGCCTCTCTTTCATCGCTTCCCAAGTGGCTATGGGTGCCAGACCTTGGCCTCTGCGGGCATGTTCAAGATTGGTCCAGTGTTGTTGAGCTTTACCCGTTAATTTCATAATGAAAAATTTAACCTTCAGGACTTTGCACATGTCAAACCACACAAAGTAGTGGTCCATGGCACGGATCCAATCAAGATAAGCTTGGGGTTCCATGTGGCCTTCAAAATGAGGAACGTTAGCCTTAACGTTCTTTTTGTATTGTTCGTCAGGGTCACGTTCTTAACGTCGATCGTCGCGAACATTCCCTTGAGGGATCTGACGATGAAGCTCAGAAACAACAGTTTGATTTAATTCCATTTTCTCAAGCCTCTTATTGATATTAGCAAGAGTTGCTTGAATGGCAGCTAGGGTAGCGAAAATATCGGAGTTGTCCATTTCAGGTCAGGAAGGTCTAGGGTTTCTAATTAGGTGATTTGGGAGGGATAAGAAAGGCTCGTCAGGATCTGTGATGGTGCTGCGAAGACGCATTCACCAAAAGGAGAAAATTAGGGGTCCGTATGTGTGTGCTAGTTTGTTTTTTGTTTTTTTGTTTTTTGTTTTGTTTTTTTTTTTAATGAATATGAAATGATCTAAAATAAAGAAAGAAAAATAAAGGACTACACGATACTAAATGAATGGAGAAATTGATGCCTAAATGATGCAAGAACTAGTGTTTTAAGAACCTTCGCTCTGATACCAAAATGATGTAAAACTAACCCTAAAATAGAGAATTTTCAAGATTCTTAATGGATTAATTTTACCAACACGTAGTGCGGATCAAAGTTAGAATTTTTAAACAGTTAACCGGTGTGATGGATTTTCAAGAACTGAATCACTTTTAACAATTCCAATTAATAATTCCATTCTACAATCAATAATTAAATTCCTAAGTGTTTTTAGCAAGTAAAAGATTCAATATTGATTCGTACCCTAATCAAGCAAGTGGAATACTCAATCTCAATTATTTTTGTGGACGACAGGCAAATCAGATAATATAATAGATAATAGAGCAGTAGAACACAAATATTTAAACGTGGAAAGAGTATACCGAGGGTTCGAAGACTCAGCGTAGATCTTGGGTTGAACAGCAGTGAAGAGCATAATAGAAGCAGCAATGGCAGCAAGAGATAGGGGCTCGGCAGCAAGAGGAGCAAGGGCCAAGGGGGTGGCGGATGGTGACGGGTCTAGGCGAAGGCGTCGATGACTGGGAGGTCGACTGCGGCGCTGGTCGTCGAACGAAAGGGAGGAGCAGTAGGGGGGTTTCGATCTGGGGCGGGATTTGGGCTGATGGTGGAGAATAGGGAAGAGGGTCGGGGTGTAGTGGCGCCGACGAGGGGGGTGCGAACGGAGGATGGGGATGGAGGTGATCGGGAGTGATTGCCGGAGTTGAACGGGAAAGGTGATCGGAGAGGTGGGTTCTTGGGATTTTTTGTCGGGATTTGGAGAAGAAAGAGCACGGTGAGGGAGAGAAAGGTGTTGGAGTTAGGGATTTAGGGTTTGGGTAATTTTATTTGGGGGTAGATCTTAGAGTTTATCACAAACCCTAAAATTGTATTAGGATTTATCACAAATCCTAATAAGTTGGATCTCAATTGTATCACACAAAGAAGAGAGGAAGAGCAAAACTCAACACAATAAAAAAAAAATTAATCAAGAATGGCATATCTTTCTCATTAATCTCAAGGCCTATATATAGGCTCAAAACAAATCAAGATACAAATCTCAAAATATGCTCAAAATCTAAAAAAATATAAAAAAGATTACATATGGCTATAATTGTCAAAAACAAATATGGTACTGAAATAAAAATACTAAATTAAATAGAATTGATGTCCTCATCACTACATTTTTTTACTCCAAAAGAAACACTAAACTAATGAATTAACCTTATATAGTTCTAGAAATGTAACAAATTAGAAAGTCACGCAATTATTCTTCAGATAAATATCTTAATGGTGACAAACCTGGATATTTAGAATGTCAATTTATACCACTTTAGATTGGTTCCTTCTCTTTAAATGTTATAGAGAGGTGTGAGAGGCTGTTAACATAGCAGGGTGCCCCAACCATTTCCATTTTATGCTTTCAGAAGAACAAAACCGTCATGTGTCCTAGAAATCTCGTCCAGTGAGCATCAGTTATGGATGCCAACGAACTTGTTTACACCTGACGACGCGAGCCGAATAAAATCAAAACAAACTACAAGTACTAGATTCTTGTTGATTAAATTTTAGCAGAGGTATCTCCATCTACATGGATAAATGTGTTCTATTATAAACAAAAGCCGTTGACAAAAGGAATGTAGCTAAGAGTATGTAGGAGGAGCGGGTAGGAGAAGATATAGGTCATGTTTTAAAAAAGCTCAAAAAAGCTACGTTACATGTCATTTAAGCATTAGGCGGCAAGGCAATGCTTAGTTTATGGAAAAGCTGTAAGAAAAATTGTAGGAGCTGATTTTTAGAAAGCAGTTCAAAACAGTGCTCAAAAGGGTGCTTAAGCTGCTTGAAGATGCTTTGGCATCATTTTTTACTTCTTTTTACCCATTTCTATTCGACCAGTATATAATACATAAATACGCCTGCTCCAATCAAATTGTGAGGTATTACTTTTTTCCATTTTCACCTCCTACATGTAGCAGGCCTTTGTCCTCAATGCAAAAGTAACTGCAAGGCCATGACCCATGAAGATGCATCATACTATCTGACTGAAAATAGATGTACCATAAACTTTAACTTACATCTTTACTTTGAAATATGGGGAAGGTATTTAAGTATCTTCAGACCAAATATATTAATATTGTTAGTGTTCAGTTGTCAATAAGAAATTTCTTTTTGATAATAAGGATAGAGTTCTAAGGAACTCCAGCTTGTTAGTAATATATATCATAATCCAAAAACAACTGTTAGGTTACAGACAACAGTAATACAGAGCAATATACTGGCATCTAAAAAAGACTAGATACCATTACAAAATAGTGCTCAAAATCAGCAGTTCAGCTAAACAAAGAAACCAAGATAGCCTAGTCTTCAGAATATTATATAATCCAGCAAGTGCATAACAAAACTCCAGAAATAGCTTCATTATCTACTGGAATTCATTGACTATGTCCAAAAAAAAAAAAAAAAATTAGAACTATTGAGAAAATAAACTGGAGCAGGCTGCAACATGAAAATACCATAGGATATTTAAGTTGACAATGAAAAACCCGCAAAGGGAGATTAACTATAAAAAAAATAAAAGGAAAAAAAAACAATATAATTTTGAACATACATGAAGGTGGACAACTTCATTATAGAAAGATTGCATAGTTCTTTTCCCAGAAACATCTTTCCTGAAATAGATGATATGAAACAAACATCAACGACAATGAACATTGCCTAGTTCTTTTCCTAGAAACATCTTCCCTGAAATAAATGATATGAGAAAAACATCAAGGACAATGTTCAAGTTTCTGGTTTGCTCATCTTAAGCTTTTTTTCTCGGTTGCAGGACTAAGAAGGTGGTGTAAACTAATTTTATATTAGAGCTTTTTAACTTGGTCAACTTCTTTCCTGTAATTAGATTAACTATGGGTTCCCCTGAATTACTCATGTTAGTGCATGAAAGGATAGATTGGTCATAGATTCGCTATACCTGACTGAGCATATTGGTAAGTTGGATGAGTTTCCAGTTCAGTGTTCTTTCATTTGTTGTAATGAAGTAATTTACTGATCTTCACACTTCCATCCTAGTTAATATGGAATATTCGTCCGTATCTTTAATTGTATTTGTCTGAATAAAGCCTAAAAATATCTTAAATGATCCATACATTATTGCTTAGAGAAGTATAGTTGCAGAAGATTGTCTATAATCATAATTGTCCAGCAATTTAACTTATTTAACTTTTTTACTTTTTAATGATTACAAAATATATTAATTTTAAGTCTTAAGTTGTCACATGGTCTAAGCTGGGTTTCAGTCTTATTTTTCCTCCAAATTTACTCATGATGGAAATGAATCAGGATTTCTTTTGTGAAATGGTTTCAGTTTTATTTCAAGTATGATAAAACTTCTAAGAACTTGATTTGGATTTGAGATATTCATAAGTTCAGTCTTATTAATTATCTCAAATTTAATTGGGTTAGTCCCAGATCATAAACTCATGTCAAACTGCATAAATGTTTTCCTAAAATTCGGTGCAATTATCGTAAGTTATAATGTGTAACACTCCGTGTCCACTTACTACTTGTCCAATAATCCTGAGTCATTTCTGTAGTTACAACCCGGTATTTTCCACGGCCCCGCCACAGGGCTAAAGTCTCAACACAAAATCTAGCTAGTTGGAAGGCAACTTGAGTTCATTGACTTTAGTATATAAGGACCACTCCATTCTATCTCCTATCCGATGTGAGACTAAATTCTCACATTCCCACACCCATTTACACACATATTATATACCCCTATCTAGGCACAACCCATTAAAGCCCATATAATTTTTATTCAATCTAGGAGCCCACTAATTAAATACTAAGCCCACCACCTTAGGGGTATAACACAATGTATAAGTACATTAAGAGGCATATTAGGACTCAAATTAATGGTTACCAAAATCATAGTGATGTAAAACCAACCCTAAAATAGAGAATTTCCAAGAATCTTAATGGGTTAATTTTACCAACTTAAAAGTGCGGATCTAAGTTAGAAATTTTAGCAGTTAACAAGTTTGATGGGTTTTCAAGAATTGAATCAAGTGTAACAGTCCAATTAATAATTCAACCTTACGATCAATAATTAAATTCCTATGTGTTTAGCAAGTAATAGGTTCAATATCGATTCGTACTCTATTCTAGCATGTGGAACACTCAATCTCAGTTATTTTGTGGACGACAGGCAAATCAGATAATATACTAGATAATGAGGCAATAGAACACAGATATCTGATAAAGGAAAGAGTATACCGAATGTGAAGAACAATTGCAACAATCGAAGAGGCTACTGCTTGAGTGGCTGGTGACTGTTGGGCTACAATCGGGCCGATGAAGTGTGGTGCTGCCGCTGGCGGCTGACTGGCGACGAGACAAAGGGGGGGAAAGACGACAACTGAGTGATTGGGGTTGGATGCAGGCAAGGTGGAGGTCGGGGAAGGGGATGAGGTGGCGACTGGGACTAGAAGAGTGATTAGGGTTTTCGGGAGGGGAAATTAGGTGATGGGTTATAGTGGTGGCGATGGAGTGGGGCGTCGACGGAGCAGTTGGCGAGGACGATTAGGGTTTCTGGTCGGGGATGGGTAGGAGGAAGAAGACGAGGGCGGGGTACGTGGGTTGGTGACGGCGAAGTGGATGAGGGGGGAGGATCGGGGAGGATGGCTTGGCTTTTTTATTTGAGGTCGGGATCTGGAGAGTGGAAAGAAGAAGATGAAGAAGGGCAGGGATGAAGATGGCGGCTGGTATGGAGTAGGGGATTTAGGATTGTGTTGGGTTTGAGAAATTAGGGTTAAGGATTTGTATTTGGGGATTTTTTTTTAATTTGGGGTAGATTTTAGAGTTTATCACAAACTGTAAAATTGTATTAGGATTTATCACAAACCCTAATTTAGATCTCAGTTGTATCACACAAAGGAGAGAGTGGAAGAGCAAAAACTCAACACAATTTTTTTTAATCAATAATGGCATATTTTCTTATTAATCTCAAGGCCTTTAAATAGGCTCAAAATACATCTTGATACAAATCTCCAAAATATTCTCAAAATCTAAAAAATACAAAAAGATTACAAATGATTATAATTGTCAGAAATAAAAATGGTAGTGAAATAAACTAAACAAGAAAGATGTCCTCATCATTCTCTCCGGGTGGGAGAGAGCTCGACCCAGTCGAGTCAAAACCAGTGATCCTGTTATCGTGCTCCAAAAGACCTGAATCCAGTTGCGGGAGCCCCTTACGATCACTGCAAGTATCATCCGATTTCGGCTTGTTTTTCCACCTCACCAAATACTTGTGCATACCACCATCTCTTGTGGAGATTATCTGATCATCTAAAATATTATCCAATTCTTCTGTCGGTGGATGAATAGTATCAGGTAAAGGGGTAAATATGAGAATCTCACCATTAGGCTGTAGGGTAGGCTCATCTATAAGAAAAATTCTATGGTTAAATTTTGAGCCTTCATAAAGTACTAAATCCTCAATATTGAAAGTCTTACTTATGCCAAAACCTTCAGGAAGGTCAACGACATAGGTATTATCATTGATTGCATGTAGAATCTTAAATGGGCATGCAGCACGTATGTTCAAGTTCTTAACGGGTCCAACAAGAAACCGTTCCAAATGAATCCGAACCATCACTTCGTCACCAATGTCAAAAGTTATAAATTTCCTTCTAGTATCTGCCATTAACTTGTAGTTAAAATTATTCTCATTGAGTTTCTTGGAAATTTCTCTATGCAAGTCATGAATGTTATATGCAAATGTGGGTGTAGACTCTGTGACTTTGTGATGTTCTAACACCGGGATAAAATCTATGGGTTGCCAAGTGACTTGGGAAGGAATGGGTGACTCAGGTATACTCAATGGAGGTGACTGGACAGGCTGAATACAATTGAGAGACTGGTCATCCTCTTTTTCATCAAAGTCATCACTTATATTAGGTTCATAGGTAAACTCATTATCGGGCTCATCAGCGATGACTGCGGTACCCTCTACTATATTGATCCTACTTGGACTAGGACAGTTGCCAGCAACATGGCCGTATCCCTTACATTTGTAGCACTTAGTGAGAGGATCAATCTTAGAATAGTCTCTTTCAGTGTTCTTACCCGTATTGGCATTTCTAAGTGGATAAGAATTTGAAGTATGTTTATTTGGGTAAGACTTGTTAGGGTACTGAGGAGAGGAGTGCTCAGGTCTAGAGGGGTCAGGAGGATTCATTCTAGAGGAATGATCCATCGAATTGCTGGACTTGTAATGGAAACTAGCTTTAAGGGAATCCATATCGAGGACTAGGGCGTAGGCTGCCGCTATTGAGTCCACATTTCTATAGATTAGCTCGTTCCTAAGGTCAGCTCGTAGTCCAGCTTTGAACATAGAGAGAGTTTGTTCTTCACTCTCTTTACCTAAAGCATTGCACCGAATAAGGAAGTCATCGAACTTATCAACATATTCTTGTGTGGATTTACTTCATTGATAAAGTTGGTTCCATGAATCTAGCAATCGGGTATGGAACGATAACGGTACATATCTCTCAGTGAGCTTCTCTTTCATGGTCTCCCAAGTGGCTATGGGTGTCAGGCCTCGGCCTCTGCGGGCATGTTCAAGATTGGTCCAGTGTTGTTGAGCTTTACCCGTTAATTTCGTAGTAGCAAATTTAACCTTTAGGGCTTCGCTCATGTCAAACTACACAAAGTAGTGGTCCATGGCACGGATCCAATCGAGGTAAGCTTGGGGTTCCTGTTGGATCCTGTAGGCGAGGTAACAAACACTATTCACCCCCTTCTAGTGTTTGTTGCCTCGCCTACAGGATCCAACACTTGGTATCAGAGCGAGGTTAAAGGCTATGGCAACTACTTCGAATGCATATCAGTACCATGAAGGCCAATCTACACAAAGGCCACCTCTCTTCGATGGAACAAACTACAACTATTGGAAGTGCAGAATGAAGATCTACCTCCAATCCATTAACTATGAAATATGGCAAATGACGGAAACGGAATACACTACTCCTACTATTCCATATGCACAATGGAATGATGACATGAAGAATCAAACAATGAACAATGGAATGATGACATGAAGAATCAAACAATGAACAATGCAAAAGCAATGAATGCATTATTTTGTGCTCTCACAAAGAAGGAGTTCAACCGTGTATCAAATTCAACAACCGCACATCAAATCTGGCATACGCTCGAGGTAACTCATGAAGGAACAAACAAAGTAAAAGAATCTAAAATATCTGTTCTTGTTCACAGGTTTGAAATGTTCTGCATGAAGGAAAACGAAACTGTGTCCGAGATGATTACCAGATTTACTGACATTACAAACTCACTTGTGGCACTTGGAAAGATATATACACAAGCAGAGATGGTGAGAAAAGTTCTTCGTGCACTCACTCCTGAATGGGAAAAGAAGACCACTGCAATAGAAGAAGCAAATGATTTATCACAACTTTCTCTTGAGAATCTTGTGGGAAATCTAATGGCATACGAGGTTCAAATTGAAGAACGGAAGAAGGATGCAGAACCACAACAGGCAAAGAAGAAATCATTAGCCTTTAAAGCCATGACAGATTCAGAAGATGAAGAAGAAGATGAAGAGAAGATAGCCATGTTCACAAGGAGATTTAAAAAATTTCTAAAGAAAGGTAAGTTCAATTCTAAATTTAGAGATTCTAATGATCCTCCAACTTGTTTTAGGTGTAATAAAACAGGTCACATGAAGAAGGATTGTCCCCTAGAAAATACAAAGAATAAGGGAAAGACCTCCAACTTCAAAAAGGACAAGTACACAAAGAACAAGTTTGCCAAGAACAAAAAGGCTTATTAAGCAACTTGGGATGACAGTGATTCTTCCTCTGAAGAAGAAACTGATGAAACCAATGAAGTTGCAAACATGTGTTTTATGGCTTCACAAGATCAAGTAATGATTTTGATTCAGAAGATTTACTTGATGCTTTTAATGAAATCTTTCAAGAGTTGAAAAAGGAAAAGATTAGAGTTAAGAATCTAGAGAAAGTTAATCAAACACTTTCTCAAGAAAATCTTAACCTTGATCATGAAGTGAAATTCTTAAATTCTCGTATTGCAAGTTTAGATGCGGATCTTGAATCTCTAAAAAAGAATTATGAAGAGGTATCCAAGAACGTATCTAAGTTCAATAAAGGCAAAGAGAATTTAAATGATGTCCTTCATAATCAAATGAAATCTAGTCAAAAATATGGCCTTGGTTTCAAAAACTCTCTTGTAAAAGAATCTTCTTCTAAAAACACTAGTAGAAATAAACCTGAATCTATTTCTAGTGTTACACATAAACTATATGAATTTGAAAAGCCTAAGGTTATAAATTTTAGTGATAAAAGCAAGTCTAACGTTCGGGTGAGTCGACTGAGTCCATCCACCAGTCGTCTGTCCAGAGGAACTGTGTCTTATTCAACAAGACCAGAACCTCATATAAGTCGACCTATACCATCATCCAGTCGACTGACTTACAGTAGAAGTCGACTGAAGGATACTATAAAGTCGACTGGACAGAACAAATTTGTATGGGTTCCAGTTAACTTAAATCTGAATGATAGAACTGCGTATATCAATTCATATATGTTAAATGTATGTAATTCTATTAATTTTATTCCTGCTTATGGAGGAAAATCAAACTCATTATGGGTTTGGTTTCCCCCAAACTAATATGTTTTGGACCCAATGAAAAGGGTACCATATTTACATTGAATATTTTATAGGTACCAAAGAAAGATCGCTGGATACTTGACAGCGGGTGTTCAAAACATATGACTGGTCATGCCAATCTCCTATCCACCATACAAAGCATCGATGGAGGAACAGTTACCTTTGGTGATAACAACAAAGGAAAAGTCATAGGAATCGGCATGGTTGGTAAAAATTTTAACCCCACTATAGAAAATGTGTTGTTAGTTAGTGGATTAAAACATAATTTGTTAAGTATTAGTCAATTGTGTGATAAAGGATATAAAATTGTATTTGAAAAAGATGCTTGTTTAATTTATGATTCTACTATGCAAAATATCATTGTTCAAGGTTTTCGCAAAAACAATATTTATGAATTATGTTTGAATACAAATGAGTTTTCAAATGATTTTTGTTTAATAGTTTCTAATAATGATTCTTGGCTTTGGCATAAACGTTTTTGCCATGTGAATATGAAAAATCTCTCGAAGATATCTAAGTATAACCTAGTTAAAGGACTGTCAAAACTATCCTTTAAAAAGGATAAGTTATGTGATGCATGTCAACTAGGAAAACAAATCAAATTCACTTTAAAAACAAAAGAAGTAATTTCTACTAGTAGGCCGCTCGAATTAATTCATATGGATTTATTTGGCCCTACTAGAGTTGCTTCTTTAAATAAAAGTAGATATGTATTTGTTTTAGTAGATGATTTTTCACGATTCACTTGGACATTATTTTTAAAACATAAAAATGATGCTTTTGATGAATTTGCAAATTTTTGTAAACGTATTCAAAACCAAAGATCTCTAACCATAGTCACTATTAGAAGTGATCATGGTGGAGAATTTGAGAATGAAACATTTACAGAATATTGCAACAAGAATGGTATAACACATTCATTTGCATTTCCTAGAGCTTCACCACAAAATGGAGTGGTCGAAAGGAAAAATAGGACTTTGCAAGAATGCGCACGTACCATGCTTGTTGAAAGCAATTTACCAAAGTATTTTTGGGCTGAAGCCGTTGCTACAGCTTGTTATGTTTTAAATAGGATTCTAATAAGACCTAAGCTAAAGAAGACTTGTTATGAGTTGTTTTTTAACAAAATTCCTAAAGTCTCTTATTTTAAGACATTTGGTTGTAAGTGTTTTATTCTGAACACTAAAGATAATCTAGATAAATTTGATCCTAGATCTAATGAGGGTATCTTTTTAGGATACTCAAATAGGAGTAAAGCATATAGAATTTTCAACAAGTCTACAATGACTATTGAAGAGTCAATGCATGTTACATTCGATGAATCTTTGCCTTCATCAAATTTAATTAAAGATGATGAAATTGATTCATCACCTTTAAATAAAGTGATTACATCTTTAGAACAAACTAGTCTTGCGGATAAGTCGACCGATAAGGACTGCAAGTCGACTGAAGCAAAGCAGTCGACTGAAGAACCTGTCAAGTCGACTGATCCTATTATGATATCTTCAACTTTACCAAAAAATTTTGTTGAAGTTAGAGATCATCCACATGACTTAAAAATTGGTGACATCTCCCATGGTATTCAGACACGATCTCATATTAATATGATTTCTCATACAGCCTTCTTGTCAGATTTTGAACCGAAAAATATATAAGAAGCATGTGAGAATGAATTTTGGATGAATGCCATGCAAGATGAGTTAAACCAATTCATAAGGAATGATGTATGGGATTTAGTTCCACGACCTCCTGATCATACTATTATTGGTACCAAATGGGTATTTAAAAATAAGTTAGATGAATCAGGACAAGTTGTAAGGAACAAAGCTAGACTAGTTGCTCAAGGATATAATCAAGAAGGCATAGATTTTGATGAAACATATGCTCCTGTTGCTAGATTAGAATCAATTCGTATCTTATTATCTTTTGCTTGTTTCATGAATTTTATACTTTATCAAATGGATGTTAAAAGTGCTTTTTTTAATGGGTTTATTAAAGAGAATGTTTATGTTAAACAACCACCAGGTTTTGAACATGAACAATTCCCAAATCATGTTTATAAATTGAAAAAGGCTTTATACGGTCTTAAACAAGCACCACGTGCTTGGTATGATCGTCTGAAAACTTTTTTTTTAGAAACAGGATTTGAGATAGGTAAAGTAGATACTACTTTGTTTATTAAGAGAATTAAGAATGATATCTTAATCATACAAATATATGTTGATGATATAATCTTTGGTTCTACTAATAATAATCTATGTCAAGAGTTTGCTAACACCATGAAAAACGAGTTTGAGATGAGTCACATGGGTGAACTCAATTATTTTCTTGGACTACAAATTAAACAGTCTTCAAATGGCAAATTTATTAATCAAGGAAAATATGCAAAGGAATTACTCAAACGGTTTAACATGGATAGTACAAGTAGTAAATCCACACCTATGGCTACTACTACTACCCTTGACAAAGATATATTAGGTAAGAGTGTTGATCAAAAACTCTATCGAGATATGATTGGTTCACTCTTATATATCACCGCAAGTAGACCAGATATTATGTTCAGCGTATGTTTGTGTGCTAGATATCAGTCTAGTCCTAAAGAGTCTCATTTAAAAGCTGTGAAACGAATTTTAAGATATATTAAAAGCATATCTGATTATGGTTTATTTTATCCACGCACCGATAATTTCCAACTTTTGTCGTATAGCGATGCTAATTTTGCTGGTAGTAAAACTGATCGCAAGAGCACTAGTGGCACATGTCACTTTTTGGGACATTCACTAGTTTCTTGGTGCAGTAAAAAGCAAAATTCAGTGTCCCTATCTACTACAGAAGCTGAATATATCACTGCAAGTTTGGCATGTGCACAAATTTTGTGGATGAAACAAACCTTATTAGATTATGGTATTTCCTTTGAAAAACCTTCAATTATGTGTGATAATACCAGTGCAATTAATCTATCTAAAAATCCGGTTCAACATTCACGTACGAAACATATTGACATTCGACATCATTTCCTACGTGATCATGTTTTAAAAGGAGATATATCTTTAGACTTTATCTCTACTGATAAACAAGTAGATGATATCTTTACAAAACCCCTTAAAGAAGATACTTTTATTACTTTAAGAAGAGAACTAGGAATATGTAATTTTATTGATATTTGTTGAAAATATTTCTGTCAAGTCGACTGTGTTTTCATTAAGTCGACTGTATTTTCTGTATACTTATTTTCTTCTTTGACCAGTCGACTGAACTTTTCCCAAGTCGACTGATCAGTTGATATAAAAACTTATTTTCTTCTCGACTAAGTCGACTGTTCTATACTATAAGTCGACTGTCGCGAGTTAATCTGTCTTCAGCATCGAATCATCACACAGATTTTGAGACAAATGTCTATCTCTTTACTCACCCGTGACTTCTCTATGATTCGTTGATCTCTTTCCTATTGAATCTCAGCCGTCTGTCTTCTGTTAAAAACCTTCTCCACAGCCTCCATCTCCCATTTTTTTTTACTTTTACCCCAAATCTAAAACCCTAAGGAGAGAAGAAGAAGATCAATCCCGAAGAGTCGACTGCCGAATCTTTTTGGAGCTGCTGATTCTCGTCTCTCATTTTGCTGTTTGTTTCCCTCTTCCCTATTGGTAAAATCTCGTTCCTTGCATTTCTCTTAATGGCTCCTAAAAAATCTAAGAGATCTCATGGTGATGCTAGTTCTTCATCCCAAGATTATTCTCAATACCTTAGGAGTCCTGATCTTTTGGAACGATGGTATCTTATTTGTACCATGGTGATTTTTCCAGGACGGTTTGTTAATTTCAATGAGTTAGATAGGTTCAATCTTGTCCCTATTTTTCAAAACTGTAGTCTATATGAGTTTCTTTCCTTGGTCAATCAACCTAATTACTATCCCCAACTCATCTCTCTCTTTTATACAAACATGAAAGTTGTTCAAAAAGATGATGGAGAAATTATTATTTATTCCTCGGTCAAAAATACAAAGATTAAACTCACATCCGAGAGAATTAATCTTATTATGGATATTGATGACGAGGGACTTGATTTAGGAGAAATAATTCAAGATGATTCCTCTATTTTTTCCAAAATATATTTGCCAAATCATGGACCCCCCATGACTAGTAAATCTATCACACCTGTTGCAAAACTAGTTGCACGAATACTAGCTTATAACATTCTTCCCAAAAGAGGTAGTTATGATCAGTATTCTATGGAATTGCAACAAGCAGTTTATGCAATTTTTGGCAGAATTAATATTAATTGGGGTCGTGTCATCTTTTCAAAACTTCAACAGTCTCATACTCATTTCTTACCTTTTGGTGGTCTCCTTACCCGTGTCTTTATGGCGTATGATATTGATCTCGACTCGGAGACCAATGTCGTTAAACATTATGAGTGCTTCGATCGTGCTAGTTTAGCCCGTATGAAGCTTCTTGACCCTCCACCTAGAACTTCCCCTAGGTCTCCTCCTCCTTCCCAAGTTCCTCTAGCAACTTCTGCTAGACGATCTTCTGCTTCCAGTTCTTCTCGTCCTCGTGCTGATTTTGATAATCCACATACTCTATATGAATGTGTTAACTATCTCATGGATCATCAAGACACTCTTGATTCTCGTCTTGACTCTCGACTCTAAAATCACCAATCTCACTCATCTCTTTACTACTCAATTTCCCTCACCGTCTCAAGCTGTTGATGAAGACACCGAAGATGAAGATTGATGACTTTTTAGATTTATTTATGTATTTTTTCCTTATTTCTTTTTATTTGCTGATTAGTTTTTGCAAAAGACTTTGTTTATTTCTGTAAGAGACTTTGTTATTTCCCTTATCATTATTGGTTCTATTATGTTTTTGTTGATGACAAAGGGGGAGAAATACCCTCTATGTGTTTATTGTGTTTACTGGTTATCTTATGCTGTAATTTAGTCGACTGATCACATTATAAGTCGACTGATATTTCTGTGTTTCTGTGTTTATCTTTTTTCTGTTAAGTCGACTAATTACATTATAAGTCGACTGATACACAGTCTGTTTAAGGTTTTATGATATATCTTCATGTATGCATGTTGTACTTTTAATAGGGGGAGCATATCATTTCTATGCTTGTATTATTTATGTTATTATCAGCTATTGTGTTGTCATCATCAAAAAGGGGGAGAATGTTGATTCTTGATTTTGATGATCACAACACACTGCAACATGTATCTATGCTATACTTTATAATTGCAGGTTGTATACACAAAGGTTTCATTACTATACAGCTGAACAAATGAACAAGCACAAAGCTCCAGATAAAGACAATGGCAAAGCTTCACTCAAGACTCAAGACTCAAGCCAAGACTTATGCTTAAAGTGTTATCTATTGTTATGTCTTGTAAACAAATGTAATCTTTCTTTATTTGGGTCTTAGTATGATGTAAAGCCTTGTCACACACACATACACTCACTCTTTTACAAATGTGTGTCTTTCAAAACATCAAAAGGTCAAAACAGTTTGAAATAGTTTAACTGTTGAGTACCAGTCGACTGATACTCATACCAGTCGACTGTCGGTACAAAACTGACTAAACTTATTCAAACTCTGACCAGTCGACTCATTATGGCAACCCAGTCGACTGTTCGAGTGCATTTGACCGTTTTCTGTTTTTAAAATCGTTTTTCAAATTCAAAAGCTGTTTAGATCCGTTGGTTGACAGTTGGAATAACTGCCTCCCAACGTCCAGTAACTCTAACTCTATAAATAGAGTTCAGAATTCACTGTTAAGAGATTTAACAATTTCCGAGCATTCCTTTGAGATTTTCTAAGTGTTACATTCTTCAAGAGACAAAGCTTTCAAATCTCTAAGTCCTGGTTCTCTACATTCGGTCCAGTATAACATCTGATTTCGTTTTGGACTGGATATAGAAATCAACCTCTTTTAGCCACGTACTACATCACAAATCACATACAAGGCTATAGGTTGATTGTAAACATTTTATTGTTTTCTTTTCCTCTCGGTTGAAGAGTTAGACTCTAGGGTGTAGAGTCAGTGGTTTCACTCTTGGTGGAAGAGTGGGTTGCTTTCTCTAGTTGAGAGAAAGGACTACGGGTTAGACAAGGTTGTTGTCTGAACGCCGTAGGGTATTCTTGTAAAAAAAATTTCAAGAATAGTGGAAATCTCAAGTGGGTTGCTTGGGGACTGGATGTAGGTCGGAAGGACCGAACCATGATACATCATGTGTACTCTGTGGTTGTATCTCTTGAACTTGCATTTACATTTTTCTGTTTGTTTTACTACTGTGAAACTTGTCTGGACAGTCAACTGACTACTTTATAAGTCGACTGCTCAGACTTGTACTCTGTAAGTTTATTGTTTAGATAAGTCGACTGTTTCTGCCTTAAGTCGACTTCACAGATTTGTTTGAATTATCTCTTATTTAGTTAACTCAGTCGACTGGTTCTCTCATAAGTCGACTGCTCCGAAGAAAAATACTTTATTCCGCAATTTTATTTTAACAAACACTATTCACCCCCCTCTAGTGTTTGTTGCCTCGCCTACAGGATCCAACAGTTCCATGTGGCCTTCAAACTGGGGAACGTCAGCCTTAACGTTCTTTTTATATTGTTCGTCAGGGTCACGTTCTTGACGTCGATCGTCATGAACATTTCCTTAAGCGATCTGACGATGGGCATGAAGCTCAGGGACAATGGTTTGATTTAACTCCACTTTCTCAAGTCTCTGATTGATATTGGCAAGAGTTGCTTGGATGGCAGCTAGGGTAGCGGAGATATCAGGGTTATCCATTTCAGGTCTGGAAAATCTAGGGTTCCTAATTGGGTGATTGGGAAGGGATATGAAAGGCTCTTCAGGATCTGTGATGGTACTGCGAAGACGCATTCACCAAAAGTGGAAACTATGGGTCGTGTGTCCTAATAATAATTTTTTTTTAAAATGAATCAGAAATAAACTAAAATAAAAGAAAGAAAATAAAAGACTACACAATCCTAAATGAATGCAGAATTGATGCCTATGATGCAAGAACTAGGGTTTTAAGAACCTTCGCTCTGATACCAAAATGATGTAAAACCAACCCTAAAATAGAGAATTTCCAAGAATCTTAATGGGTTAATTTTACCAACATGAAAGTGCGGATCTAAGTTGGAAATTTTAGCAGTTAACAGGTTTGATGGGTTTTCAAGAATTGAATCAAGTGTAACAGTTCCAATTAATAATTCAACCTTACGATCAATAATTAAATTCCTATGTGTTTAGCAAGTAATAGGTTCAATATCGATTCGTACTCTATTCTAGCATGTGGAACACTCAATCTCAGTTATTTTGTGGACGACAGGCAAATCAGATAATATACTAGATAATGAGGCAATAGAACACAGATATCTGATAAAGGAAAGAGTATACCGAATGTGAAGAACAATTGCAACAATCGAAGAGACTACTGCTTGAGTGGCTGGTGACTGTTGGGCTGCAATCGGACCGATGAAGTGTGGTGCTGCCGCTGGCGGCTGACTGGCGATGGGACAAAGGGGGGAAAGATGACAACTGAGTGATTGGGGTTGGATGCAGGCGAGGTGGAGGTCAGGGAAGGGGATGATGATGGCGACTGGGACTAGAAGAGTGATAAGGGTTTTCGGGAGGGGAAATTAGGTGATGGGTTATAGTGGTGGCGATGGAGTGGGGCGTCGACGAAGCAATTGGCGGGGACGATTAGGGTTTCTGGTCGGGGATGGGTAGGAGGAAGAAGGCGAGGGCGGGGGTACGTGGGTTGGTGACGGCGAAGTGGATGAGGGGGGAGGGTCGGGGATGATGGCTTGGCTTTTTTATTTGAGGTCGGGATCTAGAGAGTGGAAAGAAGATGAAGAAGGGCTGGGATGAAGATGGCGGCTGGTATGGAGTAGGGGATTTAGGGTTATGTTGGGTTTGAGAAATTAGGGTTAGGGATTTGTATTGGGGATTTTTTTTTTTTTTAAATTTGGAGTAGATTTTAGAGTTTATCACAAACCCTAAAATTGTATTAGGATTTATCACAAACCCTAATTTAAATCTCAGTTGCATCACACAAAGGAGAGAGAGGAAGAGCAAAAACTCAACACAATTTTTTTTAATCAATAATGGCATATTTTCTCATTAATCTCAAGGCCTTTAAATAGGCTCAAAATATATCTTGATACAAATCTCCAAAATATTCTCAAAATCTAAAAAATACAAAAAGATTACATATGGCTATAATTGCCAGAAATAAAAATGATAGTGAAATAAACTAAACAAGAAAGATGTCCTCATCACATAGCACCAAATCCATAAAGTGTACTGCTAATGAATCACAGACAGCATAACATAACTAATCCTTTAGAACTTGAATCTGACCAGCTATCCTCTGATTATCAAAATATGTGTATCTTAGTTGTTGAGTGGACAAAATATATACAGATTGATTAATCTAAATATATTAAATTGTAACTTGAGCGATGCAAGAGAAGGATTTTCAACATACACTTATTATTTTCCTGATGCGAAGGTCAGTTGCATCAGAAATATCAACTTTGTCAAAATTATTTAGAAGTTAATTTATTATCATCGATTTTGAATTAATTGATAGTCTGAAACAAATAAGTATCACTTGAATACAAGCTATACAGGGAAGTTTTTTTTTTTGAAAAGTCAAAATGGAGAGAAGTCATATTCATGAAAATTAGTCAAGAGTGATATTTATATCAAATAAAATGTAAAGAAGTTGAATTAGATCAGGGGAAATAACATACTCATCAAGGAAAAACCCAGCATCTGCAAGACATTTAACATCAGCCTCTTTAGGCAGAAGTGCACGAAAACCATCACAATGTATAAAAGTAGCAAGGCCACCTGCAGAGCATCCTGTAAGAAAAGCCTGCAAAGAAAAAAAAAATGCATTAATAAAACTATATAAGCTTGTTGTTGCACATGATTAAGATTTTTTCACGCATTTGAAGGCTTCTTACCTAAAAGCCGAAGAGATCAAAACATATACCAAGACTAAGGTACTAAAAATGGTAAACACTACTGACCTTATATGTTGTCACTTGTAACTCATTTTAAATTATTATTCATGTGAAGAAATGATGAGGACATCTTTCCTGTTTAGTTTATTTCACTACCATTTTTATTTCTGGCAATTATAGCCATATGTAATCTTTTTGTATTTTTTTAGATTTTGAGAATATTTTGGAGATTTGTATCAAGATGTATTTTGAGCCTATTTAAAGGCCTTGAGACTAATGAGGAAGTATGCCATTATTGATTAAAAAAATTTGTGTTGAGTTTTTGCTCTTCCTCTCTCTCTCCTTTGTGTGATACAATTGGGATCCAAATTAGGGTTTGTGATAAATCCTAATCAATTTTAGAGTTAGTGATTAATTCTAAAATCTACCCCAAATTAAAAATCTCCCAATACAAATCTCTACCCTAATCTTCCTAATCCCTATTACAAAAACCCTAATCACAAAACTCCAATACCAGCCGCCACCTCATCACAACCCCCTTCACCTTTATCTTCTTCTCCTTTCCCTTTTCGTTTCCCGAAACCCAACCCGAGCTCCAACCGCAACCCCTTTCTTCGTCTTCCTCTTCCTCTTCCACTACCCTTGTTCATCTGCTTCCCTCTCCCAAATCCCTAATCAAGACCCAACTCCCCTCCATCCCGAAACTTTCATCATCCCCTCCAATCGGCAGCCTCACCTTCACCCTCACATCAAACCCGAAATCCATCGAACCCCATACACCATCAATACCCAACGCTATTACAGACAATCCGCCCTCACCTCCTTGCTCCAACTCACCAGCCGCTACTACCCATTCTCCTCGTCGCACCCCGCCGACGCCACCGCCCCCGCTCGCCGTCAACCGCCGGCGACCAGATCTGCCAACTGCGTTGGCTTAGTTGCTGACTTTGCTCACTGTGTTGTTGTGTTCTTGGGTACTGTCCACTCCTACATCTACGCTGGTGTTCTTCGCATTCGGTATAATCTTTCCCTTATTAAATATTTGTGTTTTACTGCCCTATTATCTAGTATATTATCTAGCTTTCCTGTCGTCCACAAAATAACTGAGATTGAGTGTTCTACATGCTAGAGTAGGGTACGAATCGGTATTGAACTTATTACTTGCTAAAACACGTAGGGATTTACTTATTGATTATAAGGTTGAATTATTAATTGGGACTGTTACACTTATTCAATTCTTGAAAACCCATCGAACCTATTAACTGTTAAAATTTTCAACTTAGACCGCACTTTCATGTTGGTAAAATTAACCCATTAAGATTCTTGGAAATTCTCTATTTTAGGGTTGGTTTTACATCAAGAAAACTGATAATTCTTCCGATATAATAGTATCTAACCCTGATTACATCTGTCCATCCTCAGGTACATTTTGTTGAAAGAAGTCAAGTCAGAGTCCCAGTTAATAGTTATATTATCAAAATATAAATCCAACTTATGCTAAACAAGACCAAAATAAAGAAGAATCACTCTTTTAATTTTCTACTTTCTTGAATGTTACAGATGAAGAATCCACTTTAGGAAGGATAACCAGACCAAATATAATGTCATAATTTTTGGATAAAAAATAATAATGTACAAAGAAGCTGATGGGTGAGGAAAATTACTTGAATACATATGATTATGGCAATTATTTGTGAACAAAAAACATGCACCTAATTTTAGCTACAGGTCACACCAGGTAGCCTGCATTATGATTAGCTGTGGATATTCAATTTAGATTGCCCATCCTGTTTTGTTGCAAAAAATGCTACAATCAGTTTTTATTTATTGTTTCAACCTTCAACATGTCTACAAACAACAATAAAGCATTTAACCCAAAATGTTGGGATCAGCTACATGTATCCTTCTCCTCCAACTCTCTTCTCCTCCACTCAACTCTATTGATAGCCACCTCCTTCATCAAATTAACACTTTTCAAATCCCTATTAATAGAAAACCAATGTTCATTTGGGTCTACACCTAATTCTTTTAGCTCCCTTAGCTAACAACTTAACTTTTTCCCAACTGGGGCGGTGATCAATCTTCGTTGTATGTGTCCAACCCACCTCAAACGATTCTCCCATATTTTATTTTTAATTGGGACAACCTCTACTTTATTCCATATGCATTCATTTCTTATTTTGTAGTGTGTTTCCAATCATCCGCCTTCAAAATATATGTAATAATAAATAAAAGCACTGAACAGTGAAATACTTGTACAGGTATTACCTGCTTTGCATTTTTCAGTCCTTTTGATAAGAGGTCGTCCATAACTGCTTCCCAGATACGCTGGCCTCTGAAGAAAAGTTTTCTTCCATTCTATAAATTTATATGAAAGTTAAATTAAAAAATTATTAAAAAAAAGTAAATTTAAAAGATATATGACGAATGCATCTCAAAGATGTTTACATGATCTCAGTATGAGTACATTATAAAAGGAATTTCAAAATTAACAAACAATTACTGTGTCAAGTAAAACTTGAAGCCAATGCTCCAACTACCTGGGCTTGAACTTCCGTGTCCCCAGAAAATGATGCACCATCGCAATAGCGTATCTTGACCCTATTCCAATTATGGAAATCTGAAGGAGAAATCATCAAACATATAAATTTGAATTCATGGTTGAATATTAGCCACCACCAATAACTAAATGTCGCAGAATAAATCAATCAAATTCACATATCAGATGTAGTCATGAAAAAAAAACAGTCATGATCTTCAGTCTGTTTACACAAACATGAGACAAGGTGCAAGAAACCTGAGATTAGAAAAGACATCAACTTGCTATTTTTGGTATAATATAAGCCAAATAAGAAATATTGGCTAAATCAGAGAGGATGACCGATTTTTGGCATTCACGCCTTACGAAAAATTTTATTGAAAAAGAGAAAAATATACATAATGTTTTAAACTAGCATATTTTATGTGGCTAACATTTCCACAAAGAAATCCAAGGTTAAAAGTTCGTCTCTAGCAAGGTTTAAGGTTTTGAACGAGAGTGACTACCACACACACAAGGGAAATTTATTTTTACACCCACGCACAAGGCATATTTACTGTTACACCCAAAATTAGACACCTACTTACTTTTAGACCCGACAACATCAAAATTACTACAAATCCCAATCACCCACACAGAATATTTTTTACATCACAATCTTTTCCGACCATATACATATTGAGTATTTTCATTCTTGTATTGACTAATTTTAATTCGTCCTTCAACCAATTATATGTTAGGTTATGAGTCCATCTCACTAAGAAGAACTTAGTTTCCATATTTGTCGTAAATACCTGTAACTGATGATTGATTTTGTCCACTTCGTTATTCATTTTTCCATCAACTTTCATAGCCAATGCCTTTCCGCCGTCCCCTTAATTCACTGATTTGAAATACATGCATTTGACTTTTAAACTAACTGGATAAATTTCAAATATAATTGTCCTTGTAAATTTACAGATATTTTGTCCCTCCCTAGACAAAAGAATTCCAACTTTGCCACCACATCTTTTATGGATTGTCTATGTATTTCTTGTTGCGCATCTGACAATATTTTTGAAGAATCTCTGCATTTGGAGGCTATGGTCCGTGAGTCAGTTGATGATATTGTAGGGTTCAAGAAATAGTTCTTTCCAATTTAGGACTTCACCAGAAATGAGGGTTTTTAAAACCTTAAATTCATAGTGGGAGTTAGGAAGGAGCCTAGTAAGGAAAAGAGAAGTAGAGGAGTCCATTAGGACTTTCTGATTGGCTTATATCAATTTTCATGGCTTGGATTGTCTTCAAACAAAGACCCAGTAACTTGGAATTTAGACCTTTAAAATTTAATGAAAACCTCTTCAGCTTCAGAGATTTAACAATCATACAGGGAATGCAGATAACATTAACACTCTTACTAAATTCGAATTGGTAGACTACTTACAATTTCAAGAGGGTGTCAGTTAAACACTTAAATAGATAACAAACAGCAGGACTCTTTTTGAAGTGCCAAGCTACAATTTTTAGGCTTAAATATAGATTCTTCATATCACTCTAAGAAATGTCAAACTAAACATATTGCTGCATTCCGGGATAAATTCTTCTTTCTGCAACTTAGAAAAGAACAGGCAGTAACATGCACTTTAGCAAATTAATGACTCAGATAAGTTTATTTTATTTTACTATGACAGTGCATGTTTCCAAGGATGAGCTTTTTGTCAAAAAATATAGGAGATTTGTATACTCTAATCCCTTATAAACAAACATAAATAAAGTCATCGTCATCAATTGTGAATGTCATGCTTATCTCCCAAAATACATACCAAAAACAGAAAACCAAATTTGATAGAACAGAAAATATGGCTTGGTTACAACATTGGAGGTAATGAATATAGAATTTTGTAAGCTTTACAAAACACAACAAACATAACTTTACGCAATTTGATCACTGAATAGTGAATATTAGCAACCATTTACCAGGATTCTCTGATGGTGTAGGGCTAAGAATGCCAACAAAGGTAGATTGCCAACCCATGAAGTGTGATGACCCTAACGGTGTCCCTTGACGGAAAGAGCAAGATTCTACAGTATTGCACCAACCCCCACCCTGATTGCAATTATCATACAATTACTGTGAGCAAAAGAATTATTAAATTCAATGTTTTGAGCTGTATGTGGACAAATTATGGGAAACATAAACTCAAGTGTTTTCTTCTAAGTGGGTTCAAGAAAAATCAGCATATTTATTGTCCGGTTTGGCCTAAAACTCAACAATTTTTCATTGTCTTAAATTGAAGACAGCAATAAGGTACACAAGTCCAAGAAGCTAATTTGATGGTGGTACTATTCAGTATTTTGAAAGTCATCACAGTGCACGAAGCTCCAACCACTGTGTTGGACATGAACATATCCACAAAGCACATCATGGAGATGTTGGTTTCTTTACTTAAGATTGTGACCTCCAGGTGATATTGTCGTAAGTTTCAATCCCAGCCACACTCCATGTGCTTAAAAGTAAACAAAAATTAGGGATATGGATGATGATGTCACATAATCCCCAATAAGGCTGAAGCAGACATCTCACCAACCCCATAATCCATGATTTGGAATACACCTCTCATATTGTGGTATGTTAACAAACAATTAAATCAACTTTCCATACTTGACAACTTTTTTAGAGTAATACATATGTATACTTTGTGAATGAATTGGCCTGCAGTTCTTTTGTTTATTTACTCAGTGGTGAAATTTGTGAAGTGAAATACACCACTGGTATTAGAACTTAACTAAATGAGAACAAAGGGAAAATTGATTACAAATTTATACAATCAAACTATTACACAGGGATATGTGTATAAAGCTGACATTGGTCTCATGATAGTACAACCCCTTTATAACGTTATCAATAATAATTTCATGTTCAAGATAATTGTAATTCATTCTAATCAATTGATCCAAAGAAGCCTACAACACCAGTTCACCACACTATGGGACAACTATCATTCTGTGTGCACGTGTTTGCTCACAAACGGAATCCTCGCTCCTAATAATCTTGGCTCTCATAGGCTATGGCCCAAATACTATAAATTGACGTTATTTACACAAAGGTTGGAGAAGCCAATGAGTTGTAGTCTTGTAGAAGCCCCACTAACTGTCCTCTTTAGCTCTTCTTTAGCTTTACTGCTTTAGCACTCTTAAGCACTGCATCTGTGTGTAAAGCTTTTACATTACATAATGGTTTCTTATAGCAATGTTTATTGGTAGTATATCTAATGGCTTCTGATAACAATGTTTATTTAATTTGTATTGGTGGTACTTCTACTGTTGCATAATGAATGACTTTTACATTACATAATCACTTGTTACAAAGATGTTTACGGTGGTACATTTAAGACTTCAGTATAATTAGTTATCAATTTCTTTATTTGTTACTTCACTGTGTTACTTATTATCTTTTTTACATATATCTTTCATTTCTCATAACAATCCACTGATCCAGCCACTGCAGCCCTATTGGTGCCAATAACTTTTTAAACCTAGGTTCACCTCTTCAATTTTACTTTTTCCCCATATTTGACCGCTCACCAACACCTTGTATCTGTCCAAGCCAAGCCAAGTTAAGCCAAGTGTTCAATTCACACAAGATGATGGCACCTATAGCCCACCAAATGAGATCTTACCAAGGATTTCTATGGCATTGAGCGGTGCGTAGCGGTCCAATAACCGCTTCACGCTTCACCGCTTAAGTGGATGCTTAAGTGGGCGCTTCATAGAACGCTTCATTGAATATTCTGTTTAAATTGTTTTTATAATGGTGCCATTAATTAGTTGTAAATTTCTAAAGGAAGTTATAAATTGTAGAGGGAAATGACGAAAGAAATTTTTAAATAATAAAATTTGAGTGCATATGAAAAGAAGAAGTTTACGATCGTCGAGAATGAGAAGAAAAGTCGTCACATGCCATAAAATATGGACACAAAGAAGAAGCAATCTAACCTTATGTTTGGTGAATTGGGTCCGCTTCCCTTAGGTTATATCCAACTCTTCCAATTCTAATTTGGATATTACTTAAGTAACATTCAACCACCAATTAAATGAACTAGGTTTTACTTTCATTGCTTTCTTTTTTGTGTCTTTACCTCTCCCGATTCATGGTGGCGGCGGCAGCAAGGTAGGAGTAGCAACTTTTGATGCGTTTTTTACAATGATAAGTGGGGAGACACTTCGAGCATGCTTTTTTTTAAAATCCTTTCTTTCTTCTAAAGAAGTGATGTTCGCTTCAAAGCACCGCTTCACGTTAGAGCGAAGCGCTCCAAGTACCGGTTCCGCTTAAGCGGGCGCTTCAAACGCTTCTAAAAACAAAGATATTACCAAACACTCTCCTCACATAGTAAGTGGTAGGTTTTATGTCTTGCATACTATTGAGTTCGATAAGAAGAAGATGATAATAAAGCGAGAAGATGTCAAAGCATCGATGGAGAGAAGTAGCAGCAGCAGCAGCCTATGAAGCACAGATACGGATACGGGGTGCGGATACGACACGACACATGTACGGGGATACGTGTTTTACAGAAAAGTAGGATATGGGTGCGTTGGTGGGTACGTTAAATATAAAATAATTTATATTATATTTATAGATATAAAAATATTTTTCTTGTTAAAAATGCAAACATTTAAACAATTTCATAAAACTATATAAATACTTTATCATTATGAGCATTTTGGAGAAAATAAATGATAATCTAACTGTCAAATCTTTGGGTAGACTTGTTTTGTGTTTAAGCATAATTGTAAACAACAAACTTTTGAAATTACTCTGGGACCCCATGCATTTATCTAAACAAATTATCTAAAAGTTGCGAAAAATGCATTTAAAAAATTGGGTGCTCCTTGGATACACACCCGAGAGTACTCAAGGAGTATTGGCACCTGATACGGGTACGGCTGCCATTTGAAAGTATTTGTGCTTCCAACGCAGCAGCAAACAAAGGAATTGACAGTTGACTGGGCAATGTGGCAGTCAATCGTCCTAGCTTTCTATTTGAGTAGAGCACATTGTGGTCGATCGCCCCCTAAGGCAATCGACCGACAGCAACGCGAGACAGCAAACGGGTCGGGTCTGGACTGATATGTTTTGAGCCCATCTTTACTCTAAATTCGATCGTACGGTTCTTATCATGTGTCTCTTTATTCAGGATATGCCGGGCAGCTAATGTATCAAGACTACAACATAAGATTTCTCTAGATCTCCATATATTATTGTATAGCCTCCTTTGAGAGATAAGAGAGATATTACTTCATTGTAATGAGCAATTGAGAGAGTTCTCCATTATAAACAGCATTTATCTTCTAGAAAGGCTTGAGAGATAGATTGATTCTTGGTGCGAGTATAATACTTTGTATCTTCTCTAGTTGAAAAATATTTTCCTTATTTCTTCCCCGGATTAGGCGTAGCCAAACCGGGACAAATCATCGCGTTTTGTGTGATTGGTTTGATCAACTTGTTTGATTGTTCGTCATTGGATCCATTGTCGCTAAACTTAGCAACAGATTCCAACAGTAAGTTGGTGACTTCAGTATTAATCTCACTAGCGACCGACCCCTTTTCTCATCTCTATCTACCTACTTCATCACTTCATCTATTTCCAATCACCCTAACTACTTAATCATCATAGTACCATCTCAGAACTTCCCCTAACTTTACCCATGTGATCAGACTTTCTTACAACTTTATACAGTCAAAAATCAAGACATTCTTACCTTAGAGCCATCCATTACACAATTCCAATGAATTTGGTTACCAACATTTGTAGGGCCAGCCCCACCCTTGAGGCCAGTGAGGCGGCCGTCTCAGGCCCCCGGATAATTTGCAATTTAGAGACCCCTAAATTTGTACTCCCCTTGTAAATATAGACACGTATTTTGCGCGTAAAAGAAAAAAATTGTTATAATGGTTCCCAAAAATAAATATTTGAGCCTTTAGAATTTTGTTTAATTATTTGGGTGTGGGCTTAATATGAGACTTTAAATTTGGGTGATTTAAAAACAAATCCACATTTAAATCAATAGAAACTCAAACCCGAAATCCACATTCAAATTCAAACCCAAAACCCTTAACCTCAACCCGAAACCCACATTTAAAACAAACCCTCTTTGGCTCTTTCTTCTTAGTTATTCGATAGGGCAAAAGCCAAAGTACCCCCCCAACGTTTGGTCCGAGTACAAAATACCCATACAACGTTTGAAAAAATACAATAAACACATTCTTCCGTTAACTTAACCTTTTCCGTTAAGTTATATTTATTAAATTACTTTTTTACCCTTACCATATTCCTTCCCTTTCTTCATTCTTTTTTTCTTCCTTAATTTTGTATGGATTTTGTACTATACTCAATTTCGCAAGTTTGTCTAGGAAGATTTGAGTATAGTACAAAATTCATACAAAATTAAGGAAGAAAAAAGTAATGAAAAAAGGGAAGGAATAGGGTAAGGGTAAATTAAAGCTCTGATATGGCAGCAAATTAAAGCTCTGGTGATGGTGCCACTGTTGAGGGTGTTGGTTGTGTTGTGTTTGATTATGTTGGTAATGCAATTTGTGGAGAAGGTATGTATGGCGGTAGCAATTTTAATCATCAAATTGTTTGGGAAGAAGGCTGAGAAGAGATACAAATCAGAACCCATTTGCAAGGAACTCGATGTTAATGTTGACGTTGAGATGGGCTGCAATACGGCTAATAATTACCCAATGATCCTTGTCCAAATCACTATGTACAATGAAAAGGAGGTCAGTTGTGCTCCCTCTCGCTCTCTTTCTTCTCTCAATTCTTTTATGTTTTTATCTCTGTCTTCAATTTCGCTTCTTTTTCTTTTTGTTGTTTTTTTACCCTTCTTTTGTTAAATGTTAGATATTAAAATAAAGATGGGGATGCTGATAGCTCCTTTTTTTTTTGAATTGTGAGGGTGGATGTGAACAGGTATATCAGCTCTCCATTGGTGCTGCATGCGAGCTCTCATGGCCATCCGATCGGATCATTATCCAAGTGCTTGATGATTCCACTGACCCCATTACTAAGGTAAACTTTTTTTACCATAGGTCCGTCGTATACTCGTAAATCTTTTGTTCTTCTCTTCCACCTCAATCATTTCCTCAGTCCTTGTAAAATTTCAACCAATTGTTGATTTCTCTATGTTAGTACCTCTAATAAGTCGTTAATTATCATATACATAACAATGGATGATAAAAATCAATTCATGACTTAATCAGTTGTCCGCTGCCCTGTTTTGTAGCAAAGATTGATCTAAATTTCTTCCTTAATTTTGTATGGATTTTGTACTATACTCAATTTTGAAAGTTTGTCTAGGAAGATTTTGTATGGTCCTTGCACTCAATCTTTTAAGGCTGATTTCTGGGAGGAATTTGATGAATGGAGTTCTGTTATGAGGGGTTGGGTCATTTTTGGAGGAGACTTTAATGTGGTTCGTTTTGTCTCTGAAAGAAGTGGATTCCCCCATCACAGATCTGATTCTGATAATTTTAATAATGCTATTAATTCTCTCAATTTGATTGATTATCCTATTCTTGGAAGACAATTCACTTGGTCTAATAATAGATTAATTCCTAGTTTTGCTAAACTTGATAGATTTTTAGTCTCTTGTGATTGGAATACTGCATTCCCTTTATCTTTTGTCCAAGCTTCTCCTAATATTGTATCTGACCATGTTCCTCTTATTCTATCCTCCTCTTCTCTTTCTTCTAAATTACCCTCTTTTAAGTTTGAGAAGTTTTGGCTTGAAGATCCCCCTTTTAAAGCTATGATTTCTACTTGCTTAAGCTCTGTTAATAATTCTAATCAAGTTGGACTCAGAAGTCTTCTTGCTAAGATTAATAATCTTAAATCTGGCTGTAAATTATGGGTTAAAGATAGATTTGGTCCTTTGAAGGAAAGGAAATGCTTTTTGAAAAATGAAATTAATAACTTGGACTTACTTGAGGAACAGAATCCTCTCTCTTTAGAGGAAAGAACTCTTAGATCTGATCTGAAAAAAGAATATCTTCATATCTTGGAACTTGACAAAATAAAATGGTTTCAAAGAGCTAAAGTTAAATGGCTTACTTTGGGAGATGGAAACACTAGGTTTTTTCACAATTTTGCTTCCCATAGGAAAAGATTGAACCATATTATCTCCATTCAATCTGCTGACTCTTTCACTTCTGATCCACTTTTGATTCATCAAGAATTTTTTACTTTCTATAAAAATCTTATGGGTGATACTGGTGATACCTTCTTAGATATTAACTGGGATCAGCTTTATCCTCCTTCTCAACGTATTAATCTGGATTGCTTAGAAGCTCCTTTTTTAGAAGATGAAATTTTTCAGGCTATTTGTGGTCTCCCTCTGGATGCTGCTCCTGGTCCTGATGGCATTCCTACCTTTTGTTATAAACTTTTTTGGGATGACTTTAAAGAGGATATTATTGGTGTTTTTCAAGAACTTTACGATAACTCTCTTAATTTTTCTAGGATTAATTATGCCCATATTATCCTCATTCCTAAATGTCCAGGGGCTAATAAGGTTACTCAATTTAGACCTATTAGTCTTCTTAATGTCATTTTTAAAATTATTATGAAGGTTTTAGCAAACAGACTTGCTAATGTAATTGGTTCTTTGGTTGATTCTTCTCAATCTGGATTCATTAAAGATAGATTTATTTTGGATAGTGTTGCGGTGGTTCAAGAAACTATTCACTCTATTAATCAGGATCACACTGAAGGGATCCTTTTGAAACTTGATTTTGAGAAAGCTTATGATAGAGTGAATTGGAATTTTTTAAGAAAAGTTTTTATTGCTAGAGGTTTTGGTACTAAATGGATTAATTGGATTTTCAGTAGCCTTCAATCTGGTATTTCTTCTGTTATTGTTAACAATTCTGAGGGTAGGAAGTTTGTTTGTAAACGTGGACTTCGACAAGGTGATCCTATTTCTCCTTTATTATTTGTCCTAGTTGCTGATGTTTTTAATGGGATGCTTTCTAATGCTTGGGATAATGATTTCATTCAAGGTATTGGTGGTTTTCCTTCTTTTAGAGGTGTTCTAAACTTACAATATGCTGATGATACTATTCTTTTCTCTTCGTGTGATGGTATTATGCTCAGGAATCTTAAATTTCTTCTTTACTGTTTTGAAAGTGTTTCCGGTATGAGAATTAATTTTTCCAAATCTTCTTGTATGTGGATTGGTGGTGATGAGAATAGACAAGAAGAAATTTCTGCTTTTTTCAACTGTCCTAAAGGTACTTTTCCCTTCAATTATTTGGGTATCCCTCTTAGAATGGGTAATCTTTACAAATCTGACTGGTTCCCTGTTATTGATAAAATTGAAAAAAGACTCAATTGTTGGGCTGGTAAATCCCTATCTAGAGCTGGTAGACTTACACTTATTAACTCTGTTATTTCTAGCATTCCTTTATACCTTATGTCCTTCTTCTATATTCCTGTCTGGGTTATTAAAAAAATCGATCTTCTTAGAAGAAGATTTCTTTGGGTTGGTTCTTTAAATTCCGATCAGGAGAAATGTCTTATGAACTGGTCTAGGGTTTGTAAGAGCAAACCTGAAGGTGGATTAGGTGTTATTAACCTTCGTCATCAAAACCTGGCTCTTCTTGGCAAGTGGTTATGGAATTGTCTTATCTCAGAAGATAAAGTTTGGATTAGAATTGTTAAGAGAAAATACTTTCGTAGAAGAAGACTTAATGATTTTCCAGAGTTGCCTTCTTCTGTGGGATCCTCTTTTTGGAAAGGAATTTGGAAAGCTGCGGCTCCTTTTAAATGTGGCATTCAGAAAATTTGTGGGGATGGTAAGAACGTTCATTTTTGGACTGATATTTGGATTGGTAATTGTAGTCTTTCAACTACATTTCCTGATCTTTTTAATATTGCTTCCTTGCCAAATGCTTCTGTCTTCTCTCTTTATTCTACTAATCGTTATGGTAAAGTTTGGAATATTGAATTTCGTAGAAACCTCTCTTTACAGCAGACTCATGATTTTAACTCTCTTCTTCACCTTCTTAGTAATTATGATTGGCAACCTCAGGATAAATCTATTTGGAGATGGACTAGTTCTAGACTTTTCACTGTTAAGTCTTTTTATAACTTTTTGAATGCAGGGGGTTTGATTTGTCCTTTCTATAAATTTATTTGGCAGAATGTGGCTCCTCTTAAAGTTAGAATTCTTGTTTGGCTCACTATTCATAACCGTCTTCTTACTGTTGATAACTTAAATAAGAGGAACTTGGCTTTGGGGCAAAAATGTGTTTTGTGTGAGTCTGGTAATGAATCTGCTTTTCACATCTTCCTTAGATGCAACTTTGTTAAACAAGTATGGCTTGTTCTTAAAGTGGCCTTTAGATTTAGAGGTTTCCCTCCTTCTATTAAAGCATGGTGGAGTTCTTGGAGGAAAAAGAGAATTAAAAAGAAAAATCTGATGCTCTGGGATATGTCCATGATGGCCTTGATCTGGGTTATTTGGTTAGAACGTAATAATAGAATTTTTAATAAAAAAGCTGTTGATATTGTTAAGGTCCTGAATTCCATTTGTTATTTTGTCTCCTTTTGGACAGATATACTGCCTCCTGCTAAAAAGGCCAAAGTTGAAGTGAACAAGTTAGTGGATGCCTGTAAATCTTTCGTGCCAGTTTCCAACAGTGCTACTGTGAATGCTGATCAGTCTGTGTCAGGATCTATTCCTCCTCCTGGTGCCTCTCCAGTCTCTGCTATTATTATTGAAGACGATGATGTGGAAGTTCCTTTTAATGCTCCAGTGCAAGATTATCAGGAAGATGAGGAAGCTCTGGTATCCAACACTCTGGCCACAATTACTAACATGTCTGCTTTTAACCAAGAATTGGTCACTGGAATTTTGTTGGTTCACAATATCCAATCTGCTCATCGGGACCAGTCTACTTCAAGTTCAGATTCGGAGAACTTTGTTTAGTGTTTTGCTGTTGGTCGTTGTCTTACTTTCTGCAGTTGTTTCTCTGTCTTTCTTTTGGTTGTAACCCTTTTTAAACTACTTTCGGTTGGGGTGAGGTGGTGATTCCTCAGAAGGAGGATGTTTTGTATTTTGTGACCACCTCTATTTTGAGAGTCTATATGAACTCTGTTTTGTTTTGTTGGCTGAGGTCTTCGGACCTCATCCCTTTTTTCAAAAAAAAGTATAGTACAAAATCCATACAAAATTAATGAAGAAAAAAGGAATGAAGAAAGGGAAGGAATATGGTAAGGGTAAAAAAGTAATTTAATAATTATAACTTAACGGAAAGGGTTAAGTTAACGGAAGAATGGGTTTATTGTATTTTTTCAAACGTTGTATGGGCATTTTGTACTCGGTTCAAACGTTGGGGGGGTACTTTGGCTTTTGCCCTATTCGATAATATATATTTTGCATATTTTGCTTTGAACAATGTGCAAATTTTTGTATACATGTTTTTTTAAAAATGTATGGGAGACCCCATTTCGGGAGTTCGCCTCGGGCCCCCGGAAACTCAGGGCGGGCCCTGAATATTTGGCACATTCTACACTTATGAAAATAGTTCTCATCTTATTTTCATGCTACATTTTACACAAGAATACAATTTGACAACCAGACATTGATAATACCAAATAACATAACTAGGATTCAAATACAGTTAAACAATTTTTTTATTAAAAAAAAAAAATCAAGCTTTAGCGAATACCTCAATATGAAGAACCCAGCTATTCGCTCCAGATCCAAAACCTCTCTGTAGATGATACCCCGGACGACTCCCATCCAAACAAACTAAAACATCAACTAAATTTAGTTAACCAATCCAAAATTAAATTATAACAAACTCTATAAAATTCTTGAACGAAAAATTTTAACTGAGACCGTACGGGCTCCTCTTTGGGTTGCGTTTGGGACGAGAGTAAGATCGACGAGATTGGGGAACATTCCCTGATCTGAAGTGGTGGAGGTGGTGATCACGTGATTATTACGAGAGGAGAGGGTGAAGGTGAGGGTGAGGGTGAGGATGAGAGCGAGGACGAGGACGGCGGCGATTGAGGGATTGCGGCGATGGAGCCACCAGAGGCGGAGGCGGTGGTAGATTGCGACTAGAGAGGTGGTCATCGGTTGGTGTTTGGGTGAGAGTTGGGGAGTGGACTAAGGATTCCAGTAATTTTTTTGAATTGGACGAGGTTGGGATTTGGGAAGGTGTTGTTTAACGGAGTGATTCTCACATGCAGGCCATCTTGAGAAATTAATTGCGTATATGGACCACTAGCCAAATTATATTGCGTATATGGACCACTGGCCAAATTATTTGTGGTGGTGGTGGTGGTGGGGGTGGGGGTGGCGTGGGTGGGTGGGTGTGTGTCGGGGGGGCCAATTAAAGAAAATCTTATAAAAACAACAATATCTTTGAAGATATTTACACAATATTAAAATTAACAATTTACATAACTTACTACTGTATTTAAAAACTGGATATTCCACAGAAAATAAAGAAATTAAGCTTAACAAATCTTACAAAATTCAAAAATAAGATATGTTAATAGCAAACTAATAGAAATAAGCATATAACTAATACGGAAATATTAAAATATTTAGTAGTAACAAGTAGAATCACTCAAAAACTACCTAAAGAGATACAAAAGAAAATAACATATAAGGTATTAGATTATAGAAATGAAGAAGCAAGTTGGTATTACCAACACCTGCTAACATATAGAATATTAGTCTAAATATGGTTAATAGTCCAAAAGTAGAAATATTAAATTCAAAAATAGAATCAAAAATTTATATGATAAACATACAAGAGTTGGAAGAAGATTACAATGGTCCAGAGTTTGTAGGAACTATAAGAAAAGATTTAAAAATCATGAATAAGAACATAAAAAAACTAGGTAGATATAACCGAAGACATGGAAGAAAAACTAGGCATAATGGAAGAAGGTATGAAGGAGTTAGAAGCCATAACAAAGCTTAATATAAATAATTTATAAATAGAAGATTTAATGGCAAATCCCTATTCAGAGGAAGTAGATGAAACCTTAAAAAAAATTAGATATAACGACAGAAGAAATAAAAATGGATCAAGAGAAAGAAAAGATTATAGTAAAACCTACAGAAATTCCAACTGATATGTACGAAATCTTAAGGCCACCACCTAACAAAAGACCTTATCACTTTCCATGGAAATGGCAAAACACAAAAAATAATAAGCTAGAAAAAGATAAAGAAAAAGAAACCCCAAAATGTGAACATGCAGAACACTACGAAAAAGGAATGGCAGAAAATGGAGAATGACTAGATCTAGACTGCGTAAAAGACGTAGATAGGATAATAGAAGCATGAGTAATGGCTTCACTAATAGTAGGATTTAGGTAAAACCTTTCAGGGAACTCATTTGAGAAATTTATAGAAGCAGAGTAGTAGCAAAATGGTGGAATGGACTAAAGAAAGAAGAAAGAAATGTTGTCAGAAAATCAAGACCAATTGATGATAAAGGAACAGAAGAAAGCTTAGCACAACAAATCTTAGGACTAAAAGAAATAATTACAAATTACGAAATAGCAATAAGAACATAATTCAGTTTCTACGATAGAGGAGAAAAACACACTATATATGGAAAGAACCAAGCAACATGGAACTAAGCAATTTAGAAATATGCGACATGTGTTATTTTGACAACTATGTTTGTGAATTTCGAGAATATTTTCAAGATAGTTATTATACAAAAGAAGAAATGAGTCCAATCTTGGACTCATTCTTTCTAAAACTAGCTGATCCATGGAGTATGAATATATATAGTGCATACATAGGTGAGAAGTAAAACCAGAAGTAGATATTTTAGGGTATAGAACACAATTTGTAAAAGATTATAGGGATAAAGTGTGCCAAGAAGCTAGAACAACAATGAAATAGTATATAACATATAAATAAAGAATTTGTTGTGAAGATGCAAGACTGAATCATTGGGGATGTAATAATAAGTATAATTATACAAAGAGAAGTAAACACAAATTCCAAAAATATAAACCAAAATATAGAAAAACTTTTAAGAAATATAAAAAACCATATAAAAGATACTTTAGAAGAATAAATAAAAATAGACAAAATCCGAAAAACCCAAAGAAATGTAACTGTTATATGTGGAGAAGCAGAACAAATATCATCAAATTGCCCTAAGAGAAAATGTAAAATACATAGAAGAAATTGAAGAGATGAATAACATAAACTTTGAACATATAGAATATGAGGAAGACTGGTTAGAAATTAGTGAAGATAAAAAAAATAATGGTACTGGAAGGAAATAATGGAAGTAATGAAGGTGAAACAGAAGAATGTGAAATAAATATAATGACAGAAAAAACAGAATTATGAGAACAATTAGAAAGAGAAGAAAACAATGAAGAAGTAAGGGAAAGAATGTGGTTTGATATACAGAAATACGATAAAATAAGAGGAACCAAATTAGATATAAACCCAAAAGCAATATTTAAACTATAAATATTTGAAAGGTAAAAGAATACCATCATAATAGCCATAAATAATGAACAACCTATAGACATTGCCAAAATAAAACCATAATCCTATTAATAACTGAAAAAAATAATAAGACAAGAGATAGAAAAAATAAGTGAGAAAACCAGAAAAACTTTAAGGCACATACATTTATGAGCTGTGCAAATAATAATAAAAGCTTATTTATGGAAGGAATGAATACCCCCCTGGAAATATACCTAATGGATGATAGAATAATATCAAGTACACAATATGCCTTAATAGGAATAGTATAAGAAAACCTAATGTATCAAAAGATAAAATTTACAATAAAACCTAATTTCTCTATAAGTATGGCCGAAGAAAATAAATACAAAAGTTTAGTCATGTACCACAGATTATCAGGAATAGAGAGAAAAGCAAAGTTATGAGTATACAAATAAGAAATATTTATGCTTTCACTAATGAGCATGAAGTAAAAAATAGGAATAGAGATAATTTTAAAATAGAACCACTATTCAGCGAAATTATAAGGTACAAACCAGCTAGAGAAAACCCTGAAATGATTATACCAAATTATATAGATTTTGACTTTAACAAAGCAAAAAAATTACAAAAGGGAAAACACCACAAATAATGTTCGGGAAGAGATCACTATCAATAAGAAACAAACAACAAGCATTGGAATTAATACCAATAATAAAACATTAGACAATCAAAACAATAACCAATTTAAAATAGAAATCGAATATTATGACAGTGGAAAAGGAATAAACAAGTAGCCCTGATATATACAAAAGTTACCAATTCACATACTAAACAAACAAATATAAAAATAACAGAATTAATATCATTAGAAAATCCATATTACTACCTAGACTATTACAATAATAGACATCCAATTGTACATAAAATAATACTGCCACGAGGATAAATGGTAGAAATGAAATGCAATTATATTTATATGCAGATCCAGAACACCATGTTAATAAAATGTTACTAGGAACTGATTTCCTAACATTAGTACAACATTCTCAATTCAAGAAGAAAAAATCACAATAACAGTAAACAATGAAAGTATAGTAATAAATAGAATATTGTGTAAATGAATTCATTAAGAGCAACAAAAAATACATCATACATACTAACAAAATTTGTCGGCGAAGAATACAAATTTAAAAACTATCATAGTCTAATAGACACCGGAGCAGGCACTAGCTTATGTCGCGAAAATATACTACCAAGATGGAGACAAGATGGATATAATAAAAAGGCAATAACTGGATTAACTGGACAAATTTTCATACTTGATAGGTATCAACAAAATGTTAATATACAAATAGAAAATTACGTACTAAAAATACCAATAATATATCAATTTGATGATATAAATAATGATGTATTATAAGGAAATGTCTTTTTCCAACATTACTATCCTATAACCATATCACATAAATACTTTATATTTACAACACCTTGTTAACACCAAGCAATAGCAATTAGAATAACCCAATCTTATTCTAGGATCAACTTGCCGCATATCAGAGTTTCTTCAACCTGGGGATGGCATCAGGTCTGGGCCAGCCCAGGACCGGCCCGGCCCGGCCCCCCTCCTACCCGAGCTTAACCGCGACCCGGCCCCCATAAGAACCGGTCTGGTCCGGTCCCAAGTTTTCGAAAATTGTTCCGGTTAGGCCCGGCCCATTCGAGGCCCGGGACCGGCCTGCCTGGGCTCGAGCCGACCGTTGGCCAGTTTTTTTTTTCAGAAAATTTTTAAAAAAAATTACAAAAAAGCCCCCTCCCCCCAATGGATTTATACTGGCTAATTTTGGGGGGTACTTTAGGAAATCAAAAAAATGGCATTTTCTATAAATACCATACAATTTCTTTCATTTCTCTTCACTAATTCACTCAAATATCTCATTCTCTCTATTATTTCTCCAATCAACAACAACAATTTGGTGATCAACACTCTCTCAAGTGATCAAGATCAAATTTCTCTACATTTTGAAGGAATCAAAATCAACAACAATCAAGTGATCAACTCATCAACATTGAACAACAACAATCAATACTACTTCTACTCCTAGCTCTCTCGTCTCAACTTTCTTACGGTATTTTAGTATAATTTTAATTTGTATAATTAACATAGTTGATTATTCATTATTCTCATATAATTTGGGTTTTCTTGACCTTCTTCCTCTCTTTTTTTTAGATTTTATTTTTAATTTTTGTAAAGTGGTAAAAGAAACATACACTACTCACTCACTAGTTCTTGATATTGTTGTTATTTTTTAATTGAGATAGATTGTTGTTTGTTTTTAATTATTAGTTGCCATACATTTAGTTGTTGTTTTCTTTCTAATTTTTACATACACTAGTTTTTTATAGTTAAATGTCCTCTAATCGATCATTGGGTGGTGGTAGACATAGCAGTCAAGAATCTACTAGTCATCACATTCCTTCCATTCCTAACCTATATATAGATAGTGAAGAAACATTTATGAATTATGATAGTTTTTCCGATTTGAATTAAACACGCTCAAATCCTATAGAAATAGAAGATCATGTAGAACCACAACCATCAGAACAAGGTTCTGCTCTAAACTCAAGGAAAACAAGAGAGACTACTTCCGAAGTACACAATTTTTTTAATTTTATCACTTCACAAAATGATAAGAGTGTAGGACTTAAAATATGTAAGAAGTGTCAAACCCCATATAAGTTTAAAATAGGATCGGGCACGAGTACACTTCAACGTTACTTAAACAAATGTCAACCACAATTTTTGAAAGATAATCTCATACAACAAAAAATACATCCTAAAACCGGTCAAGCAGATAGTCATAGCTATGATCACGATCTCGTTCGTAGAGAAATGGCTAAATTAGCAATTAGGGGTGAATTGCCATATTCGTTTGGTGAACAAAAATATGTAGACTTTTGTACAAACCACCTTCAACCCCCATTATAAAAAGATTGCTAGGAATGTTGTTAAGAGTGATTGTAAATTTGTTTACAATGAGACTAAGGATTTTTTGATAGCAACACTAAAATCACTAAACACTAGAGTTTCATTGATATCGGATGGGTGGGTAGGAGTAAACGGCATTCCAATGATGTGTGTAACATGTCATTGGATAGATTCGGATTGGGTACTTCAAAAGAGAATAATTTTGTTTGGATATGTTAGGTACCCACATAAGGGCAAAATTATAGCCACACACATTATGGAAGCATGTAATAATTTTTGTATTTATGATAAAGTGTTTGCTATTGGTTTTGATAATGCCTCCAATAATACTAAGGCAATTGAGAGTTTAAAAATTACTTTAGATCCTATAGAACCTGAAATTTTTCATGTTAGGTGTGCTTGTCACATTTTAAATCTTTGTGTGCAAGATGCACTAAAATATGAAAATGATAAACTAGAAGCAATGAGAGATTGTGTTCATTATGTTATATTGAGTGGTCCAATTTATCAAGCTTTTCATGATTGGTGTAAACTTAGGGGCATTGTATGTAGACGTTTTTCTAAAGATGTACGACATCGTTGGAATTCTACCTTTGAATTATTAGGTGTTGTTCTTCATTATCATTTTAATCTTAGAGATTTCTGTGTCGCAATGGGTATGCAAAATTGTATGTTAGATGATGATTTTTGGTTTTTTGCCGATAGTTTGTATAAATTTTTACAACCTTTTAACGATGCAACTTTGCAATTTTCAAAAATATGTACATCTATATCTAGTGGTATTTTACTTGAAATTGTGACTATGATGACAACAATTAAAGATTTGCAAAATGACCCTTTTATTGGAGATATGGTTAATGTGGCATATGTTAAACTTTTGAAATATTTTCATCCAATTCCTATGTTATATTGTGTAGCTAGTGTAATGAATCCTATGATTAAATTAGATGGTACAAAAAAAATTAATTGAAATTTTTTACACTTATGCCCCACACGATGCAATACTAGATTTGATCATGTTGCTTTTACTCGTAAATTTGAGAATATTTTGATTAGGTTATATGATTCTTATGATAGGATTTATTCATCTAACACTATTCAAACACAAACACAAACACAAAATGTTGATTCTTCTTCTTCTTCTTCCTCCATATTAGCAAAAGGAAAGAGTCAAGCTAGTATTGGTGTTTTAAATCTTATTAAATCAAAAAAACCAAGAACCAATTCACCAAATGAGTTGAATTGGTATAATGCACAAAGTGCAGTTGAAGATGTAGAAGATGTGTTACAATTTTGGAAGAGTAATGAAGTAATTTTTAATATTCTTTCTCGTATGGCTAAAAATCTGCTAACAACACCGGTGTCAACTGTTGCATCGGAAAGTATTATTTCTTTTGGTGGCAGGATAATGAGCCCGAGCAGGAACCGATTGACAGCCAAAAATTTGGAGATGCTAGTATGCGCCGATGATTGGATGAAAGCAGAAGAGAGGACCCAAGACTTACTTGAAGCACAAGCTAGAGCTGGATCAACAAGTAGCGATGAATGAACGATTACATTTAGTTAATTTACATTAAAATGTTGTTCAATAAATTGTAATTATTGGAAAATTTAGGGTGATGAGATTCTATATTTAGGTTAAGTTGAAGTGCACGACAATAGTACAATGCCTTCTCTTCAATCTAAGTAGAGACCATCTCGATCTTTAAATTCAAATAATTCCCTTGATTTGTAATTTGATCTAATTAGACTAATTTGTATGAATTTTATTCATGTACTTCATTTTATTTAAGAATTTTAAATTTATTAAATCATGTACTTCATTTATTCATGTACTTCAATTATTTATGAAATTTTATTCTTTGCAATTGTTATGAAATTACAAATCCATATACTTGATCTTTAATAATATTTTACACACAAAAAAAAATCTCCCTAAACACGGGCCCGGCCCGGCCCCCACACTTGGGGTCCGGGGGCCAGGTCCGGGCCAAGGTTTCCAACCTTGAGCCCGGCCCGGCCCGGCCCGCGTAGTGGAGGAGCTCGGCCCGGGACCGGTCAAACCCGGCCCGGACCGGCCCGAGTGGCCCGAATGTCATCCCTACTTCAACCCAGTGTGGTGAATATCAATATTTACCAAACAAAACTAGAATACAACAAGTCCAAGAAATAACTACAAAAGAAATTTTACAAATTACGAAATAGAAAATCTGTACGGAGATGACCCTTTAGCAAAATGAGACTTCAGTAAACCCACAACACATATAGAATTAATAGATAATAACAAAATAATAAAAATTAAACCTATAAGACACACTCCAATAGATTTAGAAGAGTTCAAAATACATATAAAAGAACTAATGGAAAATAATTACATAAGAAAATCACAAAGTCCACATTCATCACCGGCATTTATAGTAAGAAAACATTCAGAAGAAGAAAAAAAGGTAAATCTTGAATGGTAGTAAATTATAAGGAATTAAATAAAAATACTAAGAGATTTGAATATCCACTACCAAATATGCAGATACTACTTAACACTGTAAGAACAAGAAAAATATATTCGAAATTCAATTGTAAATCATGATTTTACCACGTAAAACTAACAGAAGACTCAAAACAGTTAACAGCATTTAGTACACCTCAAGGATTCTATGAATGAAATGTATTACCATTCAGATATAAAAACAGTCCAGGAGTATTTCAAAAATATATGGATAAGATATTTGAAAAATACAAAAAATTCATATTAGTATATGTAGATGATATTTGTAGATGATATTCTAATAGGATCCGAAAATGAAGAACAACATAAAAAGCATTTACTAATATTCATAGAAATAGTAAAAAAAGCAGGTATTATACTATCAAAAAAAGAAAATGGAATTGTTCAAAACTGAGATAGAATTCTTAGTAAAAAAATTATCACATGAAGGAATAGAACTACAGCCACGTATATAGCAGAAATAATAAAGACATTTCCTAATGTCCTAAAATAAAAAAAAGAGAAGTACAATCTATAATTGGACTACTAAATCAAAACAAGATGATACATACCAAATTTATCAGCAAAAATAAATTCGTTACAACAAAAACTAAAAAAGTTTATGAGAATGGACCCTAAAGGATGAAGAAAAACTTAAATTATTAAAACAAAAAACTTCAAAATTAAATAAGCTAAAATTACCTGTTAAAGAATGTTCATGAAAAAATAGACTCAGATGCATGTGAAAATAATTGGGGAGTGGTATTAAAATTCATTGAAATAGGTGAATAAGATGAAAGACTAGCCAGATATACTAGTGGATCATTCACACAAACCCAACAAAATTACCACATAAATGAAAAAAGAACTACTTTCAATCTTAAAAACTATAAAAAGTTTGAATTATTCATAATACATACGAAATTCACAGTAAGGACAGATAATACATAAGCAAAGAGTTGAATTAACAAATTAATAGACTCAACTATAGTAAATAAAAGATTAAAAAAAATGGCAAATGGAGTTAGCACATTATGACTTCTCAATAGAAAATATAAAAGGAAAAGATAACATCTTAGCAGATTTCTTATCAAGAAACTAACAATTTCATTTTTACAGGATGGAAAATAGAGTCCAGCATATAGAACAGGATATAGTCTACCTAAAGAAGACTGTGGAGTAATTAAAATGAGCATTTAACCAACCACAGTTGCAAATATGTGGTCTTCAAAGTATACTTTACGAACATATAAATGCAGAATATATTGAAAAAATGAGCGAAGGGAGTGAATCTATTGCCCCCAAAATACAAGTGAAATCACAAAAATAACCACACACGATGGAAGCTCCACATCCATACAACCTACTACCTACAAAGAGAGTTTACTCTCAGATCCTCCCAAATATTCCAAGAAGGATTTTTTTTACAATATATTAAGAAATTATGCCAAACCACTTAGGTCAATCAATTTATCAAAACTACTCAACAACATATGAACAAAGCGATCAAATTACCATGAGCAAATCCGAAGACAGTAAGAGTATTATTCGAAAGAGGGCTTATCCACTACATATATCTATCCCGAGAATGTGAAGAACTTAGCCAGCTACCAAGAGAATTATATAAATCTGCTAATGGTTATTTTGGTCTTACAAAGGCCTCCAAAATATATGTTCGAGTATTTTCAGCTATTCCAGAATTCCTTGAAGATGATGAAGAACTACCCGCTGAGCATATTATAAAGCATATTATAAAGATATGGATGACTACACAAGTCCTATGGAGCAACTAGTATTATACCATATAAAAATGAAGAATTTGAAAAATCGATCCTAAAGAAGAGCTATGGGATTTAGAATGATGTATTGTGAACTGAAGGATATACAAAATAGCGACAGTAACACATGGATCTATGATAGCCCTGACCCACAAAATTAATGATTTACAGCATAGCAAAGATTAACAACCACAATCAAAGAAAGAAGTCTTTCACAGCTGGTACCAAATTCTACATAAAAGAGCCATGACAATGACAGAAGAGACAACTGTCCACTACTGGAGATTGATGAGGATGGAACTACAACATAAATACAGATAATGCAAAAAAGAACAAGATAAGGTTGACGAAGAGTTATTTCTGATGTGAAGCACGTGAAGATGCTGGCCAGAAAATTTTTTTTAACGTAAGCAATGACGTAATAGGCTCAATTATTTATCTATGATGTAAGCAATGATGTAATGAGAACAATAATTGTAACTGATGTAAAGCTATCCCTTTTTCTATAAAAGGGGAGGCTGGATAAGGGAGAAGACAGAATATCTAAGAGAAAAAAATTTCCATATAAGCTTGTAAGAGAATCCATAGTCGTGATTGTTGAAAAATGCCTAAATGCATAAATGCATATAACATTTTTCCTCTTTGCTGCAGCCGTTGAATGGTATTTTATAGCAATTTAATTTAAAATAATAAAAATCCCATATCAAACGGAGTTTGAAGTTGTGTCGGAGGAATTTAATTAATTTTTAATAGGTAGACGGAACTTCACTTTGCGTCGGAAGAGAAAAAAATCACAAAAATTTTTAAACGCAACTTGAAGTTGCGTCTGACATGTTTTGTATTTTTTTTTGCTTTATTTACTTTTATTGAGTTTTTTTTACGGTTTATTAAAAAAAATTAGGGACGGAAAGTGAAGTTGTGTCGGAGGAATAAAAAATAATTTTTTTTCGTCGGACGGAAAGTGAAGTTGCGTCCTGTATAATATGCATTTCTCTCAAATCCACTCTCATTTATAGCAATATACTGTCGCAAAAAATACAAAAAATGCATAAATAGCAAACGACTGCAGCGCTTTTTGAGCGGATATGCATATTTCGCAAACGACTATGGATGCTTTAAGGAGAGTTTGTAAGAAAGTTGGAATCAATAAAGACTATCTTTCTTGTTAAGCTCTTATAAAATATAAGGTATGAATAATTAGTCTATTACCCTCAGGGAGAGTTTTGTAAGGCTCTACCTGAAGGTTCTTGCAATAAAGACTCATTTGTAACCTTCTATAGTTAAGCTATACACCTAGTAGCAAGAAACAAGCTAGGTTGTAGTTATCTGTACTGAAGTGCTACTAGTTGTTGCATACGTATCTCTTGGATAAGCTCTCTTGGAGAGCATAGTAGTCCTGAGATGGGAAGAACATAAAAGGAGCACTGAAATCGGGGTGCATACCAGAGATATTTTATCCACTGGTAGTAACTACTACAGAGCAACTCAAAGAAGTTTAATTAGGTCGGAAGAATGATGGGCCATTTTGGTTTGATTCTTATGGTATCCTTAGAAATCTCTCTCTACTCCTGATTTCATACTTGTTGTATCAAAACACAAAATCGATCAAAAGGAATAATGGATAATAATAGTTTCAGTCTTGCCTTAGAAATTTATGAATTAATGACTAACTATCAAGGAAGTGATAGAATGTTAGTTTTTGATGTTTATTATCCTCATAAAGTAACAAATATGTATGAATTTTATGAGTTCAAGTTATTTTTCTTTAGTGTACAGTGAGTAATAATTATAACTATAAATCAAATTAATCCTGCAAAAACTAGTAATATAAGTGTTCAAATAACTGATGACTTAAATTTTTACGAAAGGTCTTTATTATTCTATGAAAATGGAGAATTTGGTAGCTATACATGGAGTCCTACAACAGCATATAGACAAATTCTAGAAGAAAAATGAATATATAGAGGGGAAAAACGAACATATAGATGTTGGAAATGAACATATGGAAGAACCTGAAGAATCCCTGTATGATAGTGGTAGTGAAGTATCGGAGACAGAAACAGATTATCTTGAACTTATGCTTGATTACTTTAATATTTTTGAGATTGATAATGCACATTATGTCCAAGAATATTATTTTACAGAAAACTATCATATCTAAAAGATTTGATACTCTTTTGTTTCTCTTGGCAGGTAATTACTCTTATTTCACGCATCGCTTAAACCAGTGGTATCAGAGCCTCGCACTACGTAAGGAACTCTTAAATAGTTTTCTGAAAATTTTTAGTACAAGTTAAGTAGTCAACATAATTAATTAGATATAATAAATAGAGAATATTACAAAAATAAATTTTAAAATTACAAAAAGGCCACACATCCTATAGAATATATTGTAGAGAAGGAAGTATAGAAGTTTATTTGGAAACTAGACCATATTGGCAAATACTTTGGAAACTAGCCCATTTTTGTAAATAATTTCATAAAAAAAGGCCAAATCAATTTAACTGGGGAATGCGAGATTTAGGGTTGAGATCTTCCTTGGGTGAAATACTCCTGTTTATTAGCATGTGTCTTAATAAATATATATTTTTTAAAGTAAATTTTTTTAGTAGTCTGGTCTCGAACCTGAGATCTCTTTTATATTAGTTATGCACAAACAATGCATGTCTTAATTAAAAAAAACAATTAAATAACACTCTGACGTAATGAGGACTCGAACCTGAAACCTCCGTCATATTAGTTATGTACGTGTGTCACACGCGTTGATAGATTTACAAATGACACTATGGCCTTCTCTTAGTATAATATTGGAGATAGAGATTAGAAATTAGTGATTAGAGATACAGTACAAGATAATATTGGTCACTACGGTTGTCTCTAAGATTGGTGTGCACAAAACGTATCATGTACAACTAATATTTTCAGTTAAGATTTGCAGGATATAAACATTAAGGAAAATCAAAATAAAGATCCAAATGATTTGAATCCAAGCAAAAGATGCATGAATCGAAAAGATCAAGGAAGATTGCAACACAAGAAACATGTGCTTCAAATATTCAAGTAAGCAAGCACAATTAAATTATTCATTTATGTTTTTGTGAGAAAATGCTATGTAAAGGTCGTTTGATTGATTGATTAATTTTTGGTATGCATATAAAGTAGATTCGCTAAATAAAAGTCTAATCTGCACGATAGCGGTCGACCGCACAAAATGTTGGTCGACCGTTACAATAGTCGACCGCTCATCATAGTTGAAAAGATGAGTCAGTCGACCGATCATCGCTCGACTTTCAAGTTGAAAGATGGACGGTCGACTGCTTACATATGCGGTCGATTGTTAATATGCAAACTTGACTTTTTGGAATTATCTTTCCTTTCTTTGGAAATATACATTTCCTCACTCTATAAATAGAAGTAAATTTACTGAGTATTCTTTATCCCTTGCAATCATATTTCTTCTGAACTAATCATTCAATCAACGATCTGAGTGTGAGAGCTTTTATTGTTTCTTTAGTCAAGATTGCTTTAGATCTTCAGAATTTTTCTTTTCTTCCACTTTGGTGAGTTTTTGCGGGACTTGTGTGTAGAATCCCTGCGGGTGTAATAGGTCTCTCGGCTTAAATTCCGAGCATCATTGTACAAGAGTTTAAAGTATAGTGGAAAGCTTGTGGCAGAGAATTGCTACAAGTAGGTGGTGTGGACGTAGACCTTGGGGTCGAACCACGTTATATCGTTGTGTCTTGCCTGCTTACTGCATTTGATTTCTCTAACTCTTTTTATTTATTTTGCGCATTTAAATCAAGTTTTTAATTTCCACACAATCACCATATTCACCCACCCATCCCCCCCCCACCCCCAGGGTGATTTACAGTGGTATCAGAGCGAGGTGCTCATTAAGAGCTTAAAAGCTTGAGCAAAAGGTCCAATAGCCGAAATCCCTCATCCCGAAAACTTGTACTCGTCGGAGCCATTTATCTCCAATGGAACAAGTCTAACTCGTTCACCTGATTTTGATGGAAAATGCTATGATATTTGGAAAGTTCATATGTCTCACTTTTTGCAGACGCTTGGAGAAGAAGTATGGAACTTTTGTATAAAAAAAATAGATAAACCTGTTAGTGATGGAAAGAAGGCTTTCACAAAAGCTAAACTAGCATTAAAAATCGCAAACTCCAAGGCTATGATAGCACTCTATGCAGGTCTAAATAATGAACTGATGCGATTGGGCGAAACTGCAAAACAGCATATGAAATCTGGAACAACATGCTAAAACGGCATGAAGGAACCGCATCTGAGGTAAAAGCAAAAGTAAATCTATGTTTTCATAAGTTTGATATTTTACGTATGTTGCCAGAAGAGAATGTAGACCGGATGCTTATCCGTTTTGACATTATCGCTCATAAGCTTGAAAGCTTAGTTAAGGGGTTAGATGATGACCGAAAGGTCGGAAAACTCATAAGCTGTCTCACGCCTGAATGTGACGTAAAAGCTGCCACAATGAGGGAGACGCTTGAAGAGAAAGGGTTCGACTACTACACTTTTCAAGAAAAATTGAAGACATATGAGATAGAGATGAGCGAAACAAAAGAGGTACTAGCAGAACATCAGGATTGAGCCTAAAACTGAAGAAAAGACCATCGCCTTGAAAGCAGAAAAATCACGACCATCAAAATTAGAGTTAGATTGTGAATAATCAGATGAAGATATCGCATTGTTGACCAAAAAATTCTGTAAGTATCTTAAACACAAAAAATATGGCAGGTCTTAAGGAGAAAGAGAAAAGGACAAAGATGAAGTATGTTACAAATGGAAAAAGTCCGGACACATCCATGCAAACTGTCCATTCTCACAGGATAGCAGTAAAGACTATCATCAATCTAACTTAGGATTCAGAAAGAATGCATTGAAAGCAACATGGCTAGATTCAGACTCCAGTGGTGAAGAGCAAGAATGCAACGATTGTGGATTCATGGCTCTTGGAGATGGTGATGTGCAATCACCACTTCAAGAAGAGGTAATCGAAGAAACCACTTATGATGATTTAGTTGACATGTATAATGACTTAAAAGATTATGCAAAAAAATTAAGCCGTGAGTTGCAAAAATATAAGCAAATGTCTAATAAATCACATGACTCTTGCATTGCTAAAAATCAAAAGATAAAAAATAAAAACTCCTTAATTATTAAAAAAACTGAGTCATTTAGGAAAGATTATGATGTGTTGATAGAAGAAAATGAAGGCTTAAGACTACAAATTCAAAAATCTTTGGCAACACATAATGAAAACCTAAAAGAAATTCATGAGAAATCTGTTTATATTGCTAAACTTACTGATGATCTAAATGAATGCAATTTTTTTTGGATGATGTAACACCCTAGAATTTTTAAATAATTTTTTGGGATTAATAAATGAATTAAAGTGATTTTTGGTGATTTAATAAATATTTTTCTGAAATTTATTTTTTTGCACGTGCAAAACACGTGCAAATAATTTCTTCAGAAACTCAAAGTCAGAAATTATTTTGGGCAAATCTAATATTTATTAGTAGGTATTATTTATGAATTTTTTGGATTTTTCTGATATTTATTTGGCATATTAGCAAATATTACAAAAAGATGGGTTTTTGTGCAAAATTATCACTTGGATTAAAAACTCTAGATTTTCAGTTTTCTGGGCTGAGCATGATGGCTATCCAACTCAGAGGTAAAGATTTCAATTTTATTCTAATAGATTTTTTTTATTTTGCAAATTTGTTAAAGAATGACCTTTTTGCAAAATTGTCACTTGGAGGCAAAAAGTTACAAAATTTATTTTTCTAGGTTTGAATATGATGCGGCCAGATCTGGGGAAGTTATTTTTGATTTTAACCTCAACTAAATTGGTTAATCTAATTTCCTAGCATAAAAGGATCTATATGTAAAGATATATTCTAAAGGAATAATTTGCAAAATCTTCTCAAAACCTTAATACCCAGATTTTGGCCTATTAAAAGAGCAGTGGCAGTCGTCTCTTTACTGTGAAAAAAAGTATATTTTATTATTGATTTTCTTGGAGTTTCGAAGCGAGGATCTTAGATTTTTGCAAAAGGAGGAGCTTTTTTCTTATTCTTTATTATTTCGGTTGATTCTTCATTGAGGTGAGTAACATATGTTTGATTTCTTGTTGATCTATGTATGTTAAATATGATGATTTGTCTAGTAGAATGCATGATAGATGGATGTATGATGACATAATGAATCTATTGGTGGATGGATAATTGAAAATAGAACTTTTCATGAAAACTATGCAATTGATGAATAAAATCTCTATATAGATGACTTAAGAATACTAAGAACTTAACATAACTCATGTATGTATTGTTTCCTTAATGATTTGATTTTTTATGATGAGTGGTATGAATGTTGATGCATAAAATTGGATAAAGATGGTTTCTTTACTGAATATATATGTATATATATGCTGTGTGATGTTTGGATGAAGAAGAACTTGACTAAAACATGTTGTCGATGCACATAATCAAGGGTTAATTGATTCAATCAGCAGTATATGTGTTTAATAAAGTGCAAGAGAGGTTTTGAAGTCAAAAAGATCAAGTTTTGAAGTGTTGCATTGGATTTTGATTTCGGGCCTGACGTTGTTCAGCCAAAATCTAATTTTTTGTGTTTTGGGAAGATTTCGATTGGATTGTGGTTCATATTGTTACTGAGATTTGAATTGATCTAATACAATGAATTTTGATGGGTTACTGACATACATACATACATACACATATATATATATATATATATATATATATATATATATATATATATATATATATATATATATATATTCATGTTTCCTGATTTGAAGAAGTTTTAATGAAAAATTGCTCTTTTACGAATTTGATGAAAGTTTGATTTGATTTATAAACTCCAGTATGGGGATTTATAAACTCCAGTATGTTAAACAAGTTGTATTTGATCATCTCAGGATTTTTATTTCACAAATTCATGCTTTTAAAGATTTAAAACTATGTATCAGTCGTAAAGTGCACAATTTTTAAAGCTGGTTGTGTATCAGCTGTTGGTCGACCGTCCTATTTTTGAACTAGGATGTCGGTCGACCGTCATTTTGGGATTTTGGGTTTTGGCATGTGCGGTCGACTGTCTCAATTTTGAACTAAGATGTCGGTCGACCGACACCTGTTGTTCTTGCTGTTCTGTTGAGTTTTCTTGCTGATTTCTTGAACGATTATTTCTTTGAACTTATGTATTATTGATCTACTATTTTAGATGAAGTTTTTTTTACAGATTACTGTATTTTACAGAGAGATATTTGATTAATAACGGAATTTAATTGGTATTTCTATGACTTTAGAAAGTGAACTATGTATGGATTTCAAAGGAATTGATGTTTTGCGTTTTTTTCACGACTTCAAAATGTGAAACTCAGTTGTTTAAAGAGATTTTATTTTTGGAAATTTGTGAAGTATTTGGATAAATGTGGATTTGTTTGATTTAAAGAAGTTTTCTTATTATAAGCGGTTTGATGATGAAATTAAGGAATTTTATTGTGAGATTTGTGTTGGTATTTCGATTTGTGAGTCTCTAGGGGTTGAGTGGATTCCTGTAAACCGGTAGATGAGATTTACTGGATTTTGACCAGTTTGGGTCTTGGGGTTATTTTGGTGGAATTAAGTCCGGCAGGATACACCAACTCTAGAGAGGGGGAAATTATGTTTTAATTAATAATAATCAACCTAAGGACAAGCACTAGTGGAGATGTGATAGAACTTGAGAAACGTAAGTATATGCTTTGTTGTTAGTCCGAAGGATGCGTTCCAGGACAGTGTGTTGTTGTGTCCCGAGAGGACAGTTGGTTGTTCGCGTGTCAAGGGTCGGCAGGCCTATTCACGGAACATACGGTGCATTCGCGTGTCGAGGGTCGGCAGGCCTATTCACGGGATGTACTGTGTATCTGCACGTCGAGGGTCAGCATGCTTATTCGTGGGGTACACGGCAGGGAGGTGATTCTCCGGGTTTTTTAGCTATGCTTACATGATGCTTGCGCGTCGAGGGTTGTCAGGCATATTCGCGGAGTATTCTAGATATTGTTATTATCACCGTAGTAGGATTAGTTACATAACGAGGAATTTAACCCTATGAAGTGGAGAACGATAAAGGCTTGCACCGGACCTATGTAGTATGGAATGCATAGAATCCGACAAGTATGCATTAGAGAGTCATCATACTGTATTTGTGTTTTCTTGACTTGTATTATGCATGATGTTTTTCTATTTTCCTACACTTGACACTTAGCTTATTTCACTTGATATTTTCAGGATTTATTTATCGTTATTTCATTATCCATGTGTTACTACTGTGGGAATGTGTTGATTATGAATTTATTTTTTATGTTTCATTTATATTGTATTTCTTTTGATGTCACTCACACCGTTATGGCTGACCCCTATAGTTTTCGGGGTTAGGTTATCTCTAGCCTCATGTTTTTTTGGTAGGTACCATTAGCTTGGAATTTGGATGCATGTGGTAATGATAATATGGCTAATGCAAATTGTAAAAGAATGTGTTGTAAAAGAAAGAAATTGTAATTCAAGGTGTTTAATTTCCGCTGTGCGATGTAAATAATTTATGTAATAAAAGTTGAAATTTTTTCTGTGTTTGGCTATGTTTACTATTACATTGAGGTAGATGCTGGGAATTGTGCCACATATTTCTGAGTTTATTATATTGGAAATTCGGGGCGCTACAGATGAGGTAGTGGAAGGTTGTAAGGAAGCACTCGAGCATAATAGAATACTTGATGCTACTCTAGACACTCTTCGTTGGAATACCAAAGACGATCCGAAGACTAGAAAAAGACTTTGTAATAGAATAATTGAGATCGAAAAAATAGTTGAAAAATATGAAATGCCTAGTTATCTTATTACAAAGAATTCAAGATCATATCATGATAATCGAGAACTTGGTTACAATGAGCCAACACAACATCAAAATTCCAAGCAATCTTGTCATACACATATGCATAGCCACAAAAATAGTTACAAGTCAACACATAATTATGCATCCCAAGGCATAATCGTATTACATGTCACTATTGCTGTAAATTAAGACATATATCTTGTAACTGTCAATTAAAAAGGAATACTAATTATGTTTGGGTGAGAAAGAATGTAAATGCAGGTTCATTACCAACTTGAGCACCCAAAATTACACCTACTAATTTTGATGTAGGTGCATCAACGTATCAAATCTAAAGATCGGTGGTACCTTGATAGTGGATGCTCAAACCATATGACAGGTGAAGCTAAATACTTTGCATCACTATCAATGGAAAGAGGGAAGGGCATCATCTTTGTAGATAACAGCACTGGTCAAACCATCGGTAAAGGTAAAATACATTTTAGTTCATCATGCTCAATCGATGATGTACTATTGGTAAGAGGCTTGAAACACAACTTACTTAGTGTTAGTCAGTTATGTGATAAAGGTTATTCAATTATTTTTGATAAAAATATATGCACTGTATTAGATAGTAACAAATCATGTTTACTTCTTGCTAATAGATACAATAATGTGTATGTCATAAATTCTAATGAATTAGCACAGGAAAATATGATATGCTTTGTTTCTAGAAACGAAGATGGTTGGATATGGCACTGGTGACTTGGACACACAGCTATGGATAATCTTAACAAACTTGTCAACAAGGAACTAGTGCGTGGAATTCCCAAAATCAAATTCGAAAAGAATAAGCCTTGTGACTCTTGTCAGTTCGGTAAGCAAACTAAAAGTTCGCACAAACTTAAAAAAATGGTATCACCTTCTAGACCTCTTGAACTTTTGCACATGGATCTCTTTGGACCATCACAAACACGTAGTAATGGTGGTGCATGATATGCTTTTTTAATTGTAGATAATTACAATAGATTCTCTTGGGTTGATTTTTTGTCACAAAAGGATGAAACTTCATATATTTTTCAAAAATTCTGTCAAAAAGTAGAAAATGAGAAAAACCTTACCATTGTTACTATTCGTAGTGATCATGGTGTGAAATTTAAAAATGAATTTTTTACGTCGTTTTGTGATGAAAAAGGAATAAAACATGAGTTCGCTTGTCCTCGCACTCCCTAACAAAATAGGATTGTTGAGAGGAAAAATCGATCTCTCCAAGAAATGGCTCGCATCATGCTTAGTGAAAATGATCTACCGAAATCCTTTTGGGCAGAAGCTGTGAATACAGAATGTTACGCCATTAACCAAGTAATCATTAGAAAATATCTTGAGAATATGCCTTTTGAATTATATTATGGAAAAATTCCAAACTTGAGCTATTTTCGTGTATTTGGATGCAAAGTGTTTATTTAAAATACCTTAGATAATTTGGAAAATTTTGATCGCAAAAGTGATGAAGGCATATTCTTAGGGTATTCTCTTAATAGAAAAGCATATTGTGTATTTAAAAGAAGAAGTACAATTCAAGAATATATTGATGTTATATTTGATTAAACTATCCTCTCCAAAGAAAGATATTACATGTTATTGATAATGATGAGACATGTATCCCTGTTGAAAAAAATAGGTATATACTGTACAAAGGCCAAATGAAGAATCTCAAAACATCTCATCCCATCAAGATAAATACTTTTCCATCAAACAAAGTACTAAAAAAATCCTTGATAGATGAGATGCACACAGTACAAATTGATGCCATGGAAGATGAGTACATTCTTCAAACTATACAAACTCAACCCCCCGCAAGTGAAAAGCGTCCAGCTTGAAAAATTATGTCTAGCCATCCCTTAGATCTGATACGAAGTGATATGTCAAAGTGGGTAACCACTCGTACTTAAACTAAAAAATTTGTGTGTTTTTCTGCATTCGTAACCATACTTAAACTTAAAAATATTAAGGAGGCCCTGCAAGACAATGACTGGGTCATTGCCATGCAAGAAGAACTTAATCAATTTGACAAGAATCAAGTATGGAGACTTGTTCCTAGAGCCCCTAGTCGAACCATTCTTGGTACAAATGGGAGTTTAGAAATAAGTTAGACGAATTAGGTAATATTATTCGAAATAAAGCTCATCTTGTTGCTCAAGGCAATAATCAACAAGAGAGGGTCGATTTTGATGAAGCTTTTGCTCCTGTTGCACGGCTTGAAGCCATTCGTATTTTACTTGAAGCCATTTGTAAATTACATGGATTTTACATTTTTTCAAATGGATGTAAAAAGTGTTTTTTCTAAATGGTTATATTTCTGAAGAAGTTTATGTTGAACACCCACCTGGATTCACTAATCCACTACACCAAAACCATGTATTTCGTCTTGATAATCCGCTATATGGATTGAAGCAAGCTCCTCGTGCTTGGTATGAGCGACTAAGTTCGTTCCTCATTCACATTGGTTTTTCAAAAGGCAAAGTTGACACCACACTTTTTATTAAACATGTTTTTAAAGATATCTTAATTGTTTAGATTTATGTTGATGATATTATATTTGGGTTTACTAATGAAAATCTATGCAAAGAATTTTCTAAGCAAATGCAGGATGAATTCAAGATGAGCATGATGGGAGAATTAACATACTTTCTTGGACTTCAAATACAACAACGGAAGGACGATATCTTTATAAACTAAACCAAATATGCAAAAGATCTTGTCACAAAGTTTGGTCTTGATAGTGCAAATGCATTCAAAACTCCTATGGCTACCACCACTATACTATCCAAAGACGAATCCGGTAAAAATGTTGATATTTCTACCTATCGCGGTATGATTGGTAGCCTACTTTATATTAGTGCATCTCGTCCTGATATAATGTTTAGTGTTTATTTATGTTCTCGTTTTCAATCGTGTCCAAAAGTATCTCATTTAGTTGCAGTTAAGTATATCATTCGATATCTTAAAAGCACACCAAATGTCAGTCTTTGGTACCCGATAAATAGAAACTTCTCTCTTATGGGTTTTTCAGATGCTAACTATGCTGGAAGTCTAACAGATAGAAAAAGCACCAGTGGTACATGTCACTTCTTAGGAAATTGTCTTGTTTCATGGGCATCTAAGAAACAAAATTCTGTAACCATGTCCACTGCAGAAGTCGTTCTTTGATCACATCCCCATTAAATGTGATAATACTAGCACTGTTCATATGACTAAGAATTTTGATTAACATAGTCGTATTAAGCATATAGAAATACGATATCATTTCATTAAAGATCTTTTCAAAAGGGAGATATTGTCATTGAGTTGTTTCAATTGATTTACAACTAGCTGATTTTTTTACAAAACCCTTAGATGAAAAACGTTTTCACTTTTTGAAAGGAGAATTAAATGTTATTGATATTTGAACATAAAAGTTTTTTTTCGGTCGACGGAACGGTCGACTGTCATCCTTTCAGGATGTACGGTCGACCGCACGGTCACTCGTTCTTCTCTCTGTTGTGTTTACAGTAATTATCATTCATTCATTGGTCGACTGTACGGTCGACCGGTTTCCCTTTCTGTTATTTTTACAGTCTACCAAAATTTCTTATTACTTTTGACCGGTCGACTGTGCGGTTGACCGGCCTATATTCTGCCAGTTTTTTGTTGTTGTTGTCTTCTTTTCTGTTTTTTTTCTCTTTTTGTGTGTTTCAAAAAGGAGGAGAATTTAGAATTTAGATTATTTTAAATCAATCTCATATCTCTCCTCTACTATTCTGTATTGATGAAATCTCAAATCTATGATATCGTGTAGAACTCTCACTGTATACAAAGAGCTTCGTGATCAACAGTATCATGCAAGAAGATTTTTTTATGGTTTTCTAAAATGCCATGTTTTTTTCTGTCTCTCAAATCTATATCTCCCAAAATTCCTTATCTTTTTAAATTTACAAATACATGTTTTTGAAACAAGCTTTCATATAAAATGTATCACGAACACACTCATTTAAATTTGTACATCCATGAATTTAGGGGGAGTATTAAATTAAGGGGGAGAAGTTGAATCTGATTTTTTAAAAAAATTCTAAAGTATGTTTTTTTCACACCAAAAGAGGGAGATCGTTGACTCTAAGTTTGGTGTGCACAAAACGTATCATGTATAACTAATATTTTCAGTTAAGATTTGCAGGATATACATATTAAGGAAAATCAAAATAAAGATCCAAAATGATTTGAATCCAAGCAAAAGAGGCATGAATCGAAAAGATTAAGAAAGATTGCAACACAAGAAACATGTGCTTCAAATCTTCAAGGAAGCAAGAACAATTAAATTATTTATTTCTGTTTTTGTGAGAAAATGCTATGTAAAGGTTGTTTGATTGATTGATTGATTTTTTGCATGAATATAAAGTAGGTTCGCTAAATAAAAGTCGAATCTGCACGATAGCGGTCGACCTCACAAAATGTCGGTCGACCGTAACAACAGTCGACAGCTCATCACAGTTGAAAAGATGAGTAAGTCGACAAGTCATCACTTTACTTTCAAGTTGAAAGATGAAAGATCGAATGCTCACATATGCGGTCGACCGTAAACATGCAAACTTGACTTTTTCGGAAATATCTTTTTTTTTGGAAAGATACATTTTCTCGCTCTATAAATAGAGGCGAATTTACTGAGTATTCTTTATCCCTTGCAATCATAATTCTTCTGAACTAATCATTCAATCAATGATCCGAGTGTGAGAGCTTTTATTGTTTTCTTTAGTCAAGATCACTTTAGATCTTGAGCGCTTTTCTTTTCTTCCACTTCGGTGAGTTTTTGTAGGACTTGTGTGTAGAAGTCTTGTGGGTGTAATAGGTCTCTCGGCCTGAATTCTGAGAATCACTGTACAAGGGTTTAAAGTATAGTGGAATGCTTGTGGCGGAGAATTGCTACAAGTAGGTGGTGTGGATGTAGATCTGGGGATCGAACCACATTATACGATGTGTCTTTCCTGCTTACTATGTTTGGTTTCTCTAACTTTTTTTATTTAATTTTACGCATTTACGTTAAGTTTTTAATTTCCACACAATCATCCTATTCACCCCCTTAGGGCGATTTACAACTAATTTGAAATTTTGAAATACCCAGATTGTCGCTTATGAATGAGGATATTATACAACAATAAATTTTAAATATGAAGTGAAGTAAAAGATCATTATCAACCTCTTCATATAAATTAAAATATAAATAATCCACATTATAAAGAAAAATGGCCTCCTCTCCTATCTCTATATCTTAGAAGATATAAGAGATTGTGAAGGTTCACAAGCACCAACTGCAAATATATAATGCAAATGTTAAAATATAAAACTACACAGCTCCTCTAAATTCTTAGAATATTAGTCATTTATCATATGTATGATATGAGCTAAGAACACAGTTCATTATACAATTATCAAATAAAAATGTAGGTGCTTTGTAGATTCAGACTACTCCCTCGACTCGACTCAGTGAACAATCTCCTCTCCTCCTCATACTCATCCCGATCCTCCGCCCACGGCTGTGCCCTCCCACCCCTCGCTGCTATCTCAATCTCTTCCACCACCTCCCTCATTGTCGGCCTCTCCTCCCACGTCATCCTCAAACACCTCCATGCAACGCCTGCCACCACCTCCACCTCCTCCGTCCCCCTCGCCACCCTCTCATCCAACACCCCGTCCAACACTCCCACCTTCATCGCTGTTATAAAATACTTTGCCAACATCCTATCTTCAACTAGCCCCCTCCCTTCCATCATTGGCCTCTCCCTTGTCATCATCTCCACCAACACCAACCCAAAACTATACACGTCGCTCCTCCGTTAGCACCCCCTCTCTAAGTACTCCGTATCCAAATAGCCTCGCGCCCCCTATTATAAATGTATTCAACTCCGTTGGCTCAAATCTTGATGCTCCAAAATCTGACACCTTAGCTATGTAGTTCTCAACTTCTCATCCATTAGTATACCCATCAACGTCACATCTCTATGAATGATGGGCCGGGTGGTCGCAGAGTGGAGATAAGCAAAAGCTCCGACAGTTTCAGCAGCGATTCTTAACCGAGATTTCCATGAGAGGGAAGAGTTGTTGGATATATATGTATATTCTCACTATATGAATAATATTATGTGTAATATTATTTTATAGGTACATTGTATGGACATCAGACCGCGAATTGAGTGGATTTAGAACCTACGAACCAAAACCAGTATTTATCCTATAAATATTGGTTTGTGATAGTAGTCTAGGTATTCCAATTTTGATCCAATTTTGATACATAGTGTAAATATCTCAAAAACCTTAGTCTAAAATATTAACCTTAATTTCTTTTATTATTATATCTCATCATACTAAAAAATCTTGAGATATTTATTTTTATAAATTTATTGTGAGATTAATAAGAGAGAGACCGTTGAATTCGTCGTCATCGAGATCTTCGTTCGTCGGGATCTCGTCACTGCCATCGATGCCATCACAGTCATCGCAACCACTCGAGGGTTGTTCTTCTCTCTCCTCCATGCTATCACATCCAAACCCCTACTCAGTTTGCCTTGGTTTTTTTTGTCAAACCCCATCCACAAACTCAATTCAATCCATTCCTGTTTGGTGTTTGGTGTTTGGTGTTTAGTATTTGGTATTTGGTATGGTGTTTGGTGTTTGTTTGGTGTTTGTTGTGTGTTTGTTGATGTAGCGCCCCGATTTCCATATACTGGGAAAATCGAGACACGAGCCAAGACCTTTTCTTCAATTAGTCACAATACATAGAAAAACATGAGAATTTAAAACTTTTTATTCAACACCCAATGTATCACAAGTCTGAATATTATACAACTGCAATACATTACGATAGAGTTACAATATTACCTATACATTCCTGAGTATTACAACCTTCAACATCTTACATCAGAGTACAAGGAATGAAGAACAACACTTGGTAACTCTCACTTGAGTACTTCTCAATTAATAGATAATCCACATACATGTTACAGCGGAACTAACATGACATTGACTCCTTGCTTTCCTTGCCTTGAGTCCTCCTGAATCTCGCCCTTGTACTTTGGCGATCCAGTACCTATGAAAGTGGGGACGTCAGTATTCACTGACGCTTAAAGGCTGATAACAAAGCAGCGAATCTCCCAAACAACATACAAAACATGGCAATGGTGTTGGTGTAGTTTAAGTGTTCGTGAGTGCTATGACTAGACTCTAATGCGATATTTAACTAAAACTGGGATGCTCCTATTCTAATGCCAGCAAGTCTCCGAAGCAACATGCAGCCCATACTACATGCGCCCCATCTCAAGCCGTTTTCTCCATATATAGGAATTGAACCCGCGTTATGAATTTCTAATTGTACACAATCCCGTTCCTGACAATACCACGTGACTAGTGAGGTTGCGGAAGGGGTCAAGTCCCCCTATGCAGTCTGCTTATGGTGTCTCCGTTTGCCACTACTACCCGGCATGCCGGACCTTACTCAAATAAGGTTGCAGGTACGGTCTAGTTCCGTTACTGCAGTCATATAGTGGTGTCTATGTTTGCCACTATTGCCCAGTATATCGGGCATCATTCCAAATCCAAAGAACATGGGGTCTCGCAAGCGCAGGGTAGCGCGATGCCTACCCTATGGCACCCCTGGGGTCTCGTAAGCGCAGGACTGCTCATTGCATCCTGTGGCACCCCAAGCCACGGTATTTCAGGAATTAACAGCGCGAGATACGCAACCCGTGCTCCCAACTCGTGAGACATCACCGTACGTATCCCTTTGACGGGAAGGTACAACCCAATATCACCACCTAAGGTCTGTCCCAAGGGACGAGTTAGTTGCAAGGGGCCCCCTACAACCCACTCTTCCCTTTCTGGCAAAGGGTCTAAGTAAATGATCTTTATAAGTCACTACCCTAATGATGTCCCTAACCTTGAACACTCCTAGGGATGACAATATTAAAAACACAACCTGCTAGGCCTTAAATTAGACTTCGCAAGGCAACTCTACTAGGCTGCTCAACCTAGACCTACAAGGATCCCTCAGGATCCGGTTCCTGGCCTATCGATCCAAGACCCCGGCAATGCGAACATACATGCATGCCACTACCCTGAACTTGGATTCCGTCTATACTCCGATCCTCAATCAACCTACACCGGTTAAGATTCGACGGTACACAAGGAGTGACTCCTCCACAGTTCCTTAGGAGTAAGAAAACATATGTCTTGATGGTCGATAGCCCCTAGGATAATAATATCACCCTAGACGAGCACAACGAACTGCGTACTAGCTAACAAGCTATATACGAGTAACTAACCACATATGAGCCAATAAGCTACGTATGGACCAACAACTACCTACGAGCCAGGCGGGCCCCGTAGGAGATAACAACAACATACCAGCCGAATAAGCCGTGTATGAGACCAACAGCTACGCACAGGCCGGTCGAGCCACGCACGAGCACAACCACCTACATACGAGCCAAATAAACTATGTATGAGATCCACAGCTACATACGAGCCAGTCGAGCCACGTATGAGCACAACCATATGCAAACAACCATACAGGTAATCAACCTAGAAGCAACCAACGTGCTTACTAGCAAACTTGATCTCCTATTATTAGAAGCAACAGAAGAATCTACTAATAGTCTATGGTAGGCATTCTACCAACAAAAAGCCCGAAGGCGACTTAACAACTTTTATCGTACAACCCATTATTAATGACCTTTCTAATCCTTATTACCCCTACGGATGAGGAATGTCCCCATGATAGGGTCTAATTCCAATTTGAACCTCACACACTAGAACTCACAGTTTCCTTTCAAAACGAACTAGAACAACATAGAATCTACGTTCGTTCAATATTCAACTAGGATGCTATACTATACCCTTCAAGCATGTATGGGCCCCCTACTAACATTAACCACAACAAGGTAGTTATCACTATAATTACCACATGATTCTTTCCTATTACTTAACCTATAGCATGGTATACAATTGTAAGCATCAACCTACAACAACTAGTCAAGGTATATAACATAACCACCATCTCACGACAATCCAATCATGATATATAACATAGCCATCAACTCACAACACTCTTAAGCATGAGTACGATTTAAGCATGCACTTATAACAATCTTAAGCGTGAATAGTTACTTAAACATGAAGCTTTACTACAATTTAGCATGAACTCCTTACAATATGTACACGACATAAGCATGGTTCCTACAACATGACACATATCATGAGCATGGTCCCATTAACCTACAACATGGTACACATCATACATGGTTTAGGAGTTTTCTACCATGGTCTAGCATGATATATATTTTCCTACAATGAATCAAGCATGGCATGATACTTTCTTACCTTAACTACAACAAATTAGCATAGATTTGTTACCTTGAACATGGGTATTATCTAGCATGAATAACTACTAACTACTTAAGCATGAATATCACTATCCGTTAATTAAGCATGAATATTTACTACTTAGAGCATGTATCTCTACTACCACCTTAAGCATGAATCTCCACTACTTAAACATGATTAATCACCACAACCCAAGCATGGATATATAATTAGCATGAATCTTGCTATATTCCTAAGCATGGGAGATTAATTAAACGTCAATCCTACAACAATATAAGCATGGATATTTACTTAGCATTAACCTACAACATTCCTAAGCATGGTAGGTTAATTAAACATCAATCCTACAACATAGTATCTACTTCAAGAACGAGTTTCTTTCAACATGATACATATCATAAGCATGGTTGGTAATTCCTACCATAATCTAAACATGGTATTTATTAAACATGAATATCTTCTAACTCAATCTTGAACAATATTTAGGCATGAACATACACTATTTAAGCATGGATATCATCTAAGCATGACCATCTACTAACTTAGCATGAACAATAATTAAGTATGACATCTACTAACTTAGTATGACCGATAATTAAGCATGGTCATCCACTAACTTAGCATAAACAATACTTAATCATGGACAATAATTCCTACAACAATCTAAGCATTCCTACATCAATCTATGCATGTATAAGGGTTCCTACTAAATTCTAAGCATGTATATATACTTAACATGGGTCTACATCATTCCTAAACATGGTAGGAAATTTTAACATAAATCCTACAACATAGCATGAGTTTCTACAACAATGCTAGCATGGATATAAACATAAAAATTGCTACAACTAATCATGGATAGTTACTTTAACTTAAGCATGAGTATCTACTATATTTTAAGCATGAATACCTACTAACCCAAGTATGAACAACATTTAAGCATGGCATTTCTAATCATCTAAGTAACTAGCTATTACAAGGGCCATATATCTTTCCTTCTTTCTTTCTTTCTTTATGAACTACAATCTTCATATAATGAGTTACAAAACCTACTTAGCATTCCTTTCTTTTTTTCTTTTTCTTTGTAACCCAAATGTTAGCATTTATCAAGTAGAGAGCAAATAGTAAAAGAATAAGGATTTATTTGTTGAGTTTACAACTTATATGCATATAATAATTCTACTATGCTTATGTCAAAATTCTTGTTGAGTTCTACATCCCAATGGGTATGTACACACATATGCATATGTTCATGTCAAGTTGTTCATTCAACAACACAATCAACTCCACCATTCATCCTTCTTATGCCATTGTTCCATATGCTTAGTGAAATAGTCCAAGTAGTTAGTTCTTTTATTAGTCAAAACAATAACTACTAACCATTCCTTCTTATGTGTTCCATTAAAGTTCCTATCATTCTTTTCCCCTTTTTAGGTGTTTATGCTACAACATATAAGATAAGAACAACATACTACTACACCACTACAAACACTCATACAAAAAGAACAAAAACAAACAAGGAAGATAAGAAGAAGAAGGATCAAAACAACCATTCAAACAAACAACAACCAAAGGAGAAACCCCCACCTTCTTTTCTTGTTGGAAGGACTAGCTAGCACACCTATTCTTTCCCCTAAGCTCTTAGAACTCCTACTAACCCTACAAAGAAAAACTCTCAAGTTAATAGTTCACTCATTCTTTTTCCTTTCTTTCTTTTTGTCTTTCTAAAAATGAGACTAAGATGAAGGGAGAGGGGGTATTTATAGGTGGAGAAAAGGGTGGGAAGTACAAAATTGCACACACAAAGTGCACAAAACTCCTTCCTTCTTTTTGGGCCGGTTGTAATCTAGGGGAGGTGGGATAAGGTGGAGGTAGGATGTGAGTGAGGTGTAGGTTTCTAGAAGAATACCTCCTAATTCTCTTATGCATACATCTTAATCCCATGTTTAATTCTCCTACAATCCTAACTATCTAATTAGGATTGTCATGACAAGGAGAACAATTTTATCCATAAAATACATACCACATACTTTGTACAATGTATTAATCGACATACTACACGTATGTGCGCATATATGTATGTATACCGAAAATCTTCGCATAATCCGTATAAAAATAATTTAATCTCGAAAATAATAATAAAATAAATTCTATTATTAGTTTGGAAGATCACGGTACCAATTTGATACAATACGGATGTATACTGATCGGTATATGGGTACAGATAATGTCTATGAACAAACCGGGTGAAAATCACCAAAATAATTCGATTTGGGAATTAAAACAAAATAATAATAAAATAATAGTAAAATAATAATTTATATAATGTAATATCCGTCCGGGATATTACAGTTGAGTTAATCTATCCGACTCGCATCTGCCTTATGCTTCTGTTGGACTGGATTCATAAGATTGGACAAGATCCAAGTGGGTTGAACCAAAACCAATCATGTTAGACTGGATTCGAAATGTGCTTTGACCAAGTCTTTTCACCTACATATATTTTAATTATTTTTTGTCGCTAAGTGTTACAGTTTAAATAATTGTTAACCATTGTTTATTTATAAATTTGATTATTTTGTTGTGTGCTAAAGTTCAAATATTTATAAACAATTGGTCCAATAATTTATTTAATTGGTTGCAGACTATTAAAACTAAATTGCATAGATAAGTTTAGTAGTTGCTCTTATTTTGAATCATATTATGTGTTAAATTCATTGATTTGTGCTAAAGATCTAATATTTATTTTAACAAGTTAAATTATAGTTTTTGAGTATAAATTTGAATCTCCAATTAAATTATTGTTAGAATTTAATATGCCAATAATTTATTTAATTGCCCAATCTTTAACAATTTAAATGATTGTAAGAATTTTTAAAATTACTTACAAATTGGATGTGTTGAAGACAATGGATTCCTCTCAATTTGGAAGTTTGGCTCAAGATTAAATAAGTCTGCACATGATAAGCTTCTCCTTCGAATTTGGAAAATACTTCTAACGTGAAGTGTCGGTATGATCTATTTTAATCCCTATTAGTATCTTTCATGTGATAATTGGGCTATCCCAACATAGATTAAATGATTTGTGATGTTTTGTGGGATTGTTCACATGTTTGGGAGTTTTAGATCATAATTAATCTTGTTTTATTACTAGCATAATTAGGTTCTTATGTGTACCTTATCGTATTGTGTATACGTATATTGGCTAACCTTTGTTTTGTAGTTTGCGATATTGTGTATATGCTTCTCTCATGGTTCAATCTTTATAAAGGTTGATGTATAGGTTATGTGATGAATGTCTATGGAAGCATCCCGTAATGGTGGAAGTGTCTTCCATTAGTTATGTTTTGTTCTTTTTTGTTCATTGTATTGTGTGTCCCTCATAACAAGTGGAAAAGTTATAAATACAGTGTGTTGGCCATTATCTCGTTTAACGTTTCGAAGATGATGAAGAACAAATAAAGGAAGGAACCAATGATTAAAGGTGTTTGTCCTTGGACATTGTTGGAACCATAGAAGCTGAACCATGAGAGAAAACACACTATTTTGTGAAATGTGTTTTTATCATTTATTGAGATAAAGTAATTTTGTGTTAACTCTTATATTATTTATAATGTGCTTATATATAGTCTAGGCATGTGTAGATTGAGTTTAATAAATGAAGTAATTGATCATATTAGTTCTAATTTGTGTAGTCCTTTAAAACAACATAATAAACCAAGACATGTGAACTATATATTAAATTGTTTGCTCTTGTTAAAACTCGTAACTCTAATATATGACACCTTCTTAAAATATGACAAACGCGAAGTTTGTGCTCATACTATGATCACTAGAAAACTCGTTAGTATGGTCTCTAAGAGCACAAAACTCCTTGAGTTAATACATTCTGATATTTTTGATCTCAATGGCTTTGTGACTAGATGAGAACAGAGTTGGTTAGAAGTATTTAATCACTTTCATAGATGATTATTGTAGTTTTTGTTATATATATGAGGAATGAAGCACTAATTAATTTAAATAATTTGAAATATAGTTATACTCAAATCAAAAGGGTTTATATTTGATAGAGATGATGAATATGTATTAACAATTTTAAGAGAATTTTTCACTTGATATAATCTCTGAAATTATTGCACTCTATTTACCACAGTCGAATTATATTGATAAAAGTTAGAATCAAACACTTAGTCAAATGTTGAATTCTATGTTATTGACTGTTAATTTGACTTCGTGTAATTATGGTGAGGTTGTATTGTTAATCATATTCTTAATATGTTACTACAATCTAAATAATCTACACCTTGTGAATATGGCATAAAACACACAATTTTGTTAAAGTGAAAATTTGGGATGTGTTGTATTTTTTAGAGCACAAACCCTAGAAAGCCTACAGTAAGACATAGAAGAAATATTTGTGTGTACTTAGAAAATGTATAATGTAGTGTTGTGGGCAACTTTTGGATCTATCTAATATGTGATAATATAATATAAACATGCATAGTTCTTTGAGGATGTATTCATAAAAAATAAATGAATGAAGTTATCTAGTCCTACAGACACGGTCAATGATTCACAGTTAGAATCCAGGCCAAGCCTTATTGACATTGAAAATTCAATGGCAGATGAGCCAAGAAGACTATTTTATAGATGATGAAATTGATTTATTGTTACACAATAACACATAAAACTAGTTGATTGGTTGAAATGGACTAAAAATATAGTAAGTAAGTGGGGTTTTGAAGAAGAAACTTAATCTTGATTTTTCAGTAGCGGGTTTAATGCACGTTTAGTAGCTAAAGGATTAACTCTAGTGAGGGGGCAGACTAGTTTGATGTCTATTCACATATTTGTTAGATTGTTACAATAAGGATTCTTCTTGTCCTGACATCTATTCAAAATTGTGTTATTCACTAAAGATATTTAAACAACTATGTGAATGGATATCTTAATGAAGAATCTATATGAAATAACCTGAAAGTTTTGTACTAAAATGTTCAGTACTAAAAGGTTTAGTGAACAAGATTTACAAATTGGTAAAATCATTGTATGTTTTAAACTTGTATTAAAACTAGGGCATAAATAATTTGACAAATTTTTAAAGAGCTTAGAATTTGAATCAAGTAATTCAGATAAATACATTTAATTCTATGGTGAGTAAAATATAATTGTTATTATGTACTTGTATATTGTTGATATGCTTGTTGTTGGAAGTAACTTCTACACTGAAATTAAAGTTAAAACAATGTTATCCAAAGGTTCTGCATGAAACACCTAGGTGTTGTTGTAGAACCCCGTATTTGCAAATATTATTTCTATATTTGAAAATGAATTTAAATTGATTTAATGAATATTTTCAGAAAAATTTATCTTTTGTACACGTGCAAAACACGTGCAAATACTTTTATGAGAAGTTTGAAAATTTAGTTTTCTTCATGAAAAATCATTATTTAATATTTGGGATTTATTTAGTATTTTTCCAGATTTTTCGGAAATTAATTGGAACTATTTGCAATTTTTGAGAAAAAAAGGACCTTTTTGCAAATTTGACATTTTAGGGGTTAAAATGCAAAATGTACATTCTGGACCTTTTGAAAAGTATGGATTGAGATTTAGAATGTATATTTTCTTATAAATCCTGATTTAAATGAGTTTTGATGGAATTTCCAAAGAAGGATCTATATATGTAAATTATATTTTTGGGAAGGATTGTTTTGCAAAAGTGGGGGTAAAACCCTAATATTTCAATCCGGGATATTTAAGAGAATTTTTCTCCAGCCGTCATCTACTGATAATACAGACCTTGAGATCTTGTTTTGGAGGAGAAAGGCGATTTTTGGATCTAGCAAGAAGGAAGAACTTTTCGTGGACTTCTCTCAATTAAAAGGTGAGTGACTAGGTTTTGTTTTGTTTTGATTTTGTGTATGACTTTGTGAGTTTTGTTTTGTTTGTGAATGACATAAATTTATCTTGTTGTGGATCTATGTATGTGAGTGGTAATGATGTTAGATTTGATGTTGCGAACGATATAGTTGTTGTACTGTGGTGTGATTCATATGAATAAATGAATGTTGTTTATACCATGTTGAGGAATCCAAGAATGATTAGTAGATCTTGTTCATAACACCATATTATTGAGATTTGAGTATGATTTTGATCGGATGAGGAACACCTGGACCCATTATATACATTGTAAATCAGATTTGATTTAGAGTTGTGAAAGAATTTCAATCTTGAGAAACCCTAATGAAGTAATTAGTGATCTAGAACATGAAAACTTGGGTTTTGACATATTTGAGGTTTGGAGTATTATATCCTTAATAAAGATCTTTTGCCTGAATACGAACTACTTTCTTGAACAATGAATCGTTAGGAAACCTTAGTTTTGATTACTGTATTCAGACCTAATTTGAGAACTGTAGACCAACAGCCGACTGGACTGCCTATCAGTCGACTGGTACGACCCTACAGATGTATCATTAGTCTTTTGAAAATCCGTTCTGGGCAGCCGACTGAGACCCTTGTCAGTCGACTGTCATACTTAGAAAAATTACTGTGTAAAATCTTGTCAGTTTCTTGTCTGGATAGTCGACCTATGATTCCTTTAAGTCGACTTGTATACTTAGAATAATTTTGGGAAGATTATTGGAAATTACCTCGGGTAAGTCGCTTGACCCTTTTCTTAAGTCGACTGTTATATGACTTAGTTTATTTTGTCAAATTATGGATATTTGTTCCTCTGGACAGTCGACTTACTACAGTATAAGTCGACTGGTACTGATGGAGGTTTGTAACTTGAGTGTTTCTTGAGTGATTAGTTCCCAGACAATTCAGTCTATTTTAAGATATTCAGTTAAGCATTTGATTTAAGACCTTCAGTTGAGCCACTATGATTAGTGGGACTTTTGTTTAGATATTTGAGTTGAGTCTCTAGAGGTGTGTGACCCTAGTATACCGGTATTGAGTTATTTTGTTGAGGCCCTTTGAGGCATTTCAGTTATTCAGTTTTGATTTTAGGCCGGTAGGGCACATCACTCTAGGAGATTCGTTAAGTAATCAATTAATCCAAATTAATAAGGACATGCACTAGTGGTGATATGATGAACGGGAACATGGGTTATGCACCTCAGTATGGCTTTAGATGTGGGATTTAATCTCCGGAATTATCCAAGTAACTTTCTTGAGATGTGGGATGATCTCCGGAATTATCCAGGTAAATTACCTGAGATGTGGGATCTATCTCCGGAATTATCCAAGTGGTTTGCTTGAGATGTGGGATTGGTCTCCGGAATTATCAAAGTCGAGGCGACGCACATGTGGTATTCATGTGGTGATGTGTCTATGTTTAGATGTGGGATGGTCTCCGGAATTATCCAGGTAAAATGCCTGAGATGTGGGATCTATCTCCGAAATTATCAAGCATGGGCTAATCCTCACAGTTTGTCTTTATCTCGTAGTAGTCATCGTGATAGGATTAGTTGCATAGCGGGGGATTGAACCCTATGAAGTGAAGACGTTAAGGGCTTGCACCGAACCTATGTAGAATGGGATGCATAGACTTCGACAAGTATGCATTAGAGAGTCCACATATAGAATTTGTGTGTTTTCTTGACTTAGTTTTATGCATATGGATTTCCCGGTTTTCTACACTTAGCACTTGGCTGGCATCACTTGTTGTTACATTTCTTGCTATCTCGTATTTTATGTACTTTTGGTTCACTATATGTTACTTATGAATCCATGCTTAAGTTTTATTTATGCTGTTAGTTGTTGTCACTCACACCATTTATGGCTGACCCCTTTAGTTTGGGGGTTAGGGATTCTCTCTAGCCTCACTTGTTGCAGGTTAATGCCTAGAGTTGGAGATGGAATGCTTAAGTTGGTTTTGAGATATATTTGACTCATAAAGGATTTGTGTAAATTTGCATTAGCAGTGTTGAGACAAATTTGTACTGTAAATAAAGAAATTATGAGTTGAGTTTGTTTGAATTCCGCTGTGCTTTGTAACAATTTATTGTAATAAAAGATTGAAAATTCTAGTGGTGTTGGTTATGTTTAATATTGTATTGAAGTGGATCGCTGGGAATGTGCCACGTATTTCCTAAGATATCTTATTAGAAATTCAGGGCGCTACAGAGATTGGTATCAGAGCGACGCTTCAATAGTAATACTAAACATGACATAAAAATAACCTAGTTGTGGACACTCGAGTGTGAGTACCTAGGTGTGGACATTAAAGAGTGAGTATCACATAGAATTGAATAAGATGTTTTACCTTTGGGATTCAATTGAGATTTTGCCAAAGGTTATTGATGTGAGTTTGAATTGTGTGTGTGATGCTCTAACTTTTCCCTCGTTTTGTAGTATTCAAAATGGTTGCACCCAGGGGCAGAAATGGTGGCAACAATGAGGATGGATCTGGTAGTTCCCGAGGAAATGGGATGACCTTGAGGCTGAATTCGCCAAGGTGTACCAGACGCTGAACACGCTGATGGCATTCAATGTGGCACAGCAGCAAGCTCAGCAGCAGAATCCGCAGCCAAATCATGGAGTTGGGCAGGGTTTGGTGAATGCCGACCCTATCAAGCAGATTGAATCCTTTAAGAGGATGAGGCCGCCAGTCTTTGAGGGGCAAGCTGATCCAACTGCAGCAGATGATTGGATTCGGAAGATGGAGACGATCTTCGAAGTATCGAAGACTCCGGCAGCCAGCAAGGTGAAGTTAGCTTCGATGCAGCTTGAGAAGGACGCTGGTGTCTGGTGGGAGTCAGTGAAAAGGGCTTTGGGAGACCAGCCGTTGACTTGGGAAGCTTTTCTGGAGGAGTTCAGAGATCGCTTCTTTCCTCTAGATGTTCAGGAGAAGAAGGCGACCGAGTTCTTGAACCTTTAGCAGGGCAGCATGACCGTGCGGGAGTATGAGACCAAGTTTGCTCAGCTTTCGCGGTATGCACCAGAATTGGTTGTTGATGAAGCAAAGAAGGCCAAAAAGTTTGAGCAGGGCTTGAGGCCAAGCTTGAGGTCGAGGATGATTTCGTTGGGTATCAGACGGTTCGACAAACTGGTCAGGAGAGCAGCGATGACTGAGGAAGACATGGACCAGTACCAGAAGAAACAAGATACTTGGAACCGAAACAAGAGGCCGGCATCAGGCCAGAGTGGGAAGGGATTTCCCGCGAAGCAGGCCAAATTCAGTGATCCAGTGCAGAAGGCACCTGCAGCTCAGGGAATGACCTGTTATTACTGCAAGGAGGCAGGACATTACAGGTCAGCATGTCCGAAGTTGGCAAAGCATATTTGTTCCCAGTGTGGGCAGGCGGGACATTCTAAGCCCTATTGTCCACAATTGAAGAAGGATGGTTCTGGTGGGAGCAAGTTTCAGAAGAGGCAAGGGCGAGTATTTGCATTAACCGAGGAAGACGTTGGTAACTCGGAAGATGTAATACAGGGTATGCAGGAATTCTGATTTTATTTTGATCAATGTAATGAATAAAACCTTTATTTGAGAACAATTTAAGATTGAGTATCATTCTTATTGTAACAGGAATTGTTTTAATAAATGGAATAAAAGCAAAGGTTTTGTTCGATACTGGCTCATCGCATACTTTTGTATCGCCAAGTTTTGCAAAGATCTTAGGTGTGGAACCTAAGTCATTTCCAGGCAGGGTTTTGTCGGTGGCAACGCCGTCAGGTGAAGAGTTGATTGCAGATCGATATTACGGAGGCTGTGATATCGAGATTGGTGGGAGGTTGTTCGGCATTGATATGATTGAGCTGAAAGTTTTGGGGGTGGATGTCATCGTGGGCATAGATTGGATGGCAATATATGATGCCACAATCGAATGCAAGCAGAAGGAGGTGTTGGTGAAAGCACCAGGTGGACCTGCAATGACTTTCCAAGGAAAGAAGAAGATTCCGAAGGTGGCTGCAATGGTATCTAAGATGGCTATTCCAGATGAAGTCAAGGGTATTCCGGTTGTCAGGGATTTTCCTAAGGTGTTCTTGGATGATTTTCCAGGGTTACCGCCGCAGAGAGATGTGGAGTTTTGCATTAATGTTCAGCCGGGGAGTGCGCCGATTTCCAAGGCTCCGTACAGGATGGTACCTGTAGAGCAGGATGAAGTGAAGAAGCAGATTGAGGAGCTGTTGAGCAAAGGGCTTATTAGGCCGAATTCTTCTCCGTGGGGAGCGCCAGTGTTGTTGGTCAAGAAGAAGGACGGGTCAATGAGGATGTGCATTGACTATCGGGAGTTGAATAGGGTGACTATTCAGAACAAGTACCCACTGCCGCGGATTGATGATTTGTTCGACAGGCTTCGAGGAGCAGCTGTATTTTCGAAGATTGACTTGAGATCGGGGTATCATCAGGTTCGAGTCAAGGAGGAGGATGTGAGCAAGACAGCTTTCAGGACTCGTCATGGGCTGTATGAGTTCTTGGTAATGCCATTCGGGTTGACGAATGCGCCAGCAGTTTTCATGGATATGATGAATTGGGTTTTGAGGCCATTTATTGACTCCTTCGTGGTAGTATTCATCGACGATATTTTGGTGTACTCGAAGTCGGAGGAGGATCATTCTACGCACTTGACAGCGGTGTTACAGAAATTGCAGGAGCATAGCTTGTATGCCAAGTTGTCGAAGTGTGAGTTTTGGAAGTCTGAGGTAGCTTTCCTTGGTCATATTCTTTCTAAGGAGGGAGTAGCTACTGATCCTCAGAAAGTTGAAGCAGTGAAGGATTGGCCCAGGCCAACGTCTGTGAAGGAAGTCAGAAGTTTCTTGGGTTTAGCTGGATACTACAGGCGATTTATTCAGGGTTATTCTCAGATTGCAGTTCCTTTGACAGGATTGACTCGGAAGAGTGTGGCATTTGTGTGGACCGATAAGTGCGAGGAGAGTTTCCTTGAGTTAAAGGAAAGGTTGACTACTGCACCTATCTTATCTTTGCCGCAAGCAGGGAAGGATTATGATATCTACAGTGATGCATCTCTTAGAGGTTTGGGATGTGTCTTGATGCAAGAAGGCAAGGTTATTGCTTATGGTTCGAGGCAATTGCGTCTGCATGAGAAGAATTATCCGATACATGACTTGGAGCTAGCAGCTATCATTTATGCCTTGAAGCTATGGAGGCATTATGTCTATGGTGAGAAGGTCAACATGTACACTGACCACAAGAGCCTGAAGTACATTTATCAGAGAGAAGGTGGTTGGAGGTATTGGAAGACATTCGTCCCGAGATCAAGTATCATCCGGGCAAAGCGAATGTGGTGGCAGATGGACTTAGCAGGAAGAGTAGTTTATCGAGTTTGATCACTACTCACAGTAAGTTGGCAGCAGAGATCGATCAGGCAGGTATCGAGGTGGTACTGCAAGGTTTAGGGGCATCTTTGGCTCAGTTGAGGCTGCAGCCGTCCTTGAGAGAGAGGATTGTGGAAGGTCAGAGATCAAATTTAGAGATTCAGAAGATGTTGCAACAGGTTTCAGAAGGCAAGCTATCAGAGTTTCGTGTCCGAGATGGAGTTCTTTGGATGGGTGAGAGGTTGTGTGTTCCAGATAATGCAGATTTGAGAGAGAGTATCTTGCAGGATGCACACAGTACATTGATGTCAGTTCATCCAGGAGGCACGAAGATGTACAGGGACATCAAACAGCATTTTTGGTGGTCTGCTATGAAGCGGGATGTAGCAGATTTTGTGGCAAGGTGTCTGACTTGTCAGCAGATCAAAGCAGAGAATCAGAGACCTGGAGGTTTGTTACAGCCGTTACCCATTCCGGAGTGGAAGTGGGAGAATATCAGCATGGATTTCATCACGGGTTTGCCGAGGAGTTCGAAGGGCAATGACTCGATTTGGGTTATTGTGGACCGTTTGACTAAGTCGGCTCACTTTCTAGCCATGAAGATTACTTGGTCGGTGGAGAAATTGGCTGAGTTGTACATTGGGGAAATTGTGAGACTTCATGGAGTTCCTGTGTCGATTGTTTCCGACAGAGATGCAAGGTTTACTTCAAGGTTTTGGAAGAGCCTACAAGCAGCTTTGGGCACCAGAACTGATTTCAGTACAGCATTTCATCCGCAGACAGATGGTCAGACTGAGAGGGTGAATCGAGTGCTGGAAGATATGTTGAGGGCTTGTGTTATGGATTTCGGTGGTAGTTGGGAGCGGTACTTGGCATTGGTTGAGTTTGCTTATAACAACAGTTACCATGCGAGTATCGGGATGGCACCGTATGAGGCTTTGTACGGGCGGAGGTGTAGGACACCTGTTTGTTGGTATGAGGTTGGCGAGAGGCAGATGTATGGTCCTGAGATTGTGCAGCAGACATCGGAGCAGATTGAACTGATTCGCAAGAGGTTAGTTGAGGCTCAGAGTCGGCAGAAGAGTTATGCTGATACTCGACGAAGAGACTTGGAGTTTGAGGTTGGGGATGCAGTTTTCCTCAAGGTGTCTCCGACCAAGGGAGTGATCAGGTTCGGTAAGGGAGGCAAGCTGGCGCCAAGATATATTGGTCCGTACAGGATCATGGAGCGGATTGGCAAGATCGCTTATAGATTGAAGCTTCCAGTGGAGTTGGCACAGGTGCATGATGTATTTCATGTGTCGTTGTTGAGAAAGTATGTGCTAGATCAGAATCATCAGTTGGTAGAGATTCCTGAAGATCTACAGGTGAACCTGAGTTACAAAAAACAGCCTGTTGAGATCGTTGACCGTAGAGAGAAAGTTCTCAGGCGCAAGGTGATACCTATGGTCAAGGTATTGTGGAGGAATCAGCAGTTTGAGGAGGCTACTTGGGAGCCTGAGGATCGCATGCAGAAGGATTTTCCTGAGCTTTTTGTATGAGTGTAATTCTGTTATGTGATTGTAATTCTTTAAATGATAGTACTTTGATTTGAGTGGTATTTCTCTTATTTTGATTGAATTGTCATATGCAATTGTTTGAACTATGTTTCCATTATGAGATGTTGATTTCTTTGTTGATATATTGTTTGGACTCATTAGTAGTAGTTCTGAGGACAGAACTCTTCTAAGGAGGGAGTGATGTAGAACCCCGTATTTGCAAATATTATTTCTATATTTGAAAATGAATTTAAATTGATTTTTGGAGAATTTAATGAATGTTTTCAGAAAAATTTATCTTTTGTACACGTGCAAAATACGTGCAAATACTTTTATGAGAAGTTTGAAAATTTAGTTTTCTTCATGAAAAATCATTATTTAATATTTGGGATTTATTTAGTATTTTTCCAGATTTTTCGGAAATTAATTGGAACTATTTGCAATTTTTGAGAAAAGAATGACCTTTTTGCAAATTTGACATTTTAGGGGTTAAAATGCAAAATGTACATTCTGGACCTTTTGAAAAGTATGGATTGAGATTTAGAATGTATATTTTCTTATAAATCCTGATTTAAATGAGTTTTGATGGAATTTCCAAAGAAGGATCTATATATGTAAATTATATTTTTGGGAAGGATTGTTTTGCAAAAGTGGGGGTAAAACCCTAATATTTCAATCCGGGATATTTAAGAGAATTTTTCTCCAGCCGTCATCTACTGATAATACAGACCTTGAGATCTTGTTTTGGAGGAGAAAGGCGATTTTTGGATCTAGCAAGAAGGAAGAACTTTTCGTGGACTTCTCTCAATTAAAAGGTGAGTGACTAGGTTTTGTTTTGTTTTGATTTTGTGTATGACTTTGTGAGTTTTGTTTTGTTTGTGAATGACATAAATTTATCTTGTTGTGGATCTATGTATGTGAGTGGTAATGATGTTAGATTTGATGTTGCGAACGATATAGTTGTTGTACTGTGGTGTGATTCATATGAATAAATGAATGTTGTTTATACCATGTTGAGGAATCCAAGAATGATTAGTAGATCTTGTTCATAACACCATATTATTGAGATTTGAGTATGATTTTGATCGGATGAGGAACACCTGGACCCATTATATACATTGTAAATCAGATTTGATTTAAAGTTGTGAAAGAATTTCAATCTTGAGAAACCCTAATGAAGTAATTAGTGATCTAGAACATGAAAACTTGGGTTTTGACATATTTGAGGTTTGGAGTATTATATCCTTAATGAAGATCTTTTGCCTGAATACGAACTACTTTCTTGAACAATGAATCGTTAGGAAACCTTAGTTTTGATTACTGTATTCAGACCTAATTTGAGAACTGTAGACCAACGGCCGACTGGACTGCCTATCAGTCGACTGGTACGACCCTACAGATGTATCATTAGTCTTTTGAAAATCCGTTCTGGACAGCCGACTGAGACCCTTGTCAGTCGACTGTCATACTTAGAAAAATTACTGTGTAAAATCTTGTCAGTTTCTTGTCTGGACAGTCGACCTATGATTCCTTTAAGTCAACTTGTATACTTAGAATAATTTTGGGAAGATTATTGGAAATTACCTCGGGTAAGTCGACTGACCCTTTTCTTAAGTCGACTGTTATATGACTTAGTTTATTTTGTCAAATTTTGGATATTTGTTCCTCTGGACAGTCGACTTACTACAGTATAAGTCGACTGGTACTGATGGAGGTTTGTAACTTGAGTGTTTCTTGAGTGATTAGTTCCCAGACAATTCAGTCTATTTTAAGATATTCAGTTAAGCATTTGATTTAAGACCTTCAGTTGAGCCACTATGATTAGTGGGACTTTTGTTTAGATATTTGAGTTGAGTCTCTAGAGGTGTGTGACCCTAGTATACTGGTATTGAGTTATTTTGTTGAGGCCCTTTGAGGCATTTCAGTTATTCAGTTTTGATTTTAGGCCGGTAGGGCACATCACTCTAGGAGATTCGTTAAGTAATCAATTAACCCAAATTAATAAGGACAGGCACTAGTGGTGATATGATGAACGGGAACATGGGTTATGCACCTCAGTATGGCTTTAGATGTGGGATTTAATCTCCGGAATTATCCAAGTAACTTTCTTGAGATGTGGGATGATCTCCGGAATTATCCAGGTAAATTACCTGAGATGTGGGATCTATCTCCGGAATTATCCAAGTGGTTTGCTTGAGATGTGGGATTGGTCTCCGGAATTATCAAAGTCGAGGCGACGCACATGTGGTATTCATGTGGTGATGTGTCTATGTTTAGATGTGGGATGGTCTCCGGAATTATCCAGGTAAAATGCCTGAGATGTGGGATCTATCTCCGGAATTATCAAGCATGGGCTAATCCTCACAGTTTGTCTTTATCTCGTAGTAGTCATCGTGATAGGATTAGTTGCATAGCGGGGGATTGAACCCTATGAAGTGAAGACGTTAAGGGCTTGCACCGAACCTATGTAGAATGGGATGCATAGACTTCGACAAGTATGCATTAGAGAGTCCACATATAGAATTTGTGTTTTCTTGACTTAGTTTTATGCATATGGATTTCCCGGTTTTCTACACTTAGCACTTGGCTGGCATCACTTGTTGTTACATTTCTTGCTATCTCGTATTTTATGTACTTTTGGTTCACTATATGTTACTTATGAATCCATGCTTAAGTTTTATTTATGCTGTTAGTTGTTGTCACTCACACCATTTATGGCTGACCTCTTTAGTTTGGGGGTTAGGGATTCTCTCTAGCCTCACTTGTTGCAGGTTAATGCCTAGAGTTGGAGATGGAATGCTTAAGTTGGTTTTGAGATATATTTGACTCATAAAGGATTTGTGTAAATTTGCATTAGCAGTGTTGAGACAAATTTGTATTGTAAATAAAGAAATTATGAGTTGAGTTTGTTTGAATTCCGTTGTGCTTTGTAACAATTTATTGTAATAAAAGATTGAAAATTCTAGTGGTGTTGGTTATGTTTAATATTGTATTGAAGTGGATCGCTGGGAATGTGCCACGTATTTCCTAAGATATCTTATTAGAAATTCGGGGCGCTACAGTTGTGGACGCCATATGTAATACCCCGTACTTAACGAGTATGTATATATATGGTATGTATATACATATGTGGACTATAGTTGTGGTAGTGTGTGTTTGAGCCTATAGAAAGAATAAATTAATTACTATGGTCATGGTGTTCATGGTAGGTGGTGGTGACTTAGTCCCACATGGAAGGTGAGTTAGGATTGTGTGTGTATATATAATAGTTGCCTAAGGTCAAGGGGTACCTGTTAGACATTTTATTTATTTTCCACTTAATCAAGTAATTAATTAATTTGATTAATTAGTTATGTGGACAAATATGTTATGTGATCCATTTAATTGGGAAGTGGTAACTGATCAATATGGTAACTGATCGCATTATTAATTGATACGTATTCCCATCAAACTAGCATAACCATGTCCAATTAGTATATTAACAAAATAGACATCAAAAAGTAAAATAAAGTGATGTCAGAGCAAAAAATCAACTGAGAGGATGCTGCTGCAATGACTTTCTCCTTCGTTTTCTTCTTCTTGTTGTTGATGACCAAAAATAATAATGCTCTAGAATATATGTATAATTTGATGATGCTGCTTTAAAATGTGTATCTAATATTTTGTGATTCCCCCCACCCAAAAAAGTTACATACAGCCATGGGCACAAATTCGACAAGTCCATAACCTTCTTATGTACAATGAAGATGAATTCATATTCCGACCAAATAAACATACATACAACATATAACTAGCCTGGAACAGTAGTCAAAGTTAATTGGATTGTTCTATACATATGAATTTGGATAGTTATATCATTTCTAAATGCATTAGCATTTTCATCGCAATGTAGAATATTTGATATCCATGTGTGTTAAAGATACAACGGTAAATGGGTATCATGATTGGAAATGAAATTAAATTTACAAAAACAAGACACAATGCATTCAATGATGAGCCTATTAAACTGTAAAATGACAGTGATCGTATAATTTATAGGGACCACCTGATCGTCATAATTAATTTGGTTTTGTAATCTTTCTTGAGGTGAAAACAATGGAAATGATCTGTATAATTGGTAATATCTTCAAGTGCATTTTATCAGTGGAGAACATTATATTTGATAGCTTGTTCAAAATTATTAGATGTTTCTTATGTATATACTGGAACCTTACTCCACTTGCCTTTATTACTTATTTTCAGACATGCAACTACTGGACAGTTGATAAATTATCAAAGGTTCATGTATTTAGTTCTGATAGTTCTTACTTTTATGTCAGGATGGATGAATAAGATTTTCTTTAGGTACATTATTTTCACTCTATCTAAACACAAGCCTGCTCCCTCGATAAATATTTGCAACACTATGAGCAGTGAAGTTGCCAACTGACGAAAGTGTAAATTAATCTTAATTATATAACTTAATACATGCACTTAGAGAAACACCAACGACAAAGTTCTCTAAAGTACACGACAAATCGCAGACTCTAACTTAAGAAGTTTCACTAGTAACGTCCTGTTTGGGAACGAAATTAAGATAACCTAACCAATATGATAAAGCCTAACTTGATTCAAAACAATACCTAACATGCCAATAAACAAATAACCCCTTCATGGTGCGGTTGGGAAATTAAAATACTAAAATTTCTTATGATGACGATGTTGATACCAAATTATGTAAACATGCATGCATATCCGAGATTCAGATCTTGGTTCTGTTTAAGCAGTGGCTTTAGTACATGTTAGTAGGCTCTTAAGCATCTCTTATTTATGTTCATGAGCAAACCTAATATCAAATTAAGCTTCAAACCTCTTCTCATACTTTGATTTCAAATGCACCATGCATAAAGATAACACTGATAACAAAGCTCTTAGTGCACTCTCACTCCAAACCTCTGCTCGTACTCTTTCATTCACAACAAATTTTTGGAGCCTTACTTGAGAATTAGGACACTTTTAATTAAAACCTTTTTTTAATAAAAAGTGGTTTGGAATTAGCACACTTTTAATTACAACCTTTTTTTATAAAAGACTCTTGATGATTCTTATCGAGAAAAAAAACATGAGCTAAGCATCAGTCTTGATAATGGGGGCTTCTGCAATTCGTAATTGCACAACAGACATATATTTAACTAGCGTGTTCAAGTAACCAGAAACTAACTAGTGGAATTCCGTGCGGCTGTTGCCCTATTAACGTTACCATTTCGGCCATTTGGGTCTGCAGAAGTGCCACTGTTGCACTCAACTGATCCACCTCTTCCTTTGTGGCCCCACTGGAAGAACATGCATTAGAACCGAAGACGCTGGAGGGTGTCAGTCCTAGCCCATCCCACGCACACGACCGGGATGCTCGCAGACCCTCAATTCGGAGAGAACTTCACGTTGTAGCGTCAATGGATCGGCGGAAGAAGAAGATGATCTCTCCATGATCATCGTTCTAGCGTCCTTCTGCAATTGATAACAAAGACAAATTTAATTTAAAAATTATTTAGATTAAAACAATTAATTTCAAAGCTTCATACTTACCATTATCTCAGCTGTAACGTCATCTCTAAATTTTCCATCATTACCAGTGTGAGTAGTTTCAAAAAAATCTACATCACCGACGCCCTCTCCCTCATTTGATGCTTCCTATATATATGTAATATCGGTATTTAAAACTGTAATAAAATAATTCAACTCACTTTTCAATTAGTCTAGTACCTGTACCTTAACTAGTTTGTTGGTCAAGTTATATGAAATCAAATGATCTTATTACAAAACATAAATAAAGCATGAATAGAAGCAAAAAGAAATTGAGTATTTGATGAGTAGGCAAAGGCACTTAGTAACTAAACTTCATTCATTAAAAGAAGCGTGGTTTACCAGCTCATCTCGGACTACTGCTAAGCTAGAGCTCCCAGTGGTATGCTTCAGTTTCAACATTTTTCGGCTTTTGACACCGATGCCAGCCTTCCTCTGTTAATGATTATAATTAGCAACATCAATGAAGTATATAATCAAAGAAATACAAAGACTGGAAGTTGCGTTAGTATATACCTTTCCCGTATCGGTTCTCCAAAAATTGACAAATCGAAAATAGCGAAGTCCTTCTGATGCATCATTAGTGACAACAATGAACATCTTAGTTCAACAGTGGTAGGCGATTTCAAAAGTCAGATACACAATCCCATCCCTACAAAGCCATTTTCATCAGTTTTTTTAGTTTCAGATTTTGATTATGAGATTTGAGGGTTTAAGGTTCTTACTTTCTTGAGTTTTCCTCCCTTACCTCAATATGCACAATGGTGGAAAGAAGCTCCAAAAAGAGTATGCACTTCTAATTATTTCACAGACAAATTGGAAAGAAAAAGATAACATTATAGAAGTTAGGAGCAGACTGAACATGATTCAAGGAAATATAGGATAATGTAAGAAATCTGACCTGCTAATGGTTAGCGGCAAGCAGCAATGACCAACTCTTTTGCTCTGCCTTTGGGCTCTGTTTATCAGAAATGGAATTTTTTTTATTAGCATATCAAATAATTTTATAGAAAACAAAGTACATATGATAGAGCAAGCTCAATAGTTGTTTACTTGTTTAAATATTTTGAACCAAACTGAATACAGGGGAATACTCCCAGTTGCTCCTGGAACATCTGGATGAGCAGACTTTGGGAATTATTTTGAGATTAACTGCAGTTAATGCATATCTGAAAGACAAATGATAAAACTCATATCAGTCGTCAGTAAGCAAGAACATAATTAATAATCTAAAATTATATGAAAATGTTACATCCTGTCAACTTTCATTTGTTTTTGTTTCCGCTCTACATAACTTCATTGTAAGCCTATTATCACAACTACACCAAATATGTACAACAAATCAAAGAGCAATAAAGCAGTATCTTGCAACTGCAAATAGATCAAACAAGGACAATGTGACAAACCAAAGAGATATTGCTATTGGAAAAAGGATGCAGAAAAAAATAGATGTACTAATGGGTAGACTTGTCTTATCCAAATATCGACTTATATAACAAGCTAATAATTATATGCATACACAAGCCTGTTCTAGGTGTATGAAACATACAATCCTTTTATCTTTGTAAAGAACAAAACATGTAGCTGCTAACTGTGATTCCAATCTTTATAAACAAAAGATACATATTTTTACAGCCATTTCAAGCGAGGTACAGTGCAAGTTCATGAGCTCAAGTTTGATCTTAGCATCTTGCTGATACCCATAAGAAAAATTTACAGATCATACAGAACCTGATTACAAAACAACTGTGGAAGCAATGCTACAAAGATAAAAGGAACTAATTTTCTTATCCTTCTTAATAACTTCATTGGCATCTCCTGAAATGAAAGTTGGTCCTCTCCTCTGAAACCCCCAAAAAATGGGAGGAAAATAAAATTTTCTGGCCTAGATTATTAATATTAACCCGATCAGTATTACTAAACCCTAGCAATATGATAAACAAGATTGAAAATCTTTAACCAAATTTAATTGATTTCATTACTAAACCCTATCAAATTTAATTACTAAACCTTAGCAATATGATAAACCCTATCAAAAAAATTATCATTCGATAAAGGATTTAATTGATTCATAACCGAGCTACTACTACAACAACAACACACTAACACTTCCATAACCGAACACAAATTATGATAAGGAACTCCAAATAAATTTGTACCAGTTACCTTGGTAGGCAGGATATAGGGGGAGATGCGGTGGTGAGATCGAGGTAGAAGAGGGGGGAAAGTGGAGAGTCAGCTTCGACAGTGAGAAGGGGGAAAGTCGAGGGGCAGCAACGTTGGTGAGTGGGGGGAAAGTGGAGAGTCGGCTTCAACGGTGAGTGGGGGGAAGGTGGAGAGCTGGCTTCGATGGCTTCGACGGTGGAGCGCTGTGGTGAAAAGCATCGGGTGAGGATGAGAGGCTGCGATTACGGTGGTAAGTAATTTGGGAAGAGGAGAGGGAGGAGAGATGTAGCTAGGGTCAACTTAATTTGGGGCGGGCAAATGAAAATGGGGCGGGGTTTGGGGAAAATGATTTATATTGGATATGACGGCAGTTTCGTAAAAACGCCGTAATAGCGAATACCTACAACGGCGTGTACTGCCAAAAAACGCCATGATAGAAACTGAATCTATTCATAAAAGATTAAAAGATCTGAACTCGCGATATAAACGGACTATGCCGGCGTTTTCTTTTAAAAACGCCGTTATAGGTTCCTACTTATATCGGCGCGTAATGTGAACGCCGCTACAGATACTAAATTTTTAAAAGAATAACCCTCCCCCTAAACTATCCCGGCATTGTTGCAAACCGCCGGGATAGGTACCCCGCTAAAGCCGTCGCGGTTTGTAGTGTTTAAAGACTACTATCGTCCAATCAGCTTTATGTTGAACTGATGAGATAATCCAATACTACTTTATATATTGAGAATATAGGAGGAGATTGTTGGATATATTGGTATATTCTCAATATATGAATAATATTATGTGTATATTATTCTATGAGTAACATATGTGTTACACGTACTAATTGTATGAATATCGCACCGCATGTTAAGTGGATTTAGAACCAAATACCCAAACTAGTATTTATCTTATAAATAATGACTTGTGATAGTAGTTTAGGTATTCCAATCTTGATACCGAGAGTAAATCTCTCAAACACCTTAGTCTATGATATTAACTATAATTTTTTGTTTTATTATTTCTCATTTCTAATTTCCAATCTCTAATCTCTAATAATGTAATGAGAGAGTTGTAGTTGTTGTTTGTAAACATATCAACTTATGTGTACTGTGCATACATAACTAATATAAAGGATGTCTCAGATTTAAAGTCAGACTACATTGAAGTTTTTACTTCTATAAAAAAATATTTATTAAGATGTGAATCATACATATAAATTACTAGTAATTCTTCAGAAGAGTGACGTACTCGGTGATGAAGGTGGTAGAAGAGGATGTTGTTAGGTACGTATTCATAGACAATTAATGGGATTTGAGTTTCGAGGCAGAACTGACCAATCTTGACAATGTGTCGGTGGCTGAATTTGGAGAGGATGACTAGCTCGTTGATGTAGCCATGTCGGGCTCGAGCTGCTTTTCCTTGACGAATTTGGATTTTTGGATGGCGACGGTGCGGGTATGGACTAGTATCAATTTGCGTTCCAACAAAAAACTTATTAGGACATGGACTAGTATGAATTTGCATTGTGTCACTGTGGAATACCTCGATGTGAGGCCCGGATCAATGCAAGGAGAAAACTGGTATGTATCTATAGACATGACACATGCATTATCACGCAGAATACCGCACCAACGGGCAAGGTATTTGAACTGTTTTTTCTTCTTTCTCTGTAAATTGCTACATTTCCATTGTTTATCATTTAATTGGATTAATTAAGAGCATCCACACTCGTTATTCCTATTTTTTGGTAAAATGATACAATGAGAAATTACAAAATTGGTGTTCTTTGCAGTGGCCATTTACCAAAATTTGAGGGGAAAAAAAGTTTAACGGACGGAACATGTTGTTCCATCCGAGATGTATTTTTAAAATTTTTTTGACGGAGTAAAATGGTATTAGTTTTTAAATAGTCATTGGCGATTTAATTATTTATTAAATTAACACTAAGACATGATTAAATTAATAAACCCAGTTAAATTAACACTAATCCAATGATTAAATCCTTGATTTGGCTGGACATGTTGTCTCGTCCGATCCCTTTAAATTTTTTTATTTTTTTTAATTCTGGGATGGAACATGTTGTTCCATCCAATAGTTTTAAAAAAAAGTTTATTAAAAAATTCAAGGACGAAGCATCATAAACCGTCCGATAGAATTAAAAAAAAAGGGACGGAACAACATGTGCCGTCTTATATAATTTGAGAATTCTTAAAAAAATTCACAAATTTAATAGTTATTGTTCCCACTTTCTCAAAATTTGGCAAAATGAGAAACCATTGCAGCACCCATTTGACTAAATTATAAGAAAAATGGCAAAATGAGAAATCATTGTGGATGCTCTAAAGAGAGTACATGCTGCCAATCCAAAGAAAACATATACAAATTAAAGACATAATCAAACTCGCATTTGAAAATTTTGTACAAAAGATAAGCAAAGAGAAAATGGTTTAATTATTAGTCTAAGTGTGTACGTAGTGTGTAAATGTTACATGAGCTTCGCTTTTTCTAATTAGAAGCCCCAACTAGTTTAATCTACTCCTTAATTTCCTTAAAGATTGGTTAATCCTATCATTAATATATTCACAATCCAAGAGTTTATGCATTCATCAATCCAAGAGTTCATGTAGTCCGACTTCTTGCTCTTTATAATGAAGAGGGTGGCAACATATATATGTGTTTGTTTATGATTGCTTACCTTGGCATCCATTAGAGAGATACGGGTTCCCCTCGTACCCATCTAGACACCTACACCGATACCCCGGCCCATTTTTCGACTCCACACACTCATTGTTCACCCTACACAATCACCCCCCATCCTTCTGACTCTCTGCACAGCTCCAATCACCCACAGCCCAATCCAATGTTACAAAATTTTGTTTGTAAATATCGTTTGCAATAAAATCAAGTATGATTGAGAGACACAAAATCGGAAAAAAAGAAGAAGAAGAAGAAGAAGAAGAAGAAGAAAACCAACAAATAAAAAGAAAAGAAAAGGAATAACAAAATTACAAATCAAACTGTTGGGATTGAGTATACATTGAGTATACATTCAAAACACTCATCTTGTTGACAATACTGTCTCTTGGCCCAACGGTTAAAGTTTTGAGTGTAAGTCAAAAACACATTTATGTAAATTAAATGTAAGACAAAACAAAACAAATCTTCATGCATACTCTAATCGCCATATGAATATACATGAATGGAAGCGGAAGCGATAAAATAAAATTGATAATCGTACCTCCAGCCATTGCCGTTTTGAAGCCTGAAACCGTTTTCGCCAAAAGCCTCTTGATGTTGTCAATCTCAATTTTGGTTCCAAACTCTCCTTTCTCACTTTAGATGGTGTATATCAGAATTGTATGAGAGAGTGAGCTTGGTGACCTTTTTCATTCTTATATTTATACTACTCTAGCCATCATAGAGTAGTTATTGTAATTGCAAAATTAGTGTGTGGTTTTCTAAATGAGGGGAGAGAATCATGGGGAAATTACTTTGATCAGTTACCATATTGATCAGTTACCATTTGATCAGTTACCATATTGATCAGTTACCATTTGATCATTTACCATACTGATCAGTTACCATATTGATCATTTACCATACTGATCAGTTACCATATTGATCAGTTACCATATTGATCATTTACCATTTCCCATTTAAATGGATCACATAACATATTTGTCCACATAACTAATTAATCAAATTACTTACTTGATTAAGTGGAAAATAAATAAAATGTCTAACATTCTCCCACTTGATCCATTTAACGAGAGAGACTCCGTATACGAATCATGGCGACTAATTCTCTTTAAGAGCAAGAATTAATCTTCCATGTATCACAATATACTTAGTCTTTCACCACTCACACTTAACTTAATGAGTAGACCATATGTTTACTCTAGGTCAACATAATGATATTTCTCAACAAATAACCAAATTAAGTACGTACACAATTCCAAAAGAGAAATAATCCAACTAAATGAAAGTTTCAGACAAACATGATGAATGTGCTACATAATGGAACCAAGTCCCATTCTGATTACATGATCCTTGAATCCTTTAACATGCATGCCTTTAGTCAAGGGATCAGCTATCATCAATTCAGTGTTAATGTGCTCAATGATCACTTTCTTTTCCTGCACACGTTCCTTTACGGCTAGATATTTTATGTCGATGTGTTTACTTCGACTTCCACTCTTATTATTCTTAGCCATAAAGACAGCAGCTGAATTGTCACAATACATTCTTATCGGTCGGCTAATAGAGTCAACAACTCTTAGCCCAGATATGAAACCTTTCAGCCATACACCATGTGAAGTAGCCTCAAAACAAGAAACAAACTCAGCCTCCATCGTAGAAGTGGCTATCAAGGTCTGCTTGGCACTCCTCCAGGATATAGACCCGTGAGCTAGCATGAACACATATCCTGATGTGGATTTACGTGAATCATTGCAGCCACCAAAGTCAGAATCGGAGTAGCCTACCACCTCAAGACTATCAGTCCGCCTATACATAAGCATGTAATCCTTAGTACCCTTAAGGTACCTCATTACTTTCTTCGCAGCCTTCCAGTGATCAATGCCTGGGTTACTCTGATATCTTCCTAATACTCCAACGGCATATGAAATGTCGGGTCTAGTACAGACCTGAGCATACATAATGCTACCAACAGCTGAAGCATATGGAACATTTTTCATTCGTTCCCTTTCAATGTCATTCCTGGGGCATTAGTCCAAACTGAACCGATCACCTTTCACAATGGGTGCTACACTTGGTGAACAATCTTTCATACCGAATCTTTCTAAGACCTTGTTGATATAGGCCTCTTGAGACAAACCCAAAATGCCTCGAGATCTGTCTCTATGGATCTTTATGCCGATGACATTAGATGCCTCGCCCATATCTTTCATATCAAAGTTACTTGAAAGAAATTGTTTCACCTCATATAGCAACCCTTTATCATTGGTTGCTAGCAAAATATCATCCACATATAATACAAGGAAACAAATCTTGCTCCCACTGACCTTAAGGTATATATGTCACGCCCCGCTTCCCAGAATACGGGAAAACACGGGCACGTAACCGAGGCCCAGCGAATGATGCAGATACATCATTCATAAGCTGTAAATTTAACTCAACAACAAGATAATAAGTTAACCACGATAACATATAAAATCACAACAGGATAACAAGTACATGAATATTACATGAACCAACAACTGGAAAGAAACATAGTTACGGGTCAAACACGCCCGGATTACAACAAGATTACATGAATAAACATGAATTAAAATAACATGAAACTAAACAACACTAGAATCTCTGTTCAGCAACGCCTTCGGGTAGTTCTCCATCTGGGCCTGCAAGTATATTATTACAAGGAAAGAAACAAGTGGTACCCGTTAATGCAAGTCACGGGCCGCAAGTGGTACAAGCAACAGGACAAGAATAGAATGAACAAAAGCAGAAAAACGAGCAAGGAATCAAGAATCATATAATGTAGCAAATACAACATGTGACAGAATCCAGAACAAGATATCGTGGAACAAATAACGTGCATGTGAACAAGTAAATAATCCATAGAAACATGTAACATGTAAACGAGTAAGCAAGTAAACGTGTCAACATGAACGCGCAACATGTAAACAAGTAAACCAGTCATCATAACATGTAACATGTAAACGGATCGTGCAAGTATACGTGTCATGTCATGTCTTTTATTAATCTAACTAGGTAGCACTTCATGCATCCCATACTACATGGTTGCTACTCGCAAACAAGTGAACGTTTAGACTAGTGGTGGATTCTATAGGTCACGTACTCGGGAATCATGTCATGTCATGTCATGTCAAGTCGAGTCAAATCAAGTATATCTTGTATCAAGATACGTGCAATGTGGAACATGTAGTTAGTGTGTCTTGTAACGTGAGCATGTAAACCTGTAATTTAGCAAACTTGTAACTTGTAACTTACAAATTTGCAGCGAGGAACCACGAGCCCCCGACCGAGTACGCTCTTCTATATTGTCCACTACTAAATCTTTTCCCTTTATACCCCGGCTTGTTATCTCTTTTATTTTAATCAAACATGAACAAAAACTACATGCAAGAACAAGGACGGGTAACATGGCAAGGGTAACATGACAAGATCAAGTATCAAGAACTTATACGAGACAGGAAACACATTTCAGGACTCATAACATATGATGCAACTAATGACATGCATAACACTTGATCAAGAATAAAATATATTATACAACATGCAACCTAGTAACAAACAATTCATGCACAATATCATGTATAATAGTATATATGTGAATCGTGTTCATGCAAGGGACATGGCAACAAAGTATTCGTGATCTTGTACGAATACGGGATACGGATTATATATGGAAACAGTTATCAATTCGACTTATAAATGCGAATTGGAGTCAAATAATAATATACTTGCGGTATTTTTACAAAGGCTTGTACTAGACCAATAAAATTTGTACAAGTGACACTTGCCTGTTAGTTGACGACGATTAAATTTGAGAGAGAGAATAACGGGATCAGTATCCCGGGCAGCTGAACAAGTGCGAGATGTTTGGCAGCCACGCCAAATCAGCAACTCTAATAATAGCAAACTTCCCAATGCAGTAAATAGCAACAAATCCTTTCAATAACTCCAAGGCAGCCACTCACTACCCAATAACAAATAGCACCAACTCCACTTCTCTTCTATTCCACAACACCAACAGTAAACACTCCAACTCCAATATAGTAATCCAAACAGCAACTAATAAACCCCAACCAACTTTAATCCCAAAACCCAACCACTGTCTCTTTCTTCTTCTTACTCAGAACAGAGAGATAGAGATAAAAAGAGAGAGAGAGAGGGGAAGCGAGCGGGAGAGAACTGGCGGGAGGGCGGCGCGGTTGAAAGAGGGGGCGAGCGGGAGCGAAGGCGAACGGCGACGGCGGCTACTGGGCGGAGGCTCTCGAGCGATGGGGAAGCTCGGGATCGAAGTCGAGGGGCGGAAGTTGAGGGCGAACGGGAGAAGAAGAGGGCTGCGATCGGTGGTCGAGCGGGGGTAGCGATCTCGACGAGGGGGAGGCGACGCTTCGGTGGCGACTCAGGGAGGAGCAGCGACTGCGGCACAGGCGGTGGTCTGTGATGGCGAAGGCGGGGAAATCGAACGGGGAAGCGATGACAGGGCTCGGAGCTTCGGGCTTGAGCGGGAGGGAAGATGGAACAGTGACGGCGGCGCGTTGAGGGAGAGAACTGAGTGCGGGAGAGACAGCGCACGGGGAAAGCTTCGAGGTCAGGCTTCAACGGTGGGGCTGAGCGGTGGAGTGCGGAGGCAGAGCTTCGATGGCGGATGCGGAGCGGTTGACGATGGCGAGATTGGTCGGCGGTCGAGTCGTCGAGGTCGGAGGAAGAAGACAAGGCGAGCAGCGGATGGACTTCGGTGCTTCGGCGCTTGAGCGAAGGGGAATGGCGACGGGGAGATGGAGCAGCAACGGGCGGCAATGGAGCGGACGAGCGGGGGAAGATGACGACGAGGCAGCGATGGGATCTTCGACGATGGCGGCGACGCGCGACAGTCTGAGGTGGCGCGATGGCCTCAGGCGGAGCTCCGAGCGAAGGGGGAGATGCGAACGGCGAGAGAGGAGGCGAGCGGAGCTTCGACGAGGTTGAGGGAGAGGGATGAAGTCGAGGTCGGGGATGATGAGCGGGCGGGAGATGGAGGAAGGAAGGAGATGAGTTCTGTTGGTTTGTTTTGTTTGGGTTGGTTTCTTTGTTCTGTTTGGTTTGATTGAGAACCAGAGAGGGAGATGGAGAACGGGTAGGGGTTTGTAATATAATATAATAAGAAGTTAGTGGGGGTGAGAAGTGGGGGCAGTTACTAGGAGTGGGGAGATGTGCTGAACCGGATTTGAGGAGTGGGGGAGTTGGGGTACGGGACAAAAGTGGGGGTGAATAAATATTGTATGAGGATAGGTGTATGACAAATCTGTACAATTATTGGGTTCTGGGTCTAGTGGGCTTGGGCTTAAATACTGGGCTAAAAATATTAAATAAAATAATTTAGATATTGGGCTAAACAATTGGGCTTAGATTAATTAATTTAAATAAATAAAATCAAAATACCAGTTTGGGCTTTAGAATAAATAATTGGGTTTCAGAATAATAAAATCTAGATACAACTTGGGCTCAATAAAATCAATAATGTAACTTGGGCTTATATTAATAATTAATAAAACCAAAATACAACTTGGGATTATAATAAAGAATTGGGCTCTAAAAATAGTTTAAACAATAAAATCAATTATAGGGAAATAGTTATAAAATACTGAGAATTTAAATACGGAAAAATACTTAAAAAAAATACGTATTAATGAAAACAAGGGTTACAATATACATTGATCCATAACATTTTCTTCGAACCCAAATGAAGTAATCACTTTATGGAATTTCACATACCATTGTCGGGAAGCCTGTTTCAACCCGTATATGGATTTATTAAGCTTACAAACCAAATGCTCATCCTCTTTAGAGAAGAATCCTTCAGGTTGTTTCATATAACCCTCTTCCTCTAAATCACCATTGAGAAATGCCGTTTTCACGTCCATTTGGTGTATCTCAAAATCAAAATGAGCTACTAATGCCATCACCACTCGGAAAGAATCTTTCTTTGATACAGGAGAGAAAGTCTCGTTGTAATCGATTCCTTCCCTTTGAGTGAACCCTTTGGCAACAAGTCTAGCTTTATGTCTTTCGATGTTGCCATGCGAGTCTTTCTTTATTTTAAAGACCCACTTGCATCCAATGGCCTTTTCACCATTTGGCAACTCGACAAGATCCCAAACTCGGTTAGATGCCATAGAGTCCATCTCATCTTTCATGGCATTCATCCATAAGTTTGAATCTGTAGAACTTATGGCTTGTGAAAATGACACAGGATCATCGTCGGCTCCAATATTATAATCCGATTCTTGCAGATATACTAAATAGTCACCAGAAATAGTTGATTTCCTTGTTCTAGTAGATCTCCTCAATGGAACTTGTTCATCCTCAGGATGAACTGTTTGTTCCTCATTACCATCATGATCTATTAGATTGTTGTCAACTTGTGGAACCTCAATAGTTGGCTGTCTAACACGCAATTTAGCTTGAGGTGCGTGAATGACAATCAACTTGTCACTTGAAATAGTGGGTAGAAGTTGATCATAATCCTTTTCAGGAACAATGTCCTGAAATTGATCACTCCCACTAATCAAGTCATTCTCATGAAATTTAGCGTTTCTTGATTCCACAATCCTGGTATTATGAGACGGACAATAGAATCTATAATCCTTAGACCTTTCAGCATATCCAATGAAATACCCACTAATGGTCCTTGGGTCTAGCTTCTTCTCTTGTGGGTTGTACACTCTCACTTCAGACAGGCATCCCCAAATGCGTACATGTTGCAAACTCGGTTTTCATCCTTTGAATAGCTCAAAAGGCGTCTTTGAGACGGCCTTGGAAGGAACCCGGTTTAATATATACACTGCCGTCTTAAGAGCTTCTACCCATAAAAATGATGGAAGTTTAACATTACTCCTCATACTTCTCACCATGTCCATTAAGGTTCGATTTCTTCTTTCTGCTACACCATTCTGATCTGGAGAACCAGGCATGGTGTATTGGGTAACAATCCCATGCTCTTGAAGAAATCTTGCAAATAGACCTGGTGCTTGTCCGTTCTCGGTGTATCTACCGTAGTACTCTCCACCTCTATCTGATCTCACAATCTTAATGTGCTTATCACATTGTTTCTCTACCTCAGCCTTAAACAATTTAAAGGCATCCAAAGCTTCGTCTTTAGAACGAAGTAAGTAAAGATACATATATCGTGAATAATCATCTATGAAGGTGATAAAGTATTTCGGATCATTAGCGTTCATGTCTGGACAACAAATATCCGTGTGTATGATCTCTAATAGGTTTGAACTCCTTTGGCACCAATTTTGTGTTTATTAGTTTGCTTTCCCTTAATGCAACCAACACAAGTATCGAAATCAGTAAAGTCTAAAGTACCAAGTACCCCATCCTTTACCAATCTCTTAACTCTCTCAATGGAGATATGTCCCAATCTCCGGTGCCACAAAATAGAGGAGTCCTCATTTATAATACATCTTTTCAACCCAGTATTAACATGCATAGAACTATTAGTAATATCATTTTGCAAACAAAGACGATATAAACCATCAGACAAAATACCATATCCAATAACTTCAGAATTTCTGAAAATACTGAAACCAGAATCTGAAAAACTAAAGGAAATTCCCAAAGGTACAAGTCTTGAAACTGAAATCAAGTTTCTAGTGAAACCTGGTACATAAAACGTCTTTTCTAAATGCAAACTAAAACCACTACTTAAAATTAAACTGCATGTCCCAACGGCCTCCACATGTGAACTGGTCTGACTACCCGAATAGATATAGTGTTCACTTCCCATCGGTTTCCTTAGGTTTGTCATACCCTGCAAGGTATTCGAAACATGGATTGTAGTACCAGAGTCAATCCACCATGTATTATAATTAATATTAACCATATTAGATTCAAAAACAAACGCTAGAAAATTACCTTTCTTCTCAAGCCAAGTCTTAAACTTCATGCAGTCTTTCTTCATGTGTCCTTTCTTTTTACAAAAGAAACACGTAGACTCCTTCTTTATGCCTTGGTTTGCTGAAAGCTTTCCCTTTCCCTTTTCCTTAATGTGATCCTTTCTCTTCTTTGAAGAAGAAGCAGTAGTAAGGTTCACCTTTTCTCCCTCTTCCATCCTCAATCTGCCCTCCTCTTGAACACACATGGTCATAAGTTCATTAATTGACCATTTATCCTTATGTGTATTATAAGAGATCTTAAAAGGGCCATATTGTGGAAGGAGAGTGCACAAAATGAAATGTACTAGGAAAGATTCAGACATGGTAACTTCCAAATCCTTAAGTTGGGCCGCAATATCCCTCATGTGCATGATATAATCACGCACACACTTAAACTCATTGTGCCTCATGGATGAAAACTTCATAATTAAGGTGCTAGCAAGGGCTTTGTCAGAATCTATAAACTGCTCATCAATGGCTTTAAGGAGATCTTTAACCTTAGTATGCTTATCGACGGAACCCCGAATGCTAGCACAAAGTTTGGTCTTTATGAACATAATTGAGAGGCGATTAGATCGCTCCCACTTTTCATAAAGATCAACTGCAACTGGAGTGCTAGTCTCAGTTATACTAGGGGGTTCGTCTTTCCGAATAGCATAGTCGATATCCATCCAACCCAATTGCAGAAGCACTCTTTCTTTCCACACCTTATAGTTATCACCCTTTAATTCAGGAATGTCACAATTGACATCAGAAATGTTCCCGGGTAAAATTGCTGCAAAAAAATAATAAAAAATATACATACATGCTTGTAAACAAAAATTTGAGACTTAACTTTATCATGTTTTACCAATGCAAATCATGAATAAAAATATGAATCTAGTGACATAAAACCTGCCTGTGGGCTAAAGTCCTACTCAAATTAGATTCATAACTGTATGATGAAACTATTAAACCATATTCATTCCTTAATTCCTGTGGGTAGATTAAGGAACATAATTCAATATTTCACCCTAATTAATCATACAAAATATAATAAAATTTCCTGTGGGCATATTTCATCATATTACATATGATTAATTACAAATTAATGTCTAGTTTCCATATGTGATTTCATAAGAAATTTTAAAATAACTAGAGATGCTGTGGCTACTCTCCAATTACTAAAATTAACAAATCACTCGACATATTTCTTTAATATTTTGATCATGTACAATTTTAATGGCCATAACATCTTTAACTAGTTATTTCAAAACAATACTAAAGTTTTTCTAGTTTTAACAAAATAACATGATCTCAATCAATCACAAAATCAGTATTTCTTCATAACTATATTTTCGATTTAGCAAAGAAACCAATAGCATAGGCTTGGGTTACCAAGTTCGGCTAGGCATCATTAACCAAAACTAAACCGAAATTTAGCACAAATTTAGGCAAAACCCAACCAAAGTAATTAAAGATGAATCGGTCAAATCCAGTAAAGATTCAACACGGGAAATCAATAATAGGAGAGCAATGTTTAAAATCATCCTTAGATTTCACAGACGTTTTCTTTTGTGAAATGAAATAACAAGCAAGGCAGAGATAATTTTAATGGCTCTGATACCAAATGTAAGTCAAAAACACATTTATGTAAATTAAATGTAAGACAAAACAAAACAAATCTTCATGCATACTCTAATCGCCATATGAATATACATGAATGGAAGCGGAAGCGATAAAATAAAATTGATAATCGTACCTCCAGCCATTGCCGTTTTGAAGCCTGAAACCGTTTTCGCCAAAAGCCTCTTGATGTTGTCAATCTCAATTTTGGTTCCAAACTCTCCTTTCTCACTTTAGATAGTGTATATCAGAATTGTATGAGAGAGTGAGCTTGGTGACCTTTTTCATTTTTATATTTATACTACTCTAGCCATCATAGAGTAGTTATTGTAATTGCAAAATTAGTGTGTGGTTTTCTAAATGAGGGGAGAGAATCATGGGGAAATTACTTTGATCAGTTACCATATTGATCAGTTACCATTTGATCAGTTACCATATTGATCAGTTACCATTTGATCATTTACCATACTGATCAGTTACCATATTGATCATTTACCATACTGATCAGTTACCATATTGATCATTTACCATATTGATCAGTTACCATATTGATCATTTACCATTTCCCATTTAAATGGATCACATAACATATTTGTCCACATAACTAATTAATCAAATTACTTACTTGATTAAGTGGAAAATAAATAAAATGTCTAACATTGAGTTCACAAGGGGGTTCAATTCCTACATTCCACATGATATATATATATAGGAAAATGCTAAAATGAGATGGGTGAGATGAAGATGTATTTTGTGAGATGAGCAATTTGAATGATCCAAATCTCGATCACACCGTTCACATCATTCTACATATCATCTAGTTGGTGTGTACAAAATTTCAAGCGATTTGGAGACCTCTACCCTATGCATCAAAGCGTTCAAATAAATGCATATATATGTATTTCACATCATCTTCATGACGTGTTCAACGCTTTGATGCAAAGGCTAGAGGTCTCCAAATCGTTTAAAATTTTGTACACACCATCTAGATGACATGTAGAATGATGTGAACGGTGTGATCGGGATTTGGATGATTCAAATCGCCCATCTCACAAAAAAACACTCCATCTCATCATCTCATAATAGCATGACTCTATATATATATATTTATATATCTATGACCGGGCCGGGCCTTAGGGCCTTGGGGGTCTATTTGAAAAAAAAATAGATTTTTTTTTCTTTTTGAACTGTCAAAATTCAAAACATGTAATACCCCAGATTTGGAGCGAACAGTCGACTGGTCGATTGTTCAGTCGACTGGTTTGCGTACACGGGATTTGAGGAAATTTGAGAAGGATTTGAGAAATTTAGTCCCACATGGGAGGTGCACAAAAATAATTTGAGTATAAATATAATTAGCCAATGATCAAGAGTCACCTAATTGGTTAACCACCTTTTGAGAGGCAGCCTGTGGTGGGCAGTTGTACTACATAGTATCTAATTTGTCTTCTAAAAATATTAAAAATTGTCTGAGTATTGGGGCGGGGCATTACAAATGGTATCAGTATGTCTGCGGTGCTGAGTGTCATTGATCTCCGGGGTCGGGTATACTCTGCGGTGTTGAGAGTCACGGGTAGTGATTGATAGCCGGCTATCCAATCTGCGGTGTTGAGAGTGATTGATCTCCGGGATCGAGGACTATGCTACATCGGCTAGAAAGGGCGGATCCTACACTAGATGTGTGCCCTGTACTCAGCGAGGACGCTGATTTCTAAGGTGGGGTGTATGTAATACCGCAGATTTGGAGCGAACAGTCGACTGGTCGATTGTTCAGTCGACTGGTTTGCGTACACGGGATTTGAGGAAATTTGAGAAATTTAGTCCCACATGGGAGGTGCACAAAAATAATTTGAGTATAAATATAATTAGCCAATGATCAAGAGTCACCTAATTGGTTAACCACCTTTTGAGAGGCAGCCTGTGGTGGGCAGTTGTACTACATAGTATCTAATTTTTTTTCTAAAAATATTAAAAATTGTCTGAGTATTGGGGCGGGGCATTACAAATGGTATCAGAGCCGATTTTCGACACCGGGTGTAGTAAAGGTCAGTATGATCTGCGGTGCTGAGTGTCATTGATCTCCGGGGTCGGGTATACTCTGCGGTGTTGAGAGTCATGGGTAGTGATTGATAGCCGGGTATCCGATCTGCGGTGTTGAGAGTGATTGATCTCCGGGATCGAGGACTATGCTACATCGGCTAGAAAGGGCGGATCCTACACTAGATGTGTGCCCTGTACTCAGCGAGGACGCTGATTTCTAAGGTGGGGTGTATGTAATACCCCAGATTTGGAGCGAACAGTCGACTGGTCGATTGTTCAGTCGACTGGTTTGCGTACACGGGATTTGAGGAAATTTGAGAAGGATTTGAGAAATTTAGTCCCACATGGGAGGTGCACAAAAATAATTTGAATATAAATATAATTAGCCAATGATCAAGAGTCACTTAATTGGTTAACCACTTTTTGAGAGGCAGCCGGTGGTGGGCAGTTATACTTCATAGTATCTAATTTGTCTTCTAAAAATATTAAAAATTGTCTGAGTATTGGGGCGGGGCGTTACAAATGGTATCAGAGCCGATTTTCGACACCGGGTGTAGTAGAGGTCAGTATGATCTGCGGTGCTGAGTGTCATTGATCTCCGGGGTCGGGTATACTCTGCGGTGTTGAGAGTCACGAGTAGTGATTGATAGCCGGGTATCCGATCTGCGGTGTTGAGAGTGATTAATCTCCGGGATCGAGGACTATGCTACATCGGCTAGAAAGGGTGGATCCTACACTAGATGTGTGCCCTGTACTCAGTGAGGACTCTGATTTCTAAGGTGGGGTGTATGTAATACCCCAGATTTGGAGCGAACAGTCGACTGGTCGATTGTTCAGTCGACTGGTTTGCGTACACGGGATTTGAGGAAATTTGAGAAGGATTTGAGAAATTTAGTCCCACATGGGAGGTGCACAAAAATAATTTGAGTATAAATATAACTAGCCAATGATCAAGAGTCACCTAATTGGTTAACCACCTTTTGAGAGGCAGCCTGTGGTGGGCAGTTGTACTACATAGTATCTAATTTGTCTTCTAAAAATATTAAAAATTGTCTGAGTATTGGGGCGGGGAGTTACAAAACATTTTTCTATTAATAATATAACTGTTTCAAACTTAAAGAGACTTTATGTTATAGCAGTTTCAAAAATTAAATGATATTCATTATATAGCCATTTTTTGACTAATGCATACAGATTAATATGTTCCTTGTTACAAGATAAAAGAAGAGATCATCTTTGGGAAGAAAAAAAAAGAAAAAAAAATCTATCATTCAATCTATTCTCAAAATCTATTTTCTGCGGTTTTTGTTTGTCTTGCTAATTGCTGGTGCAAGTTGGTACGTGCTGCGATTGGAGTCTTGGCAGCACTGTAAATCAGAAGCTCGTTGTATCCCGGGAGAAGTGTTTGGTGATCAACGATTCATCTCCAGAATCGGCCAAATAGTTTTGTAAAGAAAGTGCAACCCACGCCTCGAGCCACTTCTCACTTTCTTCTTGTTGCAGATCAATTCCAAAAAGTTCACTTGGTACACTCAGGTCCAATTTCTCTAACAATTTTAAGAAACTATTTTCGTGATCTGTAATGGCTTTAGTTTCTGACCGCAAGTATGAAACCAACAAACCAGAAAAATTTGCTGGCCTGAACTTCATGCGATGGAAGAACAAAATGTTTTTCTGTCTGTCGCTGAAGGAAGTTGCCCATGTTCTTACCCAAGATTGCCCTGTAATGCTTAACCCAGAACCTGTTGATGCCAATGATAATGAACAAATCTTAGATGACATAGCAGAATGGAACGATGCCGATTTTAAATGTACAAACTGTTAATTCTTGATTTTGATGATTACAACACAATGCAAAGTTGTTGTGCTACCTCTCATATATTGTAGGTTGTATCAAAGTTTATTATGTATGATACATAAAGGCCTCAGAACAAATTGATCAAACAAGTGGTTCTAAAGCTGAAGAATGATCAAGCAAAGTTTCATACAAGGACAATGGCTTAAAGCTTCTCTCAAGACTAAAGACTCAAGTCAAGACTAAAGCTTCAATATCTTATATGTTGTGTCTTGTAAAAACAAACGTAATCTTCTTTTGTTGAGTCTTAGACTGAAGTAAAAGCCTTGTCACACACACACACTCACATACAATTTTAATACTATGTGGTTTTCTAAAATAAAGGTCAAAACAGTTGGAACTTGGTCAGCTGTTGAGTACTAGTCGACTGCTATTAAGGACCAGTCGACTGTATTTGTACAAAACTGTCTGAGCTTCTTCAAACTCTGACCAGTTGACTCATAACGGCCACCCAGTCGACTATTCAAGTCATTTTTGACAGTTTACTAATTTCAAAATTTGATTTTTTGAATTCAAAAGATTTATTTCCGTTGGTTGACAGTTGGTACAACTATTTTTCAACGTCCAGTGATTCTAACTCTATAAATAGAATGTAGAAATCATTTGGAAAAGGTTACAACACAACACTCTCTTTTTATATAAGCTTTCAAGTCCTTATTTTCAAAAAGAGAACAAGAGTTCAAAAGCTTTCAAATCCTCTAAGTTTTTGGTTCTCTGTTTTCAGTCCAATATAACATTGATTTCATTTTGGACTGATTTCAGAAGTGACCTATTAGCCTCCATACACAATTCACAATCACAACAAGGCTATCGGTTGATTGTAACTCTTTCATTGTTCTTTCTTTCACTCTCGGTTGGAGAGTAGGGCTCTAGGGTGTAGATTCAGGTTTTCACTCTTGGTGGAAGAGTGGGTTGCTCTCTCTAGTGGTGAGAGAGCACTATGGGTTGGACAAGGTTGTTGTCTAACGTCGTAGGGTATTCTTGTAAATTTTCAAGAATAGTGAAAAATCTCAAGTGGGTTGCTTGGGGACTGGATGTAGGTCGGGAGGACCGAACCAGGATACATCATGTCTACTCTGTGGCTGTATTTCTCTAAACTTGCATTTCATTTACTTGCTTTTTAAGTTCTCTGTGAAACTTATCTGGATAGTCGACTGTGTCTCTTTTTAAGTCGACTGGTCAGACTTGTACTACATTCTCTCTGAAAACTTGTCTGGTAAGTCGATTGGTTCTTCGATAAGTCAACTGATCAGACTCGTCTTAAAATACTCTTCTTAACTGTCGCCCCAGTCGACTGGTTTCTCTTTTCAAGTCGAAGGGACCGAAAAAAAGTTCAATTCCGCAATTATTTTTATAAAATACTATTCACCCCCTTCTAGTGTTTCTTACCTTGCCTACAGGATCCAACAGAAACTTCATCTTGAATGGGCTATCCGACGAATTGTATGACTATTACTTACAGCCCGATACAGCTAGGTCTGTTTGGGAAGCCCTCCAGAAGAAATTTGACACCGAAGAGGCTGGCTCGAAGAAATTCACAGTCAGTCGTTATCTCAAATACATCATGGTCGACGACAAGCTGGTAACTATTCAATCTCACGAATTACAACATATTGCTCATGAGATCATTTCAGAGGGAATACCCCTCGATGAGCAATTTCAAGTAGCTGTGATGATTGACAAGTTACCACCTGGTTGGAAAGACTATAAGAATATCTTGCGACACAAATCAAAGGAACAGACCATGGAGAATTTGATAACTAGGCTTAGAGTTGAGGAGGAATCCAGAAAACAAGATCAGAAAGAAGAAGTCCTGCTTGTTCAACAGAATAAAGCGAAGGTCCATTTGAAACCAAAGAACAAGCCGTTCAAGAAGAATGCTAGTCGGAAGTTCAATTCGAACTTTCGTTAGAATGGTCAAAATGGATGTCAGAATCCGAATAAGACAAATAACCAGTAAGCCCAAACCAACAACAATGGAACAGATCCTATCGAGTGTTGGAAGTGTCATCGCTTTGGACATATCGCTGGGAACTACCGATCGCGTACGCCTGCACCATAGGCAAATGCTATCGAAGGGCCTTTAGTGGCTATGATAACTGAGTCCAACATGGTCGGTGTAACCGATGGGTGGTGGGCTGATACGGGTGCTACTAGGCATGTTTGCTATGAGCACAGCTGGTTCAAAACTTATAAGGAGACTGAAGGTCAGAAAGTGCAACTTGGTGATTCACATTGTATCAATGTGAAGGGCACTGGAGAGGTGGACTTGGAGTTCACCTCTGGCAGGACTGATACCCTCAAGGATATCTTGCACACTCTTGATATGAGGAAGAACTTGATATCTGGATACCTTCTCAACAAGGTTGGTTTTCATCAGAGCATCGGATCCGACCAGTATGTTATAACTAAAAATGGGATTTTTGTGGGAAAGGGATTTGCTTGTAATGGGATGTTTAAACTGAGTATTGAAATGAATAAGAATAATGCTTCTGTTTACTCTTTGTCTTCTTTTAATTTATGGCACTCTAGACTATGTCATATTAATAAGAAATTGGTAAATAATATGAGCAAACTTGGCATGATACCAAAAGTTAACTTAAATGAATTTGAGAAATGCACCTCCTGTAGTCAAGCTAAGATAATTAAAACTTCACATAAAAGTGTAGCTAGAGAAACAAAAATTTTAGACTTGATACATTCTGATATATGTGGGAAGGATGGAACCTTAACCAGAAATGGTAAAAGATATTTCATAACGTTTATTGATGATCATTCAAATTATACTTATGTTTATCTTATGGCACATAAGAGTGAAGCAATTGACATGTTTAGAACTTATGTAACTGAAGTGCAAAATCAATTTGAAAGAAATATTAAGAGATTTCGTAGTGATAGAGGTACAGAATATGATTCCAATGAATTTAAACAATTATATGCATCATTTGGAATTATTCACGAGACTACTGCACCTTATTCACCTGAATCTAATGGAAAAGCTGAAAGAAAAAAATAGGACTCTTACTGAATTGGTAGTTGCTTCGCTTTTTAGTTCTGGAGCACCCAAATCTTTATGGGGTGAAGCTTTCTTATCTGTATGTCATGTTTTAAATAGAATTCCGCATCTATCTTCTGATACTTCACCATACGAATTATGGAGAAGTAGAAAGCCTAATATTGATTATTTTAGAGTTTGGGGTTGTTTAGCATATGTCAGAAAACCTGACCCTAAAAGAATCAAACTTGCAAGTAGGGCATATGAATATGTTTTTATTGGTTATGTAGATAACAGTAAGGCTTCCAGATTTTTTGACTTAAACAATAATGTGATTATTGAATTTTTAGATGCTGATTTTTATGAGGATAAATTTCCTTACTTATTGAGGAACAGTGGGGGTAGTAGTGGGGGTTCACAACCCTCAACTTCCTCTGACATTCCTCAAACTAGTACAAATGCTAATGTTGATTTAGATTCTGAGCCACATAGAAGCAAACGTGCTAGAACTACTAAAGATTTTAGTGATGACTATGTTGTATATGCTTTAGAATCTGATCCTAGTTCTATCAATGAGGCTTTAACCTCACCTGATGCCGATTTGTGGCAAGAAGCCATAAATGACGAAATGGATTCACTAACCTCTAATGGTACTTGGGAGTTAGTGGACTTACCTCGCGGTAGTCATACTATAGGATGTAAATGGATTCTTAAGAGAAAGCTAAAAGCAGATGGTACAATTGAAAATTTTAAAGCTAGACTAGTAGCTAAAGGATTTGTACAAAAGGAAAATATAGATTTCTTTGACACTTACTCTCCTGTGACCCGTGTGACTACCATTAGAGTTTTATTAGCCATTTCTGCTGAGCATAACTTGTTGATCCACCAGATGGATGTTAAAACAACTTTTCTTAATGGAGAACTTGAAGAGGAACTTTATATGGATCAGCCTGAAGGTTTTGTGATTGCAGGGAAGGAACACAAAGTCTGCAAGCTGAATAAGACTTCATGTGGTCTTAAGCAAGCTCCTAAACAGTGGCACGACAGAATTGATCAATTATTACTCTCAAATGGTTTTTCTATTAATAATGTTGATAAATGCCTTTATTATAAAGCATCCAGTGATAGTTGCATCATGCTTTGTCTATATGTAGATGATTTACTTATTTGTGGTTCTTCGCTTGAAATGATTTCAGAGACTAAAACTACGCTTAGTCAAAATTTTGATATGAAGGACCTAGGTGAGGTGTAAACCCTATTTTCATAATTAATTATTTCCTGTATATTTTATTTATTTCGAATAATTGTATATTTTAACGTTAATTTCTATTTCTATATGATCAACTATTTATAATATATAATGTTTGGATTATTTTGATGAATTTGTTAAACTCGAATTCCATCCTGATATATATATTATTTTGTTCACTGTTATTGTTATTATCGTTATTATTACTGTTATTATTGATTTTTTTTTTGTTATTACTATCATTAAACTCTTTGATTTATTAATTTTAGAAACCCTGTAGATCGTAATCTATATTTTGTGATTATTGGAATATGAATTTGCTTACATTTTGATTTAAATTAAATTAATTACTGTTTAATGTATTTTAGCAAAATTAATCCCGATTTTGTTTATTCCGTGAATCTGTGTATTCTAATGTGTTATAGTATTTGAGTATTAACATAATGTATACTTTTTGATTCATTTGTACTATTGCACTACTATTTATTTATTTGATTAATTATTTGTTTTTAATCTAAAAATCATTATTCATACCTAAAAATTCATAACCCATTTTTCTTATTGGATAATCCAATACCCTATTAACCCAAAACCCTATAGCCCTATTTATATAAATAACCCTAAACCTAACCTAACCCTACCCCCTACTGTTTTACCCTAATCTACCCAGCCGCCATACTCCATCTTCTACCTCTTCATCTCCCTCCCGTCTCTCTTCCGATCTTCCATTCCCTGAGCAGAACGACGTGCCCCCTCCCTGTCTCCCTCGTCGCGTCGCGCCAGACTACCCCCTGACCCCTTCTTTCGTCAGCCTCGACAACGGCAGCGCCCACCCCGGGCGCTGCACCCTGTCGCCCCGCCCCACCGCGACGCCTCGACACCCATCCTGCCATGGCCGCCTGTGCCCCCTGGCCGCGTCGCTCACATCGCCAACTCCTCCCTCCTGCGTCGCGCCCCACCGCGCCGTGCGAGTGCAGCGCCGTCAACCTAGACGCCAACAGCCCCTGCACCTCGGTGACCTCCCCCTATTCGACCCCCACCCCTGTAGCAACTCCTCTCCGATGACTATAGTTGCGCCCCTGTACCCTACTGTCTCCCACGGTAGCAGCATCGCGCGCTCCACCAGCCGCTCGCAGCTTCTCCGGAAGCTAGTCGATGACCACCTCGTGCCCCTCGCCATCGCTGCCCCGGCGCTCCTCGCTGTCAGCCTCGCGTCGCCATAGTCGTCGCCATAGTCGCCACGGTCGAAGCTCCCGCCTGTGGCTGAGTTGATCAAGAAGAGAAGGAAAGAGTTTTGGCTGTTTTGAATCTCGGCCACCCAATCATCAAGATCGTGTCCATCACTGATCTGATCAGATCATCCCCATCATCATCATCAGCTCAATCAGATCGCTTCTGGGCCGTTTGATCTCCATCTTGATCAAATCAGATCAGAGCATTCTGAGCCGTCGATCTTCATCGATCTTGATCGCCATCAAGATCCGCTCTGATCCGATCCATCCGATCTCGATCGTCGACCAACACCCTCATCCAATCAAGACAAGTATTCTCCTTGTACAATTTATTGTTCTAGTACAAGCATTTAATTGAAAATACCGCATATAGGTTGTAGTTGTGACTCCTTCTTGTCTCATCATTTGTTGATCTAATGTTATTCCTTGTCGATTCTATAATCTTAAGAGTCATAACCCTTTCGTTGTTATATTTACAAACTAGTTGGACTCATTTATCTCCTATTCACTTGAACACATGAAACTAAGAAACCCTAGACTTGTAGATGTGTGTTGTATCATGTATGTAGTGATCTTGCATTCCTTGAGTTGAGAAAATAGATGTTGCTTGCTAATTTGATAACCACTACATCCGTATTTGTATCACACATTAATCTAGACTCGTAATAATTAATTATCATGCAACTTATATATGAAATACATTCACACTTGTTGCTGTCCTGAACTTTACTTGCTGTTTCGACCCCTTTAAAGTCAAAATCGGAACTTGATCCCTGAACATGAAATGTAGCTCTAAATGTCTAAATATCGATAGCCTCCAGAATTTTTGAATTCTGAGTTATGGTTTAGGAGATATCGCAGTTTTACTACTGCTGTGTCGATAGTCGCAGATTCACAAAACTGCTGCACCTCTTTAGTTCACAAGTTATTTTAACTATGCTACCAGTAAGTTATTGACTTGAAATTTTGCATGCTGTTGCTGGACACCCTAGAGAATATTTCCAAATTTTCTCAGAATTAATTAACAATGTTTCAACACTGTTTCACATGTATAAACTCAGATTCACAAATTCTGGCTGAACACAAATGCTGTATAGTTTGCTGTTTTGACACATGTTGCCACAACTTTCATGTACCTTAATTATATGCGTTGGAACCGGACAGGAGTCTAGTTTCTAAAACTTCTGACTGATCCACATTTGCTATCTTGTAGCAACGGAAATCGCAGTTTTGGTGCAGCAACGTCATGCTGTCTAGAATTGGAATTCTCGTTGTTCTTGATATTTTGATTTGTTTTGACCCTCGAACTTGTATCCTACCTAGCCTAGACTTGTTCCATGTTCTTGATTATGTTTATTTGACTTGTTTCGTACACTTTCATGCTTTCTTGTTGATAATAATAAATAATAAGCCGGGGTTTAAAGGAAAGACCATAGTAGTGGACAATATAGGTAAGTGTACTCGGAAGGAGACCCGTGTTTTTCAATACTTGGTTCATGAACTTATTGTATCTTGATGGATTCATGGAGCCATTACTTGGCTCATGAACTTGTTAGTGGATTTGCGAACTTGTTTCGTGAACTTGTTATTTATTTTTCGATTCATGAACCATGCTTGCTTGATACTTGATGCCTGAGTACACCGCTCTATAGACTCCACCATTAGGCCTAAACATAACTGATTTGTATGTAGCAATCATGTAGTAAAAGTATGGATGCATGAAGTGCTACCTAGATAGTAATAACCACAAGACTTGAAACATAAAACTTGAACTTGATACATGCTTACTTGATACTTGATGACATGATACATGGGACTTGATACTTGAATATAATACTTGACACTTGCAACTTGATACTTGTATTTGACAACTTGACACTAAACTTGAGACTTGTTACTCGACACTTGTACTTGATACCTGTCACTTGATGTTGGATACCTTCACATGTTCACTTACCACTTACCCCACTATTAGTATTTTGTTACCCAACCTGGTCACTTGAGTTGTACTTCTTGCTAATTAAATTCTTGAATCCCGACTACTTGTTGCATCCCTATTATATTCTTGATTCCAAATCTTGTTTTATATTTCTTGTACTTATTTTTATTATTTGTGGCCCTAACTGCACTAAGGGCATTTCTCTTATTTTCTCTATTTTCTTCTTTTATTTTTATAAATAGACTTTGGAGACGTGCTGCCTGCTGGAATCAGTGAGCAGAGATTTTAAGCTTCAAATGGAGAAAAGACATGTTCAAATTATTTATTTTCTTGTGTTATTTATTTTCTTGCTACTTAAAATTTGTAACGGGCTTATGTTCCCGAGTTTTATCTTTGATCCAGACTTGAAAACTATTTGGATATTATTATTCGTTTCAATTATTTTCTGTTGCTTAATAAATTATTCATGCATGCTTGGTTATATATATATCTTGCTATGTTCTTGTTGTGATGCTGAGTCGATCCTACAGCTTATGGATGATGTTAAAATCATTCGCTGGGCTTCGTCACACACTCGTATTCCGTATTTTTGGGAAGCGGGGCATGACATGAGGCCAATGTTATTTTAGGCATGAAAATCACACGTTCTGAGACTGGTATTACTCTTGATCAATCTCATTACATTGAGAAGATCTTGAAGAAATACAATTGCTTTGACTGTAGACCTGCATGTACACCTAGTGACCCTCATGTTAAACTTTTAAAAAATTCTGGTGCTGCAGTTAGACAAAAAGAATATACTAGTATTATTGGTAGCCTTCACTACGCTACTGACTGCACTAGACCTGACATTGCATATGTTGCAGGTGTATTATGTAGATTTACGAGTTGTTCTAGTTCTGAGCATTGGAATGCTATTGACAGAGTCATGAGGTACTTGAAAAAGACCATGAACTTAGGACTACATTATGAGAGGTTTCCCGCTGTCCTTAAGGGATTCAGCGATGCAGATTGGAATTCATTTTCAGATGATTCCAAGGCCACAAGTGGATACGTTTTTAGTATCGCTGGTGGTGCTATTTCTTGGAGGTCCAAGAAACAGACTATTTTAACTTACTCTACTATGGAGTCTGAGTTAGTTGCTTTAGCTGCGGCTACTGAGGAGGCAAGTTGGTTGAGGAACCTCTTGTCTTACATTCCTTCATGGAATAGGCCCATACCTCTGATCTTAATCCACTCAGATAGTACTGCTGCCATAGCTAAAGTACAAAATGCTTACTATAACGATAAGCGATTAGCTATTTGTCGCAAGCACAGTATGGTGAGAGAGCTCCTCACGTCTGGTGCTGTTACTGTGGATTTTGTTAGATCAGAAAGTAATCTTGCAGATCTTTTGACGAAAGGATTGTCTCGAGACAAAGTTTGGAATACATCGATAAGGATGGGACTGAAGCCCATTTAGGATCACAATTGGTGGGAACCCAACCTATACGACTGGAGATCCCAAGACATAGGTTCAATGGGAAAAACAAGTCATACTGTGATTGAAATCATGCAACCTAGGAGTTTACCACTCCTTAGTCCATCCTGATGTGTATGTGCATGATATATTGTAGCATTAGTAAGGATGAGCTTGGCTCTTAGTGAGCTCTATATCTCTGAATGAGAGGAGTGCCTGGCTACAAAAGCACTCTTGATAGACTCACCGGGGTGTTTGTGAAGTGTGGCCGCTTCTATGAGAATGGGGCTGATTCTCTAAAAACATTCACCTATGCTGGGATAAGCAGAAGGCCGGAATGTGCTGGCATTTAGAACTTGCACCTGGTAGAATCGCGTGTAGTTTTCCTTCACTATGTAAAAACGGGTAATGAGTTCAAGACTTAAGATGACTCATTATTCTTGCATTTTGGGAATTGTCCACTATGTAAGGTTCAAGTCTTCGGACACCTTACTTATGCATGGTTCTATACTTTTGAAAAATTGCTTCTTTTAAAATTAGTGTTTTAAATATATAAGTAGGAGATTGTTGGAATTGAGTATACATTCAAAACACTCATCTTGTTGACAATACTGTTTCTTGGCCCAACGCTTAAAGTTTTGAGTTCACAAGAGGTCGGGGGTTCAATTCCTACATTCCACATGATATATATATATATATATATATATATATATATATATATATATATATATATATATATATATATATGACCAGGCCGGGCCTTGGGTCTTGGGGTCTATTGAAAAAAAAACCGAATTTTTTTCTTTTCTTTTTGAACTGTCAAAATTCAAAACGTTTTTCTATTAATAATATAATTGTTTCAAACTTAAAGAGACTTTATGTCATAGCAGTTTCAAAAATTAAATGATATTCATTATATAGCCGTTTTTTGATTAATGCATACAGATTAATATCTTCATGGTTACAAGCTATAAGAAGATATCAACTTTGGGAAGAAAAGAAAAAGAAATAAAAATCTATCATTCAATCTATTCTCAAAATCTATTTTCTGCGATTTTTGTTTGTCTTGCTAATTACTGGTGCAAGTTGGTACGTGCTGCGATTGGAGTCTTGGCAGCACTGTAAATCAGAAGCTCGTTGTATCCCGCGAGAAGTGTTTGGTGATCAACGATTCATCTCCAGAATCGGCCAAATAGTTTCGTAAAGAAAGTGCAACCCACGCCTCAAGCCACTTCTCACTTTCTTTCTGTTGCAGATCAATTCCAAAAAGTTCACTTGGTACATTCAGGTCCAATTTCTCTAACACAAACAATTTGTGTCGAGACTTGTTTACTACACAATCTCCTTAAAACAGATTTTGCCTCGTCCGGGTGCTGAAATTTGCGTAGGTGTTTGTCTCCTATGATGCAACGAAAGAAGATTTGACGTAGGTACCACGTCACGCTATCAAACAGGACAACATTTGAAATCTATCACCGAACGGCCGAAGAAGCCGCATGTACCACGTCCGCAGGACGTGCGGGCGCACACAACCCGCATGTAATCCCAACCGAGATTTGCACCCCTCCCACGCGCGCAAGAGAGAGCCTCTTGGCTTGCTATCTTACAATGCTAAGTAAGAGGTTATTATATATCATCTTCTAATTCCTTTGGTTTTTCCGATGTGGGAGTAAAATCCTTCAACTCATTTTCAGAAATGAAACCGTCTCACTTAGGGAGACAATTTCTCATTCACCCCTCAACCGTTTTGAGCAAGTAAATATATGATTTTGATCTAATCATGAAGGAGAACACAAATCAATAAAGATCTCTCACTAATTCATAGTAGATCTTACTCAAAAAATTGCCTTTAAATGGTTCGTAAAATTGTGTTAATACACCAATTTTCTAACATTCCCCACATGAATGAAATTGACGACCACAGACACAATATACTGACACGACAAGTTTAGTGATAGAATTCAGCATTTAAAACCTGCATATGGTAGGTAGGTGTTACCCTTTGAACAATCCCTTATGAAAATATGTTTACTTTACTAACTGAACAATAGACGTGATGTCCTTGAACTGTTCTGTCATTTGTGTAAACGATGATATATCTTACACATGAATCTTCCTATCGCATTTTAGTTTTCATTGTTATGTCCATTTTGGCCATGAACATACGCCTGGTTCTGCAAGAGTTTAATAGGAATATTGTCCTATATTATTCCTTTAGAAGCGGCCCTTCTGACCTCTCACATAGGTGATATCTTAGTTAAGAGTAACCCACATTACTCTGCTCAGATTTTCGACGCATAAGAATCATTAAAAGCCTAGATTAACCACTTACCTCAGGGGCATCACCGTTTCGTCATGGGAATGGACATGGAAAAATCCCCACAGTGATCCAACATGGTCTTTACAATTTAGTTGTCCCTTTAAAGCTTGATCTTAGGATCTCCAGTCAGCTGGGTTGGGTGTCCATTATATCGACTTATTCGTTCATGGGCTTTAGTCTCATTCCCCTCGATGACTTATCAACTAATTCTCTGTTTCACCCTTTGGTTAGCGGATTCGCAATATTATCCATTGACTTTACATAGTCCACAAAGATAACCACAGTAGAGAGTAGTTGTCTAATGGTATTATGTCTTTGACGAATATGTCTAAATTTACCATTATACATATTGCTTTGTGCTCTACAAATTGCAGTTTAACTATCTAAATGTGTGCAGATTGGGCACACAGGCCTTGTCCACCTTGGAATATCTTTAAGGAAGTGGCGTAACCATTCAACTTCTTCTCCATATTTGTTTAGTGCGATAAATTCAGATTCTATCGTGGATTTAGCGATCACTGTTTGTTTCGAGGATTTCCAAGAAACTGATGCACCACCTAGTGTAAACACATAGACACTAGTGAATTTTGAATTATCACTAGATATCCAGTTCGCATCACTGTATCATTCAAGTACAACCGAATATCTTGTATAATGAAGCCCATAGTTACGAGTAAAATGCATGTACTTCAATACTCTTGTAATCTCCTGCCAATGCTCGTTTTCAGGATTACTCGTATATCTACTTAGTTTGCTAGCTGCATAGGCTATGTCTGGTCTTGTGCAACTCATCAAGTACGTTAGGCTATGTCTGGTCTCCTTTATTCTTAGAAAAATGTAAAGTTAGATCTATTTTAGTTCTTGTAATTCCAGAATTATATTTGTCAAAATTTTCAAGTATATTGTCAATATAATGCGACTAGCTTAAAACAAGCTTGTCTGATATTCTTGTGATTTTACTTCTCAATATAACATGATAGTCTCATGTCTTTCATGGCAAACCTCGAGTTCAACATGTTTTTAATATATTTAATCTTCTTATCATTATTTTTAGTAATAAGCGTGTCATCTACATACAAACATATTATGACATATCCATTTTCTGTGTCTTTGACATACACACATTTATCACACTCGTTGATTTTGAAACCGTTTGTCATCATGACTTTTTCAAATTTCCCATGTCATTGCTTTGGTGCTTATTTCAAGCCATATAATGACTTCATCTGTTTACATACATTCTTTTCTTGTTCTGAAGCTGAAAAACCCTCAGATTGTTCCATGTAGATTTCTTCATCTAGATCTCCATTAAGAAAAGTTGTTTTTACATCGATTTGATGTACTTCAAGATTGCGCAAAATTGCTATTGCAAGTACCATCATAATAAAATTTATTCTCGTCACAGAAGAATATGTATCAAAGTAATTCATACCTTCTTTTTGTTTATATCATTTGATTACAAGTCTTGCCTTGTATTATCAATTGATCCATTAGGTTTCATTTTTCTCTTAAAAATCCATTTGGAACCTAAATATTTATTACCTGGTGGAAGATCCACTAGTTCCAAAGGATGATTTTGCAAGATTGAATCAATTTCATTCTTAATGGCTTCTTTCCATAGAGAACCATCACTAGAGCTCACCACTTTCTCAAAAGTTTGGGGTTCACCTTCAAGTATAAAAGTCAAGAAATCTGGACCAAAAGATTTTTTCGTTCTTGTTCTTTTACTACGTCTAGGTTCCTCATCAATTCTTCATCTTGGTTTTCACTATCTTCAGTGATAGTCTTATGTGTTCGTTTGGAAGAACATGGTTCTTCCTTAGACTTACATGGAAACACATCTTCAAAGAATGATGCATTTTTAGACTCCATTATCGTATTCTTTGGTATCTCAGGGATGTCGAATTTGTATACCAAGAACTGATAAGCATTACTATTATGTGCATAGCCAATGAAAATGCAATCAACCATTTTTTTGTCATATTTTCACTTTCTTAGGTAGAGGTAATACCACCTTGGCAAAGCATTCCCACAATCGCAAATAATTGTAGGATGACTTTCTTCTCTTTTATAGTTCATATGGAGTTTTCTCTTCTTTCTTTTTGGGTACCTTATTCAAAAAGTAATTAGCTGAAAGAGTATCTCCCCTTCCACAAGTTTAGTGGCAAACCAGAACTTATTAACATTGTATTTATCATTTCCTTCAATGTACGGTTTTTTCGCTCAGCAACACCATCAGACTGAGGAGAATAAGGCGATGTAGTTTCATGTATAATCTCATGCTTAAAACAAGTCTCAGTAAATGGAGATGCATACTCTCCACCTCGGTCACTTCTTAGTGTCTTAATTTTCTTGTTGAGTTGGTTCTCAACTTCATTTTTACATAGAACAAATTTCTCTATCGCTTTGTCCTTGGTTTTAAGTAAATACACATAACAATATTTTGTGTTATCATCAACAAAGGTAATAAAATACTTATTACCACTTCTTGTTTGTGTCATTTTTAGATCACAAATATTACTGTGAATTAAATGAAGAGGTTCAGTATTTCTTTCAATATTTTTAAATGATAATCTTGTTAGTTTTGTCTCAACACAAGTTTCACACTTATGTTTGGAATCAATTTGGAATGTTGGTAATAATTCAAGTTAATTAGTCTACGCAAAGTATCATAATTAACATGTCCTAGTTTAGCATGCCATAAATTGGAAGAACTCAAGCATATAAGTAGAAGAGCTTGCTTTATTAATATTCTTGACCATGGTCATTACATTGAGTTTAAACATTCAACCACTCATGTATCATTTACCTACATACATTCCACTCTTCGACAAAATAAATTTTTTTGACTCAAACACTAAACGAAATCCGTTATTATTAAGCAACGAACCAGATACCAGATTCTTATGGATTTCAGGAACATATGTAATATTGTTCAGAGTCAGTTCCTTTCCAAAAGTCATCTTCATAGTCACCTTACCTTGGTCTTTGATTTCTGAAGTAGCTGAGTTCCCCATAAACATCTTCTCCTCATTCTCTAATGGTTCGAAAGTGGAGAACATATCTCTGTTGGAGCAAACATGTCGAGTAGATTTAGTGTCAATCCACCATTCCTTGGGGTTTGAACCCATTAAGTTCACCTCTGAGACCCCAGTTGAGAGGTTAACATTAGAAACGTCTTGAGCAATGCCTTCAACCATATTTGCTTCTCTATTCGTGTTATTCTTGGGTAGTCTACAATCAGTAGACTGGTGACCTAACTTGTCACAGTTGAAGCACTTACCTTGGGCTTCGGCTTCTTGGAGATTCCTCCATTATGTCCCAACCTGGGCCAATTTTCTTTGTTGTTGGACTTTTTGGAACGTTGATTATGTTACACCACATTATCCTTGGCAGCATGACTGATGACTCCGAATTTTTCAGAACCTTTATTGTCTTCTTCAATACGAAGTCTGACAATGAGATCCTCAATGCTCATTTTCTTTTGCTTATGCTTCAATTAATTTGTGACGTCTTTCCAACTTGGCAATTTTTAATAATACAAGCAACTTGAAAGCTTTCACTTAAGTTCATACCTTCAACATGTATGTCAAGCAAGATCAGTTGAATTTCTTGAACCTGACTGATCACCATTTTAGAATCTACCATTTTGTAGTCTAGAAAGCGGCCCACAATGAATTTCTTGATGCCAACAATCTCAGTTTTATATTTATGATTTATGGATTCCCAATATTTTTTAGCTGTTCCTTTATCAATATAAACATTGTACAAATAATCAATTAATCCGTTCATTATGTAGTTCCTACATAAGTAATCAACATTTTTCTAAGCATCCATATCTTGCTCATCTTCTTTAAGATTTGGAGCTTTTTCGTTCAAGAATCTTGCGAGATTCAAGGTGATCAAGTAGAACATTATTTTCTGTTGCCACCTCTTGAAATTGACCCGTTGAACTTCTCAGGTTTCTCCTCATGGGAGACTGAGGCAGGGACAACGGCTGGTATTGGCACTCGTGCCATATTAACAGTCGGCACTTGTGCCACATCAACAATTGACACTTGGACCATTTCGGCCATAACAAAATTCTCCGATGCATTTGTCATTTTTAATCTGAAAATACACAACACGAGTGTATATTTTCAGAATGAAAAAGAAAATAAAAAGAAGTGTCTCAAAATCAGAAAGGAAGAAAATAAAATATGTTATAAGTTTGTTACAAAATTTTGTTTACAAATATCGTTTGCAATAAAACCAAGTATGATTGAGAGGCACAAAATCGAAGAAGAAGAAGAAGAAGACGAAGAAGAAGAAGAAGAAGAAGGAGAAAACCAACAAATAAAAAGAAAGAAAAGAAATAACAAAATTACAAACCAAACAATTTGTGTTGAGGCTTGTGTACCACACAACCTCCTTAAAACAGATTTTTCTTCGTACAGGTGCTGAAATTTGCGTAGGTGTCTACCTCCTATGATGCAATGACAGAAGAGTTGACGCAGGCACCACGTCATGCTCTCGAACTGGACATCGTTTGAAATCTATCACCGAACGACCGAAGTATGGAACTTGACTTGAAGCACAGAACAAAAAGTGGGGAGAGAAGAGTTTATGGTAGTTTGATTCAAGGGGTAGGGGGCCTCCATTTATAAGGCCAGGGTGAAAATCGTAACGGTAAACAACTCATTGACTACATCCACTGTAACGGCAGACAACTCCTTTAATGCACTGACTATAACGGTAGACAGAAGCATGAATGCACCACTGTAATGGTGGAAAAAACCATTTCTATAGTTTAAAACGTGAATAAATGGCAGACAAAACCGTTTTTGTATTTATTTCAGCCGTCACAGATCAGAAAAATCCAAACTGTAGCAAGAATAGGCTCTGCACGTGGTGGGGTTCATGTCGGTCTGGCATTCGTGTCCACAGGACGTGCGGGTGCACACAAGCCGCACGTGTAATCTGGTCCGAGCCCCCCCTCTGCACGTGCGAAAGAGAGCATCTTGGCCTGCTATCTTACAATGCCAAGAAAAAAGTTGTTAATATCATCTTCTAATTCCTTTTATTTTTCCGATGTGTGACTAAAATCCCTCAACTCATTTTTCAGAAATGAAACCGTTTCACTTAGGGAGACAATTTCTCATTCACCCCTAAACCGTTTTAAGCAAGTAAATATATGATTTTGATCTACTCACGAAGGAGAACAAAAATCAATAAAGACCTCTCACTAATTCATAGGGGATCTTACTCAAAAAATTGCCTCAAAATGGTTCATAAAATGGTGTTAATACACCCATTTTCTAACATCCAACACAACTAGAACCCATATCTCGATACTGAAATCCATAAAAAACCTCCACCCTAAATTCATACTCCACATCCACCAAAAATGCGTAGCTGCACGGGCTAAAACTCTTTGTCCTATTATGACCATCGAAAGTCTGCATATATATATATATATATATATATATATATATATATATACACTAGGTTTGCCCGATGACACGTGCCTACGGCACGTCTTCAGAACGGTGCACCTACATTGATTATATAAAATAGTTTTGGAGGTCCAGCAAATTAATTGAAGTAACAAACATATTATATGAGGAAGCAGTATATCTACCTTTAAGCTCAACCACCGCTTTCTTGATCATTAGCTTGAACTTACCTGGAATGCATATAGTTTGTTAGAAACACTGCATAGAGTTTTTTTAAACTTCAGCATCACTTTTAGATGCTTGTAATCATTATGCAAAGACATTATCATATAGGTTTTATAGAGCTTACTCTAATCCCATAACCACTATGAACATGTCTAAATACAATGGTAACGCAAGTGCAGGTGTGAATGTATCTATAATACCAATAATTTAAACATTTGTTTGTCAGAGACTCAGTTTGCAATTAAAATACCTCTTATTATTATTTCAACCAAAATGAAATACATGAAGTTATCAAAACTCTAATCTAAGCTAATCATTTCTTTTATCTCCACTTTGTCTCCCCATTGCACCTTTATAAAAAAAAAATCAAAATGGATAAATAAATTTTTTTACTTTAGTTGTCTTTCTTGAGTGGAGAGTTTGCACCATTCACTGATAAACTCCAGTCATCCCAATCCTATATATCCAAACATACACTAAAAGTTCTTATATATTATATTATACATGATTTCTAATAACCAGTAAAGGGAACACTTCATGATAGTATTTTCTCTTGTAGTAAAGAAATTAATGTTGCATATTTGTCAAGTTATTTTAGGTTGCTGGTCAGCTTACCAGTCCTGCTATGGTTTGGAAGCCCAAATTAAGGCCACCAAATAATCCATCTTTCACTTGCGTACACCTTAAATCAAAACTAATAAAATACTCATCAAATAAATCACTAAATTAAAATTTTTTAAACCCAAAAATAAAACAGTCATACCTCTCTGAACTTAGATTCCATGCACACACAAAATTCGAGTCAGCAAAAAACTGAGTAATTCCCTGCACACACAAAATTAAAAATTAGAATGAGAATTCGGTTAATGAGATGAAATTAGAGTCGTCGCATTGCATATAGAGGCTCTCGATTCGGTGGAGGGGAGTCGCCGATACGGAGTCACTTGATATTCACGCTGATTTGGTGGAGGGGAGTCACCGATACGGAATCAGCAGCGGATCAGATATCGGCGACAACCTCTTGATTGGAGTTCGACATTGGATTTGGATTTCCTTTGAGATTTTCAAATTTTCAAAATTTCAAATTTTAAATTTTAAATTTTTTTAAAATTTTTTAAAATTTTAATTATTTAAAATTTTTTAAATTATTAAATTATTAAATTTTTATAAGTTTTTGATATTTTTGAATTATTTTTAACGTTTTTAATTTATTTTTTTTTTAGTTTTTAAGTTTTTTAAATTTTTTTTTATAAATTTATATTTTCTTAATTTTTTGAATAGGAGAGAGAGAGAGAGAGAGAGAGAGAGAATTAAATAAATAAAGGAGTTGTTTTGGGTGGGGGAATTTGAATTTGAGTTTTGAGGGGAAACTTTGGGGGGGGGGGGAATGTGTTTTGTGAGGTTACCTTTAATTTTGGGGGGATTGAAGGAGAGTCACTTGATAGCTTTCTTTGTGTTTTATTATATAGATATATATAACCTGTTCCACCCTTTGGGCATGGCAGTTTGCAGCACCCAATACCCGCACAGACCCCGCTAAAGATGCTATAAGAATCGGGACAGAGGGCTATGCAGCCAGTGGTGAAGAAGCTTGTAACCCCCATTCCCGCAAATACGTATTTTCTGAATATTTCTGTATTTCGATATTTATAAATTCATTATTTGTTAAAATCATTTTGGATTTTATATTAAAGTGTTTTTCTATCGATAATTATATTTATTTCGAATAATTGTGTAATTTAATCTATTTCTATGTCTTATTGATCCACTATTTTTATTGGAGTCTAAATCAAATACATTATCATTATTTGATTATTTTAATAAAATTGTTAAACCCGGATATTATTTTATTGTATAATTTTATTATTATAATAATTAATTGTCATTTCTTGATTATTTAATTAAAATTCATCTATTGAATAATTTTGTTATTGTACTAGACCTAGTTTTCTTGGCGAATTTTAACTTATTTTCAAGCCCAGTTTATATTCAATTCATTTGTATGATTTATTTATTTATTTGGATTTAAATTCTTGTTCATGAAACTCTTTGATCTTCTTGATGAATTATTTTCTTGTTAATCCTATTTTTCTTTTTTTTATTGTGGGTATTTTTGATTTGAACCATATTGATTTGGATCTACCTCTTATTGAACCCTAAAACCCAATTTGATATATTCTTGACCCAAAAGCGCTATTATTGAACCCTAATTGTACCCTATAAATACAACTCTAATGCAAACTCTAATTTTGGCACACAAATCCAAAACCCTAGCTGCCTACTCTCTCTCCTTCCGTTCTCTCTCTCTTCCGATTGTTTTCCTGCCAGAATCCCCCAAACCCCCTCCAATGTCTTCCCCGGCCACCTCCGGCCACCCCCCTTGCACCGCCGCTAGGCCGTCGACCCCAAGCCCTCTTGCTGTCGTGGCTGATTGTTCAGTGGTTCTCTCTCTTGTTTTATTGAAGTGTTGTCTCCTTGCTATTGTGTGCTGTTGTTTTGTTGGTTCTCTTTTAAACGTGTATTGCACGTGTTATTGACAGAAATAAAGCTTTGGGTCAAACTCTTCTTTGGTGTCAAGGTAATAGCTATGAATATTCATCGACTGTGTTCGTTGCTTCGATATTCTTATCCCGTTATTCTTGGTATTCGTTTTCATCGTCTAACAGGCAAGTAACTTGTATTAAATTCATTTGTAAATACAAGTACTAAATACTGCTTGTAGTGTAGTTGGGTTCTAGAGATAATTTGTGTGTATCTCCTAGTTGATATTGTCTCCACATAGTGATGATTTGACCATAGTTGCCTCACGACATACATGACATGATATAACTTAGGATTGACCACCTCTTGTTGTATGCATGCATGTTGTTCATGACTTGTTGTATGATCTCGTATGCTTGATGTGTTGATAGTAGTATAACTTGTTGTAGACTTGTAAAATACCCTATACCATGTTGCTTGGACATCTACTACACCATATTCTATGCTATCGTCCTATTGTTCCCCTATTGTTACTATTGTTCATCTAATGACTATATTGCATATTGTATTGTTGCATTAATAAAATAATTAACAAGCCGGGGTTTAAGGGTTGACTTTTAGTAGTGGACAATATAGTGACTGTACTCGGAGGAGGGGCCCGTGTTTCCCTAAATATTGTTCTTGCTATTGTTTTATCGTGTGATTGTGGTTACGACGGTAACCCAATCTATTGTGTATTGTATCGTTGCCGATGATCGTATTGTTCCGGCTATTGTTTTATCGTGTGATTGTGGTTACGATGGTAACCCAATCTATCGTGTATTGTATCGTTACCGATGACTGTATCGTACACCGAAAGGTGAATAATGTTTATCGTTGAAAAGTACATGAACTATAGAGCCCACCACTAAGTCTAAACGAAATTAACTGTATGCATCGAACCTGTGGTACAGAACACATGGGACACAATAGTACATGCATTAGCTAGGATTAAAATGAATAATATACTTAAGGATTAACGCAACATCGACATTGCATATTGTTCATCATTGTTCCTATTGATATCGAATATTACATGATACTTGTTCACTCGACACTTATTACATACTACTTACACTTGTTTATCTTGCCATGCTAGTTGTTATATTATGTTATCATGCATATTCCATGTTATTAGTTATCCCTTTTCCCATGTACTTGTGCCTGCACTATAAGCGGCCCGTAACTTGCATTGACGGGCGTTTTGTTTTCTTTTCCTATTCCTGCAATTTATTAAATTACAGATTTTGGGGAACAGTTGCCTGCTGGAGTTGGAGAACAAACAGTCTGAAGACTACTGCTTTTAAATTGCTTATTGCTTTAATAAACTTTATGTATTGAGACTTGTTATTATTTTTGGATTGGATTATTATTGTTTCCAGACGTTGGATTATTATTTTTGTATTTGGATATTTTTATTGCTACATTCCAAGTATTTTGTTCATGAGATCAATATTATTGTCTATGCAATTGTTGTATATTGTTTATATTGTTGAGTTAATCGGATAAACAGCTTATGGGTGACGTTAGTCATTCGCTGGGCTTTTGTGATATACTCGTATTCCGAATTTTTGGAAGAGGGGCGTGACAAAGCTGGTAGTGAAAATGGTGACTAGGGAGACTGCATCACAGCCGATGGCAATGAACTTGTTGCGTGTATAGGAGAAAGTGAAGGGGGAAAAACGTGTAGCTGCATGGGCTAAAACTCTTGGTCCTCTTAAGACCATCGAAAGTCTGCAAAAAAAAATATAAATCCTTTTCAACCTTTTGGGCATGGCAGTTTGGCAGCACCCAATACCCGCACAGGTCCCGCCAAAGATGCTATGAGGACCGTGACAAAGGGTTATGCAGCCGGTGGTGAAGAAGCTGGTGTTCAACCGGGTGACCAGGGGGGCTGCATCGCAGCCGATGGCAGTGAACTTGTTGCGTGTATAGGAGAAAGTGAAGGGGGTACTTGTAATATCAATGTAGGCGTTTGGGGTGTGTATGTGGGGAGAGGGGGGGGGGGGGGGGGGGGGGGGGGTCGGGTCTATGTTTTGCATACTATGTTCGATATGAAGAGAACGAGTGAGCGAAAAGAGGTTTGAGCGAGTATTTGAGCAAGAAGGGTTACCATTGTAGGCTAGAAAAGAGTTGGCAGTCGACTGCAACCTGGGTGTTTGGGTTTAATTTGCAATGCATTCGACTGCAATGTTTACACTCGATCGCAAATAGCAGCACTAGCCATTTTGGGTCGGGTTCATGGTGAATCTGTTTGAACCCAACTTCTCATCATAGTTAAATCGTACGACTCTTATCGTGTGGCTTTCTCTTCAGGGTGTATCAGATAGTGATTGAATCAAGGCTATACAACCTATGGTCTCTCTAAATCTCTTTATAATATTGAAATGATCTCCATTGAGAGATAGTACTTCATCTGAGAATTTTTCTATTGTAAACATCATAGTATCTTCTAGTGAGACTTGAGAGAGAGAGATGTTATTAGGAAGAGTGATTGTAATTCTTATATCTTTCTAGCTGAATAATGTCTCTATTATTTCTCCGCCGGATTAAGTTCGTCCAAACCGAGAAAAAATTATGTACTTTGTATGCTTAGTTTGACCTACTTGATTGGTTGATTCGTTGTGGTTGTGGTTGAGGTTGATTAGCGTTTCTCTTAAACATACTGGTGTCTCGCTCAATGAAAATGTTAAATTCCTTGTGTTCATTGAACTAATTTAGTCTTCCAGCAGGACTCGGAAAATTACTAAGTCAAAGTCTTTGCTTTGAAGTTTTTGTAAGGAACAAAAACTACTGGGCAGCATTTTAGAAGCTTGTTTGATTGGGACACTTAATAATCAGACTTTTGACTAATAATTGCCCGGTTAAATATGATTTAGGCGTCTCCATTTGACAAAGAAGATACAAAGTATAATTTCTATATATTTTCTGAACTGTAATAAACATGGGCCGGCCCTGAGTTTCTGGAAACCAAAGACGAACTCCGAAATGTAATCCCCATACATAATGTGAGAAAAATAAAAAAATCATATATATTTAAAAATTGCACACTGTTCAAGGTAAAACTAATTATTTTATTATTATAATAATATATCACCAGTGGGTACAACCGGTTTTTTCTACTCTTTTATGTCGATTATAAACATTCATGTTGACATTAAATGTGCACTTTAGTGATCGTTCTGAAAAAACCGACATATAAAACTAATTATTTTATTATTATAATAATGTATCCCCCGTGGGCATGGCCAATTTTTTCAACTCTTTTATTTTTTTTTTTACTGGAAAAAGGTAGGATTATCCTACCTCACAAAACAATATATTAGATTAGTAATAGAACCAAGAGTTTACAAAAGAATGTTGGTCGATTGGCAACATAGGAGTGTCGTGTGTACAACTAGATTCAGGATGGCATAACACTGGGACGTAGAGAGGGCAGCGGACATCTGTCTTGCACCTCAACTAGCCCAATTATATGATCCTATCTCCTAGATGTACAACACAGCAATCACGAACAAAATAGCCAGACCAACAAAATCAAACCAAAAAGACAGAGTAGCAAATCAAAACAAAGGGCAAACATAGCCTCCAAAAAACATCCAGCTTAAAATACAATTGCAGAGCGAAGAGTCATGCTCGGGAATCACCATCACTAGGCTGGGAGTAAGCTGCTGCCGACCTCATCAGATCACTGTCTCCTGTGGCGTGGAGCTCCTGCATGATATTGGTCTTCTTCTTTGAATCCCCACTTGCATCTAGCCAATGAAAAAGCCAAAATTTAGTGTTAGCGATGAACTTCTCCACTGTAGTAGGTATGTTATGAAAAATAGATTCATTACGAGCCTTCCAAATACTTCAACAAGATGCAATAGTAACCATATGCCATGAATAAGTAAATTTGTGCTTGTTGTGATCAAAACACCATTGTGTGAAGCAGTCAGTAACAGAAGTGGGGAGGTGTGGAATATCAAAACGTTGCATGAAGTAGTGCCATGTTTGAATAGCCATATGGTATTGAAAGAAAATGTGGTAGGTGGTTTCCATCGGACATACACAAGATGTGCATGTCGGATCACCGGCCCAACCCTTGGAAAGAAGTCGTGCTTTGGAGTTAAGTGCCTCCGAACTCAACAGCCAAATAAAGATTTTGCATTTGAGTGGTGCCATGCTTTCCCAACACGCTCTGTAGAATGGAGTAATCAGCCCAGAGATGCTGAAAAACTGATAAGCTGACTTGACAGAGAAGGCTTCAGTGGCTGAGTGTCGCCAATAGATAGTGTCTATACCAGAACTAGGCTGAGTGCCTTGGACAAGCTGAAGGAGACATCTTTTTTCTTGGATGATACTGGTGGAGGTGGAAGAGTGCAAGCCAGGTTTCCAAATCCATCTTCCCTGCTGCATGAAGCCTTGGGTAAGTAGGTTTGCATTCTTATTCCAAGCTGCTTCAAACAGGGTAAGGAATAAGGTGGCGATGTTGTTGCCTCCGATCCACTTTGATGTCCAAAACTTGATGAGCTGACCATTTCCAATTTTCCAGGATATGCTAAGTTCGAACTGTTCCTTGAGCTTGAAGATACTTTTCCAAAAATCAGAGGCTTTGGCCGTGCAGATGAAAGAATTAGTCGCGGGCCTAAAGTAGAGAGATTTGATGACTTGAGTGCAGAGAGATTGCTCCGAATAAAGTTTCCACCACCACTTCATGAGGAGAGCGTTGTTAAACTGATTAAGGTTAAGAATCCCTAATCCGCCCCGTCTTTTGGGCTCGCTTCCAACTTGAACAACAAGCGCCGGAAGACTTCGTGTCCCCTCCAACCCAAAAAAATCTGCTCCTAATCTGATCAATCCTAGCAATGACCCATTAAGGAAGTTTGAAGAAGGAGGCGAAGTATGTAGGTAGCGCACTGAGGACAGAGTTAGTAAGGATTAGTCTCCCCCCCTGGATAGGAGTCGTCCCTTCCATGTTGATAGTCGTCTCTCTATCTTGAGAATCAGGGGTTGCCAATCATGCCTCTTAAGTTTCCCTTTGGACAGTGGTATACCTAGATATTTAGTAGGGAGGGTATCATGTTTGCAGCCAAAAATGTGAGCAAAAGCTTGCAGTTTCGCTTTGGAATGTCCGAAATAAACTAAGGATGATTTAGAGAGATTGATGTGAAGGCCAGAGACATTAGCAAAGATATGGAGAAGCAGTTTAAGATGAATGACCTCCTGTTCATCTCCTTTGCAAAATAAGAGTGTGTTGTCAGCAAATTGGAGGATAGATAACTCCGCTAGTGAACCCCTGAGATTGAGATTTGAAAAAGTGCCATAGTCTCTACTCAGTTTCAACATTTGAGCTAGAACATCAACTCCCAAAATGAAGAGCATGGGGGAGAGGGGGTCCCCTTGCTTCAATCCCCTCTTGGAGAGAATAATTTTTCCCGCCACGCCGTTAAGGAGAACGGAGGATTTGGTAGAGTGGAGGATGTCTTTGATCCATTTACACCATCTGGGTCCAAAACCTCTAGCAACAAGCATTTCCTCAATAAAATTCCAACTCAGAGTATCGAAAGCCTTGCAGAAGTCGATGTTAAGCATGAGAGTGTCGGATTTTTTTGAGCAACAAAGGTTGATAGCTTCATGTGCTGTAAGGAAGCAGTCTACCGTAGACTTCCCTTTGAGAAATGCGCTTTAAGAAGAAGAAACAAGAGTGTGAAGGATAGGGCTGAGTCGATTAGCCAGGATTTTGGTGAAGATTTTAACTGAGCAGTTTAGCAAGCTTATGGGGCGGAATTCGGAGACAGTACCAGCACCTTCGCATTTAGGAATGAGAACTATATTAGAATAGTTTATCCTATTGAAATCCGCTTGCCCATCCTGGATGTCAAGGAGCATGCGACACAAGTCGTCTTGGATAACCTGCCAGTGTTGCTGGTAGAAGTGCATTGAAAAACCATGAGGACCAGGGGCCTTGTCTATTCATACAGAAGATAGCTTTGCGAATCTCTTCCTTAGTGAAGGGTGCGTCAAGCTCAGAGAGAGTCAGGACAGGGAAGGGGTATATGGCAGCCCAGTCCACTTTGAAATCAGGGCGAGAGGCAGAGCCACAGATTTAACTGAAGTGTTTCTCAAAACATGAATGGATGGAAGATTGGTCCGTAATTAGATCTCCAATGTGGACAATTGAGTAAATATAGTTTCTCCGCCTTCTGCCATTTGCAATAGCGTGAAAAAACTTAGTGTTTGCATCCCCTTCTTTGATCCAGGAAACTCTGGCACGTTGCCTCCAATAGGTTGCCTCAGCCTTAATAAGAGATTGATACTCCCTAAGTGCCGTAGAGAGTTCAGCGGCTTGGAAATCATCAAGGAGCTGAGTATCAGCTAAGATGTCCAAACTGTGGATACGATCAAGCAGACTCTTCTTGCGAATGGGGATGTGACCAAAAACTTCATTGCGCCATCGCTTGATCCTCCTCTTAAGCAGAGTAAGCTTGGAAGTGAAGATGTCAACTGAAAAGCCAGTCGGTTATAAATATTCATGTTGACATAATACATGTGTGCATTAGTGACAGTTATGAAAAAACGGTCATAAGGAAGAAAAAAAATTAGACCCCTAAAAATAGTCAAAAATCAGCCGTCTTAGACGGCCACCTCTCTGGCCTCACCATATAGCAGGCCCTAATCGGAGAAGACATGGGAAAAGGAATTAATTTCTGCACCATGGTTCACGTGATTCTGTGAACCAATGGTGTGAAAACAACATGCCTCCTCGAAGTACGAGGAGATCAAGTAGGGAACACAGTTTTTAAATTGTATCAAGTGGTTTTCACACCACTAGTTCACAATATGCGAACAATGGTGCAGGAAAAAAAATTCCCCCAAAAGATGAGCCATGATCATCGGAAACAAGTAAAAAGCAATTAAAACACAAGTACTTTACATGAAGAAATATCACTAAAATGCTTAATATAATCAATTTTCATCAAAGATGCAAGTTCACAACAAACATGATTATGTTTACATAAATAAAATTTGGTCAACACATAATGATTACATCTACATATTATACACAAAAAAATATATAACCTTATGTAACACATTAATGTATAGCTGCTATATACATGCAACCAAAAATCTATAGGCTCTGATTGAAACTGAGAAAGTTCTCAGACTGACACAGCCAGTCCTGGATTGCAAACCTGAGGGCATGGTTAGGAGTGAGATTGAGGTGGTCAAGTTCCAGATTGGTCATAGGTGAAGTCCCCCTCCCATTTTCAAGCCACTCTCTTAACGCTTTCCCTTCATATGAGAACCCATCTGCTGCAACTTGAGGATCATTCATTATTTCCTGCACCCATAAAACCCTGATTATTAGATCAGTTCGTCTATGATGACATGGTATAGTTCTTACAAGTGCTTCAATTAATGCTAATATCAATTAGGGCCCTCAGTTACTCACACTTACCGAACATGGAGCCACCCCTGGTTAGCAAATGAGGGGAATGCAGATCAAGAATGTTTGAACAGAATTTGGGCCAGTTAATATGCATAGATACATTTTAAATAATTCAACAAAATGAGAAACCTAAAAGGAAAATTTTTACACTGGGGGCTCATATGAGAGACACCTTTAAAAAAATTTGCTATAACCGTATAACGTACATTTCGCCGAGAGTGTATATTGCTCTCATGCTGAAAATGTTAATCATATATTTATTCATTGCTCTTTGATTCAGCCTTGGTGGTCCATTTTGCAAGAATGCTTGGAAAATTGGAGGAAAACCTGGACTATGCACTCATGGTGGAGATTTTTTAAGGAGACAAAAAGATTAAATAAACACTCAGGTTAAAGTTGGGATTTAGCCCTGATGGTATTAATTTGGATTGTTCAGCAAGAAAGGAATGCCAGGCATTTGTTAAAAATCTGCTAATATTGATACTCTTATTGATAATTTTCCTTGGTATCTACATTTCTGGTCAGAATTTCTACCTCTTGCAACGAAGCTTGAGCTCAAGTTGGATGCAGTTGACAATTTGGTGGCTTCATTAATCCATAGTGGAATTAATCATAAACTCATTCCTTCTACTAATGCGCATTTTATGAATGCATATGTGAGTACTATGGACTAGTGAACTCCTGCTTTCAGTTGCTATTTCAGGTTGAGCATTTCTTTTGAAGCTGGGGATCAATGATGCAGCTCAGCAAGTCTGAAGTGATCAAGATATTACATTCTGCTAAGAGTTTTGTTAACATAGGTTCTGTTCTTACTTGTGATCTCCTTTGAACTTGTTATTTTCTGCTATTTCGAAGAGACTTTGTAATTTGGTGTCAATTCTTTTAAGACACCTGCTGGAGTTTTTTTCTGTACTTTTATGGGTGGTCATACTCTTCATGTACCTGAACTTATGATATTTTGTGCTAGTTCTGTTGAACTCTATCCTTGTTATCAAAAGAATATATACTATGCAGCCCGACTTCATGAACTTTCACTATTTCACTAGACTTTCTGAGAACTATTTTAAAAACAATTATGTGCTGCACAAGAGACCTTAATGAAAGTACCTTCATGATGTCGTTTGGTGCATAAGTAACGATGCAATGTGAACATTTCATATTCGCAGTTGCCGTAATTTGACATGCAAAATGTCTCCGCTGCTACACGATAACACCAAATTTGTGGTCAGCGCAGAAGGATTTATGTTTTATATTTTAATACCTCCCCACACGTTAAGCACAATTTTTAATGAGCCAAGGCCTAGGCATTGTGCAATGATATTCTTTTAAACCCGGATTATACACCTTGTGAGTATTGAACCTGGGAAACATTCGTACCATTTGAACAAGACTACTTTAAAATAGGATAGTTCATGAGTTACCCATAGCAACTAAGCCCATATGCATGACGAGTTTGTTGTTGTTGTTGTTGTTGTTGTTGATGCCTCAAATTTCAGAGTAGTTTCTATAATTTTGGGAAGGAAAGTGATGTAAACTTAACCCTAGACAGAGAATTTCCAAGAATATTGAAAGATTAAGTTTATCAACATGTAATACAGATTAAGTCAGAAATTAAACTATTAATTGGTTTGATGAAATTTCAAGATATGAAATAGTTTAACAAGCCCAACTAAAGATTCCAACCTAAAAATCAGTAAGTATACATAAACGTTCTTACAAGTAAAATAGTCAATAACGATTCGTGCCCTACTTAGCAAGTGGAAGCACACACTTAATATTTATGGACGACAGTAAATTTAGATAATAATCTAGAGATGATAAAGAAGTATCATAAATATTTGAGAAAAGAAGTTACCGGGGATGCAGATAGGATGCTATTGTGGAGGAAGATGGTCAGGATGCTGCAGCCGTCAATGGAGGCAGCAAGGTGAGGTCGGCTCGGAGGCACGCAGGCTGTGGTGTGCGATGGAGGAGAGCAGGCAGCCAGAGTTGTTGCGGAGGTGGCCGAAGATGGTGCTGGCGATAGGGAGGCAACGGCAATGGCAGTCAGTGGTGCGGGACCGTGGCAGCAAGGGAGAGGGTTGCTGGTGCTCGAGGGTGGTTGTGGGGCTAATGAAGGAAGGTGGTGAGGAAGTTGGGGGGTG